>OX608073.1:158749943-159949943 GCA_951509635.1 Eupeodes luniger | reverse complement strand
CAACAATTATAAAGGAAATAAAAAAATAATTACTTTTATTACTTAAACTGAAACCTGGATTTATCATTCGTTAAGGATAAAAGCTCTTAAGTTAAGCGAGTTTCTAACATATTTATATATATTCAGTGCAACGTTTTGATCTTCAACTTTCATTATACTATTCATGTCAGTTAAGTTCATAGGAGATAGGAAGTGGTTTCTAACTGAATTAAAAATTGGGCATCCTAAAAGGAAGTGTTCAATTGTATCATCTTCATATTATGTATTACACAATGTGCAGATGTTCATTGAGTCAAATATATGTCTATCACCGTGTAAAACTATTCTGTGGGCATATCTGTTTGCGCACCTAATTTGCGCTAAGACTTTATGCACGTATGGTTTGCAGGATGAATTCAGGTACGGAGCCGGTTTATATTCTGGTTCTTGTATGTTCGCTAAATAAGGAGCATAATAGCAGCAAGAAGTTGAGTTAGATGCCTTCCTGAAATCTTCATTTATAATGCTTCTCTTCTTGTCTTCAAGTATGCTTACATAGTATTGACGAACAGGTGATAAGTTTTGCTGTTCCCATATATCCATAAAATTACTCATTAAGGCGGTCTTAAATTTTGTTGCCCAGTTTGGTCGTTGGGAGTTGTTATGGGTTCTCAAGATTTCGTTGTAACACTTTTTAATTAGGTGCTCATCAGAGGCATTCAACAGTTTTTCCCAGAAATGCAAAGCTCTTTTCGCTATCTCGTAATCTAATGGAAGTGTACCAGTTTCTAAGCGAACCACATTGCTTTGTGTGTTTTTAGCTAGACCAAGCAACTTCTTTAAAACTGAAGTTTGAATAACTTCAATTTTGTCTCCAGCTTCCAGACCCCATATCTCCGCACAGTATAGTAAAGTCGATTTAATTGTTGAATTATAAACTTTGATTCTTCCTTCCCAGTTTTCCATGTAAGGGCTCCTCATAGCTTTTTCGGTTACTGCTGCTGCTGCTCTTGCCTTGGTTTTGAAGACATTCATAGTTTCATTCCAAGATCCAGTTCGACTCAAGGTTATTCCCAGATATTCAAAGCTATCTACAACTTCAATTGAGTCTTCTTTATATGCAAATCTTTCCGGGCATGATGATATTTTTCTTTTTGCAAAGTTTACTATCTTCGTTTTTTCAGTATTTAATGTCATATCTTTTGCTGTAAAATATTTTTCAAGTGATTTCAAAGTTTTTCTTAAATGAAGCTCAGATTGAGCGAAGACAGCAATATCGTCGGCATATGCTATCAGGATAACATTTGTTCTTTCCGAAATGTCTATTCCTGTAAGGCCCTCGATTCTTAAGAATTCTTCCAAATCATTCATATATAAGTTAAATAGGAGGGCACTTGATGGATCACCCTGTAGAACACCCTTTGTGACATTCGCTTCTTCTGTTAGGCCACTTGTTGTCTTAATAGCAATTTTGGTTTTCACATATATGTTTTGAAATGCATGTATTATTTTCCCACTTGCTCCAATGGATCTAAGGTGGGTCCATAGCTTATCGTGATTCACACTATCGAATGCTCCTTTAAGGTCAACAAAGACTACAAAAAAACTTCCTTTCTTTTTTGCAAGAGTAATATCTGTAATTGCACTTAGGATAAAGAGGTTATCAGCACAACTTCGTCCTTTTCTGAAACCGTTCTGGAATACAGTCCTATGTGAACTAGGGCGTCACCAAACAAACTTCTCCCTCTAGCTCGGTCCTTAGCTAGATGTCTGCAATTTCGCTTTCCAAGTTGGGTGAGGTTACTTTCCAATTTTGTGCACCACCTGATCCGCGGTCTTCCTCTACTGCCCTGTCCTGTAGGCGTGGATTCGAACACTTTCCGGGCCGGAGCATTGGTTTTAATGCGCTCTTAGTGACCCATCTCAGTCTTTGGACTTTTATCCTTCTGGCTAAGTCTGTACAGCCCATACAGCTCGTCGTTCCATCTTCTCCTCCACAGTCCACTCACCTTCTATGCACACAGGACCGTAGATCACGCCAAGAATTGTTCGCTCGAAACGACCTTAAGGTGCTTTCATCCGCTTTTGTCATATTCCATGTTTCTGCACCGTATAGGAGGATGGGGATAATTAGGGTTTTATATAGCGACACTTTAATACCTCGAGAGGGCTTTAATACTCAACAGCGATTAGCTGTTTGATTTCCCTTCTGACCATATTTTACAGATAAGTTGGTGCATGCTCCTTACCAAATTATCTCCAGCTACTTTGAAGAGTTCAGCATTCAAGACATCTGCTCCAGCGGCTTTGTTAGACTTCAGATTAGATAATGCAATCTTTACTTCGTCTAAGGCAGGAAGACGTGATTGTTGGCTTTTGTCGTCTACATTGAATGTATCATCCTGCATGACATCGGAATTCGGTTCGTCGTCGCCGTTATACAGCCTGCAGAAGTGGTCCTTCCAAATAATCAGCATTGACAGCTGTTTTACTATGATGTTTGCACTTTCTACTTTGCAGCCTTTGGTTCGAGGTTTATTCTTATAAAACTTTCGAACTTCAATGCTGCTTTTGAACCTCTCAATCTCAACAACTTCGACCGCACGCTTCTCATGCTCTCTCTTTTTCCTTATGAGAAGTCAGTGTTCCTCTCTCCTCTTCTGCTCATAGAGCTCGTGAGCAGCTCTCGTCCTTCTATGCAGCGCTGCTTTGCGAGCTTGTTGTTTGGCTGCATGTGCTTGCCCACATTCCTCATCAAACCAGGGGTTTCCCGTCGGTGGTTGTTTGAAACCCAGCACGTCAGAGGCAGCTTTTCTGATTTCATCTTAGCAATATTCCCAATCGGTTATTGTGTTGGCGACATACAACTTCGAAAGAAGTTACTCGGGACTCGGTCGGATAAGGATTTGGCGATCTGCCAGTATATCCCTTTTTTGCCTTGGGTCTAGGAACCCGAAGTTCTACCTTGGCTACAACGAGGTAGTGGTCGGAGTTGATGTTTGGACATCCATGATGCTGGAAGAGTATCTAGCGTCGATCGCAATACAGTCAATCTGGTCGGCGGTAGATTGATCTGGAGAGCTCCAAGTTCCTTTGTGGATATTGAAATGTAGAAAACTCGTACTGGATACCATGACTTTTCACCCCACAGCCAAATCGATGATCCTTAATCCGTTATCGGAAGTGTTGTCGTGCAGGCTGTTCCCAAGCCCAAGACAATTTTAATATCGTAGGCTCTGCTCATATCCTTTGTCTAAGAGCTCGAAGAACATATCCTTGGTGTTGTCATCCTTCTCTTCTGTGGCGTGTGTGCACATATTAGGCTAATGTTGCCGAATTTAGAGTTAATGCAGGTGGTCATGACTCATGAGGCGCCTAAGTCTGGCTCCAATGATAAAGCTACATACAAACAAGTGTTGTTGTTTTCCAAGGTAGCAGTCACTAAAGTATCGCCGATTTTCATCCTCTTTTTGCCCGGCCCATCCCATCGCATTTCCTGGATGGGGATAATATATGCTTTAAAGGGTTGTCAACAGTAAATCCGTCCGTATCAGAGCCTTGATGGTGCTTCGTAACTGGTTTTTCTTTACAGTTGATTCCATCCCACTGCCGTCTGGATGAAAGGAGAGGTAGCTTTGTCGAAACACTTCTTCCCCTCCCCCCACTCTCGCTTGCCAAAACAACTTTCCACTGTGGTTGGAACCCAATCACCAGATGAGGTACTTGGCAACCGATGTTCACTGCCTAGAGGTGAGAGTAAGAGTTGGTAGGTAGAGGTGTGTTTTGATAAAAACCTGTGGACTCTTGTGTCCTCTTGAAGTAGGCTGCAAAATGTATATATAAAGAAGTGTTTCTTTTAGACTTTTAGTTTTCACGACAAATTAAAACGCATAATTTATAATGTAATGGCCAAGAATTTAGCTTTCTTATACAAAGACAAGTGTTTGCTATTGTGTTTTCAAAATTATTTCAAGGAAAAAGCGGAGCGGCTGGACCGTACAAATTCCAGCTAAGAGGTCTAATTTTCGACCACTTTTTGCAGTATGGCGCCACTTTGGAACCGTAAGTCACCAATAACGAGCCAAATATATTCTTCCACGTCGTCAATGGTATCCGTCTTAGTTGCGTAGACAAGCGAAAAAATAGCCTAGCGGTGTTAAATCGCACAGTTTTGAAGGCCACGCCACAGACCCCACGATGCGACGTGATATTATGCGGTCACCAAGAGTTTCCTTCAATAAATTGATTGTTTTGTTGGCTGTATGACACCGAACCATTATTTTGGTGAAAAATTTGCACGATTTTAAAACGATTTTCAGGAGTAAGTCTATTCATTAAGAAAAGTAAACCAAACTAAGCATAAGTCAATTGACAGCTGTCAAAAAGACCAACTCCGAAAAAAGTATTGCCAGGTTTGTGTTTTCTTTTGTTTATTGAACTAGGTCGGTTTAATTTTATCATTTTATCATCAACAATCTACTCAGGCACGGTAAATACGCAGATACGTATTTTTAACGAAATCCAAATCCAAAATGATCACCACCTCTCTTGCGATTTTTCCCATAATTAAAGTATTCAACCATTCATCTTAATTCCATGTCCAAAAGATAAATCAACACACAACTTGTGTTCATAAAACACATAAAAAGAAAAACAAAATCAATGCTTAGCTTGAGTGCGGAAAGTCCAAGACCGCAATGAAGCGCCCATTGGCACCCCATGGAGAAGAGAAATGATCGATAAACAAGATATGCCGCACGTATGTAAATTGACTCACCTCCGATTCTCTCTAGAACCTGTGGTGTGATTCGTGTTAATATCACACTCCACAAAAACACACAAGTGGTCCCTCCTCCTCCGTTCAGTGCAGTCCAATCCGGTCTGTTATGTGTGAGGGATTCAAGACGTTTATAGTTTTATCCTGTATTGGATCATAAATCATTTTGGCCAACACATCATCATTGTTTAAGCGAAAGTGTTTCTTCCGTGAGAAAATTCGAATAACGCTTAAGCGGACTCAGATTCCAGACCGGCCGCGGCTGGTCCCTAATTAAGGGAGCAATTAAATTCATCCGAGGAAATTGATTGTAACCGCAAAGCATTTTATGTCCATTTTGTCATTCAATCAATCTGCCTCGAATTAATAACTCCACTAGCCTATACTGTAAATCTCTTATAGCCTTTCTTTCCCTTAAAGGAAGCACACACTACTATCCTCTCATCGTTATTCTCAATCTGCCTTCAAGATTAAAGATGGTATGGAGTGCAGATATAACCTCAGGGCGATATTTTTAAGATTTGCCCAAACAATGGAACTCAATCGGTCTCCTTTTCTTCTACCTCTAATGGAAATATTGACGACAGATGAGTTTGACAGATGAAGCTGAGCTGGTCCAAGTAGGTATATACTCGTACAAGATGAGAGGACTACGACAACAACGAAGTTCCCGCTGTCTTCAATTCAATTTCTGCCGTAGGCAAAACTCTCAACAATATAACAATGATGACGATGCCGATGATGATGACGATGACGACGACGAGGACGACGGACGACTCAGATGACGATGATGATGATGGGGCACCAGATCACAAGTGACGATAATGTGCTGTCACAGGCACGGCTGCTCCATGCATAAATTGAATATGAGAACATGGAGTCATTATTATTACTGTTTCTGTGACGGAGTAAAATTCTCTTTGAGGTAACTCCTAGTCCTATAGTCCTAGTCCTAGTCCTATATAGTTTCAATCTTGAAGCTTCTAGCCAACAGCATCACCAAACAGCCCAGCCGCTCATGCCAGCGTTGCAAAGATTTATTCGCTTTATTCAATTTTATTGATTATGTCATCAGGATCGATGTTGTCTCCTCTCCTCGGTGACGTTTGTTGTTGAAACCGAACCAACTTAAGACAGACGATGATACAAAGATTGATTGATTTTTAATTGACTCTCCATTGATTGAGATTGACGACGATACGTCTTTGGCTGAATGAAATAAAGAAAAAGAATAAGAAACGTAAGATGACACTCTCTTTCAACTAGACCTTGGCTTATAGACTGTGGCTGAATCTTGATCTTAAAAATGCAGTCTCCCGTCGCATATACACAAACCGATTATAAACGTTACTCATCTCCGCGCCCACACACTTGGTATAGTATGGGATGGGATGGGACCCAAAGACATGTACATGTGCGCCAGGCAATTAAAAATTCTACACTCAAGTTCCCAAAGCCCAACAAATATGCGCACAAAATTTATTATTTCGTCCATCTTCTTGGCAATTGGCATCGATATTATGAAAGAATCTCTGACACTAATCGCCGATCTTAGCATGTCCTTTAGCTTTATGCTCCATGCCATTCATTTACATACATTCCAATTCGAGTAAAATAATCCACCCATTGAGGAAGGACTGCAGCTATGCTATTTTAGTGCTATACGACTTGGATATAATTAAAATATCTTAATAAAATTCACAGCACGTGCTCGCAGGCGACAGAGCTCGCCACAATACCAATAGCTTAGATTTAATACCTGACCTCTAACTTTGTGATTGCATATATGGATCTTTAAGATGTGTATGGGGATACCGGAGAATCCAGGAGTAATCTATGAAGGTACGAGTTTATACCATCAGCTCCGTTCCATTGGACTTGAAGACCAATGGAAGATGGAAATTATTGGTTAATTCTTTAGCTTTAGTCGTTCGTTTCGTTGGACTTTGTAATGCGACGACACAAGACGCAACGCATGGATAAAGTGCCTAAAGGTGTTTTTTAATAGTTGGACTCAGTGTGACTATTTGGTTCTGCAGTGCATATTGGGCGGTTCAATGAAATTAATCCAGCAAGCTTAGCTGGGAGATCGATATGTGTCTTAGGGCATAATAGTGTCCATTGACTTTTTCACGTAAAAGGAGGCCAGTGTTGCATTTTACTTTCAAGCTAATAGAAACTTCGAAAATGTGATGAATAAATTCATAACTTTGGTTTTGTTTTTATTTATTATATTTCCGCATTTTTCGACAAAAGTGAAGTATTAGAAAAATCAAAAATAATTTAAACCTTGCTGCTTGACAAATGAATTCGGTTGTTTCGTTTGAGCAGGTCTAAAATTCTTGAAACAACATTTTAAAAGAATTATTAAAATTTTGAAGCCATTTTTAGCAATTTACTAATCTAAAAAGGTGATTTACCTTATTTTGAACGATTTTAACATCTTATCTCTTAACAATTTGCTAAAGTTAAATTCACGGAATGGAAACTTTAACTTTTAGCAATTTGATAAATCAATGTGACATCTGTTTAGCGTATTTGCTTTGTTTATTTTCACGAACTGTCACTTTTTATATATGTTTGGATGCTTGTTTTTCACTAAAAGGCAGTTAGCAATTTACTCGTTAACTAGTAAATTGGTAAACCCTTAACAATAAAAATAAATAAATTAGGTGGCGCTACAGTCCGTTGAGAACTAGGGCCTAGTGACTTACAACTCTCAAGTCTCAACCATTCCTGTGTGCGAGTAATGTTGTCAGTGATAGAAGGGACCTACAATTTAAAGCCGAATCCGAACGGCTTATTTGAGAAAGCACTTTTCATGATAAGAATTACTCTTAGAGGAATTGTTAATTGCTCGCAAGAGGCAGTACCCGTGAAAAAAAAATGTTCGATGGCACAGGCAGGGATCTAACCAAAGACCTCTGGCATGACAGTCCAACGCACTAACCATCATGCTACGGGTTCTACTAAACCCTTAACAAAAGATTACTTCAAATTTTGCACCATTCATTGTTTTAAAAGCAGTTGTGGAAAATTATTTGCTGATTATGTATTTTAGAACTTACAGATAGAGTAAGTGCGGCTCACCCTTAACATTTTTTTAAATAAAACCATAAATTTAAGTATAATTCATTTATTTTTTTTTAACAGTCTAACAAAACATTTTTAATTCAGCTTTTAAAAACTTAAACTAGTAAAAAAAAACACAACGAAAAGTAAAAAACAAAAAATTAAAGGAACTTCATAAATCATATTAAAAAAAATTGAGGCCAATATGGCCCACCTGGTGTTAAATACCTATGGCCGAGGGTGGGCCATACATATGAAATTTATAAACTTTTTTTTTAAATCATGATATCACACATGTTAAGAAAATATTAAACACAATTTAATTTAAAAAAGAAGTTACTAACTTAACTCAACATTTAATGTTAAAACACTTAAGAAAACTTACCAAAAAATTACAACCAAAGTAAAAAAAAAAACAAAGTGTCCCGTATATCTTTCACAACCGTCGCGCCACATTAAGCACGAAAGACTGAGGCTAAACCGGTTTGAACGTGTTCGTAATGCTTCAGTTGTACCGAAGGACTACTAGTAGTAACTGAAGATATTCGGTCGCATTCCCTATGACCATCTCTAGGAAGTTTTTGATCGTACGTGTAAGGCACTCCCATAATCCACCCTGCCATGGAGCTCGTTTCATAATAAACTTCCATATGACCCGTTTCTTTGCGAGCAATCCTTGAAATTGCTCATCCTTAAAAAATCGATTCATCTAACCCCAAATCTGCCCTTAGAAAGGTTCAAGCGTTAACGAAATAGATAACCAAAGGGGTACTCCATCATCGAACCATGAAACGCCTTAATCTCAACAGGTAACTTTCTATTGTTAAAGTTCTTACCATTTCTAAGTGCATTGAACGAATAGCGGCGCATTTGAAAACTATTCTGTCAAGTTGTTGAAACAATAGAGGGAGCCAGCAAAGTCTATTTGACAGTGTTAACCTTACTATAGGAAGGAGTCCAAATGGCTATGAAACTGGTTTTCCACATAATCTTCGGTCACCAGGACACGCTAGCAGTGATCTTTTAATCAATTAAGACTATAATGGCGGAAAATTGCAAACATACATATCTTTTTAAATTAATAAGGAGTGGAATAAAAGTTAAGGGGGCGTCTACCTTCGCGGTTTGAAAAAATCGAGTTTTTTTGTTGCATATTTCTAATGTAGACATATACATATGTAACTAAAAACATGCTGTGAAGGTTTTGATCGAAAGCATACTGGTTTACGAGATATCGAGCCTCAAAGCACGATTTTGACGAAACTTTACTAAATCTGTAAAGCGTTACTTATTCACAAAGCATCTCGCTAGATCTAGACACAAGCTTTTTTTCAGTGTTTTTTAGATTTAAAAACATGGTCAAAAAATGCAATTTTTTTTTAAATCGTTGCCATTTTGTGAAATTTTCAAATATTCAAAAAACCTTGTGTCTAGACCTAATCTAGACCATTCAAAGGAAATAAAAATGAAACTTTACAATCTCAAAACAAAATGTAGGTTAGTGCCTATGCCTATATAGTCTACATATTTAACTGTTTATTATTTAACATTATATTCAGCCCCGTCGAGAGGGGGGGAAGGGGGGAACCCCCCGGGCCCGGGATTTTCTAGTGGCCCGTAAAATTGAAAGCAATGGGAATATATATTTATCATCATTCATCAACATACCTATTTCCACTTATTTTTAGAGGCCCGAAAATTTAAAATCATTCATGCTTTCGCAATCGGGCCCCTGTTTGCATGTTATCCGCCAATCTATCAGTCACAAGCCGATCTGGGCCCCTGATTATTATTGGCGTACATTTTTGTTAATATTCAATGGAAAATTGGGCAACTCTGAACTATTGAAAGAAAGTTATAATAAATTGTTTCGCTTTTCTTATTTAATTTAACGTAAATTTCAAATTTATTTTATTTTGAAAATTTTTAAAGTCAAAATAAGGGGCCCGGCAAATTAAAACAAAACACAAATACTCATTTCGGTTTCTGTTTTTATAAAGTTTCTTTTCTTCTATTTTTGTTTCTGCTGTAAACGCAATTTTTGATTCGGTTTCGGGGGACCGGAAAATCCCACCAGGGGACTAGGAAGCGATGGCAATCTTATTGGAGAGCCAAATAATGGTAATTTTTTGGGCATTTTGGAATTAATTAGTCATTATGACCCCTTACTTCAGAAGCACTTGGAAAAAGTAAGAATTTCACAACAAGAGCACAACCGTTTGCAAGTCCACTACCTTTCCGTTGAGATTCAAAATCAAAATTTGTACCCAACATGTGAATTCAGCTATTTGGAAGGAGATTGAAAACGCCAAATACTTCGCTCTAATTGTCGATGCAACACCCGATTCAAGTCATGTGGAACAAAACACATTTATTTTGCGATATCAGCGATTCACCATTTAAGACGGTTTTTGGAATTTGTCGATTGCAACTAAAAAAACTGGCACCGCAATAGCTGATTTGATCTGCGAAACATTGGCAAAGAACGAAATCCCTTTAGAAGACTGTTGTGCACAAGGCTATGAAAATGGAAGCAATATAAAAGAACAGTATAATGGTGCACAAAGGCATATACAAAAACCCGAATGCCGTGTATTTACCATGTGCACTGTGCTGCTCACAGCCAACTTTTGTGGTGTCGATTCAGCGAAATGTTGTACTGCGGCAATCACATTTTTTGGTGTTGTTCAAAAGTGTTTCAACTTGTTTAGCAGCAGTGCTCAACGTTGGGAAATTCTTAAGAAAAATGTACCCGGATCAATTCAAAAACTTTCCGATACAAGATGGTCAGCTAGAATTGAGGCAGTGAAACCATCTGAAAAACCTTAGAACATCATTAGAAGCCTTAAGTGATATTATTTTAACTGAAACTGAAACTCAAAGAGATGTAAATGGCGTTTTAAAATATATTCACAAATTTGAATGCGTCCTGATGTCTTCGATTTGGTGCAAGGTTCTTAGCGCTATAAATGAAAGAAGTATCATTCTTTAAGCCAGAAACATGACTATTGACATTGAAATTCGAAATCTTGACAACTTGATCTCCGATTTGAACTTTATTCGAAACGAATGGGATCAAATTTATCTGAATGCAAAGCAGTTGCTACTGGATTGGGGGATTTTCCAGAGTCGTTCCCATCGAACCGAAAAAGACAATTAAAGAGACATTTTGGAGAAAATCGAGGAGCTGGAGAAGAAATTGAAATTGAATTTCAAGAAAAACACCTTTCACGTCATAGTTGATTCAATTAGATCTGGAATTTCTCGTCGGTTCGATACGATGAAGAATTTGAATGCTATACATTTTCATTTTAATGGCAGTTTTCAACTATGGACGAACTTGAGATTAAAAACTCTGCTACAAGGTTCATCCAAAAGTATAACTCGCATGTGTCTCAAGAGTTGAAAGAAGAAATAATTCATCTGAAAAAACAATTTGAAGCAGAACTTCCGCCATTGTGTTTGCTCAATACTATTTATTCCCAGAACTTGGAGACGATTTTCCCCAACATTTGTGTTACTCTCCGTACCTGTAACCGTAGCTAGTACCGAACGTTCATTTAGCAACCTTGCCAGAAAAAGAATTTTCATCGTTCGTGGCTCATCACAAGATCGTGTTTCTGGACTTGCTACACTATGTATCGAAGCACCTTTGGCAATGAAATTGAATTTCGATGTAATTATAAGTTGTTTTGCTGCTCAGAAAGCTAGGAAAACTCGTTTGCAAAAAGAAATATTTCATTGAATGCAAATTAATTCTAATGAAAACATTGTGATAATATTTTAATATAAAGAAAAACAATAAATAGTATTTAATGTCAACCTTTTAAATACATACAAAAAGACAAATTTCAAATACTTTTACTTAGCTCTATTATACTTTAGTACTCGCATTATTTTCTTATCCATCTTTTATTTCAACTAAACTGGACTATACCCGTGAGATTGATTTGATGATTAACACTTTTTTTTCGGTTCACTTTGCAAACAAAAAATTATTATTTCCGTTAATTCCAACCAATTTCATGCTATTTGTAATTGAAATATTAGAACGTACCATATTAGTAGGCATGAACTTTGAAAAAATGGTAAATATGGGGGGGCCCGAGATTTTTCCGTCCCGGGCCCGGAATTCCTCTCGACGGCCCTGTTTATATTTTATTATTCTTTTATAGGAACGAAAAAAAACCATACGCCCTTCGGAGGTGTTAAGTTAAATGGAGTTTTTTCTCCGGTTTCCCTTTATTTGTATATAATTCTCTAAATTTTATATGTAATTCATCATTCGATATACTTGTCGCTGTCACTGCGACAGCTGTCAGCTGTACATGATAAATATGTCATATTATTTAAAGAAACTCAAAATAAATAATAACAATATTCTTAACTAAATCTTTTAACATTTCTTTAAGTTTAAGAAGAAGTACCTAAACATATACATAAATCCCTGATAACAAAGCACAGTGTTCTTACAACAACATTTTCCTTACCGTCACTTACCCTACGGCCTACGGCAATGGCGGCAGTAAATTATTTATCAAAACCATTTCTATATTTTACCGTGAAAAATAAACGAAATAATAATTTTCATTAAAGCGCACATAAAAGTGAAAAAATAATTATTATTAAGTGATAATTTGTGATTAATTTTTCAACGCTCTACCTTATAATTTTCAAGTCACACACTCTGGAATGACTATTCACTATTCTACCTAGCGATTATTATTATTGTACGACTCGTATCTATATGGAGCTTCAACGTGTTACTCTTCAGTTGAGCTGTTTTAAACGGAAACCAATTTATGACTTCTTCAAGACCATAGGTGCACTGAACATAATGTAGTTCTAGAGTCTATATCTCGCAATAGGGGGGTTCATCCAACGCAACTGTCAAGCCCCATTTAAAACGCATTATTAAGTTCGCAAAACGTCTGTGCTGCCTATGTAGAATTTCCTCTATAGTACCTTACCTACATACCATGAATTCAATCGCCTTAAATAAACCGCGTAGTCGTCCGACGTCTCACCACAAAAGACATGGCAGGCCGCGTTCAGTGCAAGTAACCCATACCCAAGCCTAGTTATTAAATTGAAACTGATACTAGTAATTAAAATTTGCCATGCAACAAGGCAATTGCCTTCACGCCTTTTGCATAAAATGAAACTAAGGATGGAATTCTGGACGTTAGTGTAGTGTTGCGCGCACTCGCGAGTCGCGTCTGATCTAATTGAAGTGATAATTTAAAGGACCAAAGCCACAATATGGAATTTTTTTTATTGGTTCTTAGTTCATGTCATAATCATGTTAAAGGTGGTCATCTGGGCATTTTACATGTACATATATTTTGTTTTAAATTAAAGTCAGGTAAACGATTACAACCACTTGAAGACTACAGCGGGGGGACTGCATGTCAGCCCCACGTTTTGCCCAAGTTCAGTGCCGCAGAGCGGCGACTGTCATGTGTATTTATTTTTTTTGTTTTTGGGGAATTTCGAATGCCACCAACAAAATGTCAATTACAAGGCCTATTTGTTTTACGTCATCCGCTTGGTTCGGCAGTTTGTTTGATTGCAAACCGCAGTCCGGGCTCCGGACTAGAGATAATGATCTTTATGGCACGAGTTATACAATGCACCTCGAATTTAAAGGGCGTGTATTTTATACACGTTCGTAACGCATTAGGAATATTCAATTTTTTTTTTTAAATTTGTTGTTTGGGATAGAAGGTACCTACTTAAGTTGTAAAAATAAATCAATAGCTGTTTAACTTGGGATACATTTGCATGAGTTCAGACCATTAAATAAAACGAGGATATCTTAAATATTATCAAAAAGTAATACTGCGGTAGTTGCGGAACAAACCCATAGGTCTTCCAGCAAACATTTTCAATCAGAAAAGATTCATAACTGGATTTTTGATTGAGTGAAGAACTTGTCTCAAAAAAATTGGAGCTTATTTTAAGATTAGCTTTCGATGGAAAGTTAGTCGAATTCGATAAAATTGTATTTCGAGACTCGGACGATTGGAAAATTCACCGAATCAATCGAAAGTTCATTGGAAAACTACGTAAATCTTTAATTTCGAATGATTCGAATTAAATGTCATTTTTATGTCATTCAAATTTAACCGTGCGTCGCGTTAACCGATGTTGATTATTTTTTTTATTTGAAAGGCGCATGTATGCCATTAAGTGTGGAATATGACATCATTCAAATGCCCGCCTCGGCTTCTTACTGTGGCACGGATCCGAATGGTCCAATTTTCAATGACTCTTCCTCATAGATCCGGCTGAATTTGAGGGATGGCCTGTGTTATGTTCACCTTTAGAACATCGGTCGATTGTGGTTTATTCAATTCAATTTTTTTTTCAATTTTTTCAATTCCATTTATTTTTCTTCTTCTTTTACAGTTATATAAAATAAATAAAATGCACGACTGGGTCGCACGAACTTGCTCCTGTATGCAAAGAGTCTGTTTAAAAATGTACCTATAAAAGATTTAAAAATATACCTGTAAAATAATTTCGTCTTCAAAGACATAAATGCCATTTGATTTGTCAAAAAACTTGTGATTCATCCCAAGACACAACTCATCCCGAAAATGAAAAATACTTGTGAGCATACTTAACGAAAACAATTGTTTGTGTATTCAACTAGTTAAAAAAAAAAAAATTTAATTATTAAAAATATAAATAATTAAAAATAAAAAAAAATAATTAAAATAATTTAAAAAAAAATTTTAAGATTCAAAATTTTACCTGAAAAATAAGTTTTTCTTTAAAAATTTTAATGCCATTTTATAAATCAAAAAATCCTTGATTTTTCAAAATTTTTTTTTGAAAATCGTTAGAGCGGTTTTTTTTAAATTAATTTTTTGTATATAAAATTTTTCAAGTTTGTTCTAAAAATATTTTTGGTATGCAGTTGTTTAGTGATTGTAAATATACGCTCTACATTTAAATTTCGGAGAAAAATGTTGAACCGTTTTTGAGATATAGAATTTTGAAAATATTTTTTTTTAAATCCAAACAATAAAAAATTGCACTTTTGATAATCAAATATTGTTAAAGCAATATAAGAGCTTATTTAGAAAAAAAATTATTGAAATAAGTTCAAATGTTGCTGAGAAAACTAAAAAACAAAATAACGGTTCTATGAGCGGTACCTTTCCTGAGCAATACAAAAATATGTTTTTCTTATTAAAAGAAGCTTAGTTAAAAAATAAAATTTTAGAGAAAATTTAAAAAAATCTATCGGTTTGTTTTTGAGAAAATTCGAATTTTCGTTTTTTGACCAAAAAAATTGTATGGGAGCCACTGTTAGTTTTGATCTTAAAAAAAATGAAAAAAACGCCTAATGCGAATCTGCTCAAAACCTTAACTTCTGGTTTAGGCTGTAGGAGCGTGGACAGACAGACAAAACAGACCGGACGGAATCGCGGGACCCACTTTTTTCGACTTCTCTATACCATCGTAATATCATGTTTGATTAAAATCTCGAGTTCGAAATTTTGCACGAATGCAAAACTTGCCATATATAGTTCCTATATGTCGCAAGTAAAAATATAATAATTTAAAACAACTAAAAATACCAAGTCCCGACGCAAACTTCGCCAAGTTGAAGTCTGCGAAAGGCCGAGTTCTTTTTCACGGCGAGGAATAGACTGCCTCGGGTTCTGCTGTACAATTTCACGGACCGCGGCGATGATCTCGGCCGATCTCGCGTTCCTTGAACGTATGGGTGTTGGCTGTTTGTTTTCTGAACCGGTCGTCTCAAATTTGGCCACCAAACCAGAGAGAAAAAACTAAATGAGAGAGCCAAATTTCCTCGTCTCCGTCTCTTCGAAACCTCTTACTCTCATTTTTTATAGCGTGTTGAATTCGTATCGGTGTATACAACATGTTTTCACCTCGGAGAAGAGTACACAAAAAAACATCAGTTCCGGGAAATGCGACCTTTCTCATTTTTGTTTATTGATAGGCAAGAAGACTATGTTTTTTAAAGTCTCATTATTATATTTGTAATTCTCATGATTTTCTTTCTTTAATTTTACTAACATCTTGTCGTTTTTATATCTACAAAAATACTCCTATAATTCAAATTAATTCTAGCAGAACATTTTTGTTTGTCAAAAAATAGCGGGAGAAGTTATACCGGTAGTTCGTGGTGAATTTGTTTTTCTCTTCTTTTTCTCTAAGTTAAGCAGCATTCACATGAGCGCGACCAACGAACGACGAATGAATTACAAAATGTGAGTTTAATTACGTTTGAAGACATATTTCCACACAAATTCTTAACAAAATGATGGCAATATACATAGTTTCTATTTGATTAATAATGCATACTTTTACTTTTCAATATCATATATTAATAAATTTAAGAAAACAAATTTATTCGTCGCGAAAAAAATGGTCAAACTTCATTCGCGTTCCACATTATCCACACTCGCAACGAATAAAAAATCGCGCGTACTTAACCTAAGGCCGTGTGTGAATTGCGTTAAAATTTGCGTTAAAACTTCTACCACGATTAAAATTTGACGTCTTCTTTGAATTGGGATCAAATTTAGCCATTTGCTGTGTGAATTGCGTTAAAACAATTATTTTAACCAAGATTTCTGCGCAGGTTAAAAAAATTTCCCTCGATAATTTAAGAAATTTCCCTGAACAAAAATTGGTTTTCTTTTTCGCGGAAAAATAATTTCTCTTACAAAACATATTTTTAAGAAAACAGGGTTAATAAAAAGTCTCTGAAACTTAAAAAAATCTTTTTTATTTATTGTTCTCGATTCTAATGTCATATTTTAAAACAACAGTCAAAAATATTCAAACAAAATTCCCATTTTGATTAATTGATTTATTCGGTGTGGTAACACTGAAAAATTGAATGCAAAAACAAGAGCAAATTTCTCTATCAATAGAAACGTCATATTTAAACACACTTTAACCTGCTCCACAGCTCAATAAATTTTAACCCATTTTATTCACCTCATTAGTGTCAAATTTTAACGCTGGTTAAATTTTAACACACATTTTAACGCAATTCACACACGGCCTAAAAAAATCATTCTTGTTTTGGTTTCGGTGGTGAATGTCAAACTTCAATCGCGACGAATTAAAAACTCTCATGTAAGAGAAATGTCAAAATCGACGAATATTCGTCCATTCGTTGGTCGTTGGTCGTGCTCATGTGAAAAGTGCTTTAGTTGAAAGCAGTAAGAATAGCTTATCAACTATTCACAAATCTTATGCAATGAAAATTGGCAACAGAAGTAACAAGTTGACAGTCTTTTTATTTAGTCTCTACTTAAATCACTTATTTTCAGCATTTTGAAAATGTCGTGAGTAATGTAAAGAAAATAAACAACGAGTAGACACAAATAAAATAGGAATGGAAAAAAGAGATGAGTATATAAAAATGTTTTCAATGTTCCATGTTTACATTTTGTAACTCTCGTTTTCAATGTTCCTGAAACTCTCGCATCGACAAAATTAAGTCGATAAACTCTGAAAATTGAAACAAATCTGAGTTTTTTTTGCATTTTTCAACAGTCTGAGCGAAAATTAAACGCATAAACGAAGCTAATAATAAAAATAATAGTTGTAGTGCTTTCAGAATGTTTCAAAGGTGGTCGCCATTTTTCAAAGGTGGTGAGGAAAGAGAAAAGAGAGAAAAGTTTATTCTCTCTCGTGGTGAGTATGCACACAAACTTGCATAAGTATTTGTTCCCCACATTTTTTTTATATGGAGTTAATACATATGCAAGTTGGTGGCCAAATCACAGCTTGTAGGCAAAAAGAGAGCAACCCTCGAAGTTGGTTCTCTCTATTAGTTCTTTCTCGATGACCAAACGTTGAAGAATCGACTGTGAAGGGCCATCACGTCTACCGTATAATGGGCGCAATGCGCCAAACGTTGTCGTTAACGAACACTCATTTTGATAATAAAGTTGTATCATTTGAACGTGCTGTTCAATCGTGTAACTTGCCATGATGATTTGGCATAAACAACTGAACGATAAACAAAAGGTTTGACAGATGTCACCAACACAAAATGGCCGCCACGGGCGCAAAAATCAACACGCGCCAATTGAAAACCCCATTACAAAACATGTAAGTTTTTTTTTTATTTGTGGAGAAATAAATTACTTTTTATAAATTTTGTTGGCGTTTTTATAAATGTTGAATTCCAATTGAACCGATCGAGAACCAAAAGAGATTTTCGTTAAATCAACGGAAGAAAATCCAGAGGTTGACATTGAACGATTTTGGAGAGATGCGGCGTAGAAACTGAACAGCTGCGGACCTCCTTCTAAGGACGGTGCTACTTGGAAAAAGGTAAATAAAATATTAACAAAATAGTGTACTATAACAATAAATTTGGCTTCTAGGTTTTAGCTGATTTTAAATCAAACTCGAAAAAATTAATTGAAAATGAACTGTTGCAATGACAACAATCTTTTAGTCTTTACCGAAACCGGTGAAGCTATGATCAGAATAACTGTACTTTATCAGTCAGTTGCAGGCGTACTAAGTTTCAAAATATTCTGTCATAATCAGGTAGAAGAGTGTGAGATGCCATCTATGTACATCTAAAGGCATATCCATGACTTCATGTCCTAAAGAAAATATAGAACAAAGCTAAATAAAAGGCCCGGGAAAGATCTGTCTGATGTGCATTGTCACAATAAACCCAAAAGTTTTTTTTGCAAAATTGAATTGAATTGAATTTTAAGCAAGCCGATAGTTCGTTCAATGATGTTGCGTGCCTTGGAATGTTGAATGTTATACTAGGTTTCTGGACTTCCGGTGAATGATGACTTTTCCTAAAAATTAGTTTTAAACTTTGTCCATTTGGGACAAAGTTTAGCTTCCAATGAAGACATCACTTTTTGTATGACTGAGACAATTTGAAATAGGGGTCTTATTATCCGGACAAAGAATTCAAAAGGAATTACAGGTCGATTTTAAAATTGAATGGAACAAGTTATGAAGAAGGTTTTATCTTTATTTAAGAGCCATATCAACGAGCCATGGCAACGATTATGTTGTCTTTGAGGGCCGCGATGGTTTGTGGCTTATTCACATAGACCTCCGACTAAAGCAAGCCCAGCAAGAAAAGTCTAAAGGGGTAAATTCACAAGATGTGTGGCACGTAAGGCCATTCTATTAACCAACCAAATGTCTCCGGTGCCCATATCAGCCAATTCAGGCCACAGGAAGTTGATGATCATAGACCTTAAGGGATCGCTGTTGACAGCAATGGCCTGGCCAGTATCATTTTCGGAGAAGTAACGGACTGATGACGGCTCCAGCCAAAAATCCACAGCGAAAAATAATATTATTTGGATACATTGACACCTCGTGAAACTCGTGTGGATCGGTGTTGTCCCAAATCCAGCAATTTTACGCGTACCCAATTATGCTCGTCGATAAAGACGATTTTTCGACCGATTTTGGGATCAACCTCCAACTGCTTCAAAATCCATATTAGCGAACATACGATGCTGCGTATGGTCATTTAGTTTCAATTCCTGAGTCAGTTGGATTTTGTATGGATGCAGGATTCTGCTTCAAACTTTCACAAACAGTGGCGATGTTTCCGGGAGATTTTCTGTTTCGTTGGTGTATGGCTGTTGGCTGATTGTTCACTACACCAATGAACTCGAATGTAGCCACCGAACGTTGAATAGTAGACTTGGAAGGACGACCATGTACCCCATAAAAAGGGCACAACGTGCTCATCGTTGCTACCAGAGAGCATCCATTTTAATAAATAAATAAATCTTTATCATTTATGTGTGTTGCTCGATGCTGTAACTTCTAATGGAATTTGTCTTTAGTGATTGATTTGGCAGAAAATAAAAGGAGCAATATGGCCGCACATGCTGTCAAAATCAACATGTCCCTATTAAAAACGGTTTATATAAAATCTATTTGCCTTCAAAATATTAACTCAATGTAACATTGAGTATCGAACCAAACCTGTGGCGTGATGGTAAGTGCGTAGGACTGTCATGCCGGAGGTCTTGGGGTCAATTAATGATTTGTTAAATTAGCCGTTTGGATTTAGCTTGAAACTGAAGGTTCCCTCCATCCCTGACAACATTGCTCGTACAAAGGAATGGTTGAGAGTTGCCACTAGTCACTGGGCACAAAGTTCTTAAAGGACTTGTGCGCCACCTTATTTATTTATTTAAATAATCGAAAATAAATAATTAAAGGAGTAAAATTACTTCGGTTCTGTTGTTGTCATACAAATTAATATTCTCTTTGTTTTTCAAAAATACAAATATTTTGTCGAATATTTATTCTAGACAAATCCTAAGCTTTAGTTCGTATCGTCATCCTTTTCAACTTATTAAGAAAATTTAAAATAAACAAAAGAAGAAAAAAAAAGAAATTTATAAAAATTATATATATTTGAAAGAATAGGTACATACCTACACTACATAGATAATAAACTTTAAGGCAATTTATCTCAACGAGAACGCCAGAATTAACAGTCGTTCTAGGAAAACTACATCCTGGCATCAAAGTGATTTGTAGTTTCTAGATTTCATTTCTTTTGTTAGCAATGTAAGAGGCGCCATTGGCATTGTTAGGGTCTAAATAGCACTATGAAAGCCACCACCAAAAAACAACACAGTCTCAGCTCTTAAACAACAATACACCAAAGAAACACAAGGGATCCTATGCCTGTCTAGGCCGCCACCATTACCATCATCATCATCATCATCATTGCCACTATAGATAGACAAAAGCGACGCGACACGGCAAAAAAAATAAAACTATACCTAGGTTACTATACTTGGAGCAAGGGCATCAGCTCAGCCAGCATTTTAGCAGACAAAAAAGCTTCAGCACAGCTGCTGTTCAATTCCTGAAGCTGATGTGCAGCTTCACTAGCCCTACGAGTATATATGGCTACTCCTGCTGTTGTTTGGTCTGGCTGGTGGTGTTTTGCTACAATATGGATGTGCTACTCGAAGGAAAGACAAATTATTCAGACGTTTTGTTTTGTTACTGCTCCTCTCTATCTCTACCTAAGTCTTCCCTTAACAGTCAGTCTTAGGTTATACTTTTATAGTCGAATGTTCTGGCTGGTACCTATGTTAGATTCTTTTGACGTCTTTCAGCTTTCGTTCGGTTTACAGATATGAAACACAAACACCACGTCTCTGTGTCTGTTGTTCCCGCCCGTCCAAACTGCTATTGTTGACTTAACACCACTATCATTGATAGGTATTTGTTCGCCTTGTGTCCTCCAAGAAGGCGACACAACACCAGACCATAGATTTCCAAGATGATCTTGACTAGATTATTTTTTTTTTTTGGAGTTTAATCGGAACGAGAATCGAGTTAGCAGCCTGCGCTTCTCATCATTGGTGATGGTTTAACGGCGCGGCGGCGGCGGCGTGACGTCCATAGCAATGTTTTCGCATGGAGGTGAGAAGAATACAAAGAGTAAAAATCTAAGTAAAATCTAGTTTAGGCGCAGAGGTACAAACACAGTTGCGGATTTGTAGGAAAAAAGTTGACATTTTATTTTTCACATTTGATCTAAGTTCAAACTTGCATTGGCCGATTAGATTTTATTAGATACAGATTACATGGTCCCTAAATGTTTAATTCAAGATTATGTATTGTTTCGACAGGTTTTACTAAATAAAAACTTAGCTGGCAACAATTGGCAGATTCAGATGATATCGGGTTTTCTAATTGGGACTTGACAACTTTGACTTCCACAAATCATCGAACTGTGATTGAAAATTTAATCAGTAAACTCAACATCATCCAAGAAGCATCCCCTATGTCTTCTACCATAAATTGTACGGCAAAGGAATTACTGAAAAAAGGAGACCCTTTAAACTGCACCAACTATAGTCTACTTAACATTGCTTACAAAATCTTCTCTCTCGTAATATTTCTAAAGCCCATCGTCAAGAACCTGATAGGTCCTTACCACTGTGGTTTTAGACCAGGAATATCCACAGAAGATCAAATATTTACATTATGGCAGATCCTGGAAAAATTTAGGAACATCAAATCGGCACAAAATATCTCTCCATCGATTTCGAGGCCGAATATGACAGCATCTGCAGGAGGGATCTATATAGAGCCGTATCTAGTTTTGACACCCCTGCCAAACTCGTCCGTTTTTGCAGGATGACCATGGAGAATTTGCGCTGCTCTATAAAGGTTGGAAACAACTTAACAGAAACTTTGCGATTTCTTTAACATGTTCTTTGAAAGAATAGTGCAGAGCTCCCACGTCAACACTAGAGGCACTATCTTTCAAAAGTCTGTCCAATTACTACTGATGACACAATTGGAAGAACTCAGCGTGATGTTAAATGGGCTTTTGTGAGTATTGAGGCAGAGGAGGTAAAAATGGGTTCAACCATTCTGCATTCATGATGAAGAACCCTCTCTCGAGCGACCAAAGTCTCACTTGGGTCGCTTCGAGAGAAAAGTTCTCCACGTGATCTACGGTCTCTTATGCATAGAATGTGAGTGGAGGAGAAAATGGAACGACAAGCTTTACGAGCTGTACTGTACAGCGACGTAGACTTAGTTAGTTAGTGGGTCACTTAAAGGGCATGGAAACCAATGTTCCGGCCCAGAAACTTTTAGAATCCACACCCACAGGACAGCGCAGTAGAGGAAGATCGCGGATCAGGTAGCTCGCACAAGTGGAAAGTGACCCAACTTGGAGCAACCTAGCTACGGACCGAGTTTTTGCGGGCGGGATCTTCTTCGCTCATGCGTGCTTCGTTACCACTGCCCAGCACACCACTTTATCCACAAAAAATAACTTTTTGGTGTCGTTTGCATGCCGACGTCGTTATTGGGCCATATTTTTTCGTTGACCATAACGATCATCTCTTTACTATGAATGAAAAGCGTTATCGCACCATGATTACCGATTATTTCTGGCACAATGAAGGATATGTACTTGGACAACATATGATTTCAACAGGATGGTGCCACAAGGCACACAGTACACCTTATAATCGATTTATTGAAAAGTAAGTTTGATCAGCTTATTATCTCAAAAAATAGGCCAGTCGATTGGCCGACTCGTTCGTGTGATTTAACGGGTCCAACGGGTCGCAGTAGCCACAAGAACAAAGTCGAGATCCATTTATTAATGTTTTTGATTGTACTTCAAGCCGGTAGTAAAGTTTTCGAAATACATCAAATGATTTGCTTTTTATTAAGGCAAAAAGTTTTCAAGTCATTTGATAGTTGCTATGGCAATTGTTCGCATTGTAAGAAATATTGAAATTGGGCACTTAAACTTAAACTACGAGTCTCCTAATCCTAAGGCATTTTTGTGTAGTAAATTCGGACCTGGAAAAAAGTAGCAGTAACAGCAGCTAAAAACGACATGGCCTAAATGTGCTGCTCTTGAGCTAGCCGTACACAAACATGTGCTATTGCTCTACAGCGTAGGCGTATAGGGTAAAATAATAATAATACAAAAAACATACCCTAGCTAGCATAAACAATGCCTGGCTCCAGCCAAGACAGACTCCAGATGATACTGATGGTGATGGCTGAAATGCACAAAAAATATGCAAGATGATTTAATACACTGGAGCTTTGATTTATGCTGTGATGCTTGGCTGTGAAAAAATAGATTCAAACATACAGCTTGAGATGGAGATATGGCTATATGGAGATGCGCTTTATAGTCGCTGCGATATACACATATACATATATGAAGGTATGTATATAATGAAGGTGATATCAATATGGAAAGGGAGAGATATGGGTTTTGTTTTTCCCAGACTATTGAGACGGTTTGATTTTTGAGGAATTCTACTAAAATTTAACCTATGGTAAAAACAGTATTTAAATTTACATTACCATTTTATGTGGCTCAATCTACTTTGCGCTTTAACCCTACATCTTTTAACCTTTTTAAATGAAACAAAACATTTTCACTTATGACAAACGCACACTCAAGGGGCACTATCACCAGGCAAGCATATAAGTGGATTAAGAGTTTTAAATAGGAGTTCATTAATAAAAATGGGACAGAGTGTCAAAGACAGAACAGAGTCCTGGGTAACACCATCATTTATTTTGTGTTTCTCTTCCACTCAATACTTCTTGCATTGAACGGTCCGAAAGGTAATTTCTAATCCAACGAAAGAGAGATTCGTCACAACCGAAGGCATGCATTTTCGATAAAAGAGCCTGATGCCAAACTCTATCAAATGCTTTTAAAATATTAAGTCCAATAACATTACTTTCTCCAAGACGATATTCCACTGTTGGGTGGGCTAAACCATCAGATCATGAGTGGGCTTTATAAGTGGAAAGCCGTACTGCCAGTCATTAAGAAGCCTTCGGTGTTCGAAATATTTCTTGAGCTGATAGTTAATCAGCGTTTCTATGACCTTGGAAAGAATTTACGTAATGCTGGAGAAATGATATTTTCCATCGACTCGAAACGAGATCTGAAAAGTAGAGTAGATAATAAAGCTTACTGAGCGGTGTCGCCTCCGTTGAAGAACACCTTTCCAGAACAATAGCGGGGATGCCATCTGGAACGGCTGATTTATGTATGTTGAAACAAATGAAAAAAAAAAATATATTATTTTGGATCTCCCACTAAGTTTCGTATTAATAAACTAATTGTGCAGTGAAAGCTGTTTTAACGGACACCCCTTATGGTGGACAGTCTTCTTAACTAAACAGACCCCATCTACGACGGACAAACCAATCCTGCTGCTTTTATAGCATGGTATGCCAATGGTAAAGATAAAAAATCAAACTTTATAAGGAAAACTTTAAAATTGACATACATAGTAAAGTAAAGAAGTATTAGCTCAAAACATCGTCGGCATCGGTAGAATTAGTTCTTAAGCCAAGGAACTGAGCTGAGCAGAGATCAGAGATTAAGCGGGTAGAGTACGCTCTAAGCATAGTTTGAGTTTGAGGCTTTAAGAATGAAAGTTTAAACTCCGGCTCAGGCATTTCATTTCGAAGAAAGAAACACGGAGGAATGTGATGTGCCCGAGTTAAAAAATAAACGCTGATCTTCTTTGACAGATGAGCTTAAAAATAACTTAAGAAGGACGAATGTTTACTAAGAGTCAAGATGCGAAGGCATATTGTTGATGTTGGTAATGAAACACAAAAAGAGACAATCGGGACTATCAGCCTGAGAAGGCTTTCACTGTAATTGCAGATTGAGAATTTTTCCATACATTTGAAAAATGTATCGCTACAGAAATGTATGTCAAAAATCGACGAATTGAACAATTAATTCGGTAAGTGCGTTGTATAGGTAATTGCAGATTTTTAAATGCCTAATTATAAAATTTTTATATCAAGTCGGAGAACGGAGATGAACTTTTGAAATTTAAAATGTAAATTAATTTAAATTTAATTTAATAAAAATACCCACAAAAGGTAGTGATGATTATATTGAGATCGAACATGTAGAATTCTACATTTTCTTTGGATGCATTCGAAAATCAAGTTCAAGTTTTTTTTTTTTTTTTATTGAACAATAATATTTACAATTTGACTTATAAACTATTTAAGATACTATGTTAATTATAAATTTGTTGGCACTTAGGGGGCCTAACCTTATACATTTTGGCTTAAAATTATAAAATATTGTTATTACATTGTATTTGTGAATCTTAAATTAGAAGTCGGTTGACTTGGGTGAACTCGGGGTGTTCCGTCCCGGTTGTCCAGACATTCGAAAATCATTTTCAAGTCGTTTGCATCTTTACAGACTTTAGCAAGGCATTTGATAAATTAGCTCGTGATATTCTTTTTAATAGATTAAGTAAAATTTAACTTAACGACCGTTTCGTTAGGTAGATTTCGTCAAAACCTAAAGATAGATATTACAGCAAATTTAAAGTCAATTTTGGTGTCCCCGAATGGAGTCACTTTGGTCCATTGCTGTTTATTTTATTTATTAATGATTTGCCTTCTGTTTTCAATAATTCTTTATCGCTAATTTATGCAGATGATGTTAAAATTTTTCGAATTATTTACTTATCAATGATTGAAAAGGAAATGGTGCAATAAAAATCGTTTGATTTTAAATATTGATAAATGTAAGAGAATGTGTTGTACACTCAGACGTAATATAATTACTTACGACTATATTTTGAATTCGACAAATTTGAATAGGGAATCCAATTTTTCTGATCTTGGTGTTGTAATAGACTCAAAACTAACGTTTACTGATCAGATCACTATAATAATTATATTATAAAAAAAGCTAAGCTCCTGGCCTGATAGACTTTTATAACCTATGTACATGCACTCAAAGGCTTCCCTTGATAAGTCTCATATCTCTTTCTGGTCACATAGAGTATTTGAAGTTCTGTTTTAAAGCTGAAGTATTGAGAGGAACGATTTCATCTGAGTCAGGCTAGCTTAAAAAAAAATGTGCCCCTAGAACTAGTTTTAGCAGATTCAGTAGAATTAATCAGTAAATTCAACGAATTCAAAACACTCGTGGACTCTGCAAGCTTTAAATTTTATTTTTTTTTTTGTTATAAGTAGTTGAAATTATGTTATAGTTCATTTGTTCATAAGCAATGTTTCGAACACCGAAAGGACTACTACAATTCATTAAATAACTGTAATTATGTAAAGGGTTTTCCATTAAAGGAGGGTTGATTTAAAACTGAATGAAATGAGTTGTATTATGAGATATCAATAAAGTTTTACATTTAGTTGAGATTAATGACATGAAATAGATAGATACAGATTTTATTGAATTAAAGTAAAATTTACATTATACACCAAAAATGTTTACAAAAATCATTATAGCATGGCAATGAAGAATTACGGACTGTTGACGCCTCCACCTCAAAATCCACACCAAACAGTAACATTATTTGGATCTCGTGGATTGGTGTTGTGCCCAATACGGCAATTTTGCTTCTTCACGTACCCTTTCACACAAAAATGGGCCTTATCGCTAAAAATGATTTTTGGACCAAAATTGGGATTATCTTCCACTGAAGATAATAATTGTTTTAAATAATTGAAAGGAGATATTTTGGTGTAAGGTCTTTTCGTAATTGGTAGTTGTCATATTGCCCAAAAGAATTTTACATTTTGAACTTGGGTTTTATGGCTTTTGGCATTACGACGATTATGATTTTGATCGTATATTATTTCTTATCACCCAACGACATAAAACGCAAATCAAAAAATGACATAAAGCCATAAAAAAGAAACGTCGTACAAAGTATCACTCAAAAAAAAGGAACGAAGCCCAAATAAAATGTCATATCACCCAAACCAACTTCCAATGTTGTAATGCCCAAAATATTTCTAATTGCGCTTTGAGACGCGTATAAACAGTGAGGTATGTTTGGGCAACCTGTTTGGGCTCACTATAGGATTTGGGGTAAAAATTAAGTTGGGTGTATGCAAATTTTCTTTGCATTTAAAGAATCTGGACTTAAAGAAACTTTGCATACACAAAGTTTTAAATGTACCCAATATCCTATAGTGAGCCCAAGAAGGGGGGTTGCAGGGCGGCAGCATGTGCTCTATACACATTTCACTGTTTATAGGCACTGTGAGCTAGCAAACCATTTCGTTTTATTTCATTTTGAAAATTGGCCTTATTTTACTTTCTAAAAGATAAGTAAAGCCAAATATAATATGTAGTTACGTTTCCTTCATGTTCCGAGTTTTTGGGCTATCTGACATTTTTTCATTTAATGTTTGCGTTGCGATAAAATTTAAAACTCAAAATGTGTTAGTGCCCAAAATAAACAAAAATTTGTTCAGAATGTAACTTGGGCGTTATGATATTTTAAAATTGTTTCGGGCAATATGGCATTAATATTGGGCTTTGTAGCATTTTCTTCTGAAAAGGTTTTTGGGTCATAGAGTAATTTTTGGGCGATAGACATTTTTAATTTCTTGGCGTTATTTTTTGGGCAATAAAACTACAAGCTTTGGAATTTCATAAAGCCCAAAGGTTCGCTAATATTGCCCAAACAATAACAAAATGTTAATCAAATTGTTTTGGGCGCAATGGCAAAAAGACCTAATGCCTTGAATTATTTCTTGTTTTTTTTCATACAAAATTGTTCGTAAATTTTTACGTAAAATTGAAAAATTTCTTTTTTAACAAAGAGAGAAAGAAGAAAATTTGGTACAAAATTAAGGAACATTTGCACGTCCGGTTTTTCCCGGATACTAGTTTTTGACTGCATGGGACACAATTTGTATCAATATTCCTAGACTTTTTCTAATTTTCAAAAGGCTTAAGTGTCATCTTCTTTTCAACATTCTCGTTAATGTTGATGTTGCTATAGTTTTCAAAATAAATGATTCGATGAGATCAGTATAAGCCTAACTCAGGAGAATACTCACCGAAATTCATGACGAATAACTTTGGATTAGGATTGTTCCAAGAATCTCGGATCTACCAAGTTGAGGTAAAAGAATTGAAATGGCGTTTTTCTAAATTCCCATAAGGTTCACCTTAATTTAAGGTCTTTAGAGCGCTTTAAATCTAAAATACAACTAAAAGAGACCTAATAATTTCAATAAAAACCTGTTAATATTAAAATCCAAGGTAGGAAGATCACTTTAATGAAGTTTAAAGAACTAGGAAATAAACAAGTCACTCTCCTGAATTGATCAATTACACCAAGAAACTATAAATACCAATACTTAATACCGTAATCGTCAAGAATGTAAGAGGAAAGTCAATAAAACGCAATCCCACAGTCAAAACTTTTTCACTTAAATTACTATTCCTGCAAAAATGCTTCAATCCATCTTAACTTAGCCCTAAAGGATTTATATGAACACCCCAAGTCAAATAATGACAAATAGTTGTCTGGTAAGACTACGGATGACGTCAAACTCTTTACATAATCAAATTTGATTGATTGATTTATAATTGTCTGGTCGGGTCGGCTTCTGATGTTGATGTATCATGTGTATGCAATAAAGTCCGTCCAGACAGATGGACGACCATAACAGTGTGTAAGTATTACCTGTCATCACTTTTAATATAGCCATGGCCAAAACCGTGCGAAATGATAAATAATCCGCATTGACTAACTCAGCACGAAATGAGTGAGTAGCCAGATATTTTATTTATGATTCTTCAGTTCAGTTAAGTTCACAATGTCTTCATTTCGATTGGTGTACATATGTGAAATGTACAATGTCATGGGCTCATGGCTCATGGAATACAGGAGGAATGTCCTTGCTTCTGGTCATAAATAACAACAACAAAAAAAAACTATGTCGATATTTAAATACGAAATGACTAAGAGGCATCTCTGACCTCTTGGACACACACAAAAAAATAAGCTACCACGCGAACAAAGTGCGCCATCAAGAAGCCACAAAGCCACCTCACATAGCAATAGGACCTAAAAGAATAAGGACCGATCCCGAGACCATCAGATGTATGTAAATATATGAGAGTGTTAAATACAGAATGCGAAAGCTATACGCTTACGAGGAACACCGATAAATCAAAGACTCCAAAACAACATAACATTGCAAATAAGCTTAACATCCAAACGGGGTTGGACTTGGAATATGGAAGGTCTTACCGCGACCGCCAGTTTGGCGCGGCTGGTCGGCGGCGGCGATCGGCGATCGGCAGCGTCGCAGTGGCTAAGCGAGACATTCGATATCCTAAATTCGGTGATATTATGACCGTTGTTGTGTTTTGTTGTGTTGTCTTCGGTGCAGTGCATGATGCTATAACGTTAACATTGTGGCTACTGTTGGCAAAAAGGTAGGAACATACATAAATACCATATTCCCATTCCCATTATCCCAACCCGACCTGTTGAAAAAGGCAGCAATAAGTTGTTTATGGGGTCTATATGGATTTCGAGTTTTGTTGTCATTTGCTTTGAATTTCTACATCTGTGCTCCCAACAATGGAATGTAACTTTGTTAGAGAAATGTTTAAGAAGAAATTGAGACTTGTACCTATACCTAACTTTTTAAAAAATTAAGAACATTTTGTTAGTACGTATTCCATGCGCCACGAAAAAGCAATCAATTTCTGAAGGAAATTTGAATTTACCCATGGAAAACCCCATTAGATTATTGTAGATCCCTGAAATTTGAGTGTATAACCTATGATTCTATCTGTTATCATTTACCATCCAATTAGAGGCTTTGATAAAGCCTACGACATTGTTTTCTGCAAAGTCTTCGAGTACCTACTTCAAGATAACTGAAGAAGTATTTTTTCTAAAAATTTGTATATTGTTTGGCACAGTGCTGGGCAGTGGCATAGGAAGTGAATATATAGTGTACTCGTGCTCTTCCTTATCGTTTCACCCTTTGCATATGCCTCCGTCAAAAAGCCGCACTTTCTTTCTATGATTTGTGACTCGTTATTATACTTACAAGCAATCGTAGAAGTGCATAATCTTGTTTTGTCAAAATTGGGCCATAATTTCCTGGCTGTGGTGCAGGTTTTAAAATTGTCCATAGTTCATTGTATCTTTGGTCGCCAATTCATCAGCTCTCTCGTTCCCAGGCGCATTACTGTCGCCTGGTACGTAGCAGATTATAATGTTTTGGTGTGAGCTGAGAACCGTTAGTTCTTGGCAACAGTATTTACAAGCTTCGATTTATTGATGCTTGGCAATACAAATGGTGATATCAGCCCGTGCCATCATTAATACTACGTTTCCAACGGGCACTAAACCGAGATTTAGCTAGATTTGTCACAAATCTCCTTGAAATCTCGAAGATTTACCATACAAATTTTAATCTCCTCAAATGAAGATTTCAAATAAAAGTCATTAGGCGTGTATCAACTGAGCGCTCAGTGAGCGCTCAATGTCAGATTGACGGAGGCAGAATCGTTTTGTGGGACAAGAATCTCCGTACAAACATATGCTGTCAAAAACATATGTTGTCAATTGTAGTTTTTGATGTGAATTTATTATTTTTTTCTATTGATAATTCTTTGTTACTTTTGGAAAAAAAAAACTATTAAAATGGATAACAAACAAGAACAAGTTTTGCGTCAAATTTTAAGTAGTCAGATAAAATAAGAAATAAAAAAGGAATGAGGAGCAGTAAAAGATTTTGATGGAACTCCTAAAATTAAAATTATTTAAATTACGCACCACACCAGACAAATGACAACTGAACAGCTGTTTTGGGTGAGCAAGCAAATTGAGAAATGAATCCATGAATTTTTTGTCTCCGCAAAAAATCTCAGTGCTCAACTGAGATTTTTTATCTCACTTAAAAAAATAGTTGAGCGCTCGGAGCGCTCAGTTGATGGTACACGCCTATTGAAATCTACTTGGAAACATTAGTTTGTCCAATCAAACAAACTTTTTTTTCGGAGAATAATTGTTGAACCGACCCATTTAAACGCCAATTTCGTTTATTGACAGATGGAAATGTCAACAAAAACTATCTGTCTCACTTCCATATGATTCAAATTCAAAACAATAAACAACTTTCAAGAAATCACAAACGAAATAAAATGTAAGTATACAAAAATAATGAATAATAAATAATAAATAATAATAATAATCAAACTAATAAGAGAAACTGATGAAAAATTGATTTTGATTGAGGAGAAAAGAAACGCAATATTGGAAAGAATTGCAAAATCTTGCGAATCTCTTCAACAAGATGCTGCACCTTCAAGCCAGAGGAGTTTCTTGGGATGAATTTAATACTTATTTTTGATGTTTTTTGATTGTGTTGTGATAACAAACGTGCTATTTTGAATTAATAAATTTATGTTATTTATGTATGTATGTAATTTATGTATATTTTTTAATATTTCATATTTCTTTTCTTTTCGAAAGGAGAATAATTTGACGTTTGCTTGTTATGACATTAACCAAACGTCAAATTAATCTCCTTTTCTTTGGTGGAAACACCTCATGATTTATTTTAAATCACTTGCCTTAAATCTCGGATTATTTGTTGGTGGAAACGTAGTATAAGACCTGCTTTGGGGCATTTGTCACTGCTAATACCGCTGCTTTGATCGAGTGGTCTAAAGGAGTTGGCGAAATCAAGTGTTTTTGAAATGAAATATGCACCTACCCAAGCATCCTTTTTCGAGTGAAACATTGTTCACTCTACCAGGAAGGATGGTTGTGAAAGGTTTATTGAAGTTCGCCCGATGTCATTTAGTCTCTGTTTACATTGTTCCCCAAATATTCCTGTAAAATTCATGCATTTTCTATGTGGCTAGTTTTCCAGCAAATGGTTTGGCTTATCCGTAAGCCGTTGTTTTTCAGTGGTTTCTTGTACATATATAGGTCCAGGGGTAAGAGATAAAGTATTATTTGCAATCCTGCAATTGTGGTTATCCTCATTGCCCCCGTTGTACCTATGCATGCTATTCTTAAAGGGTTTAAATTTATTTATTTATTTTTTCTTATCAATGACATATTTTAAATATATTAATAAATGGTAAATAGGAGCACTAGCAGCAGAATACTATCGGCTCCTAAAGGGTTTAAAGATTCTTAGCTTCTTCCAGCTTTTAGCTTTTTTCATATCATGTTACCATAAGTTAGCACAGTATGATTTTAGGATTTGGGCGCCAGTTTCTACTAAAGATCCAATTACATGAATAGAGTGCGCTCCTTGCCTTTTTGCATCTCTCTAGCGTATTTGGACTGCAGCTCAGCTTTTTATCCAAGATTACTCCTAGATATTTGGCTTGATCTAACATTTTAAGTGAGATTTCATCGATGGCGATGCTAGGAATTTTATAGTCTAGGATTTTCCTCCTTTTTGTAAAAAGTAAACTAAATCTGTTTTAAGGAGTTAATCGTCAAGCTAGAGCTCTTTGTCCAGGTGCAGAAATGCTAGTCAAGGCTTGGTTCAGTTGTTTGCTTATAGTGGTTGACACGTAGATAGAGCTATTAGTATTGCCTTAAATTGTACGCGATTGTAAGTGTTTTTACGAAAGACTGGCTTTAATATGCAATCAGATGAAATTTATATCTGTCAGTTTGTCCATCAACCTGGTGGTCAGTGATTTCTTGATTTTAATAAATTATGTAGTTTCCATAGTGAAAATTATATTTTTCCTGAAAATTTCAGCCTAATATTTAGCACTCATCCACGGAATTTAAGGATTTCCCATGTAAATTACACGTAATATTTTATAGTTTTTCCTTAAATGTGTAGAACTCAGTGGACTTTTAAAGAATAATTTCACGTCTCAAAAAGGTTATTTTCGAATTGAACAATCTGCAAAAGTGTACATTGTGTACTTTCACGGGGTAGTACGGGCCACTAAACTAAACTAAACTACTCGTAGTATAGACTTAGCTAAAACTAACATTTTTGCAAACCATTAAACTATATAGAAATGAGTGAAAAAATTCGCTACAAAAATAATGAAAAGTTTACAGCCGTAGCCCGTGACAAAAACCCAAATTTGTCGCTTCCTCGTCGATCTTCGGAATTAGTCTTTCCAAAAACTCACGGTTTTGATTGGAACTCAAGCCAGTCAATCATCAGCAACGTGTCGTATCTTTGCGCAGTGGGTCCACTAAAAACATCAAAATGTAATAAATGTTCCTCGAAAAATCATTTTTAGTGATGAGGCCCTTTTTAGAATGCTTAGACTACATTTATAAACAGAATTATTGTAGAATTATGTACAATTGTACCAGGCCCTAAATGGTAAATGCAAGAGTAAACTTAGTATACACGATTGGAAGATTTTTAAATATTGGCCGAACAGTCAAAAGCCTTTCAATAGCATCCAATTCAGGTGACAATTACCAATTTTCTATCAAGTAAAAATTGTCCGTTTATACGGTTGCTTAATTTAATCCAAGTATAAACAATTTTTCGGAAGAAATTCGGCTGACAATTGGTGACAATTTTTTATCTTTCACTTGACAATTGTCTTTGTACATGGTTGGAAGACTTAAGAAAACAAACAAATTGGAGGACAATTTTTTCGGCAGATAACAGAGAATATAAACATTTATTGATAGAAATCTGTCACTATTGACAGATAAAATTGGGTGTTTAGATGATTGATAGAAAATTGGTTAAAATGTTTTGAGAAAAATCTTCTAAAATTGGAAGATCTTCCAATTGTGTATCTTAATTCTTGAAAAACCTCTCCAATGTAAATGATTTTTTGGCTTGTGGCGGTATGATTTGATCTTACTTAATCGAAAATCAAATCTTTTACATTTCTCTTTCTTTTATTTAGAACAAAACGATCACTATTTGACATGAAAAGTTTCCTTACCGTGTGATTTCTCGAATAAATGATCCGAATTGTCAACCGAGCCTTTTGGCCAATATTTATATGGGATATGGTTATTACCATGAAACAATCTGGAAACGACTTCTCGCGTACTTATTTTTTTTTTAAGTTGATTTGTAACCCTTATTATGCCAAGACACAGTGTGAGCATTTGGAAAAATAGAGAGGGTTTGACAGGCACAGGACGTGCCGGTGCACATTAGTTTTGAATTCCTGATTATTGCAATGACTGGGAAAGACAAGGTTTGGTGAAGCATTCCACATACGCGTAATACGGCTAAGGCGCAAGTATAACGGTTGAATTCCTTGAGGTTGAGGATAGAAATGCAACTGGCTACTTCTCTAGAGACTAATACGTTAAAATGGCGGTAAAAAAGGGTGCGAAAAGACACTTTGATTTTTTAACGATGTTCAAGCGATGTAAATGATTCAACGACGATGAAATCATCACGAATCAATTTGAATGCTCTACTTTCAATACTGTCTAAGAGACTTAAGAAAAGTTGCAAAGATGACCCAAGCAACAATTTTTGGTAAAAAATCGGCTTACAAACCGATTTATAACCCGAGAGTTTTACTTAAGCTTACGACGTATAATAAGCCTTGTAGATAATAGCCAGGTCAGAAGGGGAGAAAAACTTTTTTCATAGCCTTAAGCTCGTTTCACACTACACGGTTTTGACCGGACGGCGACATTTTTTTAGAGGCGCTAAGAAGAGCATATTCGCTTTCATATTATACGGTCACGGCAAAATGCCGGCGCCGCGCCGGCCGTGTAGCAACCGTCTACTGCCACTACAGTATATGGCAGCCGGACGGCGCGATAACCTTAGTGGCGTACGTGACGAAATGCATGTTTTCACATCATACTATTTTATTCGTGCGGCAGAGTTCGTATGAAACAGTATGGCCTCTTTCACACTATACTCTGTCCAACAAAAATAGTCAGTACACGTCTTATGGGAGAGCTTTTTTCTTGCAAATGGTGCCAGTCAGTGGTTTTATTCCCTTTTTACCTACTGAAAAAGAAAATTCAACCACTGGCTTACACATAAATTGTTGTTGTAATTACGCTTCGACGAGCGTACATCCCCACAACCTTTACCATGCGCAGCCAAAGCCACACTGACACTGATAAATAATGTGTTCACAAACAACCCTCTTCGTATGTATTGAAAATAAGCAGATTGTGATTAGAGTTACCATTTCCACGTTAATGTAAATAATGGTGGATTTTTCTTTGGATTTTGTTTGGGAGCTTTCAGAATGTGTGCTTTTTTAAAAGCTTTTGAGAACAAATATGAGAATGGTGTTGTCGCTTGCTGCTTTTCGGTAAGTGAAGTTTATTTATTATTCTTCGTAAATTAACCCTTTGTTCCCGGAGATGTCAACTTTTTCAAATATTTGTATAAAAACTTAAAATTTATATGGAATGTGTATAATAATAATAATGCATTTAAATAAAAAAAATAATATTTACTAAAAATTAAAAAAAAACCAGTAGGAATATAAAGAAAAAATATAGAGTATTTGGTTTAATTGCGAAACCACTAGGAAGCAAAGGGTTGAGTTTAAGCCAAAATTATTTATAATACATGGTGTAATTATAGATGGTGAAAAATAGTGATTTTGTTCATAAAAAAAATATTCTTTGAAAAAGTGTTTATTTATATGGTGTTTTATAATCAGTGCCAAAAAAAGAACTGCTTTTATTTTATTATAAATCTGTGCTGTGTTGTTTATAAATTGTGTATTTGTGAATATTGTGTGATACAGAATCGAAAATTTTCATTATTTTTTCATAATTGAATTTATGTTACTCTTAGTTTTCACAAAGGGGTTTTTGAATTCGGGATTATGTACATAATTTATAAATTTTCTTAAACGGAATTTATTTTTAACTTTCAATTTAAAATCAAAAGTTGGTATCCCTACTAATATTTATCAGAGCTTTTTCGAAATTTATAATGGGCACTACAGAAACCCTGTAATATTTGCTCTCTCTCACAGCTTAACGAGATTTCACTTCAGTCAGAGTGAGAGGTAAACGTCCTATCTTCTCTGTACTGACTATTTTTGTTGGACAGAGTATAGACGGTTTCGTCCGTACGGTTAAAATCTGTACGATTTGTTTCCGTACGGACTTTGTTTTCACACATAACGTATTTTCCCCGTTATGCTCGTTCGTTTTTGTGGTCACTTGTACTAAAGAAAAATATCTAAAATATAACCAAACGTAGATGATTCACGGGGAAAATACGTTATGTGTGAAAACAAAGTCCGTACGGAAACAAATCGTATATATTTTAACCGTACGGACGAAACCGTCTAGTGTGAAAGAGGTCTATCAGTGAAAAAGTATACTAGGCACAGGAACCCTGCATATATCATGTTTTACCGTACGGTTAAAACCGTATAATGTGTAATTAGCCATTGATCCGGTTTATGCCGTCCGGTTTTTTGCCGTACGGTCAAAACCGTGTAGTGTGAAACGAGCCATACAGAGAATTTTTATTTTTTCAGACTCATTGCTGCAAGCCCCGCTCATGGATAGTGGCAAAGATGGCAAACTATGTTTTATAGACAGTAGGCAGTTCTTCGACGCTTTAAATTCGACTCGATTTTTAATTCCCCATTTAACAATGCCTGAGAATTTAATGAGCTTTTGAAGATTCACACCCGAATATCATGGTTGTGAATATAAAAACGAATATGAAAATCTAAGGGTACAATCGGCAGCGAAGCAGGTAAGTGGATGAATCTAAGACCTCTGGCATGATAGTCCTACGCACTAAACATCACGCCACGGGCACTACAAAATTTAATTTGTGTGTAGGGTTTCAAAAATAGTTTTTAACATGTTTAACAAGGTTTTGCACCACACTTTATATTATATCTACAAAAAGAATGTGTTAGCTCGCTAACAGGAACAATACATACATACCTTAAATAGAGGCATTGCAATATATGTAGGTGAGGATTGACTCTTCTTGCTAAGAAATTCATGATCGTTGTTTAGTTTCATTGTCTGGAATTCTCTAAACCATGATAGTTTTTGATATCGTGTGCCATTTCTGCCTACTATAACACCAATTGTCATCTGTCGAAGAATTTACTACCTATATGAATTAACATTATTTCATTATTAACAAATGACGTTTCTTTGTCAATTTTATCTGAATTGGGTACTAATTTCTATTCTTGATATAATTTCATACTCTCATCTAAGGTAGGTAATCAATGCATCAAAATATGAAATATCGGTCGATCTCGTCTCCACATGGTCAGAAGAACCAAAGAAAAACAAACAAGTCAATCTAAATATGGGAACAAAACTGAAGGAACCTTTTGCCTCTTCTGTACATAAGTCCATGTGGTCCAAAAGAGATTATTCGAATTCAATCCGAGCAATCATTATGATGAAGCAAATAAATCACCTAATCGAAAGGAAGAAGGAAAAAAGAGAAAATGTGAGGACTGCGCCGGCCGGCGAGTCGAGTACGTCGAAGGTCGATAGTGCGTAAAGTGATGTTCCTATACATGATCTTCATCATCTTTGTTGCATCACGGGAAGGACACCACCAAGTAAATGTTGTTAAAGAATGAATGAGGCTTCAGCTTGTTTTGTGCCTCCGCTCGATCTAAATTGCACAATAACTCATACTGCACCCATAAATTTCACTTAAATAACAACTCAGACGAGACGGGAGAATGTAGATTGATCATTACATATTTATGTCCAAAGGTATTTACAAAATATTTTTAGTTATACTTTGTGCAAACGCGTAAACTGGAAAAACTTAAAAAGATTCGTCCTCATACAAAAATTTAGATATTTATGTCTACAATGAAAAACTATACAACTTTACAGAACCAGAAAGAAAACAGAATGTGTGGGCCTGAATTTAGGAATTCATTATAAAACATCATCATAACTAATTAACGATTAATTAAAAGAAAATTTGATTGATTCTCCAGTAAAATGAGGCGGAAAAAAGGGGTCAACCTCGGAATGAGAGATAGTAGGCTGGAAATTTGTTTTTAGCTTAATTTTGTGCGTTCTTAACATTTTGTAAAAAGGGTCATACAATTTTGTGTATACGTCGCACATTGGGCAAAACGACCCAAAAGCTGGCAATAATTCAAACATGAAAATTAAAAATAATGTATGTGTCATTTAAATGTGTGTTATGTGTCTCTGTGTTTCTGAAAAAAAATCATGCTATTTTTCTGAACTTTTTGTTATATTTGGATTTTTGTGTAGTGACACTTTTTTTCGTTATTTTAGGACTATCTTCAAACACATTGTTTTTGACTAGAAAAGATCTTATTGCTATAATGAGACGGTCTGGGAGTATTGTAATAGAGGAACAATTCAGGAACAATTCTTAAAAGAAGAATTGATCAAAATGACGAAAAGCTCTGAAAAAAGTCAAATTAAGGTTTTGACGAATATGGGCATTTCCACAGTATTTTTAACTTTCATGTTACCACAGTATATTAAGCCTTAGAAATGAAATTGGCACTTTCTAAGTGGATAGATTTTCGTATCATGACTTATTTCAATTATGTAACCTACTTGTGACTTGATTGGATTAAAATTGTTAATTAAAATTAATAAAAAATAGGCTAAAATATTGCAAATTTCAAGCGTACCAGATGCAAATTTATTAAGTTTTATAAACAAAAAACATTTCAACGACCTTTGAAACAATTTAACATCATTAATTTATAATTATTTATAATATACACTGATAGAAAAACCTCGAAAGAAAGGTGTGCTACCATTTAAAAAATAGTACAAAGCAATTAAATTAGAGTACCTCCGTTTTTACAAATATTAAAATCTGATCTTTTTCTCTATATAACTTTCTCAACGATCGATTCTGGTAGTATTTTATAGGCTTAAATTATTCTCTATCAATCAATAAATCAATTTAAATTTAATTGGATCATGTGCCTCTATTTAAAAATAAATAATGGCATTTTAAAGTTTAAAATTGAAAACGTGATTGGTATAGAATATGTGATTTTTTTAGCGGCACACCTATCGATAAGATCTTACAGCTAAATAAATGATTGTGAATGATAATATTACGAATAATCAATAGTAAAAAAAAAGCTGTTGATCTAAATTCCAAAGTTTATTATGAAATGAGGGTTTTTCATTGAATGCACACATTTACACTGTACTGCACAGAACGGAAGTTATTCTAATTCAGATTTTCTACTAAATAATAAAATCAAAATTAAGGCCAAGCTTCGTAAAGTTAAATAACTCCAAAAAATATTCAAAAAAATGTAAAATACTTAATTGTAAGTTTTACCGTTATTTTTTAACTATTTTTTTTCCATTTTAAATAATAACGGGGGAGGAAATAGACTGGAAATCCAGAAAATAATAATATGAGTGCTAGAATAAGTGAGAAAAGTGGGAAAAATTGCGATGATACAAACTGTGATTTCTCAAACGAAAAGGGTGAATATGATGTAGGAAGTTCCAGTGAATTTTTGAACCAGGAGGATCTTGTAAGTACATCGCGTAAATCAGCATTTGATGCTAGCAATGTGTCAAATTACGATCAAACTGTGAGTGACTATTTAAGTAAAAACATACAAATTAAGAAATAAGTTTGAAATTTGCAAAAAGCAGAGAACAACGTTTAAGGAGACAAATTTCTCAACAAAAATCAGTAATTGAAGAAAAAAATAAAAATATTCAATGTTGGAAAGCAAAATATTATAGATTATTATCAAAAAGTAACAAAAAAAAATAAAATCATTGAAAAAGTAAAGAAAATAGAATCATCTGGAAAAAAAGAAATTAGGAATCGCTTATTGCAATGCGAAGTATTAGAAAACCAATTGTTGCTTCGAAAAAAAATATTTGAAAAGTAATCGAGAAAAATCTGTATTTGCTCAAGTTTTGGCAGGAAAAATTTCGAAAAAGTATAAGTTGATGGAAAAAAATTCTCATATAGTTAGTTCATACCTTCAACGTAAATATTCTACTACTACAGGATTAATATTTAATAAGCAAAAAAATACATCGAATTCATTCAAAAATATTGCCAGAAATCACGTGATACAGTTTTTAGAAAAAGATGAAAATTCAGCAATCAGTCCAGCATCGAAAGGACGAAAGATGTTATTACCAAGAACAAGATAGTCAAAAGAAAGCGATTTTTGCTTGATACTATGACAAATTTATACAAAAAATATACAAAAGAAAATAACTTCAAATTGTCACTATCAACATTCATGAGTTTGAAGCCTTTTTGGATCTTGAAAAAGAAAATGACTGATCGCGATACATGTTTATGTAAAACTCACGCAAATTACGATTTTTTGGTACAAAAATTATTTAAATTGAATATCCTATCAACTAGTAATACTAAAAATTTTCTTAAAAAAATAAGCTGCGATATAAATAACGAAAGCTGTATGTACAGTAAATGCAATCAGTGTATAGATAAAAATGTGAGTTGTACCAGTGACATTGACAAATCTAATAACACATCCTATTTTCAATGGGTTATTCAAAAAAAAAAGTAGAATTGGGAAACAGAAAAAAATATACAATGTAACAATAACGAGTAAAAAGAAGTTTAACTGTAGTATAAAAGATTTAATTGCAAATTTAATTTATCAACGCCTATTTTTTTAAAACATTTTTATGACACTTCACATCAATATTCGGCATTTACAAAGTTACAATCAAACTTGCAACCCCACAAAGTGAAACTAATAAATCGATTTTTCGGAAAACTACGTTTGTAAATATTCAAGTGAATTACAAAGTGTTTATTTCGGAGCATCCAAGACTCAGTTAACTTTTCATACTGGAGCTTTCATTCACAAAAATGATAACGAAAATGAAGAAATAGTATCTTTTTGTACCGTCTCCGAGTCATTGAGACATGATGCGTGTGCTGTTTGGGTTCATTTACAGCCTATTATAAATTTGATAAAAGATCATGTACCAGATCTGAAAGATATTTATTTCCAAAGTGATGGGCCATCAACTCAGTATAAAAATAAAACAAATTTCGATCTATTTGAATATCACTGTCGTAAGTTTCAGCTAAATAATGCTACTTGGAACTTTAGCACGCCAGGACACGGAAAAAGTCTTGTTGACGGTTCTGGTGGAACTGCTAAATCATTGTGTGACCGAGCTGTAGTCAATGGAACAGATGTTACTTTAGTTAAAGCTGTAACTGATGTTATGTTGTCAGTAAATCAAAAATTAAATTTTTTCAAGTAAATGAAGCTGATATTAAAACTATGGATTCGTTGATAAGACCTATAATATCAAGTCTGCGCCTCAATCTAACAAAATTTTTCAATTGATTTGAGTGAATCATAAGTTTAATACATTATTTTGTAATTATCTTTCATGTACAAATTTAAACTGCTTACTTAATCCACCTTGTAAGCATTATTCGCTAGATCCAAATGGCTGGAAATTAGTAAGTGATATACAAAAAAAAAAAAAAAGTGTGACAGCCAAAACAACAAAAACAAACTTGCAAACAAATAAAAAGAAATGTTTAAAATTACACGATGAAGACGAAAAAAATGTTACGAAGATGTTTAGAGTAACGTGCAGGAGTACGAAATTAAAAACTGCAATAGGTATACATAATTAAATATTATTTAAGATCGTTGAAATATTTTTGTTTAATTTCTTATATTTTTTTATTATTCACAATTTATGTAACTACTGCATAATTTAAAAATAAATATTTATTTCACCCTTTGATCTAACGTACCGGATATTACATGACGGATATTCTTTTAACACTTACCCTTATATTAACGATGTTTCAAAATAAATCACGCAAGTATTTGCTTGTTATTTAGATGATAAACAATCAAGAAAATGTTTGTTTATAGATGTGCCTCAAAATAAAAAAAAAAAATATTTCAATTGTTGAAAATGAAAGATTCTGTGGAAATGCCTATATATTTTCGCATTTCAAGGTGGATTTTAAAACGCGGTGGGTCAAAGCTTGCAGGATCGAGGAAAAGTTTTTTAAAACTAATGAAAGTTGGCTAAATACATGTCTAGCTTTCTGTAGAGCACCCGACTCAGCTAAGAAACGAGGACGTCCAAAAGTAGAGTATGAAAATTCTTCCCAACGATCGAAAAGGGAAAAAACCCGTGACCTGAGAGATTCTGTACCTTTTGCAGGCCCGTCGAGAGGGGGGGGAAGGGGGGAAACCCCCCGGGCCCGGGATTTTCTAGGGGCCCGTAAAATTGAAAGCAATGAGGAGTGTTTTTTTTTCAATATAGGTACTCTAAATTCATCATCAACATACCTATTCCCACTTATTTGTAGGGGCCCGAAAATTTAAAATCATTCATGCTTTCGCAATCGGGCCCCTGTTTGCATGTTATCTACCAATATTTAAGTCACAAGCTTGCCGATCTGGGCCCTTGACTATTATTGGCGTACATTTGTGTTTATATTTAATGAAAAAATGGGCAACTCTGAACTATTGAAAGAAAGTTATAATAAATTGTTTCGCTTTTCTACTTAATTTAACGTAAATATCAAATTTATTTTATTTTGAAAATTTTTAAAATCAAAATAAGGGGTCCGGCAACTTAAAACAAAACACAAATAATTATTTCGGTTTCTGTTTATATTAAGTTCCTTTTCTTCTATTTTTGTTTCTGCTGGGAACGAAATTTTTGATTCGGTTTCGGGGGACCGGAAAATCCCACGCACACGTTTTTCAATTGTGGTTTCCGTAATATTAATTAATTAATATTTTGAATAAATTGTTTACTGAAGATTTGAAGGATATCAAGTCACTTCAAAGTGTGTATATTAAACCAGCCATACAAAAATAGCAAGGAATTCTATGTATATAGAATATTGAACACCATTTTCTTCCTTGGCGAAAGGGGACTAGGACTACGAGGCCATAGCAGTCTTATTGGAGAGCCAAATAATGAACATGTTTTGGGTATTTTGGAATTAATTTGTCATTATGACCCCTTACGTCAGGAGCACTTGGAAAAAGTAAGAATTTCACAACAAGAGCACAAACGTTTCCAAGTCCACTACTTTTCCGTTGAGATTCAAAATGAGTTCATTAAAATGTGTGCCCAACATGTGAATTCAGCTTTTTTGAAGGAGAGAGAAAACGCCAAATACTTCGCTATAATTGTCGATGCAACACCCGATTCAAGTCATGTGGAACAAAACAAATTTATTTTGCGATATATGCGCTTTGAAGAAAATGTGTTCACCATCCAAGAACGGTTTTTGGAATTTGTCGATTGCAACAAAAAAAACTGGCACCGCAATAGCTGATTTGATCTGCGAAACATTGGCAAAGAACTGAATCCCTTTAGAAGACTGTTGGGCACAAGGCTATGACAATGGAAGCAATATGAAAGGACAGTATAATGGTGCACAGTCATATTTTAAACAAAACTCCGATTGCCGTGTATTCACCATGTGCAGCTCACAGCCTTAACTTGCGTGGAGTCGATTCAGCGGAATGTTGTACTGCGGCAATCACATTTTTTGGTGTTGTTCAAAAGTGTTTTAACTTGTTTAGCAGCAGTGCTCAACGTTGAGAAATTCTTAAGAAAAATGTGCCCGGATCCCTTCACAAACTTTCCGATACAAGATGGTCAGCTAGTATTGAGGTAGTGAAACCATCTGAAAAACCTTAGAACATCATTAGAAGCCTTAAGTGATATTAATTTAACTGCTGAAGCTCGAAGAGATGTAAATGGCGTTTTAAAATATATGCACAAATTTGAATGCGTCCTGACGTCTTCGATTTGGTGCAAGGTTCTTAGCGCTGTAAATAAAATAAATTTCCTTCTTCAAGCCAGAAACAGTACTATTGACGTTGAAATTCAAGATCTCGACAACTTGATCTTCGATTTGAACATTATTCAAAACGTATGAGATCAATTTTTATCTGAATGCAAAGCAGTTGCTACTGGATTGAGGGATGTTCCAGAATCGTTCCCATCGAACCGAAAAAGGCAATTAAAGAGACATTTTGAAGAAAACCGAGGAGCTGGAAAGCAAATTGAAACAGACGAAGAAATAAATTTCAAGAGAAACACCTTTTACGTCGTAGTTGATTCAATTATATGTGGAATTTCTCGCCGGTTCGATACGATGAAAAATTGGAATGCTAAATTTTTATTTTTATGACAGTTTTCAACAATGGACGAACGTGAGATTAAAAACTCCGCTACAAGGTTCATCCAAAAGTATAACTCGCATGTGTCCCAAGAGTTGAAAGAAGAAATAATTCATCTGAAACACATTTATGAAGCCAATTTTAAAAGAGAACTTCCACCATTGAGTTTGCTCATTATTTATTTATCATCATCATTTATTCCCAGAACATTTGTGTTGCTCTCCGTGTGTGTTCCTCCATACCTATAACCGTAGCTAGTGCCGAACGTTCATTTAGCGTCCTTGCCAGAACAAAGAATTTTCATCGTTCGTGCTCATCACAAGATCGTGTTTCCAGACTTGCTACACTATGCTTTTAGAATTATTTTCTATCCATCTTCCATTTCAACTAAACTGGACGATACCCGTGAGATTGATTTGATGATTAACACTTTTTTTTCGGTTCACTTTGCAAATGAAAAATTATTATTTCCGTTAATTCCAACCAATTTCATGCTATTCGTAATTGAAATTAGAACGTATCATTTATATGTAGGCATGAAATTAAAAAAAAAATGGTAAATATGGGAGGCCCGAGATTTTTCCGTCACGGGCCCGGGATTCCTCTCGACGGCCCTGACCTTTTGGTGTGCTCAGTTATGCTACCCAAATGAGTCTACGAGCTTCCGGACTGATCCAAGCCTCAAAACTTTAAAAAAAAAAATGAGTGTAAGCCCCACTCGGGCTGAAAAATACAGGCGAGCTTTTGAAAAATCGCAGTCGAACGAGAGAAGTTGTATGACAGGAGAAGATGCTTTGGCGGCATTAGTTGCAGCGAAACTATCACGGCATCAATATAACATAATAAGAATGAGTGCCCCAGAAAAATTTCCATCTTACAAAATTGTGCAAAATGCAAAAAGAAAGCTTGCTATCCCGACAGAAATGCGGTGAAAACCACAGCTGCATGTGCAAAAGTGAGTCTTCAAGCTTTGCTTGATATAACATCAAAACGACTTATTTCTATGTTGGATTGTGTTTTTGACACATTGGAAGAAGAAGAGCTTGAGAAATGTGATTTAATATCGAAGTGGGGGTTCGATGGAAGCTCGGGACATAGCTCATATAAACAAGCTTTTCACGGTCCAGAAGCAGACGATTCTTCTGTTTTTATAACCTGTTTAGTCCCCATTCAGCTAATAAGTGGTGTGCATATAGTCTGGCAAAACCCTCGTCCAGCTTCGACAAATTAATGCAGACCCCTTAAAATTGAATACACTAAAGAGTCAACTGATGTTTCAAAATCGGAAAAAGCTCGAGTCGATGCAAAGATCCAAAACCTTCAACAAACGTCCATGTTCATAGGTAATAGGTGTGTTAAGGTTCAGCACTCATTAATTGTTTCAATGATAGATGGTAAGGTTTTGAATGTTTTAACCGAGACCACATCAACACATAAATTCTATTTGTGTGGCGCGACTTCGAAGGACTTCAACAATGTCGATGATATGATAAGACGTCCAATAAAAACAGAGCACCTTTCTTTTGGAATGTCTATTCTGCACGGTTAGATACGAATGTTCGAATGCCTTGTACATCTAGAGTACAAATTACCCATTAAAAAATGACAAGCGCGTGAAGGTCACAAGGAAGTCGTGGCAGCAAATAAGGCTCGAATTCAAAGGGATTTCTGAGAACGTTGTGTCTTAATTGTTGATAAACCAAAGCCGGGATTTGGTAACACAAATGACGGCAACACAGCTAGGCGATTTTTTCAAAACCCTGAACTTTCAGCCGAAATAACTAAATTAGACATGGAACTCATTAAAAAAATGCACACAATTATGATCGTTGTTTCTGTACGGGGAATTTGCGTTTGAAACAGCGAGGTACTTCGTCAATAAATATCCCTGGTATCGTATGCCTCCAACTCTACATAAATATTTTATTCATGGCCCAGAAATTAAATCATCTGTACTTTTGCCTATCGGACAACTCGGAGAAAGCGCAGGAAGCACGAATCAAAGATTTCAAAAATTTCCGTAAGAACTTCTCAAGAAAATCCAGCCTTGAAAAAACTAACGAAAATACATAATAATTTAATTAATATACCGAGCTCGGATCCAATTATTACTTCCAAGTAAAAACTGCAAAAAAAAATTCTAATCTTTACCCAAAGAAGCCCTCTGTTTGCTTAAACCATTAAATGTCGATGAATCGAACACTGTTTTTGAGTTCGATTGTGATGAGGATGACAGTGAAGATGACAGCGATGATTTTTAATTATAGATACATTGCAAACATATTATCTTTGTTTGCAATGTATAAATCTAGTGACTACGTAGTCAAAATTTAACTAGCTTTGTGAATGTAAAATTGCACTAAAGAAGTAGTTAATCCTGAACTGTCATATTAATGACAGATGCAAAAGCAAACAAACGCAAAATCGGAAACATTTGAGAAAGTTTTGAGAATTTTAAACAATATTTTTAAATTAAATAAAAACAAATAAAAAAATTGGATACTATATATGTATGATAGATTTGGAAGAAGATGAAGTCATGGGTACTATGTAAAATAGTTTAATTGTGGTCAATTTAAGACAATTCATATATGTATCTGCCAAATAGCTAGAGCTGTGATTGTCGTAAACGATCTCCTCGCAGTGGGTTCTTTATCTGACCAATTGCAAGGAAACATTAATGAAGATCACGTAAGGAATACGAATTATTATGAATTCCAGATTACAGTTTAGAAGAATTCCGGTGTCATTTTCGAATAATTCGAAGTTGCTTTTCGGTATTTTTTTTTGTTTATAAAAGTATATTCAGTTCTTTAAAGGATCTTATGGCAAAGATTGGAAATCTCAAGTGTTTTCATCAGTTTGGAAAAAACTTTTGTATACTATTTGGATTTTAAGCAAACAAGAGAGTTTTTGTCCTCTGGTGATCGTTTCAATTTAGCACCAAGTTCAGCACACAAATCATTTTGTGAGATTCTGGATTTGTTGTGTTCCGTTTTGGCTCAATACATTAAGTGGCCATCAATAAGCCAATATAATGATATATTCCGGGTATGTGTACATAAAACGTTTGACAAATTCAATTCATCATTTTTAAAAAAAGACATGCAAATAATTATTCTAATGAAGGTACTTCGAGAATAATCAGGAGGTTATATTCCCGGAATCGTTGGTGCGATAGATGGGTGACACATTCAAATCAAACCCTATAGACTACTACAACAGTTACAAGGTACACTTAATATAAATTAATTTAATAAATATATTTATGTATATATTAATTTCTTTAACAGGAGTTTGTGACCATCGAGCTGTTTTCATCGATATTTATGTATGCGCTCCTGGTCGACTACATGATGCTAGAGTTTTTAGAAATATTCCTCTCTCTGATCAATTGACCCAATTGTTGCCTGCCGACTACCATCTTGTAGGAGAAGCTGCATACCCTGAGAGCTAGTGAACCCTCCCAGTAACGGAACGCCTGTAAGGCTAGAAATGTTTGTGGTGATGAATAGTACCATGTTAAGTACGACAACCATCACCTGGCAAGTTTCAGCCCTGCACGTCATCAACCCCTATGTTTTTGAAAATGTACATATATAAAATTAGAAAACAACATTTCTCACTGTAAGCTTCAAATTTTTATGATTTTTCTCATACGTAGCGAAGTTTAAAAAAAAATTGACAGGCGTTTTTTATTAGTATAAGTACCTGATGGGTGAGCTCACAAGTGTATTATACATAAATAAAAATAAACTTTACTCTGTAAAGTTAAATTTGTAATCTGTGTTAGTCCAAGCTATTCCAAGTATTTGGGTACGATGCCAGGCGGTTCTGGCAAGCAAAAGTCCGTGACAGGCAGCGGTGAAGATGCTATCAAGAACACGAAGCATCAACATCCGGTGAACCTTCTGTCAATGATAGAAGCGAAGATAAGTTAAGTTTATTTTGTACAAATAAATATAAACGGGTTAAAGGGCGGTATCAAGCATTACATTCATCACAAACAGAAAGTTTGATTCAAAGTTTAAGAGAATTTGGCGGAGATAATGAATGTTATCAAAAAATAAGCAATATTTTAGACCCTATTATTTATTATCATAATAGTTACCGGACAATTGCATTATACACATTACAAGAAGAAAATTAAGTGAAGAGATCACCGGAATAAACTTGGAAACGTTATCATTATCACCAACAAGCGATTGACGAAATGAAGAAGTGGTAAAGAAAAAGAGATGTTTTTCATTTTCATACTTATGCAAATATTATTCAGAATTGTTAAAAACAATGCCTAGAGAAGACGCTGAAAGTACGGATTATAATTTTAGTACTCAACATTTTGAAGAAAAATTATTAAAAAATTTTGGCGACATAAAATTGGGCTCAACTTTCCATTACCGCAGCACGAATTTCGACACGCGGTTTTTTATATTTGATAGATATGCACAAATAAATAATAATTATAGCAATTTTAGAGCGAGGAAAAATTTATTTCTATTTTAAATTAATTTTCAAAGTTCACTTTTTCACATACAAAACACGCAAAAATGGTTGATTTTGACATTTCTTCCCTGTTTTTTGTTCAGTGTTGCCATACTTGTTTTTTTCGTTGGGGATTTCTTTGTTTTTAGTGCTCAAATGCGAAAAGTACTTTGCAATACCCAAACTCGCACCCACCCCGATTCCTATAGTGATTCCAAGCAGGGGGGTTGCATACCTAGCTCTTAGTATACCGTAGTATCAATTAAAAAAACTTGTTTTAGGCTCAAAAAACGTTATACAAAAAAAGTAGGGTTAAGTCCGAAAAAGAAAATATTTTTTTTTATGACTAAACGATGTTTCCTCGCCTTAAAATTTAAAACATGTTCTATTGAGACCCCTACCTAACTGTACAAAAAAAATCAGAACGAAATTCGTGCTGCGGTAATCGAAAGTCGCCCCAACAATCTACCTGGAGACATAACAACTACTCATTTAATAAATGGTGAATGTGAAATACCTAAACATATATGTACATATCTAATTTTTATAGTTTTCTTTTGGGCGATTATAAACGTCGTCGTAGAACGAGTACAAATTGTCAAAGAAAAGTAAATTTATTAGCATACGATTTAATTTATAATGTCAGTAATGGAGTAATTGAGTAATTGAGACGAAAAAACATATAACTTTAGGTATGACATTAAAAAACCTCACAAGTAGCAGAAAGATAGTCGACATTATCACATCGTTGAAGAAGAAAGAACTCGCAGTTCCCTTAATTCGTACAATACCCCTCGTGCGATTTCTACCTTTTCCTTCGCCAGTGCAACTAATTTCGACCGAAGGCTTGCCTGTTATGAGGTAGAGGGAGTGCAATCCGACGCAGGGAGTGCACACAGCGACAAAGGGTTCAGAGAGCTCACTGTAGGTGCATCCCTGACATTCACTTCTTCTTCGTAAACCAGGCACATTTGATCGAAGTAGGGCCGGGACATGCGCCCCCGACCTGTGGAAGTTTTTTTTGTTGTTGTCAAGGATGCGGTTATATCTTGTCTTTAAATTGGCCAGCTTCTTTTCCAGCGAGCTCTCTTTGAAAGTGTAGCTTTTACCCTTCATCGCCTCCTTTATTTTAAGGAACACCGTCCTGCGCCTGATTTTTGGGTTTCTGAGGTCGTGTTTGTGGTTGTTGCATTGTTCTAAAAACAGAAGAACGGTGCGGTGCTCCCAAGAATATTCTAAAAATGAAATTTTTATGAATAGGGTATTCTTTTTTTAAATAGAGACAATTTAATGTTACTTTTCTCTGTATTGCCTGTGTTTTCTTGCGGAATATCGAGGTTTTCTGCATTAGACACAGAATCTGTAATAATATTGTTAAATACATTTTTTAGCTTACTATTGCATTGAAATCATTTAAGATTACTCAAGATAACTCAAGTGTACCTTCCTCCGTATTTTCTGCATTTTGTACCCTCAAATTTTGTTCCATGAATGCTGCGGCAAACCTACACTGGATCTGTTTATTGCACTTAAAAAACATTACCTTGTTGCGATCTTGGATATAGGCAGTGCTAAATAAAAATGAAAATAAAATTATAACAATAATTACATGTACAGAAAATTATAAAATAAATACGTTGGCGGAACACCCGGTGCCCGGCGTCAACAAACTGTCACAATCCACAGCAAAAGGAATGATGGTAATAATAATATCCCAGCAACTAAATAAAATATCCTGAAAGGAACAAACAGACAAACCGACAGAACACCAAAGAACATATACGATAAAACTACAAACAAATAACGTTTAAGACGAAAATCCACGTTAAACGATACTAGGCGAACGAAAAGTTTAACTCAAATAAATAACAACAAACGACGACAAGCTGCGGGTGAGGGATACGAAACTGACAGGACAGAAGTGGGGTTATTGGAAGGCCATTCTGGAATGCGCGAAGGGCTAGATTCACCACAGGAGAGGTTGAGGTGAAAAGTCAGGACTGGCATGAGGCTAAAATAGAAAACAATTCTTTGGTAGCTCAGAGAAAATTAGGAGAGTAGCTCGGAGAAAGGAGCCAGCTTTCTCCAGAAGTTTAGAGTAGGGTGAGAAAAGAAAACTGGGAAAAATTAAAAGCTTTCCCGAATAGCTAGCCAAGTCGGAAGCCACTGAGGACGACGGCAAAAGGAAAGTAAGAGTGAAGAAGTGCGGCCTCTTTTAATCGTGTGGTTTAAAAATAAAAGAACTTAAAAAAATAAGGTAAAGTTCATCTAAGTACTTATATAATATAAATTCAAAAAAGTGGTGAAGTAGCCCAGTTCTATATATCGAAAGGAAATGAAATAAAAACGGAAGGAAAAGATATCTTTTATTCTTTAGACGGTACTACTTGTCTTGGAAGATACTTGTCAAGAAATATAAATCGAAAAAATTTAGCTCCAGAAATTTAAAGGCCCGAGATTCGGTGAAGTAGGCAAAGGCGAGTCACCGTAGCATAACCGTTGACCGGTAGGCAGCGGTCAAAACGGTCAAGCCAAACAAAGAGGCCGTACATGAGTCTGTAAGAATAGAAATTAGATACGATCTTACATATTATAAAAAAAAGTCTTCTATATAACTTAGGAACAGGAGGAGAAACATACTTAAATTCAGCGAGAAGCAGAAGTTTATAATTTTAAGATTAATGATTTTTTGGCGTGATTAGTGACTAGTTATTTGTAGTTAAGTTAATGTTATTGATTCTTTTCATGTGAAGAAATTAGTTAAATAGGGTGTCCAACTTTAAACAAATTTACAAAAACAAAACAAGTAAAAAGAGATACACTGGGTCGGGTCGTACACTGTCGTGGCGTCGCGTTGTCGTTGAGGCAGAATTAAAGTTCCGGCAGTAGGCTACTTTAACCGAGCTCGATTAGGGTAGGGCTGTTAGGGAGCGAACCGAGTTGGCCTTAGGCAAAATTAAATTTACAGTGGTGTCAAAAAAAGGTAGAACATCCACACAAAAGAAAAAAATAATTTTTGTCGACGGGATCGAACCCGACTACCGTTTTTTTTTTAAATTAAAATAAAATAAGAAAAAAAAAACAAAACAAAAAAAAACAATAAAATACAAAAACAAAACAAAAAAATTATAAAACAAAATCTACAAAAAAAAGGAATAGGTTATTGTAGTTTTGTAGTTTAGTAATTTTTTTTTGTCATTAATTTTAATTCAGGATCCCAAAATCGAATTTTATTTGGTTCATTTTATTAATTTGGTTTGTTTTGTTGGCATCCGTCTCTGATTTTTTTGTCATTCATTTATACTTTAATTTATGTGTTAATAGAGATTTGTTTTTTTTATTATTCATTATTGTTTAATAAACAAATGTGCATCACGCCAATTTACGTTTTTCTTGAGTCGAACTGAAAACATGATGTGGTAAGGTAAAAGTTTCAGGGGGTGGGAAGAGGTGAGCCGGAACCAAAAGGAGACATGGGCTGATGACTAAATAGAGAAGGATAGAGTCACAGGGTGGTCCAACTAGGATGTTTAAACGGACCCACGGAAGGGAGGGCGTGGACGAGCCGCACGACATCAGCGGTCAAGTCAAGTGAGTTAAGACCAGTGATATTAAATAAGCGGGGATATAAGTGTGTGGTGGTGGTATTTGTGTTGTCATTTTTGTAGGCACGATTTATGTTTTTGTTGCTGGCTCTGGTCGAGGTGAGAGCAAGATTCCCCCCATAGCGGCGAGCTTAGCCGAGCGTCGCGAGCATGCAAGCTCTTTACACTCGATCGATATAGATTAAGGAATTTTAGCAGTCAGGGACCCGCAACAACCTGTTAAAATTTTATTGCAAATCTCTTCAGCTGCCTCTATTTCGAAATATATCTAAGTATTGAACTATATGTAAGCAGACCCGTCGACAGGGGGGTGGAAAGGGGGGGAAACCCTCCGGGCCCGGGATTTTCTAGGGGCCCGTAAAATTGAAAGCAATGATGAGAGTGTTTTTTATCAATATAGGTAGCCTAAACTCATCATCAACATACCTATTCCCATTTATTTTTAGGGGCCCGAAATTTAAAATCATTCATGCTTTCGCAATCGGGCCTCTGTTTGCATGTTATCTGCCAATCTTTCAGTCACAAGCTTGCCGATCTGGGCCCCTGATTATTATTGGCGTACATTTTTGTTTATATTTAATGAAAAATTGGGCAACTCTGAACTATTGAAAGAAAGTTGTAATAAATTGTTTCGCTTTTCTTACTTAATTTAACGTAAATTTCAAATTTGTTTTATTTTGAAAATTTTTAAAATCAAAATAAGGGGCCCGGCAACTTAAAACAAAACACAAATATTTATTTCGGTTTCTGTTTTTATAAAGTTTCTTTTCTTCTATTTTTGTTTCAGCTGGGAACGAAATTTTTGATTCGGTTTCGGGGGACCGGAAAATCCCACGCAAACGTTTTTCAATTGTGGTTTCGGTAAAATTAATTAATTAATATTTTGAATAAATTGTTTACCTACTGAAGATTTGAAGGATATCAAGTCACTTGAAAGTGTGTATATTAAACCAGCCATACAAAAATAGCAAGGAATTCTATATAGAATATTGTACACCATTTTCTTCCTTGGCGAAAGGGGACTAGAACTACGAGCCGATAGAAATCTTATTGGAGAACCAAATAATGGAAAGTTTTTGGGCATTTTGGAATTAATTAGTCATTATGACCCCTTACGTCAGGAGCACTTGGAAAAAGTAAGAATTTCACAACAAGAGCACAAACGTTTCCAAGTCCACTACCTTTCCGTTGAGGTTCAAAATGAGTTCATTAAAATTTGTGCCCAACATGTGAATTCAGCTATTTTGAAGGAGAGAGAAAACGCCAAATACTTCGCCATAATTGTCGATGCAACACTTCATTCAAGTGATGTGGTACAAAACACATTTATTTTGCGATATCAGCGATTCACCATCCAAAAACGGTTTTTGGAATTTTTCGATTGCAACAAAAAAAAAACTGGCACCGCAATAGCTGATTTGATCTGCGAAACATTGGCAAAGAACGAAATCCCTTTAGAAGACTGTTGTGCACAAGGCTATGAAAATGGAAGCAATATGAAAGAACAGTATAATGGTGCACAAAGGCATATATTAAACAAAAACCCGAATGCCGTGTATTTACCATGTGCACTGTGCTGCTCACAGCCAACTTTTGTGGAGTCGATTCAGCGAAATGTTGTACTGCCGCAATAACATTTTTTGGAGTTATTCAAAAGTGTTTCAAATTGTTTAGCAGCAGTGCCCAACGTTGGGAAATTCTTAAGAAAAATGTGCCCGGATCCCTTCACAAACTTTCCGACACAAAATGGTCAGCTAGAATTGAGGCAGTGAAACCATCTGAAAAACCTTACAACATCATTAGAAGCCTTAAGTGATATTAATTTAACTGAAACTGAAACTCAAAGAAATGTAAATGGCGTTTTAAAATATATGCACAAATTTGAATGCGTCCTGATGTCTTCGATTTGGTGCAAGCGCTATAAATGAAAGAAGTATCATTCTTCAACCCAGAAACATGACTATTGACGTTGAAATTCGAAATCTTGACAACTTGATCTCCGATTTGAACTTTATTTGAAACGAATGGGATCAAATTTATCTGAATGCAAAGTAGTTGCTACTGGATTGGGGGTCGTCCAGAGTCGTTCCCATCGAACCGAAAAAGGCAATTAAAGAGACATTTTGGAGAAAATCGAGGAGCTGGAGAACAAATTGAAACAGACGAAGAAATGAATTTCAAGAAAAACACCTTTTACGTCATAGTTGATTCAATTATATCTGGAATTTCTCGTCGGTTCGATACGATGAAGAATTTAAATGCTACATTTTCATTTTTATGGCAGTTTTCAACAATGGACGAAATTGAGATGAAAAACTCCGCTACAAGGTTCATCCAAAGTATAACTCGCATGTGTCTCAAGAGTTGAAAGATGAAATAATTCATCTGAAAAAACAATTCTGAAGCAGAACTTCCGCCATTGTGTTTGCTCAATACTATTTATTCCCAGAACTTGGAGACGATTTTCCCCAACATTTGTGTTGCTCTCCGTACCTGTAACCGTAGCTAGTGCCGAACGTTCATTTAGCGTCCTTGCCAGAACAAAGAATTTTCATCGTTCGTGCTCATCACAAGATCGTGTTTCTGGACTTGCTACACTATGCATCGAAGCACCTCTGGCAAGGAAATTGAATTTCGATTCAATTAGAAGTTGTTTCGCTGCTCAGAAAGCTAGGAAAGCTCGTTTGCAAAAAGAAATATTTCATTGAATGCAAACTAATTGTAATGAAAACATTGTGATAATATTTTAATATAAAGAAAAACAATAAAGAGTATTTAGTAAACCTTTTAAATATGTACATACAAAAAGACAAATTTCAAATACTTTTACTTCGCTCTATTTTATTTTCATAATAGGTAATAGATCTTCATGCTAATTTTTTTTAAATAGTTAATCGACCAACCAACATGTCGTTGGCAATATCGAATTGAATGTATGATTCTGTTCGGAATCTGATCTACTCGGGGGACCCGAGATTTTTCCGTCCCGGGCCCGGAATTCCTCTCGACGGCCCTGTATGTAAGTTTCATTTTGAATGTTTGAATCTTTTGTTACGGTCTTTGTCGATAAAGAAAATGTTTTTGTTTCTTTTTCGGATAATAGAGTTTTTTACGGATATAAGATTTTTGTATGTTAAATATTTTCATGACGGTTAATCGAATCCCGGATAATCGAGTTTCAACGTATTTCTTAATTTATATTTCCCATATGTTTAAGAGACATAGCAATAAAAAAGAACTTTGATAAACTTAAATTGAAAAATAGTAAATTCAAAATCTCGAAAAATGTAGTTACTTTCATGTGCCATCATGGCACAAGGTTTCAGTTTTAAAAGATTTAATTAGCTGTCTGCAGAATTAAACATAGAGCAGAGTGACTCAAGTTCTATGAAAAAATCGCTCCTTATTTAGGTAACACTACCTAATTTAGGGGTTTAATTAGGACATCAGACGGGACCTTTCAAAACTTTCTTTGTCCTTAAAAATTTCCTACATCCCACCTGAAAATAAAATAGTCCAATAATAATAGTGTATTTGTAAGGTTTTTAAATTTGTAACAATTTATTAACATCAATTTGAAAAATTAATTTATCTATCACATTTAATTTGACTATACATCGCCTCCAATTGTTTATCCTTGCTACAATTTAGCAAAAGCTCGTGGAATTTTTCGACAATAACATCGATATTCGGATTCATTAAAATTGTGCGAATTTTTGATTTTATTACACCGGTCAGCATCTCATCTCTTCGTTCGCGATCCTTTACTATTTCTTCTAGTTTGAACAAATGATCGTCAACGACACCAGGAAATAGATCTCTCATTGCATTGGCCAAATAATACAAATATTCTCGATTGGGGCCACTTGGTCCAGCGGTCGTGTAAATCTGGTCAGCAATTGGTTGTAGATCATCTTCATTGCCTCCAGCAAAGCTGTCGTTGTCATTTGTGGCTATGTATATTATGATATCGTTGGTATAACCTGTACCAAACTCAATAAACTTTAGCGTTTTCCTCTGATAGCCATTCTTCTCTCGATAGTCCAGGTGTGCAAGGACTTCATTCTTCTCCTGCTTAGCTATTCTATACGCAACTCCGTAAACTCTATCTTGTTGGTTATTTGACGGCACCAATGTCACAACTCTTCCGGGTCTCTCAGGTGTTCCTCGATGATCAATACTGTGTTGGAAGAATCTTCTCTGATAGCCTTCAATATAACCTTGTTTTTTATCGATGAAAGAAAAATCAGCCTTCCAAACTAATGAACCATAGCCAAATATCCAGAGATCCTCATCGGTAGGTGGAATGGGAGAAGGATAAACGGTTCCACAACAGCGTCTGTTGCAGAAGAGTTTATCATCGTAATGTATTAAAAACTTTTGAAAAAACTCTGAAAACAATTCTTCGACGAGAGACTCTGTGTCTCTTGGTAATCCGTTTGGAGGACTTGAATGGCAACTGCTTTGCAAAATAATATCACGGACTTTGATTAAATTATCACAGGTCGATTGAGCTATTCCATTATTTATTTCTTTGGACATGTTAAACAAAAATGATAATAAAATTTCTATTGTTTTGATTTTGATATGTTTTCTAAAGAATTTATTTTATCTGTCAAAACGACATAACAAGACCAAAGTGCCTAAAATTAGGCAATTCAAATTTTAAAAGACAACGTCTGTGGAACGTAGGAATATGCGTTCACAGCACGAACAAATTATTCATACCTTGCTTAATTAAGGTGGGCAAACACGAATGGGCCAATGAAGAGTTATTTTAAGACGAGATACATTAAAAAAAAAAGGCTGCAGCTGCAGGACTTAATTTAACAATTATTTTTAAATATTGATCAAAAATTAATGTATTAAAAGGAAACATTATTTCTTAAACTTCTAGATTTTAAATCTTATTTAACCTAAATTGATGATTATGCTAGAAAAAGGAGAACTTTTTTGAAAGAAGAATGAGTCTGGCAGTGAATTTCTTGTCTCGGCTCCTCAATCGTTAATCATTTTCATTTCAAACTTTTTACTCACTATTTGAATGTCAAAAATATAACAAAGTACTTTTTTGGAATCAGAAAATTTAATTCAACATTGTTTTTAAACTTGCAAAGCTGTAAGGCCTTATGCTGTCGGTGAGAATTTGATTTTACTGACAGCAAAAATATTGGTGGTAACTATGATAGGTGAGAATGAGTCACAAAATTTAGACTCAGATTCTCTTTCAAATGATACCGTCAAGCGAAAAAATATTGTTATGTCCTGTGATCTCAAAATAAAGGTGAGTTTTGTCCTTCAATTGGATGAAAGCACTGACTTATCAAACAATGTCAATTTGATGGCGTATGTGTGGTACGAATTTCAAGACTTTATTCATGATTCTTGTTCTGTCTGCCTCTTCCTGACCGTACAATCGGAATAGCCATTTTTAATCTTTTAAATGAATTAATAACATCAAATGGTATAAATTGGGAAAATTGTGTGATAGTTGCACTGATGGTGCAAGAGCAATGTCCGGATGTAAGAGTGGCCTTTTTTTTACATGTTCCACCCGAAGCTACATAGCAACACTGTTGCTTACATCAAGTCAAGAGGCATTAGAGGCAAAATGAATACCAGCTGAATTAAAGCTAGTTGATGTTGTAAATATTATCAATTTTGTAAAATCGAGAACGTTAAACCACCGCACCAGTCAGCTCGAGTAAATTACGCGACCAGCAAACTTCACACGCAATAAAACCATTATTGTTTTGTGAAGCTTTTAACTCTGTCTTGTTGGATTCACATTCTAATCACCGGCCAAAATGTATCTAAATCACGAGTTCAATTGTTTCTAAGGCCTTAAAATCGATAAATTTGGATCATTGGGAACAGTTGTATATGCAGCAGCCATATTTTCAACTGATCATACATAACGATGAAACACAACATTTTTTATGACATCAGTAACGCTTTTGTTTTCTTTAAATTTCTTTACAATTTTATGGATTTATTTAGTCAATCGACTATGATGACCATAATCTTTGCATGATACACAAAAAGCGGTTTGAATCACAACTTTTGTAATAACACATTGTTCAATTTTTAAGTCATCCATTATAGTAAATGGTAAACATTTTACTAATATTATAACACATTAAATGAGAACTTACTTTGGCATGTGTCAAATGTCAGAATTTTTAATTTGAAACCACAAAATAAATACACTTCATGTTTCTAAACTAAAGAGAATATAAAATATATAATTTATATTTATCAAATACCGAAAAATTAATTAAGACTATGGGATGTGCCACAACAAAAATCTATAGGTTAACATGTTAATCTTCTTAAAGCCACAAACTGTCTATCCACATTTTAATTGTGAATTTTATTTAGAACTCTTAAAGTGGATTTACATGTATCTGCATAATGCAGAGAGACCAATATAATGTCGAAACTTTTATACTATAAAATAATTTAAATTTTTGACAGTAATAAAGTGTAATAAAATAAATCAAAAAACCTTAAGAAAGCTATAAAATAGTAAGAATATAGGAAAATATTTAAGGCCAACCAAATAATGTTGCTTTAAAAAAAAAAGTTGGATATACTTAGGTGCATAGTGTTTTTCCATAATTTGTATATATATTTAAAATGGATTTCTAATCTTTTCATAGTAAAAACGCATTCAAATTCAGAAAGGTATCTCACTAATGTATGAATTATATATTGCAATTAGTTGCATAAACATCACAGCTCACATCTCCCAAATATAAACTATGTCAACACTTAACAGAAAACAGGGAATAAATGTCAAAATCAACCACTTTTGCTTGTGTTTTATGTGAAAAAGTTAGCTTTGAAAATAAATTTAAAATAGAAATAAATGTTTCTACGCTCTACCATTGTTATAATTATTATTTATTTGCACATCGTGTTGCGGTAATGAAAAGTTGAGCCCATCTGAATTTTTCCAACATCCTATAATTCCTTTATTTTGGTCTTATATCTCTCTAAAAAACATTAATTTCATATAAAGCATTGCTTTTTTGCAGAAATAAAATCCAGATACATGTAATTTAACCATTAGTTTTGTGTTATTACTGCATTAAACTTCATTTATGAACGCACCTTTATGATAGAGTCCACATACACAAAAAGAACAATATGTCACTTATCTGTCATTATTGTCCAGTCGTTTTCAAAATGTCCACTTTTCCTAAATAAGAAAATTGTATTTTGTGTGAATTCTTCAAATTAAAAATCAATTTTCCGTGAATTATAATAAAAAAATATAAACAAAATAAAGTGAATCCGTTAAAAAAAAACCAACACAAATCAATAAGTCTCAAAAATTTCCACCAGTTTTCCTACAATGGACGGTTTTTAATTATTTTCCTTTCAAGTGATTATCTCAACAGCAATAAAAAAGGTGAGTGAAAAAGTTTGGAAGAACAAAAATGTCTCTTTTATTTATTTACTATAATTGTTATAAATATTAAAACTAATGGTTTATTAAGATTTCATTGAATTACATAAAATAACAAAAACATTCCATCCGAACTGCATAATGGAAAGTTCCAAACTGGGTCATTCAGTTTCCGATAAAATAATCGCATCGGATACATTACAAAATGTATTCTTACATATTATTTTGTATAATGTAATCTATAAAATGTATTTTTTGTTTTTGAAGCACAACATAAGTGATAATAATTATTTATTTATAAATATAAATTAAATGAAATAAATCCAGATGCAGGATGATGAACTAAAAAGTCACTGAACTTTTATATCCAACGCAAGCACAGTATTCTAAGCATTTGGTTGTTTTTGCTTTGGGTAATGACGATGGCAAGTTTTGTCCTTTTTTAACATTTTTGTTGTTTTGAATTAATATTGGTGGTTGGGTTTTGGACGCTTGCCAAATATTATTTATTGTCCTTATGCAGAGATTTGTTAAAATTGTATTATAAAAAAATAGACTTTTGTTTTGGTACACAGATGACATCACGCAGTACCTACCTACATAACAGTAAAACGATGTTATTGTTTACATTTTTTTCAGAAGGAGTCAATTAATTACATATTCATATTCGCACATAAAAACAATACATCTTTTTTTATACACATGTGCGTGGGAAGTTTTTAAAATGTATGCATGTCATTGTCCATAAAGCCACAAACAAACATCAGTAGGATAAGTAATAGTCTAGGATCCGATATTAAATTTTGTATGTATAGGTATAGAAAAAACAACTGTAATTTGAGTTATTTTGTAAAATTCAAAAGTCTGGTGAGTTTTTTCTCAGTTTTTGGTAATGGCAACGAGTCGTTTAAAAGGTAAAAGCTCTTAAGTCGACTTAACTGGTTTTAGCTGTTTATCCTTTTTTAATATATTCTCTTTAAAAAATAAAAATAGTTTTCTCTTTTATAATCGTATAAATCTTTTTAAACAAGAAAGTTATGATTTTTGTAAAATAACTTCTGTTTGATTCGTAGGGTTTTGCAAAAGGTAAAACAACTTAAGTACAGTTTCAATTAATTATAATTATCAGATAATAGGCAGAAATAATTTTGGTAAAATAGCTTATGTTGTTTTTATGTTTGATCTAAAAAGTAAAATCGCTTATATCAACTTAAGATATTTAACCACTTAACTTTTTCTGCATTTACGTTTCTTATATTGACTTCAGGCGTTTTACCAAATTTAACAAATAAAAAAAAGGAATACAAATAAAAACATAACGGTTTAACTGACCTAAAAACATTTTAGGATACTTAGTAAATGAAAAACTATAAAAGTTATTTTGGTAGCAGCATTTATCAACATTTAATTTTACTATTTATATTATTGTATAATATAAAAGCAATTTACTGAAAACTATATCTTCATATCCTTCTTAATTTCTTGTATACAAAGATTGCATGTTCTAAATCCATTTTCTAAAAGACTATACAAATTAGACTTAAAAACTATTACCTTTTGAACACAGATTTACACACTTTACAATCAGCTTTCATGTTATAATATTTTGTTGTCTTTTTAATAAAATTAATTACTATGTTGGTAGATTTAAACTTAGCTATGTTGTCTTCAACAAACCTGATGCTGGATGGGTGTCTAGTGTCGATCGCAATATGGCCAATCTGGTTGAAGGCAGATTAATCTAGAGAACTCCTAGTTCCTTTGTGAATATAGGATGAGGTGTGAAAAACGCGTACAGGCTACCATGACGCTTCTACCAAAAATGTCTTCAATTTCTAGCTTGGCTTTTAAATCTGCCAAGCCAATTTTAATATCGTAGGTATTATGCTCATGTGCTCTGTCCAAGAGCTCGATGAACATATCCTTGGTGTTGTCAACCAGAAGGTGGGGCGTGTGCGCATGTTATACTAACGTTGCCGAATTTAGTTTTGATGCGAATGGTCATAAGGAGCTTATTGATGCATCTATAGCTCAAGACTTGTTGCCTTAGTCTAGCTCCAATGACAAAGCTTCATCCAAGAAGGTATTCTTGGTAGTAGTCTCCATAGTATTATGCATCGCAATTTGTATCCTTTTTTTTGCCCGGCCCTGGATGGCGGTAACATCTGCTTTAAAGTAGTTTAGGGCTTCCTTTAATTATTGGGATGCACGTGGTCTATTAATATTCCACGAGGATCCGAAGTTCGTTGTCCTTATCTCGTTTTCTTGGTTCGTCATCATTAAATCCATTTGTAGGTACCCGAGGCTTGTTGGTGCTTAGCAACTAAATATATGTACGTGGTCTGGAAGTGATCCTGACGGCATAACACCCAACCTCGTTTTAAACAGATAACATTTCTAAAACTTGGTAAAAATTAATTTTCGACTCAAATATCTTTTCAAAAATTAAAAATATTTTCTTCAAACTGATTTCATCTTATAGAAAATATTGTTTTCGACATTCAGTATAATTTTTATAAAAACGCAACAGTGTTTTTTTTTAATACAAATTAAAATCTACAAAAATAGTATACAAAATTGGTTAAAATTCATGTTCGATTCTCGACTTCTCTTTTAACTAGAAGCAAAGGACTTACATACATACTTTCAATTTCTGGCACAATTTGTATTAAGCTTTCTTTTATTTAAATATTTCCTTAATTTTCTGTCGTACTTTTTCAGTATTGGATGTTCTCCTTACATTATGCATTTGGTTAAAAAATAGATTGAATGGTGCAACAGTCCGTTGAGAACTAGGGCCTAGTGACTTACAACTCTCAACCATTGCTGTGTGCGAGTACTGTTGTCAGGGATGGAGGGGACCTACAGTTTTTTAAGCCGAATCCGAACGGCCAATTTGAGAAAGCACTTTTCATGACAAGAATTACTCTTGGAGAATTTGTCAATTTCTTCCGTGAAAAAAACTTCAGATGGCATAGGCAGGGATGGAACCCAAGACCTCTGGTTGTCAATTATAAATTTACAAAGTGTATATTTTGGTATAATTGCCCCTATATATTCGTTGCCTTGTCCGCTTCGAACGCCTCGCCCGGATCTTCCATTTATTTGAAGACGTTAAGAAGTAACTAAAAATTGTCAACTTTACCCATTTCGATAAAAATGTAACTCCTGCAGGCAGATTTTTTTCATTTAATTATTCTTTTTAATATTTTGCTGCAATGTAATCCTTAAAATCTTAACTTCCCTTAAAGTTTTAAGTCACTTGAACCACTTGAACACTGCGATCCAAGAGAGCCTTTAATTTTAGTTTAATTTAAAAACTTACCAATCGATTAATTTTACATTTCTTGTGAAAAGTTCAGGTTTTTTTGTTTTTGTTTGATCTTTGTTTATTTTTTGTTTTCACGGAAAAATGTGTCACCATAAGTTTGAATTTACTCTCTAAAGGACGATAAAAGCTCCAACCAAACGCAATCTAACAAGATTCACTTTGTAAAGTATAATGGAGATTTATTTTGTTTGTATTTTTTTATTTTATTTCAATACAATTCTCCTTTGATGTGTGTCCTTTCTCAATTTCAAATGTTCTGGAACAAAAATTACGTACATGTAGGATTTAAAAACATATGTAGGAAGGTACATACGAAATACAAGTCTTGTTGTAAATATAAGAATTAACGACCCCCGATGTTTATTTAAACTATCAATATATTTCATCAACGTTGTATTTAAATTTTAAATTATTATGTACACAATGCTGATTTCTGATGTTTATGTAGTTAACCAAAATAAATCCATGTGAAATATAAAGCTTAGTCATATCTCTGTTTTTTTTTCATTGGCTTTCAGCAAATTGTATCAATGAAAAGCTTAAAATATCCCCCCACTGATTATCCCACAATATTATTCTATCTCATTTAAATAATTCACTTTTGGATTTGGATACCTCAAAAGTCGAAGAAATTGCGTTAAATATATCATACGTCATAATCATAGATATAGCAGTAGGTATATTGAATGATAAACTTTGTCACTATAATTTTTTGACTCTTTATTCCTCTCTTGGGGGTGAACTTTGAGCGTAAGCTTAATACCGGCGAAAAAGTTTCTTCTCTATAATCAACGAAACGACATCCCCATGGCTGAGGTCTGGCTCACTGTCTCTTCACAGTTCATACATCGCCTCTGTATATTATTGTTGATGCGGCATCGTAACGTTTCTTTTCCAAAGAAAAATTAAATCGGAACAAAAATAAAAAGAAAATAATAATAACAACAACAACAAAATGTGTACAAAAGAAAATAGTTTTCCATAATTTTCTTCCATTTGTTTTAGTGATTCAAGAAAAAGAAAATAAAGAAGAAGCAAAAATGTTCTGTAGAAGTGCATACATTTCATTTTAATGAGCGTTAAGTAGGTACATACCATTATAGTTTTCAGTTCTTGTCGGTATTTCCATTTCCTCAGTCCACTTTACATTTTCCGTCCGGAAGTTTATTCCAAATGTAATAAACAAAGTATAAATTGTTATTATTCATCAAAATCAGTTCTGGAAATAAAATAATATTTATCGATTCATAAAATAAAAAACAGATGTCAACCGTGATTCATATATTATATTTGTGCGTGTGATGTAATGTCCTCCTCATGAATCGCTATCGCCACTAAATCGAATCGTGTTACACTTAAAAAGCAACCCCTCTTACAATAACAGCAAGCAGCATAGAAGCTAAAGAGGGAACTTCCATAACCAGAGACCACTATGGAGAATTTTACAAAAACACCCATGTTCTTGCGGAAGGTTCTAAGCGAAGCCAGAAGGTGAGCTTAATTTCTAAAATGAAAATAAATCACATTTGCATGAAGAAGAGAATAGAAGAGCACGCTTATGTAAGCCACAGTAAATTGCAAAATATTGCTTTTTTAAATTGTATACTATAGCATAACACCCTTCTTCTTGTGGTGATGATGATGATGAATACCCATCCTCAACAAGAGTCGAGAGCGTGCCTCAGTTCAGTTTCTTGTATTTACAAAACACCTAGCTTTGTGATGATGAAGAATATGAAGTGATGAACCTATGCAAACTATTAAATCGAAACTTTTTAAAAGCAGTGTTGTTATATAGAAAATAGTTGTTTTAATTCTTTATTCAATATCAAGTTAACATGACATATTTTATGAGCGATGTGTAATCAATGGTAGTGCTCAGGAGATAAGTCAATGTCTTAAAAATGCCGAGGGTTAATTTTTGTGCAAAATTATCTTAAATCTGGAATCAATATGAGAGTTCATGATGCCCTGATGATTTATACCATATATTCAAAACAGACTCTTTGCTGAGAAAAACCAAATGTTATAATACGGTTTCACGATACTTATTCATGTTCATATGTATGGTTCAAGTATTCAAGGTCAAAAAGTAAATAAACATTGAGATTAAAATGTTTTCTCAGTGGGGGTTATTTTTCATTTTAAATTGCATTCGTTTTTTTGACATTGATGAGTTTGAATGAAGTTAGCCAAAAATAATGCCGCACTTACTTATTGTGAATTTTGTTGAACTTTAAGGATTTAACATTTCTAAAAGTAAAAACCCAGATTTAAGAATGACAATTTTTAAATTGATTAAAAAATTAAAATAGCGGTTTGGAGTGAGAATACAAACTACAGTCAAACTTCTTTATATCGAACTTTTAAGGGAACAGAAAATTGATTCGTTATAATAAAGTTTTATGAAAAAAGTCGTCATATAGATTTTTTTGTTTGTGCCCGCACGAAGAAATATGAATACCCTTCTAATGATTAGACACAGTGCGAGCAATTAGAAAAGGGGGATAGGATTAGAAAGGAGAAACACATGCACATTGGTTTTGAATGTCTGCATATTGTAATGAGTGGAAAATATTGAGCCTGGTAAAGCATTTCACATTCGTGAAGTACGGCTAAAGAAAGAATCCCTGTACCTAATAGTAAGTCCGAAATTGGGCTCAAGGGTAAACTGATGGGCATTCCTAGCAGTATGGGTATTACGGTTAAATTTTTTAAGGGGAGGAATGCAACTGGCTATTTCACTAGAGCATTGTTTATAAAAATAACGATAAAACAATGATAGACAAGAGACCTTGCGGCAGTGTTCAAGAGAGAAGCAAAAGTCTCGGTAAGAGAACGATCTCCTATCATTTTTAGAGCTCTCTTTTCAATTCTATCCAGAACACTCAAGTACGTTATTGTTACACCAGCCCAAATATGAGAATTATACTCGAGTTTTTGACAAATAAAAGGTTTGTAAATTATAGCCAGATCAGAAGGGGAAACAACTTCTTCCATCGTCTTAGAAAACCTAAACACTTAGCAGCATTTTTCCACAACAAGGGGTTTGTTGATGTTCATACCTAAAACTGAAAGCTGTTCAGTCTTCTCGATGCAAGTACCATCCATGGATAGTGGCATTAGGGGGAGGGTTACGCTTTTGAGACAGCAGACAGCATTGAGTTTTTGAAGCATTCTACACAATTTTGTATTCCCTATTGGACAATGCTGTCAAGATCAGAATTTAATGAGCTACTCTTATGCTGCCTTTTTGGTAGTCCACATCCGAAGAACAAGGTTGAGAATCTACAAACGAATATGAAAAGCTAAGGGTACTGTCATCATCAAAATATTTTAGTAGGTGAGAATTTTCAGACAAAAGGTCTTTTATAAAAATAAGAAAGAGTGTTGGGGACAAAACGGAAACCTGGGGCACACCCGCGTTTATTTTGTGGATAATACTACTTGAGTTGAGCGGTCCGAAAGGTAATTTCTAACCCAACAAAGAAGAGATTCATCAATACCAAATGCACTCATTTTTGATAAGAGAGCTTGATGCCAAACTGTATCTTTGAAATTTCAAGTGGAATAATCTTACTTTCTTTAAAACAATTAAATGATTTCCGCACTGTTCGATGAGATTAACCATGAGGTCACCAGTGGATCTATTGCTACGAAAACCATACTGCCGGTCATTAAGAAGCTTTCGTTTTTCAAGATATTTCTTAAGCTGAACATTGATTACGGTTTCCGTGACCTTGCAAAGAAGGGACGTAAGTGCAATTGGACGATAGTTAGAGGGTGAGGAGCATTCGGCTGCACAAATGCTGTTTTGTATCCATTTGGAAAGAGACCTGTGGAATAGGACAGGTGGAAAAGCTTACTCCAGCGTTGAAGAACACCTCTTCAGAACAATGGCGGGGATACTATCTGGGTCAGGGGATTTGTGAATGTTAAAATATTTTAGTACGAAACGTTTACGCTTTCAAGTACAAGAGAAGTTAAGTCGCCTATTGGCAGCATCAAATTAATAGCAAACTGTGCTGCAAGCAAATTTCCTTTATCAATCGAGCTTACTAAAGGAGTGTCTTTAAAAGCAAGCGTAGGAACACACGAAGATGTAGTGTTGCGTAATTTTTTTTTACAAATGACCAGATATTTTTACTACCTTTGAGACATTGTAGTATATTTTGCCGTAATTTCTGCACGTGCAAAAATTTAATGCGACGAATATTTCTCTTTCAGGTGTTTATAGCTTTTTTAAACTTATTCCGGTTTTCCTCAGTGGGGTTGGCTTTGTATATCATAATAATCTCTTTACACCTCGAATCAAACCATAAGTTTAACTCAGAAAAAATCTCAACATACCTGCCTTCGGGTGTTGTCTGACCAGAATAGCATGGAGCACGGGTTGGGTTTTTTCGAATAAATACGATTTTAGTCAGATTCTTCAGATGTAATAACATTCAAAATTGTTTCGTCTGAAAGAAGTTCATGGTAGCAACATTTTCGTCCATTGCAACATAATCTTTAAATGTAATAGGATAATCATCACTTGGTAAAACTCTTATATAGTTGCTGTTGTTCTCGATTATTAATGATCTTATCGTTGACAATGGAACTGAGTCCAATTATCAAAAGTACCAAACCCAGCTTTGTTAAAACAATTTACAATTTCAAATTTGAAAATTGACATTTCGTTATAAAGAAATAATTTTGCTTTCGGGCCAAAAAATTAGTTCCTTATAAAGAGAATTTCGCTATAGAGAATTTCGTTATAAAGAACCTAATTCATATGGGTTATTTCTTATTATATATTTATTCTAATTTTAAGTTATTCAGTCCTAACAAGAGTTCCCCGGATTTTAAAAAGCTGTCTGGAGATTCATCCGAATACAATTTTACTTAAAATTTCAAACTAACATTTCGAAAAATAGGTACGTTCAGAAAACAACTCTCAAAAAATGTTTCCATCAGAGAATAAAATCTGGACCTTTCGTTTTTTGTTGAGCCTAAAAAAACAACAACATAATTGAGGTATTGCAATTATGACCGCGAATTATCTTGAGACGACTTTTAACCCTTCGTACCTCTATTTGGTCAATTTTTTGCGTAATTTCCTTTTTGTTTGCATTGAAAATATTTGAATTCAGTCGTTCGACGTTGATTATTCTAAGGGAATGGTTTTTTCTTCACAGACTTTATCTTTTATGTCTTTTAGGAGTGTTGTTTGAATCTCCCGTAATTGGACGCCAAAGCTTTCCAAACCCCATAATCATTGGCTTGTACTCATTACCTTACAACAATGATCCTATCCATTCCTCTGATACAATCATTCCAACTGAATTTAATTTACTTTGTGGTTGTTGTATGCAAACGCCCAACGCTTATTAACTCCAACGGTAGCTGCTTCCAAAATGCCGTAATTTTATTATTTTTATTTTCTTTCGCAAAACTCCTCGCAATGTCAATGTCAAGCTTATCACTTAGCTTGAAGTTGATTGATGTGCTGCTGGAAGTAAAACAAAAATTATTAAATTTATGTTATTCATAAACAATATTTCGTCGAAAAGCTTAGAATTTATCGGCAGGAATAAGGTCTGAGCTTAACTCCTGACAAGGTTGATTACAATTACTACCTTAAGGTAGCCGCAGTGGTGATTCAAACTTTTCGAGCATAACGCGACTACGAAAAGAATCGGAAGAATTGGGAAGAAGTTTGAAAAGAGTGAAAGCGTTACTGATGTCTTAAGGGTTAAGGTATAATAATTGTCATAATACAAGAATGTGTGAGTGTTGCTGATGATCCGAATTCCTGAATTGGACGTTTGTGGCAATTGAACGTGTCGTACACATTCGTTTTGGGGCTGCACTTGAATTGAACGATAAAACAACAAGGGGGCAACAATCCAGACATTACGAAAATCCCTGAAAAGTTTTGTGATTGCATAATTTAACGTTTTGGCGATGCACATTGGCCACAAAAATAAGGCAACTGACACTGTTCAGGTTCTTTTTTGTGGGCTTCGAAAAAGAATTTGTTTACTTTCGCAATCACCGAACTCTAGTCTCATTGATATGGTTATCTGCTGAAAGTCTTTCGGTCATTTGAATGATATTGTATTTTTAGAGTTAATATACATAAATGTCAAAACTTTATAACGAAATAAAATGTTAATAAAAAACGTATCCCTGTGTTCAATTGACTCTGTAAATACAAACAGTTAATTATATTCTTTATTAATACCAACACTATATTAAACATAATGATTTTAAAGCTGATATCTATTAATTTTTCATTGGAAATATTTGAGATCAACCAAAACAAAACAAAAAAACAACCACATATAACCGAAAATGATGTCCCGCACAAAGTCTACAGACTATGAAACGTCAAGAAGTGTCAACTTTTTCAATTTAAAAAATTCAAGAAGTGTCAACTTTTTCAATTTAAAAAATTAGACCGAAAACAATAAAATTTGAATGTTAAAATTTTATGTTTTATTTTCTGTGTGGCTGGAAGGGAGGCCTTTCGAGATTTAAATAGTATTAAGCTCAAAATTTTGGTCCAATGTTAACACATGACATTTCAACGATTGTACCAAAGTAAATGTCCCATTTTTCTATTTCAGAAAAAACACCCATAATACTAAGTAATGTTCTATCAACAATGTCTCTGATCAAGAAAACTTTTGTTATTGATCAAAAGTAAATGTTGGTACACCTGCTATGTTCTAGGATGAATCCAAGTGTAATTTTTTTTATCACGGGCACTGCCTTTTGGGAGGAAATGTAAATAATCCATGTTTCGTTTTACTCAAAAACGTGTTGTTTCCCCACAGTTTTGAAAAATTCGTTATCTGATTCTCTCTGCTTTTGTTAAATTTTGTTAAGTAGAAAATATATTTTCTAAATGTTTTCAGATACTTTTCTTTGTAACGTTTCTGCATAAAAACTTATTGATGATAAAATTGTTTAATTTTTGGAAATTACAGCAATTAATTTCTTGAAATTTTGCATATTAAATACCTAACCAAACGCCCAGTCAAAATTGACAATTGACAAATTTTACGAAAAAATTTACCAAAACAAGTTCCATCTGCCTTATCTCTATCCATTTTTCCTCTTAACCTACCTTTCTTTGTTGAGGCTCCAAACCTCATTTGAATCCACATTTTAATCCTATCGATCAGTTGAGAGTTCTGAGAATGTTTGTGTCAAAAATTCCGGTTTTAGCTTAAAAATTTAGAACGGGGGAATTCTATTAAAAATATTTCAAATAACTTTTTTACTTTTATAAATCAATGATTTTATGCGTTGGAGCCACTGTCATCTGACAGAACACCTGGTTAAATTTGAAAGAACTTAAAAATTGATTTTAAATTTGTATGATTTTTGGTGAAAATTTATTGAATTAATGAAAATATCAATGGAAAACTTTATTTAACAAAAATTTTATCACCTATCCAGAATAACCTATCCAACACGAGATTGAACGTAGCCAATTATAAAAACTATCAACAATAATAAACTTCTAATGACATTATTTTGTTGAGATTGTCGCCCAGAGACAACCTAAGTTAAAGTTTATAATTATCAACTCACCATAGCAAAGAGTCTAGTTCTAGTTAGAGAAGACTTCAAATATCTCAAGAAATATCTCATCTTGCTATAGGATGAGTTAAAAAGCTAAGATAACTTTAACCAGGGTTTAAGCAAAGCCTTATCTAATAATTGTGAAACGTGCTAAACTTATCATAACATCACTGTTTTCAAAACCAACCTTTTAATGTATGTTAAGAATCATCCTTCATATGACCTTTTTGATAAGAGATTCCTCATAAAACAACACAATTCTTTGATGTAGGCTCAACTAAATGAAGGTGCTTGGGTAACTCGTCCTGTATGTCTTGCATTATTTTTTTAAAAACTTGTATCCTTTTGTACGAGACTCGGTAGGACTCGTGTTCTACTTGTTTTCTAGGGACGACGACTACGACGAAGAACACCTCCACACAGTCGGCCTCGTCGTCGTTGTTGTTTTTGTCATCGTCGTCGTCGTCCATTGATTATTATTATATTATTTCTTCTCTTTCTCCATTTCTTTTATTTTGTTTGTTATTTTCTTTAGCCTTTTGTTTTTGTTCTTTCTGCAGTATAAAAAAGAAGATATTATATAAAATGGAATGAATGGAATGAGTGAATCACTTTCCGAGATCTGGTTCTGATGACAAACACAATGATTTTGATGAGGATGATGATGATGATGTTGCGGGTTTAATTGAATAAAACACAATTTTGTTTGCATTGTTTTAGTTTTTTTGATGGAATACAACATGAGCGAAATTAATTAAATTATATTCAAATGAATTAAATTGTGCTATGCCCTCTTAGCAAGTGTGACAAATTGCTACCATTTATAGATATGAACATTAAACATCCAGTGAAATATTTTTCTTTGCATGCGATAGCGTAATTCTTGGAAATGTTCCATCTCCATCGACAGTCGCCGCACCGCGCTTCCGTTGTGCCTGTATCAGATTATCATAATGTTTTAGAGAATTTAATTTGAAGTGTTGCCAAAAGAGGCGATCAACTTTTACCAACAATAAAAAACAACAAACAAACAGCAACAGGGCTTGAATTGAATAAGCAAATCGATTTTGGAGTAGAAAATTTTCCTCTAGACTTAGCGGCGGCGGCGCTTTTCTTGGAAATTATTTATTTTCTTTATGGGTACTTTCATGTTTTATGTAGGAAAGGGTAATGTCCCTTGTTTTGCTGAATGATAGCTTATCGAAAATTTCGAATAGTTCAAAACATTATTTTATTCTTTTTTATAATCTATGGATCACATGAGCGTACAAAGGCGGATCCAAGCTTTTAACTAGAGGGGGGGGGGAGGTGTTGCCACTTAGAAACTTATCATGCCTATTACCGATGTCGTCTCGTTTTTTCGACGACTCTCGTTTTCTTTGTCGTGTCGTTTTTTAAGTGGCATTCTATAACTTTTTCGACGCGACTATTTTGTAGCCGATTTTGAAACGATGAAAATGTATCAGAGATCTGTCAAACTGAAATCAAATTCCAAATCATTTCATTACTCGATATTCAACAAATGTGTTTTTATTAAATTATTACCAAATAAATAAATTATTAAAATGATAAGTGTTGAAATGTATTACAACACAAGCAGCGATAGTGACAATGATGAAGAAGGTAGAGAGCGAAATATTGCAAAGGCAAAATTAATTGTACAAATAGGACAGTGAAGCGTCGGCATCTGCATTTGTAGCCTGAATTTGCTTTGACATATGTATGTCCGTTGGGAGCTGCGATACACCAATTGCATTTCAACTCGGGCTTAACCATCTGTTTATATTTAAGTAGATTTTCAACAGCATCCTCAAGCGCAGATAGGATGTGCAATTGGTTTGACCCTCCTCCATTTCCTTTCACTTCTTTTTTGTTGTTCTGAACAGCCCAAACCTGAAAAAGCAAATATTTAAAATGTGTTAATGTAAATAGAATAAACTGATTTAAACCTTTTGCCAACCATCACCATCTCTTATTGGAGGACCTTTGCTGTTGAGTTTATCAGCTATTACAATCCATTCTTTTTTAAAATCGGCTTTGTGCATACATTTCAAAAATCCATCAGCTGGACAAGCGAGTCGAATTGGTTTTGGTTTGTTAATTTTAACTGAAAATGTGCAAAAATATTTATTTTTTATTCATCGCAAATAAAGTACTAATAAATTCCATAAAATAAATTATTTAACAAGGAAACTTACAGTTTTGGGAACTTCCATTTCTTCGTCGTGAGCAAATTTTCAAACGAGAGATACCGTCGTTTTTTTCATTGTCGTCGTTTCCTTTCGTCTTACAGAATGCTGAATTAAAGCGTTCAACACAATTGACGTTTACACACGACAACAAAACGAGTGACAAAAGTTGAAAACGACTTATGGAATGCAGATTGTGTCGTGTCGTATATTTTGCTGTCGTTTATGACACCGGTAATAGGGGTGAATGTCTTTCTTAACCTTTCATATTTCAAGGGCTAGAGTGACAATTTTAGTTATCAAAACACTGTTGTCCAGCAAGGCATTTAATTTTATTTGGTTCTCCCTACATATGAAAGCATTCCAAAATTCCAACAGTTTTTTAAATATGCCTTTTTTAAACTTAATACAGTACTTAAGGGCATGTGGCATGTAAAAAAATTGATTGGTGCTTTGCGCTTAGCTTTGTAGCGTTCACATTTTTTTAAATATTTAAACGAAATAAACGGGTTTTGATTGAAAATATATTGGGCTAAATATTTATAAAGGAATCCAAAATTAAAAAAAATTTTTTGTTCCTTAACAGCACTAGAATCACTAAAAAATCATTAAATTCAGGTAGTTACTTGGGAAAATCAATGGGGCAGTGTGTTAAATCTAATTTTTTATTTTTTTTATATTTTTTTCCAAAAAACAATACATTTTTATACATAGCGTCGATCTTTTTTTTCTTTAATTTATTTATTTATTCCAAGAAAAATTCTAGAAAACTATGAAAAATAGGGCAAATTTGCATTGTGGCATAGGTGCAATAATTGATAGAACTTCCAAAGTATAACAGCCAGCTAAGTCAATTCAACTTTTTTGCAAATTCTAAAGATATGTGCAGATATTTGCTTTTTAATTTTTTTTTTTTTAAATAGTTATAGTAACTTTTTTAGACAAAAAATCCAAAATGCTTTCTTTTTTTCCCAATTTTTTTTGGTAATTCATGGGGCGAACTGATTTTTTTTTTTTTAGTTTTAACTTTTTTTTTTAAAAAAAGGTCCATATATAGTATCGGACAAAACATTTGCAACTAGAAATGAAAGTAAGCATTTTCTTAAAAAAATTAAAATTTTATTCAAAATCAAAACAATCGTGATATATTATTAATACTGTGTATTCAAAGTTATTAAAAATATATAACACAAAAAAAAAAAAAAACTTTTAGTAACTTAACGTTTAATTTTATCAAGTAACTTCAAATTCACCCGCGACAAAACAATTGCAACTTCAAAAGGAAAGATATAAACATTATAAAATAATCAATATTTAGTAGCGAATCCTTTGTTTTTGACAACTGCCTTGCATCTTCTTGGCATGGATTCAATTAAATTTTGAATGATGTTTGGTGGAACTTCATTCCAAGCCGTTTGTACTCTTTTAAAAAAATCGTCCGCATTTTTAACATTTTCCCGATTAATTTTCCGTTTGACGATTTCCCAAAGGTTTTCAATCGGGTTTAAGTCGGGTGACTGTGGTGGCCAATTCATAACAGTGATGTTGTGATCATTAAGCCAGGTTTTAACCAGTCTCGACGTGTGCTTTGGGTCGTTGTCCTGCTGGAAGACCCAACGCAATGGCATTTCCCATTCTGCATATGGCAACATAACGTCCACTAAAATATTTTTGTAGACATGTTGGTCCATTATTCCGTTTATGCGATGCAATGGGCCTAAGCCAGCAGCAGAAAAGCAACCCCACACCATTACATTTCCACCGCCGTGCTTGAGAGTTTTAATGCAATAACGTGACTCAAATCTCTTGCCACGTGGTCTTCTTACGTAAGATATTCCGTCACTTCCCATAATATTGAATTTGGATTCGTCACTGAAAAGGACTCGACTCCATTTCTGCTTGTCCCAAGAAAGATGTTCCTTAGCAAACTGCATTCTTTTTTTCTGGTTTCGGAACGAAATTAAAGGTTTCTTAGAAGGCCGATAACAGCTCAAATCAGCAGCCGCCAACCGACGAGATACTGTTCTAGTGCTTACATTTAATTGGAACTCCTGTACCAATTTTGAGGCAGATATGAAGGGCTCTTTTTTTACCTTTCTTATGAGCATAGCATCCGTTCGAAGACTTGTTTTACGTGGTCGACCACCGCGATGCACAACAGACACTTCTTTTGTTTTCAGATAACGGCTTATAATTCGTGATACCGACGATTTATTTACATTAAATTTTATTGAAATGTTTTTTTGTGAAATGCCCGAATTAAAATCGTCTACAATTCGCTGTCTTAACGGATCTCCAAATTTATTAGGTGCCATTATTTCCTAATTTTATATTGAAATTGAAACCGATATCCGATATGTAAATAAATTACAGCAACTCCGCTTTCAGGTCACGACCTTCAGACAATTGCTACATAAATGCAATGCAATTTTATAATTCGACAAAATAGAACGATGTAACTGTTAATAATTCAGTTAAACAGTGATGACACTTTAGTTGCAATTGTTTTGTCGCAGGTGAATTTGAAGTTACTTGATAAAATTAAACGTACAGTTACTAAAAGTTTTTTTTTTTTTGTGTTATATATTTTTAATAACTTTGAATACACAGTATTAATAATATATCACGATTGTTTTGATTCTGAATAAAATTTTAATTTTTTTAAGAAAATGCTTACTTTCATTTTTAGTTGCAAATGTTTTGTCCGATACTGTATATTACACATAGTGTGGATTTTGAAAAAAAAAAATATTTGTCGCGACATAATTAAAAATGCATTTCAAAATAACAACATTTGTGGTGCAATTGTGAGGGATTGGGAGCTTATATAATTCCAAAATATTTTTTTTATTTTTTTTTTGGCATTTTGTTTATTCTATTTAAAAAAGTAAAAAGTTCTTGCGCCCACTATTTATTTAATTTAATTTTTATAAAAGAGGTCTATTTTGCATTTTTTAACAACAAATTTCTTTGTAAACGCACACAATGAAGTTTCCAGTTCCCAAGAATGCCGCTGCAATACACAGCGCTTAGGAAGAGAATTCTTTGCAAAAGAATTTCGCCCGCCCATTCTCTCTCAGATTTTTTTTGTTGTTGTTGGTCTCATGGCTCATTTAGTTTTGTATTCTTTGTTTTGTAGGCTTGCGGTACACAATAACAGAAAATATCAAAAAAAACTTTTCTTAGACATATTTTTTTATTTCTAGTATATGCTATGATGTAAGGTCATGGAATCGTGATTTGGGTGTTACGTAGTCAATCGTATAAGCAGAATTTGATTTTTGGTTCAACTTTCGGCAAGTTTTGTTGTTGCACATTGTAGTGTAGGTATAAAAAAGGGTAAATAGGTATCGTGGGTATCGTGAATTCGCTGTCATATATTTTGTTTTCTTGATTTTTTTGCGTACTATCACTCCTGAATATTGCATTTTTTTGTGATTTTGTTCATGGTCAGCTGCTTTCCTTAGATAAAGGAAAAAGGCAGAAGTCATATAAAAAAGGAAGGTAGCTATGTACGTATGAAAGAGGCTGGGATGCGACCCACAGTGATAACTTCCCATCCCGTCTGTCGATTTGTCTTGCTTAAAAGTTTGTCTATATGTATCAAATTTTAGCAAATTTGCGTACTATTTTTTGTAGATTGTGTTTTTTTTGTGAAAAAACTGACTTTTGGATTTTTATAAAAAAATTACTGAATATCGAAAACAATATTTTCTGTGAAATTAAATAAGTTTGAAGCCAAAATTTGTAATTTTTGAAAAGCTATTTGAGTCGAAAGTAAATTTTTACCAAGTTTTAGTACATATTGTTTTTTTTAGGTTTTTATTTTTGTACAAAAACTGTCAATTCGATTTTTCTCAAAATTGTTCCTAATGTTGAAAACAATATTTCTTATAAGTTAAAATTATCTAGAAGATATTATCTCAAATTTTTAAAAAGATATTTGAGTCGAAAATCAATTTTTACAAACTTTTGTTAAATTTTTCTTTGTTTTTTATTTTTTGTACAAAAACTGTCAATTCGATTTTTTTCAAAATTTTACTGAATGTTGAAAACAATATTTTCTTATAAAATAAAATAAGTTTGAAGCCTTTGTCTCAAGTTTTTGAAAAGATATTTGAGTCGAAATTCAATTTTTCGCAACTTTGACTAATGTTTTTTTTAGGTTTTTATTTTTTATAAAAAAAACTGTCAATTAGATTTTTCTCAAAATTTTATCAGATGTCAAAAACCTTATTCTTCGTTGCACAAAATTGTTTTGGAGATCAAATCATATTTTGGTCGTAAAATTTTCGAGGTGACAAATTTTTTTTTCAGTTTTTTTGATTTATAAAAAAAAACGTTAATTGGATTTTTTTCCAAAAATATACTCATTTTGTATTACGTTACAGTATATAATATAAAATTTAATTCAAGTATCTAGCGTCATTGGTTCATGAGATATTTAGGTTTAACCAAAATTTTCACCTTTTTTTTAAACTGCTATGGGAAAAAAACCACCCACGCAATTTTCTTGAGAGCCCTTTCTGCATCTTTCTGCCTTATTATCTGTATAAAAAAATTTATTTGAAGTCGATATCTCTTCTGGTTCTTGAGCTATGGACGACGAAAAAAACGTCGCGAACGTACGGACGTACGAACGCACGCACAGACGTCTTTCTAAAAATCTTTCATTTCGACTCTAGGGACCTTGAAACGTCGAGAAATGTCAAAATTTTCAATTTGACAAATCGGACCCATTACAATAACTTCCTATGGGAAGTTAAAAATATTAAAACAAAATAAGTATTTTCAATAATTAGAAAATGTCGCCAACAAAAGAAATTCAAGAAAAAAACATCTCCATCGATACCAAAATGCCCACTTGCTTTATAAGATTCGAACCATATGGAAAACACAACGACAAAATATCTAGGTAGAAAGCAAGAACCTATTTACAAACAAATTCAAGAAAAAACATTTCCATGGACAGCAGAAATACCTACCCATTTGCTTTATAAAATTCGAACCATATGCAAAAGACAACAACAAATCTAACTAACTAGACATACAAAATAAAAACCGGTTTATCATGCAACGTTGTTCATCCATATATCTTGTTGTGTGAATGTGGAGTGGATATCTATTTCTTATTTCTTTGATTGGCTGCTTGAGTGCTTGTGCGAAAATATATCCCTCGCTCTGAGAGACAAAAAAGATCAAGAGGCAAATATAGAGAAATTGGAAATTCGAATTTTGAATTTGATAATGAAGAGAGTAATTGTTCTTTCACTAATACATTCAAATACATTTACATGAGTTCTGAGTTCGCTTCTGCGGGAGACATGCCCTTAAAGGGGTGTTGGGTGCATTTTATTCAGAAATATTAGAAATTGTATTGAAACGCAGCTGTTTCCAAAAATAATATATTCTGTTCTTGTTGCCATTTCTATAAATGCGAAAAACGCTAAAAAAAATTTAGATGCCAAAATCCAGAAAATAAGGAAGCTTGCCAGATATTTTTGATCTTTTTTTTTTCCTAAGAAAATAAAACAGAATCTGAAATGAAGAAATTTCTAGCTTTTTTGCCGTATTTTCTTGTGAACCAATTACCGGGAGTATATTATAACTATCATTTTCAGTGTGCTCACTCGTATATTGGATCTGATGCTAGAAGACAAATTCTTAAAGAATATTGTTTACGCGAACCTTTTTCAAATATTTTTATTGAAAAAGAAATGTGTTTTTTTCTTGAATTTTACAAAATAGGTGCATTTAGGTACATAATTTTGAAAAAAATACTAGGAATAAATGTAAAAACCAAAGTGGTAACATTGAAAAAAAAATTATTTTTCACCTTCACCTTTTTACCAAATTTAAAAAAATTGTAATTGTGATTTTCAAAATTCTTGTTTTTAATATATTGTTATAGTAAATACTTATCTCAGAATCAACAAAAAGAAAGCTGCTGTACGGAGACTTTTTGGACTATGTGTATATTCTTGAAAATTATGTTTAAATCTCATTTTTAGAACATCCAAGGCAAATTCACTTCAAAAAGTAGACTTCAATTTGTTAAGATCTTAAAAATTTGTCTATTTAAAGTGCCTTGCACATGAGCAACGAACTGCGAACTGCGAATGGACGAACAAACGTGATTTAACACATTTCAAAAAGTCAATTCCACACAAAAACACATTTAAATTATAAGTAACCAATTGACACTAATATTAGGATAATAAAATTTGCATTCTGTTCTCTAAAACAAGAGAATTTTGTAAAAACAATTTGGTAGTAACGAATCGCAGTGTGGTTGCTGCGAACTGTCAAACTCTATTCGCGTTCCACATACCATCCACACTGCAACGAATAAATTGTTCGCGCTCAACTTAACCTCAAAATTATACCACTCTTGTTTTGTTTTTGTGTGAAAGATGATGGATATGATATGGAGAAAAGGGTTGACAATTCGTCGCTACCTGCGAATAGAAATAAAAGCTCATGTGAAAGAAAAGTCAAAATATGCGAACATCCACAGTTCGCAGTTCGCAGTTCGTTGCTCATGTGCAAGATGCTTAACAGATAATCAAAGTTCAAAGAAAAAAAAAAACACTTTAAAAAAAGCCTTACACTCTTTACGTGCGTCAAAAAAATAAGATGGAATTGAAGAATAGTTTCGGGAATTTAAAGGAAACTTCAGTTTGTTGTAAAGAAAATAAAAAATGCTTATTAAATTGACGACCTCTTAAACAATGTTTTTTCCTAAGAATGTGAATATTTGCTCCTTCTTATCTTATTAAAATATTTAAAAGCATTCCTAAAGTTTTTCCAAATTTTTAATTTTGTGAATACTTTTACGATTATTACAAATATTTTAGTTGTATTTGTTTGACAGACAAACTCCTTTTTTTGATAAATATCGTTAAATTACTGCAAAAACTGCAGATGATATCTTTGCTTACACAACTAAACTGAGCTTTATGGCTCATATGACCCCGCCCCCTGGATCCTTCATTGGTAAAAAGTTGATGAACTTGTGTGGTGCGATTGGAATAGACCAGGGTTTCCAATTCATAATGTGTTCCTCAGTTGAAAGAATCACCTTTAGCCACAAAGTGGAAACCGCTAAAATACAATTTTATTTATATATACAGTGTTGGAAAAAATAATAGAAACAAGTGTCTTCATCATTTTCGATACACAATATTTTTTTAGAAATTAAGTCTTATGTCGTTAGTCTTTCTATATTTTATTCGTATCTAATAATGCTCTCAAATGGCAAAATTGTTTTGTGGACACAACTTTTTGTTTTCAATTAACGGTAAAAAGTTCGAGGCCATCGATAATTTCGTCAAGAAAAAATAATAGAAAGAACCTACTTTAACTGTTATTCTAACGTAAGGATCAATTTTTTGTATGCAAATAGGCGTTTTGAGTTGTTTATAAGTTTGTCAGATGTTTTATATTCGATACTAAACAAATATTTTAAATGATGAGTGCAAAAGTGGCAAAGCACGAAATAGCTACATACATATATCTCCAGCCAAAACAATGAGTGGTAGCACCTTTAAGTTGTTGTTGTTGTTCAAACATTCAATGAAATTGACGGAATAAGGAATGGTCTTGGTCAAGTCTAACAAGCTGACATTCTAGTACGAATAGTACAATAAAATAACAATAATAAATTTTAAAAGTCATCTATAATTTTAATAAATATGGGTCGTGGATTACATTATACTCCCTTTGAAAGCGAAGTAATGAAAAAACTAAGACAAGCTAGAAAAAAGGACAGTTGAAATTTGCTAAAATCAACCAACTTATATAGAGGCAAGACTTCCTGGTAGAAGTCCACGGACTTCCAGGGACTTCCCTTTGCAAACAAACACTTCTTTCATATTGGAATAACGTTTTGTGGTCGGATGAAACGAAGATCAATTTGTTTACTCCCGATGGAAAAATGTATGTGAGAAGACCAAAAGACAAGAAGTTTAACTCAATATACACAAAGAAGACAGTGAAGCACAGGGTACTTTTCAGCATCTGGTGTAGATCCAATATTTTGGATCAAAAATGAGATGTGGGATGTGGATTATGTCCACATCTTAAATTCAGTTATGCTAATATTAACTGAGTAGTACCCGTGGCATGATGGTAAGTGCGTTGGACTGTCATGCCAGAGGTCTTGGGTTCGATCCCTGCCTATGCCATCTAAAGTTTTTTTCACGGGTACTGCCTCTTGCGAGGAATTGACAAATTCTCCAAGAGTAATTCTTGTCATGAAAAGTGCTTTCTCAAATTGGCCGTTCGGATTCGGCTTAAAACTGTAGGTCCCCTCCATCCCTGACAACAGTACTCGCACACAGGAATGGTTGAGAGTTGTAAGTCACTAGGCCCTAGTTCTCAACGGACTGTTGCGCCACCCGATTTATTTTATTTATAACATTAACTGAAGAGGAGGTGCCAATCAAATGGGAGTTCATGCAGGATAATGACCCGAAGCACCCTTCAAAGTTGGCTAACAAATACTTACAACAAAACAAAATCAATGTTATGGAATGGCCATCACAATCCCCCGGCCTAAACCCAATTGAACACCTATGGGGCATCTTAAGGCTCGTTTCGCACTACACGGTTTTAACCGTACAGCAAAAAACCGGACGGCAACATTTTGTTAGAGGCCGTGACCGTATAATATGAAAGCGTATATGCTCTTCTTCGCGCCTCTAACAAAATGTCGCCGTCCGGTTTTTTTGCCGTACGGTCAAAACCGTATAGTGTGAAACAAGCCTAGAGCGAAGGATCGGAGATTATAAAACCAAAAAGAAAGACGAGTTTTGGTCGAAAATTCAAAGGGAATAATACTCCATACCCGTACAGGCATGTGCCGAATTGGTAAATTCGATGGGGCGAACAGTGGAGGCAGTTATTAATAATAAGGGTGCCACTACAAAATACTCAAAGAATTTGAAATACTTTTACCGTTAAGTTACTTTCTCGCTACAAAAAGAGTTCTATTCTAATTTTGTTTCTATTATTTTTTCCAGGAGGAAGCAATATAATAATCACAAGTCTATTTTTATCATTATTTCCCAATATTAAATTAAAAAAAAAAATGGTTGTATTTAAGCAATACACTGTTAAAAATCAATCTTAGTAGTTTTCATTTTACTACTCTTCACAAATACCTTTTTATGTGTAAAAAAGGAATGAACACGAAGCTTGTTTCTATTATTTTTCCAACACTGTATAATAAATAAATAATTTAAAATACAAGGCGGTCATATTCATTAACGCAATACGATTGGGTTGGAATTCAAGGGAATTCCTTCGAAATTAAAACAAAAATACTCTCTAAGGGGGGGGGGGTAATTTCATGACCCTTTAGACCCCCCTGGGTCCGCCATTGTGAGCATATATATTTAAAACCAAGGTTTTGTATACCAAACAATTTTAAATCCTGTTTTTATTTGAAAACATTTATTATTTTGACAGTTTCTATGTTCCGTTGGTTGCGTTTAAACTCAGATAGATAGGGTATCCGGATAACTTTTTGTTAGTGTTTTATGTACGTGTGAAAGAGTAACTGAGGTCTGTTATTTATCTATTGTCGTTTCTAAAAATCAAGATTGTTACAATTTGCAACAATATGATACCATCACAACGTTCCTAAACTCATTTTTGATGTGTCAAATAGTTACGATTTGTAACAATTCCCAACTTCAGCTTGGAATTTGAGTTGAACGTGTTGAACTGTCAAAATGAAAGATTTGTTCACAAGCAAGTTTTTTTTGTTTGCTTTTAAAAGCCATTTTTCATCTCAATCGAATCAAAAATTTTCATTATACATTTCCTTTTTATCCTTTTGTTTAAAAAAAAACTAAATATTTCATTCAGAAAATGTTTTATTATTTCTCTCATCAATTTTTATTGAAATTTTCAAAGAAGTTAAGAGTAGTTTCAATTTGCCTTGTTATTTATTTTGCGATTAAAAATATAGAAATAAATTGATAGTTTTACAGATAAACAATTTCTAACAATTGTCGATTCTAAGAAATTTTAACAAATCATAACAATAAGCAGGTTCAAGCGACATAAATAAGGACTTAAAAGTAAGGCAAATATCTAGTTTCTGCCAAAAAATTGCTTCCAATTAAGGCAACGTTATTGAAAAGTAGAGTTACTGGAAAGTTAAGTTAGTGAATACAAATTTTTGTAACTATTACGTCATTCCACTGCGAGATATATTTATCATTCTGTCAAATTGGAAAAGGAATAAGTAATATTTCCTTAAAATACAAGTCGAGATGGAATTGTAGCTTGTATGAGAAGTGTGTTGCAGACAATTATATTTTAGGAGTTTTTGCACGATCAACTGTAGAGGTTATTGAAGTAAAGTTCCGAGTTTGAAGTTTATGACACTTGAAACACTAAATAGTTGCCTTGGTAAAAATTTACAATTTACAAATGAAGTCCCTTATGTTGTCTGAACCTCCTTAATAACACTTGAATAATTTTTTTTGAAATAACGGACCTGCGCTGAACCAAACAACTTGCTTATTAAAAAAGAAATAAAGTTGTTTAAGAATTGGTCAGTTTAAAATGATTATACTTAATTTAGATGTACATATGTATGTCTTATCCGAATTTCTAGCCCGACGCTTTTCTGCTTCTGCAATTTTAAGAAATATGTGTTTCTGTAACTGATAGCACTTCCTTAAGTACCAAGGAAACTGAATTGTGCAAGACCAATACAAAATTCATTCCCAAACGATCCATGAGCATAGAATCTCGGAAGTAGTAGAAAGTTTTATAATGTTGGGAATCGAAGAGATTCTTATTGCTGACGCGAGTTTTGGATTAACTTCAGTTAAAAGTTCTATCATACTTTCTTTCGACACGCAAAACATTTTAAAAAATATAAAGCAAATATGTGAAGGCTTTGCGAATAAAAAACTTGTCCATAAATCTTACACTATTTTTTCCAGTTTGAGAGGATGAGAATTGTCTCTGATATGATTTCATTTTCTGGCGTTTTCAACATTTTCTTGGGCATTTGTATCACTATCTTTGCCACTGACACCAAACGATAGTTCGATTCCATTAATTTTAAAACGTTTAAAAACCAGAAAAATAGCAATCAAAAATCTTAAAATTAGCTGTCAAATTTGAATAATTCGTAGTATTTTATAAACTTATTCAATAGAGAGCATTCTTTAACCTATTACGTTACACAATTCCAAATATAAAAACCAATGGAAACGATCGAAGTATTTCGATTCGATTGATTATCGACAACGTCAATCGGGGACCTAGTTCTTTATTTTCTTTTTTATTATATTCTGTAGAAAGCAAATATGATGGATTTCTTGTCAGCGAGTCTTTTTATAAAAACATTTTTAATACTCAATTTAACTTGGCCATCCGCCTTCCTTGAAGTGCTACATGTGGCACCTGTGACTCTGCCTAAAAAACTCGACAAAAAATCGAAACAGCTTCAAGACTGCGTTCGAAGAACAGCAAATTGACCGCGAAAAGGTTCTATCTGATCCAAACATCATATTTTTTACTTTTGATTTTCAACAAACTATGCCTTTGTCCAAACTAACAACATCAAAGGCATTCTACATGGGGAAGATGTAGTTTTATAATTTGCATACACATGTCATTTCTTCGGAAGTTAAACTACCTTATATCATAACATGGACCTAAGACATAGTAGAAAAAGGAAGCACTGAGGTGATGTGCGAATTTACAAAAACAAGAAGACACTTAATAACGTGAAAAGATTCTTGTTTCGGACAAATTTTTCTCTGGTATCTATATACGCAATGATAGAACACAAATGTCCAGAAGTCGGGCAAACATACCTGAATAGCGATCGGGAATTCAGAAGGATAGAAAAGGCATTATATGAGATATCATTGTCGATCACCATCCAATCTTCAAGATAAGCTTTATTTCAGGAACACAACTTAAAACAAAAAATAGACAAATATGAATCCTACTCTTTATAAAAAATTCTTCGATGTACAATCTCCATTTTCAGATGTATTGATATCAAGGTCAAAACGATTCCCAACAAAACCCTTGATTTTTTCCTCTACAACAAAAACACAAAACTTAGGTTAGGTTAGGTTAGGTTAGGTTGTAAGGGGTGTGCACAGCAAGAAGCTGTTGCGTACACGGGGGCCTATTGGTCCATTGTGATCCCCTGTAAAAGTAAAAATTTAGCATCGATGCTCTCAGTTCAATTCAACTCTGTCGATTAGCGTAGACTGGCTCGTTAACGAACCAGCCTGTGCTATCTATAAATTTCCTCATGCTCGCCATTGAGACCTGTGCTAGATCATCCAGTTCTCCAACAAACCTGTTTCCGAAATGACGGAGTCGGCTGGTTTGGAGGTTCGGACAGTCGCAGAGCAGGTGTTTAATGGTTTCCATTTCCTCCTCATCCTGACAGCTCCTACAAAAATCGGGTGCAAATGCCCCTATTCTATTAGCTATTGTGCCAATGGCACAATGACCTGTTAGTACACCTATCAAGATTTTAATGTTCTTTTTACTCAGCGATAGAATATACCGAGTTTCTTTTTCATTTGTGTTAGGCCATAAACTTCTAGAGATTGCACAATCGTTCCTGGATTTCCAGGAGATATTGGTTTTCTCTTTTAGTCTAAGGTCTATCTTCCTCTTGAGTACCCCAATCGGGACGAGTGATCCCCTAACTGAATGGTCGGTACTACTTGTGTCTGCTTTTGACCCTTTCCTGGCTAGTTCGTCTACTATATCATTCCCTTCTATATTGCTATGTCCGGGAACCCAGCAGAGCTTTACCTGGTTAGTGTGGCAGATTCTGTTTAATTCTTTCCTACAGTTTAAAACTGTTTTTGATCTTATGGTCTCACTGGCTAAGGCTTTGATAGCAGCCTGGCTGTCCACGAAAAAAGTAATCTCCGAAGAGCTTAGCTTTTCGTGATGTACCAATTCAGCTGCTTTTCCAATGGCAAAGACCTCAGCCTGAAAGACACTACAGTCAGCCGGGAGTGTATATGACGCTCTGATGTTGAGAGATTGGCAAAACACTCCGGCACCTGTTCCTGATTCCATTTTTGAACCGTCAGTGTAGAAAGGGATTCCCTGTTTACTTATAAGTGAATTGGGATCCCAACCCTGTCTTTCTGGTATAAAAATAGAATATTTCCTGTCGAAATCTAGTAAAGGGGGGATGTAATCGGTGGTCTCTCTCAGTCCTGGGATCGTGTCATATCTTTGTAAGATTGACCCGTGGCCATAAGTGCTATGCCTCCAAAAACTCAGTTCTCTTAAACGAATTGCAGTTTTGGCTGCCGTGCACTTTATGAACTCATCCAGAGCCGGGAGGTCCAAGATCATTTCCAATCCAGCTTGTGGTGTGGATCTTTGAGCCACTGTTATTCCTATACAGGCTAGTCTCTGTACCTTATTCAGGTTCTTGAGATAGCTTGATTTTTCCACCGCCTTCCACCATACAATAGAGCCATAGGTAAGAATGGGTCTGATAATCGCTGTGTACATCCATTGGATGACTTGCGGTCGCATAGCCCAACGTACACCGAAGGTCTTTTTGCATGTGTAGAATGCACATAATGCTTTTTTCATTCTTTCCTCCGTATTACGCTTCCATGTAAGCTTGGAGTCGAGGATTACTCCTAGAAATTTAGCTTCTTTAGAAAGTTTTAGAGGAATACCATTTAATTTGGGAGGGTTGAAGCCCTCCAGTTTCAGTTTCTTCGTGAACAAGACTAGCTCTGTCTTGGTGGGGTTGACCCCGAGACCGTTCTTAGTTGTCCAAGAAGATAAATCCTTTAATGCATTTTCCATAATGTTTTCGATGATGGTAAGAAACTTGCCTGATACCAAAACCACTATGTCATCTGCATATGCTACTATTTTAATGCCCTGATCTTTGAACTTTGTGAGAATTTTGTTGACTACGAGGATCCAGAGTAGGGGTGAGATGACTCCTCCCTGTGGTGTGCCTCTAGTAACTGTTTTCTCGATAGTGCTAACTCCTATTTGAGAGTTGATAATTCTGCCATTTAACATTGTGAAGATCCAATCGACAATGACAGATTCAACCCCAACTTCAACTAAGGCAGTCCTGATCGATTCCGTTTTAACATTATTAAACGCACCCTCGATATCAAGAAATGCTGCCAGTGTATATTCTTTATGTTCAAGACTTTTCTCAATATGTGAAACTACTTCATGCAGAGCAGTCTCCACTGATTTACCTTTAAGGTAAGCGTGTTGGTAGTTGCACAAATTGTTTTCGTTGAGAAGTTCTCTAACATGTAGATCAATAATCCTCTCCAGTGTCTTAAGGAGAAACGAAGAGAGACTTATTGGTCTATAATCCTGAGCGGTCGAGTGAGTCGGTTTCCCTGCTTTTGGGATAAAGACTACCTTGACCTTTTTCCAGCTATTAGGGACGTATCTAAGTTTGATACAACTTATGAAGATTACCCTTAGCCACGGAGTTATTACTTTGAGAGCATTTTGAAGAAGAGCTGGAAAAATCTCGTCTGGTCCCGCTGATTTATAGGGTTTGAACGAGTTTATTGCCCAGATAATCTTCTGCTCAGTAATAACCTGATTTAGTTCTAAATTTGATTCCGTGTGAGTAAAATCCAGCGTGTTCGATTGCAAGCAATCAGAACTTTCTGGGTTTTTACAACCGGGGAAATGAGTTTCCATGAAGAGTTCAAGCGTTTCTAGGCTCGAGTTCGACCATGATCCGTCAGGGTGTTTTATGTACCCCGGGATCGTGGGATTAAGGGCCAGGGTTCTACGGAGCCTCGCCGCCTCGCTTGTTTTTTCAATGGATTCACAATGTTTAGCCCACGAATCCTTTTTGGCCTTCCTTAACTCTTTGGTGTAAATGTTAAGTGCGGCTCTATAAGACTTTAAGTCCTCTTCTAATTTACTCAGTTTAGCTATATTGAAAAGTTTTCTAACCTCTGTTCTACGTTTCTTTAGTACACCATTCCACCAGGGTGGGTTAGTGGAGTTATTGGAACGAGATAAAGGGCAGTGTTTTTCAAAAGACATTCTCATTTTGCTAGACAAGTTTTGGACAACAGTGTCAATGGTTGAAGTACTTAGACTTGTATTGTCCTCTGGTGGATCAATACAGTCTTTCAGCCATTTTTCGTACTCTGTTCATTTCGTTCTAGTTGGGTTCCTGTGAGGTTTCTTTTCAGTAAAGTTCCTGTCTATAGAGAAGAGTATCCTAAAGTGATCCGAAAAAGATTCTTTAGGTGAGACTCTCCAGTCTTCAACTGAAATTTTACTATTATTGCTAATAAGGGTCAAATCTATGATTTCCTCCCTGTTTTTGTTTCGAAAAGTAGGGTGATTGCCCCTATTACATATCGATAAATTAGAACAGAGAATATATTCAAAAATTGACTCACCCCTTTTGTTGATATCCTTTGAGCCCCATTGAGTGTGGTGAGCGTTGGCATCACATCCTACCACCAAAGGTGTGCCGCTTGCTGTGGCATGGACCACAAGATCACGGACAGTTTTTGATGGTGGGCTCTCCTCCTCATACGGCATGTACGTCGACGCTAAAATGAAGTTTCCTTCATTTGATTCGACGCTGATTGCCGTGTTGTCCTTGTTGCTGTACCTAGATAGGAAGAAAGCGTTAATTGATTTTTTCACTAGGATGCAACTTCTAATATTACTTACATCTGACGTGGAGTGGAAAAAGTTGTAGTGCTTTGACCTCAACCCACGGATTCGGTTTTTGCCTAACCATGGTTCCTGGATCAAGGCCACATCCACGTTCTCGTGAGACATGTAGAGCGTAAGGTCGTACGTTGCTGCTTTAGCGTGGTGCAGGTTTATTTGCACCACTTGCAGCTTTTGACTCCCCTTTGCCCTCATGCCTCTTAACCTTTACGGTTCCGAGACCATACCTCAACACGTCTTTTCTCTCTTTCAGCAGAAGGTCAGATTTCTTGTCTGCCACAAACAAGAGGTCCTTCCCTTCGCCTCCATGACTTTTTCTTGAGTGTTGGAGCTTCCATTCTAAAATGGGAAGCTCTTTGTTCTGTTTCGCTAGCAGTTTTATAATGGCTGCGTCCTCATGTTCTGCAGGAGGGGGGATCCATATGCTAAGCTGCTGTCGGAGTGGTAGAGCTGCGGCGGGTAGAATCTCAAGGGAGGAACCTTCCCATAGTTCGCCAATGTTGGCGATTGTACGGTTCAGAAACTCCCGTGATTTCTGGTCACCGCAGCAGACCACTTTAACTCCTCGCCGCCATCCGGCACCATCAAAGATATAGTCTTCAGAACTATCGTTCTCTGATGCTGCCATCATAGCTTTGAGGATCTCGTTTTCTACAAGAAGCCAGTTTTTTGCCGAGATCTTCCCATCTGGGTCGTCACGGCTTATGATGGCAATTTGTAGATCGATCGGGGTGGTGTCGAAGCTGTTGGTTTTATGTTTCTTAGCACCGTCTTGCTTGACTGTCTCCTCCGATCTTTGTCTCTTGGACGTTCCTGGTTTCATTCCAGAAGAGGTGCCTGCCGGTGCTTGGTCTTTCCTAGCGTTGGCTGGCTGTTTCTTGCTGGAAGTCGCCTGAACTTTTCTCTTGTCGGTCCGAGCGGTCGAGTTATTGCCAGCCTGTTCACAGTCTGCCTTTTTAGGGACAGACCTAGATTTGGCAGCATCTACTCCTTTGCTCTCCGACTCTTCGGCATTCACTTGCCTTGTTATTCCCCTGGGTGCAGTGGCAGTCTCTGCCAGCTGCCGCTCGAAGTTCTTGACCAGCTTTCTGTGCTTTTTTAGGAGAGCTTTATCTCTCGAACTGAGCGTCGCAGGGTCTTTCAACTCGGTCTTTTCCACGAATCTTTTGGAGGATCTGTAGTTGCTGCGTTCCCTCGAAGCTTTGAGGGGTGCAGCAGACTTCAGCATAGTCTCTTCTTGATCCGGTTCCCTCAGTAGCTCGTCCTCGGTTTGACTTCCTATGGAAGGAGGTCTGTCCGAGGTCTCCGTACTTTTGATAGTTAAACTATCTAAGTCGGGAAGGAGATCTACTGAGAGAAAGACCGGTTGTCTTTTTAACTCTCTTTTTCCTTCTTTGAAGTTTACATCTGTCACTGGCGACTTAGCTTCTTGCGAAGCCAAGCCCTCGCCGGCAGCCGTGACCTCTGCCGACTTTTGAACGTATATCCCCGTTCGATTTTTTTCCTCTTGTAAACTTTTGTCCATGTTATTTAGATTGACATCTCTGCTTTTGTTGGTTTTCTTAGTTGCCTTACTCCGCAGCTGGATTGCTGAAGAGTAAGACGTAAGCCCCCTCGCCACAACAAGGCGAAAACCGTGAGGGGGAACACAAAACTTAAAACTGAAAACTTTAAATATTTAAAACAGCAAATGCAGTTCATTTCCCATGAACATATCCGGGTTTATAAAAAAGCAATTTCAGATTCACCCTAAAACTAAAAAAATCAAAGATAAAAAATATCACTTCTCCCCTTCGGTTACCAATTAAAAGGATTTTATATTTTGTTTGCAAAAAGATTAAAGGATAAAATACACTTTTAGTTTCCATCAAACCATTTAATTGAATAAAAGGTTTAATTTTAAGAAAAACAGTTTTGCATTTATTAATATTATCAAAAAAGCTTTAGTTCTTAATTAGGAAAAAGGTAACCATCGATTAACTTTGAAGCCTTTGTATATTGAAAATTTAAAATTGTCACTTAACCCTTTCTTCCTCTCTACGCTTCATTTTTAAGTTCTCAAAGATTTACGTATTGATTTTACATTATAGTTTTTTCACTTTTGCTCTCGGAAATATTTTATATTTCGATTTCTCAAGAATTCACTATAAAATAGACCGAAGTGCTTTTCTATTGTTTTAAAAAAAGCTTATTACGCTTAAAAGGCAAATAAAATCCTTTTGTCGAAAATGAATCTGTACATCTTTAACTACGAAATTTCTTTAAAAATAACTTCGAATTTTCCGTTCTCATAGCAAAATAAAAAATATTGTGATGTAAAAATGTCCAAAAGTCCAAAACTCTTTAGTCTTTAGCTACTTATTTCATAGAAAACTTATACTGGGCGTACTGGTAAGACAGTGCAGTAGGATGCTACGTTTACTTCGTAAAACAAAAATTATACCCTTCGTTGGGTTCCAGGATATAGTGACACACAAGGGAATGTAAGAGCAGATAGTATGGCCATTGCTTAATCTGAGTCAAACTGTAGCACTGATTTAACCACTACTGAAGCAAATTTTTGGGAAATTCACTCAAAGTCTCCTCAAAACTGGTAGCTTTGTATTGGTATACTGACAGGTCACAACAGAATTGGTATAAGGTCACCTGACTTATGTAGAGGGTGTGAACATGTGTACACGAACGAGCTTACCTTTCAAATTGTCTGCAAATTCCGAAGCTAAAAAAGACCTATGCTACATCTCGTCTTTTACCACTGAAATGTCTTCTGAATTTCTCCCAAAAATCAAAATGGTTCAGGAAGTCGCCCCTACCTAAATCTACACCAAACCTCGCAGAATCTTCACCTATCCTGATCCTGATCTTGATCCTGATCCTGATCATATCTAATGGATCCACACAGATCCGAGTGAGATGCTTTTCGGTCATTGCTGATGCATATCCCCTTAAAACCTATCCTAACATACAATGCGTCGATTTAAGAAGAAACAAGCTTATCTTACTATAAGAAGCCTTGCACTTCTGCAGGTTTGCGAAAACTTTTTTATTTTTCCGAAACCATAAATAATATAGAAAACAATGCGTAACCGGGAATAGTTAAAAAAAATTAATAGAAAGAAACTAACCTCAAAGGCTATATTCTTTAGTTTGTATCTATTAGAAGTGTGTACTATCACTTTTGTGTGAAATTCAATCTCTAAACACTTAAACGTCTTAACAAACCGTCACTTTTTGAACACACTATTCCGAACGATTTTATTAGATTCAAATGTATTTTGTTGAACTAAGTCCACCCCTGAATATGTTAAAAATTCTCATTTACTCAAACCACGCAATCCTCTAACAATTCAGGATTCCTAGAAATGTATAAAGTCAGAAAAATCATTGATGAAGACTCAAAAAAGAAGCGTACTTAAAACAGATTCTTGTGGGACACCTGTATTGACAAGGTATGGACTAGAAATTCCAGATTCACTTTCGACATAAACTAAACGTCTCGTCAAGACTCATTGCTCTTCTTAAGTCCAAAGTAACTTTTAAGACTGCTGATTCACAGCTATGTTCTTTTCGAAACCTTGGTTGCCAATTTGTTAATTTATAAGATGTATCTTATTATTCGTCAGCGATTACAAAAAAATCTATCGAAAAGTTAAGACTACACCTGAACAGGCATTTTTTTGCAAATCCCTAATTTTTAACAATCTGTATTGTGTTTGAATACAAAAAAAGCTACTGCTATACTTAGGCCCAATTTGGCTGTTTCATCCTGGTTTTAGTTTGAAACTTGAATTACCCATACAATTTGGAAGCTTTACTGTAGTTACTAGCCTACATTTTTGTTTTATTTAATTCATTTTAGATCCTTTCAACAACGTCAGGAAATTGATTTGGCTCCCGAAATGGAACTTTCACATAGTTTAACTTTAAATGAGGATGCCCTCAAACAGCTTCCTGAACAAAAACGGCCAGTATTCGTTTTTGAATGGCTACGCTATTTGGAAAAGGTCCTGGTGACCGCACAAAAATCTGACATCAAATCATGCCAAAAGAAACTAGTTCAACAATTAACCGCACACATCCAAGGCTCACCTGGACCACCAACAAGAAAACTCATTGCTAATTGTCTAGCAACGTTGTTCTCTGTTGGGGATACATTCTTGCTGTTTGATACAGTCAATGCATGCAATGACATTCTAAAGAACAAAGATGATTCTCCAAGTTATTTGCCAACCAAATTGTAAGTAGTTCTTATATAAATTATGAATTAAGTGGTGTAATAATTTTCAAAATATGTATATTACAGAGCTGCCATTTGCGTTCTTGGTTCAATGTACGAGAAACTTGGTCGTATGATGGGCAGATCGTATGAAGAAACAGTTCAAATACTGCTAAGAACTTTACGGAGCGCTGAATCACAAACCAGAATCGAAATAATGATAACCCTGGAAAAGGTATGTTGGCTTTTCGTTTACTTTACCTAAACTAAATTATTTTTTGTTTTTTTTTAGATTTGTTCAGGAATGGATACAGCTATATCAAATGTCCACAAGGACATTTACAAGGCCACCAAACACTGTCTGACTGACCGTGTGATGGCGGTACGTGTTGCAGCGGCGAAATGCATGCTTGAAATGATCAATCATGCACCATTTTTATACCAAACCGAATTGGAGAGCCTTGCAACACTATGCTTCCGTTCATTTGATGGTAGCAACTATGAAGTACGCTGCGCAGTTGCGAAATTGCTGGGAACTCTTTTGGCATTTACTCAAGCTCCCCCGGATGGCAATAAGAAACCAGCTATGTCAGCAAGTAAGAACCAACCAAGATCAACTTCGTTGGATGAAGCATTTGGAATACTTATGTCGGGTTTCCTTCGTGGTGGAGTGTCATTTTTAAAGGGAACTGGTGAAATAATAAAAGGAAGTTCTGGAGTTAATCGGGAAGTTCGCGTAGGAGTAACACATTCCTATGTGGTGTTTGTTCAACACATGGGAAGTGTGTGGCTGGAGCGGAATCAAACTACTTTTTTGGCACATGTGCTCGATTTAGTGGCTAACCCGAAAGCAGCCTCATCACATGTAGATGCTGTTTACTCACGAAAATGTATCAATTTTATTCTTCGTTCGATCATCGGCAAGATGCTTGGTGAAAAGGCTCAAACGTCGGCGTGTAAGGAGCTCATTCACATTGTGGCAAAAAAAATGAATTCTATAGACTTCAATCCGGAGAATGCGAAGGATTCCAATCAGGAAACGCTTTTCAGTCAACATCTGCTTGTGTGCGCCTTGCAAGAGCTGGGAAGTCTTGTTCTTGGTCTAGGTACCACAGCCTTGAATTTGTTGAACGATCATACCCTAAATGCTATTGATGCAACGTGCGCGGTGCTGGTACATCCATGCGCCGCAGCACGACTAGCTGCTGCTTGGTGTTTACGATGCTTCTGTGTTGCAGTGCCGAGTCATATAACTCCATTAATTGATCGCTTCGTCGATGCTATCGAACAAATGCGATCCTCACCAGAAGCCATTTCTGGATATAGCTGCGCGCTAGCTGCTATTTTGGGAAGCGTACGATTTTCTCCTTTGGGCATACCTCACACCAAAGGCAAAGTTGTATTCAATTGTGCCGAGGAGCTTTTGAGATCGGCAAGTCAAAATAGCCGCATGTCGTTGAATCGAACGCAGGCTGGTTGGTTGTTAATTGGAGCAATAATGACACTTGGTTCGCCTGTTGTTAAGGGCCTTCTACCAAGAATGCTACTTTTGTGGAGAAATTCATTCCCAAGATCCAATAAAGAATTGGAGTCAGAAAAGGCGAGAGGAGATTCGTTTACATGGCAAGTAACTCTAGAGGGTAGAGCTGGAGCTCTGTCTGTGATGCACAGTTTTCTATTGCATTGTCCAGAATTGGTAAGCGATGATATTACCCGGCGGTTACTCACACCAATCGAAAGTGCCCTAGCTATGCTTGTAAAGTGAGTTAATAATTTAAATATAAGTAAAATTGTTTTGTTTGCATCTTTATATATATATTTTTTTTTAAATTTAATTTTAGTCTGGCTCCTGTTTTGAAAAGCTATGGAACACATTTGAAAGCCCCAGCTGCTATGGTTCGATTGCGATTATACGAAACATTGGCATTACTTCCACCAAATGCATTGGAATCATCATACACGCATTTGTTGAGAATGCTCGTCTCGGAGTTTACACTTTCTGAAAATCCAGCAAATACAACTAATTCCTTGTTGAGGGCACTTTGTCACGGCGATGATTCTATCATTTTGGGCACGTGGTTGCAGGAAACCGATCATCGTACCATTGAAGATCAGGTATAAATCAAGTTCAAAATCTAAAAGTTCTTTTACAAGATTGAAAAGTTTTATAAAAAAAAAATAGTTAGGTGAATTTATCATCCAGTATTTCTATTTACCTTCTTTACCAAATCCAATTTTTAGTTTTGAGTACTAACTTTCGAATTCGACTGATATTCAAACAAAAATAAAAAAACTAAATGCTCATACTCATAAGTCAAAAACATTAGATTGACCTGTTTTGGGAAGAGGCAGTAAATTAGATCGATTGTTTTTTCAATAATATTCATCTAGAGCCCAACAAATAGTTTGTACTATGTTCAGCTACAAGCAGGATATATACAAGCTTATAAGGTGATGATATGTAATTCATTTGAAAATAGTAAAAAATAGTGAATCCAGAAATCAGTTCAATGACATAAATAGAGACTTAACTTCAGAAAGCAAAAGACATTTGTTCGTGTTGGAAATCTCTAGATAAATTTGTTCAAACATTTAATCCTTAGGAACCTTTTGAGCTTCCTTTACTTCCACATTGTTCGAAATAGATAAATATTCCGAAAGAAAATTTCATAAGCCATAACACCATTCTTACTTATTAACACTAAAATAACTGATATCACTTTGACAGGCCTCTAATTCAACTCGCTTCAGATAATAGCCTAGTACTAGTTCATCACTACAATCGTCGGCTCGATAACTGAAAACCGGTCATAGACACAAAAGCGGATCGAAGTCGTAGTTTGTATAATATTAATGTTCAAAAAATCGTTTCGTTTTTGTTCCATCATTTTGTACAGCAAATTGTGAATTGGATTTTTATACAAATTTCATAAAAATATTCTGAACGAAATTTATTTTTTTTTTCTTCATCGTATAATATACCAGGAGGAACATTTTTAGTTTGTTTGATTTATTAAAAAATCTCTGGTTGAATTTTTTTAATTTAAACAAAATTAATTTAAAATCAATATATTTGCTAGCTCATCAGATATACAATTAAGCATGGAAAGAGATCTTCCGAACGTATACACGCACACACAAATATCCCTCTAAGAACCATAAAATTATATTCTAGGAACCTTGTAACGTCAAGACATGTCAACATTTTCAATTCGACAAATCGTATCAATTACGATACAATTTTATGAAAAATCAATAAAAGTGACTGTTTTGTATCAGTTTTACACGAACTCAAGTTGCCTTTGAAACATTTTTAACACCGTTGCAGTTTCTGAAACTCATCTTGAGTTTTATTTTAGATTTTTGGTTCACGAAATGAGATTTTTTAATTTAACTTTAAAGGAGAGTGGGAATTTTGGTCTAACTATTGCCCACAATCCAATCTTAAGCTTCTCTAAGATATACGATATTGTATCCATCTATTTTCATTGAAAAGGGTATTTTTTAAAACCTTTGCCTCTCTACCACATCTCTATGGTACAGCTTAACAACCGTTTCTATATGCGATTCCAAAATAGCAGGATGAGACACTTAAAAGTGAGACTTTCAATCAAATCATTACAAAGGCGTAGTGATGGTTATGCCTTGAACCTTAGAACCACATTTTGAAAAATGTATACCTAATAAATTGCATAGTTTTTTAAACTTCTTCAACGGTAAAAATCTTTCATTTGGAAAAATAAATTACTTCATGCTTATTTCTCACGTGCCTCAGTGAGAGCCCTTCGACTCTTTCCACAATAACTTTTTGGAGTCGAGGTATGTATAGATGCTCCCTAATCAGCATTGAAATAGGTCGAATGGTTTTTAGTGGTATTCGTACTGCTTTTATAAGCGTACAAATATGGGCAGCGCCCGTAAGTCTGTTTTTTGGGATGTCATCGATTCTTAAAGATATACCAAACTGGCGGATAATCCGATTCCCAAAAATAATTGCGGTTCTCATTAAAACAAGAAAACTTCCCTAGGACTCATTCCTTACCTATTTTAGGCAATTACTGCGATTCATAGTAACGAAAGCGAAAACTGAAACTAAACTGACATTTATTCAAAACTTAGTAATCAAAAAGAAGTTTACTAGCAACAAGGTCTTAAAATTTTTTAACAGAATTTATGGCACGAATAGGTATATGACAACACAAAATGGAATTATTTCAAAAACTGATTGCAATATTCAGGTAATAAAATTACAATATTGGTCAATTTTTATGAACTGAATAGACCAGAAAATAATTGGAATTTTATATCATAGCCCAATAATAACATCATTCCCTTAAAATTATGAAAGTTAATTCGATTTCGTGAATTAAATGAATTGAAATAGTTTTGCGTCTAGTGCCTACAATTAAGACATAAAACGTTAGAAAGCTCAGTATCATTTTTGATTATTAACGCAGAAGTTAAAAAATGGGGTTTAGACAGTCCATTACAAAAAAGATTCTTCCTTTTAATAGTATAAAATTCTACTTCTTTTATAGGCTAGGTAATATGTTTAATAATATGTTAATATGTTTTTTTTTATAATTTTAAGCACCTAAAAGATTAATCAATAAAATAAATTGATCATGTACTCTAATAGTACTTACTTCTTTTTAAATATGATTTTAAAAGTCTTAGTACCAGAAATTTGGTATTGTTTCTAAAAAATAATATCAAGAGGATCCATGTGGTATTTATGCTGTGCCCGACATCAAAACATATTCACATCTCTAGCTGACAATATGGACAATTTTATCCTTGATGAAACATTCATTATAGAATAACAAAATATTAAACTTTTCGTCTTTGTTTATTCGAAATTTTTATATTTATATATGTATAATATCCAGCTCCCATTGTTTAGGACACATAAAATACTCGTACGTTGGTAAACTCCATAATATTTTATAATTGTTAGGTTCTCGATTCTGGGCAATAGAGATACCAGCTTCCATATATTTTTCACCGTTCTCCTGTCTAGGTTATTAGAATATGATGTTTTTGATTGATTAAAAACTGACTATTCGGCATTTTAAAACGACTTTTCATAACGATAACTTATTGTTGGTCCCTTCGAAGACAGCGCATATGTCGTTTAGATATCAGTATTTTTACGTGAACAAATTTTGGAATGCACGTTTTACTTACAAAACGATATGACCACTTAATAAACTGAAGAAATTTACCTTTGAAGTGAATTTTATTTGGATCCGTGGTAACTTTTTTACTTCTACAATTTTATTTTCAAATCTTTAATTAAAAAAAAGTTATTTTGTTTGTTCCTCAGTTCTTAAATTTTTTGATTATTTTTTTTTAAATATGGTTAAAAACTTCACGCAAGAACTTAAATTTTTCAGATAGTTCTCTAGCATACACGTCCATACGCTTGTATGTCTGTACGTCGTCCTTATCTCAAGAACCAATAGAGATATCGGCTTCAAGTAAATTTTGCTTTACAGATAATAACATCGAAATAGTAATTTAAAAACAAAGTTAACATTTTGGCTGACCCCACATATCTTACAAACAAATTACGCTATCGACTTCAATTAAATTTTATATAACAAATACAATACGACGCGATACCAAATCAGTATAACTTTGAAAAAAAATTAATATATTTAATATATTATAAAGTTTTTGGTATCTGGTCAAATTTTGAGAAATATCGAAGCAAAGTTTTGCACTACAAAAATTGGTAAAAATTGATTTTCATCATTTCTTGAATATCTTTTCAAAAATTAAAGGTATTGCCCTCAAAGTAATGTTATACAAAATATTTTTTTTTAAATGTATTAAAATTTTTAGAAAATCTAAAAAATGAGAATCTACAAAAAAAAAAAAACGCAAAATAGGTAAAAACTGATGTTTGATTCCAATATTACGAAAATTGATAAAGGTATTGACATCAAATTTATTTCATTTTATGCTGTTAACGTAAGATAATGTTCTTACAAAAATTCGATGGGTATTTTTATTTTATAAGAAATAAAAACTTTTAAAAAAAGCTCATAAAATTAAAAAAAATTGGTTTTCTACTTAAAATATCGGGAAGAAAACAGAATACTGATTTTTTTTTTACAAAACACGAAAATCTACAAAAACAACAAAAAACTGATAAGAAATGGTTTTCGAAGGACGGACATGAATGGAAAGTTATCAGTGAGGGTTGCATCCCAGCCCCTTTTTATTGTTTATTTTTGTTTAAGCTCCAAACTTATTCTAGAGCATATCCACTTCGCTCCAACTGAATCCCACATACATTTTTAAAAATATTTTGTAAATTTTTTACATAAAATAGGTGTTTTTGTGCGATCTGTTGAAGCTAACTAAGATGTACTGAAAAAATCTCAAAAATATTATTCCAAAAAAAAACTGCGAGTCTTGTTTTCGCCTATCTATAAAGTGTTTCACACTTAAAGTAGATGTTTTTTAGAGTAAACTGGAATAGGTACAAAGGCAATTTGAGCGTTTTCAAGTACTGGATAGTTTAAATCAACAAATGTACATATGTATTAAGTGAAATTTAATTTCTGATCTTACATTTTAAGATCAATGGGTACATCTACATACATGCCTAAGCAGTGTTTCAAAAGCTAAATCTTGGTGTCTAAACCGACTTAGACCTAACCGGACGTGCAGCAGATAATAAAATTGGTCGAAGTCCTAATAGCTTTTATTCTTACTTAAAAAATAAATATTCGTACAAATAAAACATAAAGGAAGGTAAAAAGAATTGCAAAAACAGCAGCCGTCGAGTCGCCTTAAACGAATTATAAAACTGCTACTTGAACAACAAAAAGTTATGCCATTCCAGTTTTTCAAAACTGAAATAAGCTGGATAAAGAATGGTATCAAGTGGTTTTTTCAGACGAAAAACCATTTAATTTCGATGGCTATGAGGGGTCAACTTTTTATTTTCACGATTGGAGGAAATAAATTTATTTTCACGATTGGAGAAAATAAAATGGTTTTTTCATAGCCTTGAAGGAGGTGTGATATGAAAGGCTCTCAGTTATTATAAAACAGTTGACATTAAGATCGTTACATCAAAAATTACTACAGCTGAGTAAAACGAAATCTCGGAAAGATATTTTAATAAATATTCTAACATTTGTTGACCCATTAACTTGGCCTACTAACATTTTAACGTGCCCAGTTACTCGGTACGCTTAATAAAAGCTTGGACAGAGGAGCAAAATTTGCACTTCCTTCAATGACTGTCATAGTCATCTGGTCCAAATATTATTAAATAAACTTAAGGATGGTTAGTGCCCACAGTTAATGAGGGCGGTCGTCAGTTTGAAGGCATAGACAAACAATCCTGAATTTCTGCAATTAAGTTTCGTTGAACTATATCAGCAGCCTGTAGGATTCATACCGGAACTAGTTTACGAAATGATCAAAAGTAAAGGTGGAAATACCTACTACCAAACTCAACAAAAACTTGTTTTAGCCCATTCCTCAATTTTGTTGACTCAAAAAAATATTAAATTTTTCCTAGTAGAAAGCTTTGCAGAAAAACTGGTGGTTGTTGTTGGATAATTCTTTTGGAAATTCCTGATCTTAATATCTCAAGGGACTAGCTAGCTGGTGGTAGCAAAAACCAGCAATATTTTGGAAAAAATGTAAAAAGTATTTTCAAGCGTATTCAGTTGAAGCGGAGTGTAAGCTCAAAATAAATAAATAGTCCCTAAATTCGCATCTAAGTTGTTGTATGTTAATGCTAAAATTCAGCTTGTTAAAAAATACTTTTATAAGTAAGGAGTTGTTTAGACCGTGCCTTGCTGGGCAACATTTATCCAAAACTTTCATTATTTAGCTTTTGAAACTTGTACATATTTATTAGCTTAAAATGGATACGTATTATTTAATTTAGCTTAAAGTCCAAACGGCATTGAATAGAATTAAATTGTTAGGCGTTTACCCCCAACTAAATCTCTGAATCCGCCCTTGCATAGACAACAATTAAAGACAATAATAACTGAAACCACTTATGCTATTTTAAATACAAAAATAAATCTGATTTGGAAATCAGAATCAAGATCCGCAAGTGTGAATAGTTTTCCACGTACCTTTCCAAATCTACATGCAAGCTTTCTTCCCCCAAAATGTGCTCCCCACACTCGCAGAAAACTCAAGCTTGCGAAACGGGTCTCTAACAGGATATTAGGCATCTTTTCTTTTCAAATTAAATATTTTAAAAATATATATGTTTACAATTTAATTTGTACAAACAAACTTAACATCTAAACTTAACTTTATGCATGCTTGTAACCAGATGGAACCGAATAGAAGACAAGACGGCGAACATGTAAGTTTGGTTCAACAAATAAAAAACCTTTTTATTTGCCGCTGGCGCTGTTGTTATTTGTTTTTCGCTCCGCTATTGATCAATATTATTATTTTTATGTGTTTTTCCTTTTTGCTTTATTATTATTACTACAATTGTATCGATTTGTCAATTGAAAATGTTTATTTTTCAGCTTCAGCCAAATAGCGCAGCCGGTTCTGGTGCCTTGGAACACGATTCTTGTTGCTTATATCGACCGGTACCAAAAAGCGAACAATGCCCGGGACCACTTCCTCTTGGAGTGGCAGTCATCGATATGTCAGTGCATCTTTTCGGATTGATTTTCCCGAGAGTTGCTAATAAGCATCGCTTGCAGATGCTTGATCATTTTGGTGAATGTATAAAACAAGCCAAGAGTTCGCGGCAAGAAGCAGTTCAGATGAACATTTTCACTGCTCTTCTGAGTGGATTGAAAGGTCTAACCGAGAGCAAGAGCGGAATGGGACAGGAAGATGTTAAGAAGAGTGCAACCAATCTAATTATTGGTGCTTTAGTTAGTTCGAATTCAACACTTCGATGTGCAGCAGGTGAAGCATTAGGAAGAATCGCCCAAGTTGTCGGAGACTCACGGTTTACGGCGGAGCTGGCACAAAATAGTTTCGATAAGTTGAAATCGGCTCGAGATGTTGTGACAAGGACTGGACATTCGTTGGCTTTGGGTTGTCTTCATAGGTATGTTGGTGGAATGGGATCGTCTCAGCACTTAAACACCAGTGTATCAATTCTTTTGGCCCTGGCCCAAGATACCAGCTCGCCAGTTGTTCAGGTGTGGTCGCTTTATGCTCTTTCACTGATAGCCGATTCAGGTGGCCCCATGTTCCGTGGGTATGTGGAGGCAACATTGTCCCTTAGTTTGAAGTTGCTTCTTTCGGTGCCACATTCAAATGTAGATGTACATCAATGTATTGGTCGAGTGTTGAATGCTCTTATTACCACCATGGGACCGGAACTGCAAGGCAATATGTCTTCCATCATAACAATGCGTTCTTCTTTCATGTGCGCTGCAGCTGTTATGCAAGCGCATGCTGATCCCCTTGTGCAGGCTGAAGCAACTGGTTGCCTACAGCAATTGCATTTGTTTGCCCCAAGGCATGTTAATCTATCATCATTGGTGCCAACTCTAGTAAAGACATTGTCAAGCAACTACTTGATGCTGAGAAAAGCCGCAGTAGCATGCCTAAGACAGTTGGCTCAACGAGAAGCCAAAGAGATCTGCGAACACGCTTTGACCCTGACAGCAGACGAATGTCCAGGACTTCTTATAACCGACTCTGGTCTTCCGGGAGTGCTTTTTGGAATGCTTGACTCCGAATCTGACAGCGAGATGATAAAAAATATCCACGACACAATAACATCGATGTTGCAAATGCTGGCATCTGATAATTTAAGCTCTTGGTTAAGTCTTTGCAAAAATGTCCTGACAGTTGCCGTTGAAACGTCTACCGATGAAACTCAGAAGGTCGAACTAGTTGACGATAACGAGGATGACAATGAAAACGATGATGATGATGATGTGACGGAGTATCATGCTGAAGAGAACACAAGTACGCATCCAGCCGTTCAGCCACGTTGGCCAACTAGAGTATTCGCTGCAGAATGTGTTCGAAAGATAATATCTACTTGTGAATATGCGAATCCAATTCACTTTGACCTTATCCAGGCCAAAGAAATGCAAATGATCAAGAGCCGCGGAGACTATTTGATCCTTCATCTATCCGATTTGATTCGTATGTCATTCATGGCTGCTACAAGTGATTCAGACCAGCTTAGGCTAGAGGGACTTCGAACACTGCAGGAGATCATTGATAAATTTGCTGGTGTTCCTGAACCAGAGTTCCCGGGACATCTACTGTTGGAACAATTTCAAGCTCAAGTAAGAAGTTAATTGTGGATAAAGTTTGACTTTTTTTAAATAATATTTCGTTTCTCTTTAGGTTGGCGCTGCCCTTCGACCAGCTTTCTCTTCTGATACTCCATCTCATGTCACCGCAGCGGCGTGTGAGGTTTGCTCCGCATGGATAGGATCAGGTGTGGCCAGAGATTTGAACGATTTACGCAGGGTACATCAGCTGCTTGTGTCTAGCTTAGACAAGCTGCATACAAAGACAAACAGTACACAACTGTATAACGAAAGTATGGCAACGCTTGAAAAACTAAGCATTCTGAAGGCTTGGGCGGAAGTGTATATTGTGGCTATGATTGGAAATGGGTCTGCTCCAGCAAGCTTATTGCAGAAAAAACTGTCAAGCAATGCAAATAATATAATGCTGATGGCAGGTCCTGGGTGCGATTCGGAAGATGGAGAATTCGGTGAGTTCGAGAGCCGTGGTGAAAGCTTGTTAAACTTGGTAAAACCGGAACTGGGTAATCTCTCGACGCATTGGCTAGCTGCATTGAAGGACCACGCGTTGTTGCTACTTCCTTCGGAGTTTCAAAGCCAATTGCCACATGATGGTGGTGCATTCTACACAACAGACACAATCAATTCCTCAAAGCCACACTATCTTACTTCGTGGCCACCTATTTTATATGCGGCTGCACTCTGGTTAAAAGGTGGTGGATTTGATGAGCAAGAAAATGCCAAGAACGAAAAATCGAACTTCGAGAACAACAATGCAATTTCACACGGCTCACTGTCGGCCGATCGTTTCCACATGATTTTTGGCATTTGTATGGAAGCTCTTTGTAGTACACGAACAAGCGAAAAGCCCAAAAATGTTATAAGCTGCCTGCAGAGTTTGTACACAATCTTTGACTCACAGTGGGCAAGAAAAATGCTTGTCAAAGACAAATCCCTAACAATAGAGCTCTGCAATGTGCTTCATCGGCAGATTCTTACCAGAGATGATCTTCTTGTTCAATTGCTGTGCATGGAAATTCTTAAACAGAGTATCACCGCCGCAAAAGAGTCATTGGATGAAAAGAAAAACGAAAAGTTGTCTAAATGTCAAAACGACAATGAAGCAAAAACAGATCTTGGCAAAGAGCTAGACAACTATGGAGAAGGTGGCGAGCAAGGTGATATAGTACCCGGACAATCGCATGTCTATGCTGTTCTTGAGGTGTGTCTGTGTGTTTTTGTTCGGCAAATTCCATCGATGAATCCAAGCAGCAATAGTAAACTTACGACAGAACAATTAAAAAAAGAAATGGCTTTAAGAAGTGCCATCCCAGGAGCCAGTTTATTGCCAGAAGACAATGGAATGTTGGTGGCCAGTGGACTGCAATGTGCCGAAGTACTAACAGAATTGTGTTCTCCCAGAGGAGCTTTGTCTATTCTTCCAACTATTCTCTACATGACCACCAGTATAATCAAAGAAATCGCAACAAAGTCAGCCAACGATCCGGCTATCCTTGCCAATACCGGTCCGGTTCAGTCAGCCTTGCACTGTTTGAAATCTGTCTGCACCGACAAATGGGCAAGTGATGAACGTGCCGCAACCGAATGGTATAAACTTCTGCAAAGCTCCTTGGCCAGTATTCTTGATTTGACAAAGACTGGCAGCGAAGAACGCAAAGTCGACGAAGTCACAATGATGCTGGCCATTGCTGTATTCATACTCCATACTCCGACTAGTGTTGTTGCAGCGCCATCGTTGCAATATCCCTGCATCAATCATTTTCGCCAATGTGTCCAAAGTGAAAATCAAGTTGTGCGACTCAAGTGTATCCAAACAATCCGCTCCATTTTTGCCAAAGCCGATCTTAAAGTTGCCACACCTTACATTCATGCTCTAGCACCACGAATCATCGAAGGACTTTATGTGGAAACAGCCAAAACACCACGCAACGAAAATGAGTTGTCTATTGTGTTGGAAAGTGTTATGACTGTTGAGACATTGATTGAATTAGCCGAACCACAAAATCGTAAGTTCTTGTTCATTAAGAATTCATTTAAAAAACAAATTTGTTTATCCCTCCCGTATTTTGTTTTTACTTTTTCTCTCTCTCGCATTACCGACATTTTCTTGTCACTTCGATATTATTAGGGAACTTAATGCAAGGTAATGATGGGTTTTTGAATTCGACTCATTAAAATGTAGATAATTTAAAAAATACATATATATATTTGTTGTGTTGTTGTTATTGTTATTTTTTGTATGATACAGACATTGAATTTTGAAACAAAAATGTCATTTTATCGGTTTATTCTGAAAGTTAATACACCATCAATTTTCTTAAAGTTTATATTTTAAGTTGTATTTAGATAAAAATAGGTATTTTGTTTGTCACTAGATGCCATGTGCTTATTTCTTGTTTCTTTTATTTGACGACATTGTACATGGGTTTTGAACCATCATCATTTAAATTTGTATCAGTTATCGCTCTTAACTGGACGAAAATCTTTACGGAGCGTAAACGAGCTCCAGGATTCAATTATGCCTGGATTGGACTCCCAACACAAAACGAAAAGCTTGATAATCCACGTCAAAAGTACATACATTATTTTATCAAGACTGAAAATTTAAAATACAACCTCCGTATTGAGAAAAATCTGCTTTATATCAAAAAGTTATAGTTTAATGATCTGAAAATGAATTGAAGACCCCCGACGACGTTTCTTGGTCAGTTCTTACTGGCTAAGAAGAACCCAGTTGCAACTGCATTTAAATTGATGGTGTATCTACTTAATTTGATTGAATAAGTTGGTTACAATAATATAATAAATTTGAAATAACTATTTTGCACTTTGTATAATCTATTTTCGCACATAAAATCATTTCCACCTCACCTTTCCACCCTTCTTCCTTTAAAAGAAATTCTAATAATTAAAATGTTTAACTCTACCCCCAGGCATACAGATGTTGACTCTCTTAGTACCTGTTCTCATCAATTACCTAGCAGAACCAACAAAACTTCGTACTCTTCCCAAGTCTCAACGTCAATTACACGAGCAATCACTTCAATGGCTTATGAAAATCGGACCGAAATATCCCCAGGAATTCAAATCCCTTATGAGTCAATCTCTTGAGTTGCGTCAAAAACTTGAAGTTGCCGTCATTAATAACCAACAATCAGTGTCAATTACAAATCGTAACAACAATGATATTCAGAATGGTAATAAGCCGGGATCAAATGTTCAGAAACCAACTATCAAGCTAAAGACAGATTTTAGTAATTTTTCCTAAAGTGGACAAAATTGAGCATAATTTTATTAGCATTAAACAAAAAGACCTACCTATTGTTGTATGGAAATAGTACATAACATTCTCCAAGTGCAATAGAGCTGGTCGTCAAATCTCTTTTGTGATTAATTTTAATTTTCTTTAATATTTTTTTGTTTTATTTAAAGTAGGAAAAAAGTCGTGTTTTCAACTAAGAAGAAACAATGTTATTAATTCTACACAGATATATCTATGTATACATAACTAAATTAAAATTTATATATAAGCAATTAAAAATTTAAATATACGGGCAAAAAAATAACATATTATATGCAATCTATATCTTTATGCATTAAAACAAATTAAACATGTTATTTTAAAATAAAATATTATAATGTATGTTATAGAGCATTTAAAAATAAATAAACTAAACAAGTCTTAACAAGTAATTTGGTTTTAATGAAATCATTTATCTAGAAATATATGCGCAAAGATGATTTTTCCTTAAAACGTACTCGTTGCATTATTATCTCAAAACAAACGCAACAGTCAATTTCGCATTCAAATTATAAAATTGTTTTTTAACAAAACGGGTGTTCTGTTCAAGCAACGTTCCTCGCTCTTCATCCAATTCATGATCGTTATAATTGAAAGATGGACAAATTTGAGTTCACTGGATTAGTAACTAAGATACGTACATCAACGGAAATATTGCAGCTTACGTCAAAAGAGTACAGGAATCGAGATCTCGGCGCTCACAAAGACTGGGCTTTTCGCAGACTATAATTTGTCGAATTGGAGGTAAACGACCGTAGATAAGGGCGTGTGTTCGCTTAATTGACTCTGAAGCAATAAGAAGATGCCACTAATTTTCATCGAAAAAATATCTTCAGTGATGGACGATATCAATACAGGAGCGCCCAATGCATCGCGGAAAAGTGGCTAAAGCTTTTTGTGGATGCTTACCAACTTCTAAAAATAAAAGGTCATTTTAAATGAAAAAAAAAAACAAAATGAAACGAATTCAGAAATAAGATTGAAAGTTTTATAAACCTTAGACCTCCCATGCAAACAATTGAACAAATTGTTAATGAAGTTAAACAAATTATTACTGATGTGCAACAAGCTGCGGAAGAAAGTACTCCAACTATTTTGAACTCGAGACAAACAGAAATAAATTGTCCGATCGAAATAAAGCAGTTGATTTAGGAAAAAGAAGAGCTCAAAGGAAGTGGTAAGCTACTAAATTTCCAGATGATAACACAGTCTTTAACCGTCTTAACAAAAAGCTTAAAAAAAAGAATCAGCGAGTTCAAAAATGATACACTAAAAATATTTCTCAGAAACCTGACGACAGATGCTTCTACGTAATACTCATTATGGAAATTAGCAGAGCGTCCAAAAAATCCCCAAGCACAAAAAGTTCATCTTTTTGCTGAATATCTCGATAATATTTTTAATTCATTGCAAGAAAATTCGGCTTCAGATTCCGTACAGTTTGTTGAAAGGAACGACGATGGTAGAGTACCTTTTGTCGCTGTCAAAAAAGCACGTAAGTTACCTGTTTAAAAAATACCAGGGTACGATCTTATCACTGCTCATGCTTTTAAAAGAAATGCCCTCGATAGCCTTAAAAAAAATCCGCCTTAAACTAAGATATGTATCACATCATTACAAAATTGCACAAGTCATTGTTATAACCAAACAAGATAAGTCACCAACAGGAGTAACATCTTAGAGACCAATATCGCTTATACCAATCATGAAAAAAGTTTTCTAATAACTGCTACTAAAAAGGCGTAGCAAAATAACAGAAGGAAGAGGACTAATTCCGAACCATTAGTTTGGATTAAAAAATAAACACGATAGACCAGGGGTGGAATCGGCTAAGGTGATTTTTGATTGTCACCTTTGTGATCATAAAAAGTGATCAAACTAATTTTTGCGTCTGTGTAAGGTGATCACCAAATTTTGTTTAGAGTTTGGTATCACTTTAAAAGAAATTCACTGACGTTTGTTACAATTTCAGTGGTTGTATTCAAAAACCGATCTGAAGCTATCTGTATCGAACTGAAGCTCATGTATCGAGCTAAAAGCTGAATGAGCTTTGGTTCGATGTTTTGAGATAGCTTTTATGAATTTCCCTTCTTACAAAAGGGAAATCTACTTTTAAAATCAGTTGAAATATAACCAGCGAAGCGACCAGTAATAAAATTGTGATAGATAGTGGTTTTTTGGCATTAAGCCTTTTCCACTTTAAATCTTTGTGTTTCATTTATTGTTTTAATGTCGGTTATATTTTCTTCTCCTGAGCTCGAAACATTTGGTCATTCGAAACGGATAGTTTCCAGCGATTTTTTATGCTTAAATTTTCTTAACCATGATGTGCGTTTTTTAGAGATAAATTTTTGCCTTTTGTGATGTGAAAAATGAAAAAAAAGAGAAGCGGAATGGAGAAAGAGTGCCGAATTAAATAATAATTCGCACAATATTTATTTGGTAAGAACATTCTTGATTAATTTTGTTTGTTTCAGAATTTTAGAGAAGAAAAAATTAAATTTGGCTATGGGCAAACGGTCACGTACGCCAAGAGATAGGTACATTTCATTTTATATTTATATAAGAATTCCCCTACGTGAATGGTAAGTCGCCTTATATATTTTATTTAACGAGAGAGTTGTGACGCAGCGCAGCGAAAAGAAAAATCAACCACCATGGCATATACACAGAGACAGACATGTCCCGACAGGCAATTTTTCTACACACAACCCGAGAAGCGAGAGAAAACATGTACATAAGGCTAACGGGCATGGGCATCGTGCAGCTGCCTACCATGGCGCCGACTAAGCGAGAGATACACACCACACAGGGGAGGTATGTATATAATCTGTGTGCGCAGCGACGACGGTGGATGAAAATTTTCCACTCGTTCTCATTCTGTGTGTGACATCCAAGGGACGAGCAACAAATAAAGTGGTTGGTTTTTTAAATAAAAATTAAGGAAAATAAAACTTTAAAATAAAAAAGAAGGCTAAGCTAAGAGAAGAAAAATCCAAATAATTAATTGGTGAAATCTTTGTGACTGTGAGAAGCGGCGAAAGTTAAAACAATTACAATAATTGGGAAAGGTAAGAAGTTTAAGTGAATAGATATATTATACAGTCCACTTGCCGACCAGTTGTGCTATCAGTGTTGTTGTTGTGCGAAGCGATGAGAATTCGATGGCGATAAAGAAGGAGTCCATGTACTGCCTCAAAAGTAAGAGATAGAATAGAATTCTCGGAGAAGATTGTGAATCAGTTAAATTGAATATTTGTGAAGTGTTTTAAGAAATAAATGTGGAAATAGAGTATTTGTGAAGGGATTTGTGCGAGGGATAAAAAAAAAAAGGGAGAGTCAGAGTAAATAAAGTTTTTCTTGCGTGCCGCAGACAGAGCATAGGAAACATTTTGCTAGAGAGAATTATTTTCGTGAGAATGCACGTGACAGGAGGGGAATAATAAAAGGGAGGAGAGAGTGAGCGTCTTGTGTAAATCAAAGACGAGGAGATTATGTATGAATGAGTTTCAGGAAAGTATGTGTGTGCGTGTGTGTATAAGAATTTTAATAATGCGTATTACAGTAGCGTAATATTGAGGGGATAGTATTTTGTGGATTAGGTGATAGAGATAGGGAAAGATTTGGAATTCTGTAGAATTTTGCAGATTCAATTTGGTAGAGGAATCTAGACATGAATGTCTGGGCAGCTAAACACACAAATATTCAAGAGAAGCGAGAGAGAGAGCAAAACTCAAAGCATATAATGCGAGTTATTGCGTGAGAGAGAGAGGGCAAGGCTCAAAGCATATAATGCGAGTTCGTTGCGTGATAGAGAGATAGGGCTTGCAAGCGGAAAGGTACAAGAGCAACAACACTGAGTACTACATAGCACACTGCAATAAATTATATTTTTATTTAAGTAGGCCTTGATTCTCTCAGCAATGGGATTGAATCGGCAAAATTTGTTTTTTTATTTATTTTTATTTGAGTATGCCTTGATTCTCTCAGCAATGGGATCGAATCGGCAGAACTTGATTTTATAAGGATTGAGTCCAAGTTTAATTGTAGTGCAAATTTTAGTTTTTCTCGGGAAATTGGCACGGATGGAGGCTCTGGTTAGAGAGAGCGAGTCCGAGCCGATGGATCGAGTGGTATGTTCCAACCTGACTGGCCCGCTCCGGAGATTCTCTTGGTTAATTGAGATGAGTCAAAGGGGGGAGGCTTGGCGAGTGGTTCATATGTGGGCTTGTTTGAAGTAGACATGGCTCTCTCGTTATGTAGATCGAACCATTTAAATAAACTACGGACTCTCCTCGTTTGCATATTTTCTTTACTTTTTTTCAGGTTTTTCAGATTTTGAAATTTGGAATAATTGAAATTTCATTTCTTTATAGATAAAGAAGAGACAGGATAGAGAAAGGATCAAACAGAGAGATAGAACAGAGAAAGAATCAAAAAGAGGAGACAGAATAGAGAAAGGATCAAACAGGGAAAGAGAAAGGGAAAGAACACCAAAGAGAATGCAGGCATCGAGCTTTGATAACTTGGAGTATCTCTTCCAGGCGGCCATAAACTCCATCCATAGGAGAGCCGTGCTTCCGAATTCCCGACCGTAAGAGAGGTCTGCACGTTTTTAGAGAGGCGGGCAATAGCCATGGAAAGTGTCCAGGATTGCCACCGCCGAGAAGCGTCCAGACCATCGACTTCCGCGATGGCGCTTATGGAAGTAGGAAAATCGTCGAGGATCCTAAGAGAAAGGACGAGAGAGAACGCGAAGGGTTGCACGGTGTGTGCATCGGTGACTCATCCGATCTGGGCATGTCCGGAGTTTCTAGCCCTCAGCCTGTTAGGCCGAGCAAATTTTGTAAGGGAGCGCAAGCTGTGCCAGAATTGCCTCAAGGTCGGCCACCAGGCGAAGGACTGCTTCCAGGGCCCATGTGCGCGATGTCCTGGTAAGCAGTTCCACAACAGCGTGCTGTGTCCGATGCGAGAGATGCGAAAGGTGGGAGCTGTTCACCGAGTCCAGGAGCAGCCGAGGAAAAGAGCCATAGTCAAGCGAGAGAACGAAAAGCGAAAGGAGGACTGACTGGCAAAGAGACGGAGATTGGACCACGGCAAGAAGGCAGTGGCAGTGATAGGCTCAAGAGACAGACGAGAGATAGATATGGAGAATGAGAGGGAGATAGACGATAGAGAAAGGCTTGACGAGACAGATGAGACATCAAGTAAAGTGTCTTATGATGATTTTAAGAGAAAGAAGAATAAAAGATTCAATAAAGTTTATTTAGAGAATTTTACTGATAGGGAGAGAGGAGAGGTTACTTTGCTACCTACGGTGCAGGTAATGGTAAGTGTAGAGGGGAAAGACAGTGGTCCGGTACGGGCACTGATTGATACTGGTGCTCAGCCAAATCTGGTGAGTCACCAGCTAGCTGAGAGATTGCAGTTGAGAAAGATGCAAGCCACGAGACAGATCGTGGTAATCAATGGTGAACCATTCCATATTAAGTATTGGAGTAAGATCAAGGTAAGGCCATGGTTCTCCTCGAACATTGCAATTGAGCAGGAATTCTTGATTCTGCCGAGAGAGGGTCCACTACGGCCGATGCTGGTAAGCAGTGGCCTGGGATACTGCGAAGCGAAAGAGATAGACGGGTTGCCATTGGCGGACCCGGAGTTTTGGAAAGAAGGCCCAGCAGACTTGTTGCTTGGATGCAAGTTTGTAGTAGAGATGTTTGGATCCATTATGACCCGACAGCCATCTGGTTTGTTCTCGATGAAGACTACCTTCGGAAGAGTGATGCTTGGACAGAGACGAGACTCCTTACAAGTGAAAGATGAGAATGCATATGTGGTTTGTCTGGACAATAAACAGATGCATGAAGCGCTCAAACGATTATGGGTTTTAGATGAAATCAATCCACCACCCGTGAGATCGAGAGAGGAAGAATTAGTAGAGAGAAACTTCGTCGATACATATAGACGCGACAGGGATGGGAGATTTATTGTCACCATTCCCTTGAGAGAAGCGTGGAGAGAGATAGGCACTAACGAACTTACAGCGAGAAGGCGATTTTTCGCCTTAGAGAGAAAGTTAGAGAGAGGTCCAGAGTTGAAAGAGAAGTATGTTGACTTCATGCGAGAGTACGAGAGCAAGGGACATATGACACCGGTCGTTGGAACCACGTCACGAGCGAAGATGACATATCATATACCACATCACTGCGTCACGAAAAAGTTTAGAGTGGTGTTTGATGCGAGTTGCAAAACAACCATGGGCGTCTCACTCAATGAAGTGCAGATGGTTGGCGAAAAGTTGCAGAAAGATCTGCATGAAATTCTGATGCGCTTTCGAAGGCACAGAATTGCGATTAGTGCGGACATCAAGATGATGTTTCGTATGGTGAAGATTGCGAAGGAGCAATGGGACTTACAGCGAATATACTGGAGAGAGAGTCCACAAGAGCGATTGAAAGAGTATTGGCTGACCGTAGTCACTTACGGTATGGCGTCATCGGCTCATAATGCAGTAAGAGCACTTATTCAATGCGCGAAAGAGGCGGAGACAGACTTCCCAAGAGCGTCGAAAATTATTCAAGAAGACTTTTACATGGATGACTGCGCTACGGGTGCAGACTCAGAGATAGAAGCGATTAGGTTATCCAAGGAGATAGATCACATTCTAAAAGGTGCAGGTTTTGAGCTAAGAAAATGGAATTCGAATTCCAAAGCTCTGGTGAAAGACATGAATTACGAGCAAAGAGATTCAGTAGTCTTTCGAGAAGATGAAGGCACTTCAATATTGGGATTGAAGTGGTTACTTGCGAAAGATCAATTCACGTTTGAGGTGAAAACACCTATAACAGAGAGCATGATGACGAAGAGAAAGATAGTCAGCTGTGTGGCCCAGCTTTATGATCCTAATGGATATATATCACCTGTTACCATTTTGGGAAAGATTCTCATTCAAGATGTTTGGCGATCCAAGGCAGATTGGGATGATGAGCTAGCGACAGATATTCTCGAGAGATGGAAAGAGCTATGGAGAGAGATAACTTGTTTAGAGCAATTTAGAATCGAGAGATGGATAGGCACATCCCCTGGTGTACCGATAGAGATACATGGGTTTTCAGACGCATCTGAAAAAGCCTATGGAGCAGTGATCTATGTCAGAACAGAACACCCAAATGGGGAAATCTGGTCAACGCTACTGCAAGCGAAAACAAGAGTAGCACCATTGAAGACAGTGACGATACCGAGACTCGAACTAGCTGCGGCAGAGCTGCTAGGGAGATTAGTTGAAAATGTAAAAGAGACCATGGAATGGAAAGGGATTGAATATACGCTTTGGACAGACTCAGTGGTGGTGCTACACTGGGTAAACAAGCAGCCTTGCGAATTGAAAACGTTTGTGGCAAATAGAGTTGCATCAATACAAACGAACACAGAGATAGATAGATGGAGACATGTTGGAACAAAAGAAAATCCTGCTGACTTGTTGAGCAGGGGAATTAGAGCATCGGAACTGGTAAAGAGCGAGTTATGGCTACATGGACCACAATGGCTAAGACAACCCCGTTCACAATGGAAATCTGAGAAGTTTGTGCCAAACGTTTCAGATGGGGGGAGGGATGAGATGAAAGTTATGACTGTCATCAGTGTGGATGAAGAGTTATCCATAACTACGAGGAAGACAAGAGAGAGAGTGCCGGTACAGGAGTACGTCAGCACATTGGAGAAAGCGACAAATGTGATAGGCTATGTACTCCGTTTTACGGAAGCGATTAAGAGAAAGAAATCTAATGGCAAGAAAAAGAGACTTGGCAAGATGAGAAGGCGATCTGTACGTCAGAAGAGAAAGAGGGGGAGTAGACCAATCCAACTTACATCTGAGGAGAAAGAAAAAGCGATAGAATATTTGTTACGAAAAGAGCAGCAAAGATATTTTTCGAAAGAGATTGCTTCGATTAAAAGCAACAGTAATCTACCAGAGAGAAGTAAAATTGAATCACTGAAGCCTATATTGGATAGAAAAGAAATCCTGAGAGTAGGAGGACGGTTAGAAAGATCAGAGCTAGAATATGGAAAGAAGCATCCTGCTATTGTGCCGAATGGCTCTCGGCTAGCATGGCTTATTATAGACAGCGCTCATAGGGCGACGAAGCATGGAGCCGTCCAAGTGATGATGCATTACATTCGAGAAAGATTCTGGATTCCAAAGTTGAGAAGCGAGTCGAGAAGATATTTACATAAATGCTTAGTTTGTGTGCGACATAATCATCAGTTTGAAGCACAACTGATGGCTGATCTGCCAAGAGAAAGAGTGACCCCTGGGAAAGCATTTCTTCATTCTGGCGTAGATTACGCTGGACCATTCGTGGTGAAGATGATAGATCAAGTTGGAGAACAAGTGACTAGACAGAAATGCTGGATTTCTGTGTTTGTGTGCCTCAATACCAGAGCAGTGCATATAGATTTGGTGTCGAGTTTGTCATCGATTGCTTTTATTGCTTGCTATGAGAGATTTATTGCTCGTAGGGGCAGATGCGAGAGAATATATAGCGACAATGGCACAGCTTTTGTTGGAGCAGCGAAAGAGTTGCAAAAAGCGAAAGAGAGCTGGCATAGAAAGGAATCACTTGATTTCCTAGCAGCGAAAGGGACAGAATGGAGATTTATGACACCAGCAGCGCCACATCAGGGTGGCATATACGAGGCCGCTGTTAAGTCAATGAAATTTCATTTGACGAGAGTGATAGGAGCGAAGATACTGACGTATGAGCAACTCTTAACGCTGACCGCTGGAGTCGAGGCGATCCTGAATTCAAGACCGCTTCAAGCGATTAGTGATCACCCTAATGACCTGCAGGCGTTAACGCCGGGACATTTTCTGGTAGGGGAGCCGCTGGTGCTCCCGCTGCCTTTTGTGACTGGAGAGATATCGAACTCTCATGGTGCGAGATTATGGAAAGAGAGAAAGACTATGCTTACGCACTTTTGGAACAGATGGAGAGAAGAGTACTTGGTGACTCTAATTGAGAGAAAGAAATGGAGAAGAGAGAGGCATGGGCTTCAAATTGGACAACTGTGCATTATAAAGAGCGAGAATTTCCCACCGTCGGCATGGGCATTCGGGCGGGTCAAGAGACTTATCGAAGGGAAGGATGGACTGGTGCGGAGCGTGGAGGTGCAGACTGCGACCAATCAGCTGACAAGGCCGGTGCAGAAGATTTGTATACTTCCGAATGGAGAATGAAATTAACGATTGTTTTTGTTATGTTAAGTAGTTATGTTTGTTATTATTTAATTAGAGAATAGAAATAAAATGCGAAAGGGTGGAAAACCGTAGGTTTTCGCCGGGACTGTATCGAACTGAAGCTCATGTATCGAGCTAAAAGCTGAATGAGCTTTGGTTCGATGTTTTGAGATAGCTTTTATGAATTTCCCTTCTTACAAAAGGGAAATCTACTTTTAAAATCAGTTGAAATATAACCAGCGAAGCGACCAGTAATAAAATTGTGATAGATAGTGGTTTTTTGGCATTAAGCCTTTTCCACTTTAAATCTTTGTGTTTCATTTATTGTTTTAATGTCGGTTATATTTTCTTCTCCTGAGCTCGAAACACTATCCGTATAAGTTTGTGTTGTTGTAATACTATGTAAAAACACAGCTGTTGCAATAACAACTCAAAGGAATCTGAAAAATTTTTAGATGCGGAACAAATATATAGCACATATGCGTACTTACTTTGGACTTGGAAGATCAAGAATGTTTATTTTATTGCGGAGGTTAATCCTCAAGAGCCGGACATTTCTATTATGATTAATATTTTCATTTTCAGCATTTTCAGAAGGTAAAATCAAAGGCACAAACACATTCATATTGTCTTGAAATTTCAACAACTAAAAATAAAAATCAATTTCCAATGAAAGTGACAACTAAAGAGCTGTCACCAGAAAAAGTCACCAAACCGTGATTGTCACCGGTGACTATCACCTTACACAGACCGAATTTGTTGATTGTGACTGTCACCTATCACAAATCACCTTACCCGATTTCACCCCAGGTTTTTTCGTTTTTAAGGAAGTGATACAGAAGGCACTTGAAGAAAAACAAGTATGCTCGGCTATATTCTTAGATGTTTCTCAAGCTTTTAACCAGAGAGAAAAAACTAATCGAGAGAGTCAAATTTCCTCGTCTCCGTCTCTTCGAAACCTCTTACTCTCATTTTTTATAGCGTGTTGAATTCGTATCGGTGTATACATGTTTTCACCTCGGAGAAGAGGACACAAAAAAACATCAGTTCCGGGAAATGCGACATTTCTCATTTTTGTTTATTGATAGCCAAGAAGGCTATGTTTTTTAAAGTCTCATTATAATATTTGTAATTCTCATGAATTTCTTTCTTTAATTTTATTAACATCTTGTCATTTTTATATCTACAAAAATACTAATGTCGTTTTCAATTGGCAATCTGGAAGTGAAAAAAAACATTCTGAATGCGTTCAATTGGGCAAAAGTGACAGTTCTGATTCTGAAAAGAAGAGAATTTCCCTTCTGGTTTTAAAAACAGAATCAGAAGCAGAATCACTCACACATTCATAAATTTTAAATGTCACTTCCTCCATGTTTGCAGCACAAAAACAAAATGAAATTTAGCGCGAATACACATATATGTGACACATATGTCATACTCAACCAATACATTCTCACCAAACTTCAGATTCTTCGGAATAAAAAAAAACTGTTCAATTGGGATTCCGAATCGAAGAACAATTCCAGATTGCCAATTGAAAACGACGTAAATATAATTCAAATTAATTCTAGCAAAACATTTTTGTTTGTCAATAAATAACGGGAGAAGTTATACCGGAAGTTGGTGGTGAATTTGTTTTTCTCTTTTATTTCTCTAAGTTACATATAGATGGCATTAACAACCAAAACAAGAAAGGATGTGTGCAGAAAGAGTGTAACAAGGTTAAGGTTTTTTAGACTAGTTTTTATTTGTATACACTCGTATGAACGAGTACATGCTTTTTATAAATGTATGTTATGTTTATTTCAATAGTAATACCTTAACTAATAACTTAACTACTGTATTATCTAAAATATATTGCATTGAATTATCTTACATTGAATTATAAAAGGCGGAAATAATAAAGTTCTACAGTTTACCGGGAATATTTATATAAAATATCCATATCTTCTGCAATTGCGGTATCAATCGATATTTTCTGGAACTTAGTGTTAACGTAACATTTATTTGTCATGAATGAATTACTTTTTCAGCTTTTTTATGCACCAACAAAATTAATTATGAAATTGGGCTGCGATAATAATTACTTGAACACAGTATTTTCTATGTTTATAGTTATTCAGGTTTAGCCCTTAACTTTGATTTGCATTTATTTATGCCTAAAAAGTTTAGTAAACATCTATGAATAAGCCACAATGCACTTTCAGAAAAACTGTAGTTAGAACTTTCCCTGACGGATTTTTCCTTGTCGCTATATAACTTAAAGATAAGATATAAATAGTTAGAACTGGAAAACTTATAAAAATGATGCATAAGACTTAAATTTTGGTTGAAGAACAAATTTGTATATTCTTTTCACAAAACCACTGAACTAGCGAAAATACAAATATTTGTACTTTAGTACAAAAGTACTTTTCGGCTTATGTAGTTAAGCCTTTAAAAGCAACACACTACCTTAGTTGAAAGCAGTAAGAATAGCTTATCACCTATTCACAAATCTTATGCAATGAAAATTGGCAACAGAAGTAACAAGTTGACGGTCTTTTTATTTAGTCTCTACTTAAATCACTTATTTTCAGCATTTTGGAAATGTCGTGAGTAAGGTCAAGAAAATAAACAACGAGTACACACAAATAAAATAGGAATGGAAAAAAGAGATGAGTACATAAAAATGTTTTCAATGTTCCATGTTTACATTCTGTAACTCTCGTTTTCAATGTTCCTGAAACTCTCGCATCGACAAAATTAAGCCGATAAACTCTGAAAATTGAAACAAATCTGAGTTTTTTTGCATTTTTCAACAGTCTGAGCGAAAATTAAACGCATAAACGAAGCTAATAATACAAACAATAGTTGTAGTGCTTTCAGAGTCTTATGTTTCAAAGGTGGTCGCCATTTTTCAAAGGTGGTGAGCAGAGAGAAAAGAGAGAAAAGTTTATTCTCTCTCGTGGTGAGTATGCACACAAACTTGCATAAGTATTTGTTCCCCACATTTTTTTTATATGGAGTTAATACATATGCAAGTTGGTGGCCAAATCACAGCTTGTAGGCAAAAAGAGAGCAACCGTCGAAGTTGGTTCTCTCTATTAGTTCTTTTCTCTCTGCTTTTAACAACAGGCAGTTCTACGAGATAATGAAATCATATGTTACGAAGCTACTCTAAGAACCAAAGAAAATTAAAGCCGGTCTACCGCAAGTAAGCGTCCTAGGACCATAGGGGTATCAAAATAAATGAAACAGAAAAATCGACGCATTTAAATTTTACAAACAAAAACAATTTTTCCAATTACTATACTATAACATAAGTACAGAAGTATCTTACTCCAATATTGAAAAATACCTTGAAATTACTTTCAATGCAAAGTTTAAATATAAAGAGCACATCAAAAAGAAAAGAGAAGAAGAAAAGCTAGTAAATAGGAAAGAATTCTGATCTATCTATCCAGAACAACCTAATATTAGTCAAGCAAGTACTAAATTCAAAAACATAGTCCTCCGTGGAATCATAAATATCCTTTGGTAAATCAGACACAGCGATCTACATCGTGACCTTCAAATTAAAATGGTTACAGAAGTGCTTAAAAAACACGCTCTCACATAATCAGCGACTGCAAAGTCATACCAACTTTAAAATGGATACCGTCTTAAATGTACGGGACAATGTTCGGAGATTATGAAGAGCCAAGTCTCAAAAGCTAATCCTAAAAGTTATGGGAAAGTATTACAACTATAAAGAATAAACTTCTCCTAAATTGAATTTTAAATTAAGAAAAAAACATTATTTGTCGATTTTTCATAGATAAATACAGTGGGTACAACAACTAATCGGACATAGAAAAGGAGAATTTTAGAAGCGCAAGAAAATTTATGGGTGGTGTCAAAAATTAAACGTCATATTTTATCATAATATTTATTTTAAGTAAACAAAAACAACATTTTTAATACCTACCTGTTCAAAAACAATTAACAACAAACTGAAACAACTTTATAATTCCATTACTCACAAATAATCGGACACATTGGGCAGGTTTAGGCGCCATTAGGGACTTGAAGTTTCTAGCACCTGATTGGGCAGTTACCAAAAATTGCTGAAAAAAACACTTGAAAAACTAACTAGTTGCCTTGCCAATTGAAGAAATCAGTTTTAAACAAACTTCCGCTAGTATTTTTTGGCATTCTTCTTGAAGATCGGTCTTAAACTCATGAATATTTTGACATTTTTTTGACCTACTCGACGTTTCAGTTCATCCCAAATATGCTCAATTGCATAGGTCGTGGGACTGTGCAGGTGTTTAAGCACTTTGGGACAATTTTATAACAATCACTACCTTGCTTGGGGTCGTTGTCTTGATAGAAGACAAAATTGTCTGTATTCCCAGCTTGTTGACACTTGGCACCAAATGTCTCTTTAAAATGTTAATGTAACACTTTTGGTCCATTTTACCTTCCATAAAGTGTAAGTTTCCAATACTCGAACTCGACATATATCCCAATACCATGACCGACGCACCGCCATGCTTCACAGTTGCCTGTGTGTGTATATGGAGATTTTTTCGTCAGAATGATCCTTTCAAGTTAAATTTGCTTTTACCAGTAAACAAAACCGTTTTTATGATGTTATAATGTCTAACCGTACACAAACAATAAAAAATTAAGAAATGTTACCTTATTCCAGAACTAAGAATCCTTAGTATTTTGTTCCTTAGCAAATGAAAGCCTTTCTCTTCTATTTTTTCACTCTTCGGATAGTTTCGTTGCTCACTTCCTTATTTCTGGTCTCCTTAAAAAAAAACCTTCAGAGATTTTCTTTGACTTCCCGAACAAGTAGCTTTTCTTTCTTTATGTAGTCAACAAGTCAACTTTTTCCTCTGTCCTATCCTGCTTAAATTAAGGGTCCTACTTTCATTTTTATAACGTGAAATTATGTCTTGAACTGTTTAATGGCTCTTAAGTTATCTCACGAACTGATTTTCCATCCTTACTATTCTTTATAACTAGTTTTCTTATTTCAACCGTTTGCGGTGTTTGTTTGAATTGAATTGAAAAACTGAAAATGACTAACGAAAGAAGAATACTTTATCCTATCACAATTTGACGAGAAAAGTACTGTTACTATGTACTCTACAGTGAATCAATAACAAGTGTCCGATTATGTGTGGGAGACGAAATAGTTGACTTGTTTTGATTTTTTGCTTACATTTTTATATTATTTTATATTAATTAAGATTTTATTAATACAATTCGTTAAGAGTTTTTATTTTATAAATCTGAGGTACATTTCTACACTCCCCATACATTCATAAAGAAATTGCACTTCCAAAATTCTTTTTTTTATGTCCGATTAGTCGTGGGAGCCACTGTAGGTCCCGATTGGATAGAAAAACAAATCTTAATTAGTTGTGATGTTAACTGGCCACTACGATTGTGTTTCTTTTGTGGGTTTCCCTGAAGTCGCCAGTCTATGCGAATAAGCCCCTTTCAAAGACCACTTTATCTAAAAACATTTTCACTTAGCCATCCAGAAAAACCGCAGTAGACATTTTGAAAGATGTGATATTATCTATACTGGAGACATCAAGCTAGTGACGGAGGAAGATGGATGAGTTTGTTGGGTAGGGTCTAAGTTCACATGAGATTATAGCGCCACCTAAAGTAAGTAAATACAATTTAAGATACCAATGCCTTATAAATATCTTATCAAGTCCAAAAAGAACAAATACATAATTTCTGAAATGATTCAGAACTAATAAAAAGAACAATTCTTACATATGTACATACATATGTAGTTCTCTGAAACTATTTTGCTCCCAAAAAAGGAAAAAATTCATATGTACATACATACATTGAGTTATAAATTAATTTTATTTAAACACTTAATTTGTGTAAAGCTAAGTAACGTTATTTTTATTTCAATATGCTTTCATAAATAGTTAAATATAGGAATTTAATTCCATTTCACCATATACATGCATTCATGTAATATTTAAAATAATAAATAAATTCTCTTGCATTAAAATCAATACTAAAATTTCTGCATTGCGTATTCCACTTGCAATGCAATCAATTCTTTGTTTTCTTCAAAAATCTGCTTCGCCAAAATATTCTTCTTTTGTTCAAGCAAATTATTTTCTTTCATATAATTTTCAATTATCTTATCATAGTCACCAACTTCGTCATTCACGCAACACTTCTTCGGTTGATCTGTATTCGAGACGACAAGGAATTTCTTCAAGCGTAAAATTTCCGCCCTTTCAGCACTGATTCTTGCCTGCAACTGATTCTTCCAATTCATTAGTTCTTGATTTTCTAGCTGTAAACGTATCAATGTGTGATAGTCTGGATGAGTTTTGGGTAACATCAGCATGCCGTTTTCGTGAAGGTACATGCCTTCGTCGGCGGCAGTGATCTCTTTAATGGGAGGTTGTTCTTCAGGAATTATAGACGGATAGTCGGTTGTGTCTTGTGGAGTATTTTTTGTATCAGTGTTTGTTCCGGATTCCGTTGAGGGAATGGTTAAAGTTTTCATTGATTCGTCATCTGAAGTTGCCTTAGTTGCGGTGGCGGCACAGGAAATTTGCTCTCGATTTTGTGCATGGGCTTGAATAATGGTGGAAGTGCATGTTTCTGCTATTTCCGCAACTGGATCTTCTATGCTTTTTTCCAAACGTTTCTCAAAGACTCTTAGTTTTCTTTTGAGTTGTGTGATGATACGTTGTACTTCCCAGAGTTGTTCTTCTCGTTTCTTAGACACAAATCCAGCATTCATTTCCGAATGAATTTGTGCAAGAAGACTCTCTTGTTTAGATAGTTCAGCTTGAATGTCATTTGGCGTTTCTGGTAGTTTGGGACTTGTCGATGTAATAGGTGGGATATATCTGCAATTAAAAGAAAAATCAAGAACTCAACATTTGCTATGGTATATATTTTTAATTCTTATTTCTTACATACTTCATAAGAAATTTTGTTAACTTTCCAAAACGACCTGACATATTTTTTAATATCTTTTAAATAGAAATATGTATATTTTAAATGATGTGTTTAGCAGCTACACAAAGCTCTAGATTCAAATTTAATCACATGTAGGGCATCAATCAAAAATTATCTCAAACATGATAAAACTAAGATAACACAGAGTTAATGATAATCTTAAGTGATGCGTTTATCTTTTAGCTTTGTGTCTGCTCTACTTAAATCTTAACCTTCCTGGAGTTTTCAGTAGGCGCACACATTGGCCATTGAAAAAAAGTTGAATACTTCTATTATTACATTGTATATACAGGGTGTCATGCCCGGTGCTGCTGATCCACATAATATTGCTTGGAAAAATGTTTAATCTGACTACAGTTGTCTTTTAAAACTAATAGGTTAGACAGAAGAAAAATAACAGCAACAATTTCAAAATTGAGTTCTTTTACCTTTTCCTAGAACGTTTTTGAAATTGAAGGCAAACATTTTATATTTAATTTGTTTTATGTTTTTCCTCAAATTGTATACCAAAACATATTAAAAGAAGCAACTTAATATATTGCTGAACAAAAAATGTCGAAATTCAATCACTTGTAATTGCGATACTCAAAAATGTAATGTTAAGCCAACTAAACGAAAATAGAGAAATTGTCATTTTGGTCTATTTATTGCCCAAAAAAGCTCAGTTCTATACATGATTTTTATTATATGGACACTGAACTGTAAACGATGGCCAACGATTAGGCAACACGTCGCACTAATGACACAAAAACGTATGTCAATATTTGTAAATTTTCAGAAGAAAGGATTTTGAAATTATTTTTGACAATTTTTCATTTCGTTTTTCCATTGATAATTTTGAAAAGTTAATTTTTCAAAAATCCAAGACTAACGTACTAGTTATAAAACGGATACATTATTGTTAATTTTTTTCGATTTGAAAGATATTTTATTCAATAAAGTGAAAAGACTTGCTACGTTTATGTGCCTCAAATGATAAATATTATTTTGACTCTTTTTTGTTTTGTTACGGTTTTGAATAGAATAATAATGTTCAAAACAACTTTTTCTAAGCCTAAGCCTAATGCCGGATAAAGTTTCGTGAAACAAGATAACGTTGTACCTTATGAGAGTACACACACCTAACAAAGAGAAACTAATCACACGTTTTTGTTTTGATGTGTTTCGTGGTGGTTTTTGAAAATACATGCCATTAAATACGAGCAACACACACCGAATGCAACAAAACATATATTCGAACCAACTTCGTTGACGATAATTGGCTTCTTTCTTATAACGCAACACACACCCAATGAAGGGAGACATAAAAACCAAAACAAAACAAAACAGAAAAACGTGTTTGATTGCCGATAGCTCACTTATGGCTGAATCACATACACGCTTCAGCTTCGGCTTCGCCTGACGTTTACGAGATCAGCCATAGGAATTCAATGCATGCTATCACAATGGCGCTTCGACCTCACGTTTCGTTTGACAATCGTAAGGAAAAGAACGTAATGTAACGTAATGTGACTCCAAACGGAAGCTCTAGTTCAATTTTCTGAACATTTGCTTCGTCTGACAGCTCAACGGCTGTAAAAAAATGTCAACAAACAAAATATTTGCTCTTTGGAGGGATGAAATAATAGAAATGTCATTCAAAGCAACCTCGAAGCATGCCCAACGTAACACAGACGAAGCCGAAGCTGAAGCGTGTATGTGATTCAGCCATTTTTGTTTTTTGAAAATCAAAATTGTGACTCCGTTATTTTTACTTTTTTTCTTTCGTTGCATTTAACAGTTTCTTTTGCGTCTCTGTTTAATTTGTGGCCAAATTTTAACCAGTATGAACGTGGATGCAGAAAAATTGATTTTTTTAATTCAGACGAAGTCCTATTTATAATTATAAAAAGAAGGACCATGCTAATAAACATGTTATTGATAAGCTGCGGATAGAAACTGAAATGAATTGCTTCAAATTGTATGAATATGCCCCTTTATAAATTCTTAAAACAACCAAAAATGGGGTTTTTAACCTCAATAAATTGTATCTCTTCCTAGATACAATCTGAATAATTTAATTATTATTATTATAGTTTATTAACATTAAATTAAAATTTACATGTTAATAGAAACGAGCACTAGCTGCCTGGGGCTACTAACTCTTAATTTAAAAAGAAAAAACGTTTAACTTTAATTTTGTAAATATGTACAAATTAATGGCAGTTTTAAATTTACATTTTGTGATTTATATAGTTTCACATCAAATATAAAAGTTATTTAATTTTATGAAGTTATATACTTGTTTAATGTTTTCTGAATCAAAATTATTTAGGATTTCTGTTGTTGAAGATGATATGTTGTTAACACTGGTGTTGGAAGTCAAGGATTTACATTTATCTTTTCCTAGGATGTTTTTAATGTCTATCCGTGATTGGCAGTGAGGGCAGGTTGGTGGACTTTCTTTTTTTAAAAGGTGTTGGTGTGTGAGTGTTGTGTGTCCCAGCCGTAATCTGACAAAAACGGTATTCATCTGCTTCGAGGTGGTGATTGGGTAGATCGGTTTGGATTTGGTGAGATTGATGAATTTGTATGAGTTTTAATAGTTGTTCCCGTCAGTAAGTTTTTGTTCTTTAACTTTGTTTAATTTAATTGCGCGAATTGCAAAGGTAATCATCCAGCAAATTACCGTGGCTGTGAGGTCGCAAAGGAAATGTTAAAGAGGCGCGAAGAATTTAGTAAGAAAACTAAAAAAAAATACCTCAAAGCAAAACAAAGAATTAAAATTAAAAACCAAGACTAATACTCAAGCGTCGAGTAAAACGGAGGGGAAAAATAATGAAAACGTTTTACCCTCAGAAAACATAAAAACAAAAAAGACGAACACGTACGCTCAAGTCACGGCGCCCGAAAAACCTAAAACTATTAAACCTGACTCCGTTCAAAATGTATTTTCCCTTATACTTGAACGATTAGAAGAACAAGGGAGAATTAACACAATTATTCTTGAGAAATTGGACAAATTTGAGTCGGCGGCTCTTAAAACACCAAATTTACCGTAAACATGGATCAGTTGTCCCAACAACTCAAAATAATAACATGGAACGCGAACGGACTTACCGCAAAAATCGAAGATCTAGAAACGGTTCTACTTAACGAAAGAATAGATATTTGTTTGATCTCTGAAACTCATTTGAAAAAAGACTCAAATTTAAGTATTAAAGGTTATTCGGCTTACCACGCATGCCATCCATCCGAAAGACCAAGGGGTGGTTCTTCCGTATTTGTCAGAGAAAATATCAATCATTCGTTTGAGATAAATATCGAGCTCGATACAATGCAAGTTACTTCCGTTAGCATAAAAGTTAGACACGTATTTTTTAATATTGCGTCTATTTACTGTCCTCCTCGGTCCAAGATAGACAAAAACGATTTTAAAGATCTTTTCAACGATTTAGGTCCAAAATTTATTATTGGCGGCGACTTCAATTCGAAACATTCATTTTGGGGATCACGTTGCATTTCGACGAAGGGTAGACAACTCTACAAAGCGGGTATTGAATGTAACGTTGAATTTTTCTCATCAGGAAAACCAACGTATTGGCCAACCGATACAGCGAAAACACCCGATCTTGTTGACTTTTTCATCGCAAGAGGAATGAACAGAAAATATATGACAGTAGATGATAACTTCGATTTTTCTACGGATCACTCGGCCGTTATCTTAACAATAAACAGTAACGTAATCGAAAAAGAAAATCCCCTAATTTTAGCAAATAATAACACAAATTGGGATAAATTCAAAGAAGATTGCGAAAATAGAATTATACTGAACGTCTCTTTGCAAACTCCGTTTGAGTTAGAAGATGAAACAGAAAAATTTATAAATATTGTTCAAGAAGCAGCTTGGAATAATACTCCGATCTGTAGTAAAAAGTCAAGGCAATACGAAGAAAAAATTCCAGAAGATATAAAAGAATTGATACGCGAAAAACGAAAAGCTCGAAAAGTATGGCAGCAATCACGTGCTCCTCAGCATAAAAGTGTCGTCAACTTTTTATCAAACAAGATTAAAAATTTGTTACGAGATTTTAAAAACAGCGAGAATTCTGCCTATCTTGAAAGCCTAACAGCAGACAAAAAAACGAATTATTCTCTTTGGAAGACGATAAAAGGTATTAAAAAGCCTCAAATAATGTCGGCACCTATTCGAAAAAATAATTCTGAATGGGCAAAAACTGATAAGGAAAAGGCGGATTTATTTGCTAAGCACCTTGAGGAAACGTTCAAACCTTTCGATGGTCAAGAGTTTCTGACTAATGACGGAGAGCTCCAACCAGAGCCGGAAAATTTTTCTATCAGGAATATTACTTTGACTGAACTTGTCCAGGAAATAAAACGGCAGAAAAATAATAAAGCTCCTGGCTACGACCTGATTAACGGTCGTGTCCTCAAAGAGTTGCCTAAAAAAGCAATGGTTAAGCTCTTACAGCTCACTAACGCTGCTTTAAGACTTGCTTACGTACCCACGCAATGGAAAGTCACCGAAGTAATAATGATCCCCAAACCGGGTAAGCCACCGAATGAGAAAAAATCTTATAGACCAATTTCTCTCTTACCAATTATATCTAAAATATTTGAAAAATTGCTTCTTAAACGAATGCTACCAATTATTGAAGAAAAACGTTTAATTCCCGACCACCAATTCGGTTTCCGGAATAATCACTCGACAATTGATCAGGTTTACCGAATAACTAACGAAATTGAAAAAGCATTTGAAGAAAAAAAGATTTGCTCAACTGCATTTCTTGACGTTTCTCAAGCTTTTGACAAAGTTTGGCATGACGGGCTAAAATATAAATTAAAAGTCTTTCCAGAGCAAATATATAACATTCTTGAATCGTACCTAGAAAATAGATTCTTTCGAGTTAAGCAAGGATCGGAGTATTCGGAGTTTAAAGAAATAAACGCTGGGGTTCCCCAGGGTAGCGTCCTTGGACCGATTTTGTTTGTTCTTTATACCCGAGATATACCCCAAACAGAAGGCACAACTTTAGGCACTTTTGCCGATGATACAGCTGTACTCGCAATATCGGATTCAATAGAAACGGCAACCTCTAAGCTTCAAAAGGCATTAAATAGCATTTCAGATTGGACAAAGAAATGGCGAATTGCTCTTAATGAAACGAAATCGACGCACACAAATTTTACGTATAAAAAAGTATATAACTTACCTATTTATATAAATTCTGTGCAAATTACATACGCTAATGAAGCGAAGTATCTAGGCATGACTCTAGACGCGAAACTTAAATGGAAAGTTCATGTAAAAAAGAAACGCGATGAACTCGAAAATAAACTCCGCGAATTGACATGGCTTATTGGGGTTGTACCAACGAAAGAAATATACAAATTTTGCAAACATACCAAAACAAAGTACTTAAAATAATAGTAAATGCTCCATGGTATGTAAGAAATAGCGACTTACATAGAGATTTAAATATAAAATATGTAGAAAACGAAATTAAAAAATTTGCTACAGAGCTAAGATCACGACTTAGAAATCATAGTAATAACTTAATCCAACAATCTGTTAGAGAGGCGTTTTTCGGCGTCTGCACCGAACAAGACCTTCTGATCTAGCGCAAACAAATTAATCTCTCCACTCGAATTTTGTGGAATCTTCAGGTCCTCTCGTTGGGGAGCTTCCTGACAAAACGCGAACAAAATGACGCTAAAACTACTTGTTAAGCTGTAGTAATAATATAGAAGATAAGGGAGGTGAGTTTTAGTCAGTAAAAATCTGACACTACTATAAGCATCGGGCTTATAGTGTCTCTGAAGATTTCTCACCTTCCTGCGAAAAAAAAAACAAAAAAAAAAAAAACTTTGTTTTGAACTTCTCGTAATACGTCGCGTTTCGTCAGCTATTTGACCAATTTGACTGGGGATAGAAGAGCATCATTAGCCGCTTTATCAGCATGCTCGTTACCCAAAATTCCTACATGGCCTGATATCCACATACGTTTCAACTTGTTAGGGTAGTTTGTAAGTTGGTCTCGTATATTCCTGATAATATTTCTCGTATTATTGGGATTTTGAATTGCATGAAGCACCGACTGACTGTCAGAGCAAATCACAAATTTGCCAGGAAGTTTGGCGATTATCCTTGCTGTTTGTAAAATAGCTGTCGCCTCTGCGGTGAAAATGGAAACGATATTATCCAATACCCCTATGGATATTAGGGAACCGTTTTCGTACGTTGATGTAAAGGAGGTGCTTTCTTGGACTTTGGAACCGTCGGTGAATACAATATTCCAGTCATTTGACCTTAGTTCAGCGGTGATATTATGGAATAAGGATTGGTACACGCTGTTCGATGTATTGCTTTTGTTATAATTGGAAATCTTCATAATAAAAGAGGACTTCTTAATACACCAGGGTGGGAAACTTGGGAAATATTTAACATTACTTATTATAGGAAGCTCCATTGAATTTGCGGTTGTTAATGCAATCGATATGGCTGATGGAATACGCTTGAGACATTTTTTTTTCCAAGTGTTTTGAAGTCTTCGTTGATAACGGAATCTTGTAAAAAAGAAAGTTTGGTGTATAGCTTAGCTCTGGTTTCTAAGATGCGTTCTTCCACTAAGGGAAGTCCTGCCTCAGGCAACATATTCCGTACTGGACTGGTGGGGAAAGCATTTAAACTCCTCCGTACTGCCTGGTGATATGGGGATTTGATAATGTTTATCGTTGTTTTGGAGGAATTGCCATAAATTAAGAGGCCGTAGTCAATTTTACTTAATACTAGCGATCTAGTTACATAGAGTGTTTAAATGAGCATTTGATTTTTTACATGATAGAAAATTAACTAAATTAGCCCTTGCAGCTAGGCTTTTTTTATGTTCAATACAATGTTTTTTGAAGTTATATCTATCACTAAAGATAATGCCTAAAATACTTAAATTATTTACATTGCCTATGGTAATATTATTAAATTTAAAATTGATTTGTTTACAAGATGTTTTACGGCAAACGTGTAAGGTTTTGCATTTGTCTACGGATAATTTGGCGCCGGAGGTGTTACACTATGTCAAAATATCCGTAAGTGCATTAGAAAAAAGATTTTGTTGTTCAATTAAGCTATTATGTTTGCATAAGATGTAAACATCATCTGCGTAAATACAGTGAACGAGCTGGGGGTGTTTTGAAATTATGTTAGTGACTTCATAAAAAGCAATCAGGAATAACACAACTGACAGCGGAGATCCTTCTGGGATTCCATTGTGGAGAGGGTAATCATTTGAAAAGCAGTTGTTCGTTTTGACGCAAATTTTGCGGTTTGTCAAAAAGGATTTGATATAGTTAAATATCTTTGGGCCAATACCCCAAGACGTAATTTTGTGTGGTAGTCCCCTAAAGCAGGAGCCACCTAGCCCGTGGGCCATTTTTAAAACGTTAGATAGCACTCACGTGTATTCTGTATTGTATTTTTTTTACAAAGAAAAAGAAAAGAACACAAGTTGCAAAAAGAAATACAAATAGATAAGTAAAAGATGGAATAATGGGAGAACCGGTTGCGCAAAGAGCACAAAGCAAAATCACACGGTAGTCTACGAACGATGCTTACAGTTCGATGGTTAGTCGTTGACTGTAAATAATTTTAGTACCTAACATAGTTTCTGAAAATTCTCATTAGTTATGACTTATGAGTTTTTATTTGACTCTACATGAAGTTGTTGTGCTATATTTATATTTTTCGATTCGAGAAGCACGATTCTCGAAAGGGGTCTTACCTTTTACCGGTGTTATGTTTTCGTTGTGCTTTTGTCTTTCAAAAAAAAAACAATGTTTATTTAACTTAATTTATTTTAACTATTTTTATTACTTTACTATAGATTTACATTTATTTTGTTATTGCTTTTTATTTAGTTTGAATAAGAAATCTAGTAAAGGAATTGTAACAAGAATCAGTGAAGAGAAAAAAAGAGATCTTTTAGCGACAACCGTCCGAAACAGAGTGCCCAGTGAAAACGTCGATGGCTCGTCACCCGACACGACGAACAGAAAAAATGCAACATGAGCACAAGTGTGCTTGTTTGTAGTTGCTATAGGGTTCAATGCACGTTTAATGGGTTTGAAAAGGGAGTGCATTGATTGTTGAATATAGGAAAATGGAAAATGATGAACTGGGAATTTTGGGTTTGGTTTCAGTGTAGCAGGCAAAGAAATTGGAGAAGTTTAATGGATTGAAAAAGTGAATGGGTTTGGTTTAAGTGGAGCAATCGTTGATCTCGTGGTTGACAACATTGGAGTTGAATGGAATTTTTGTAGGTAATTAAAAGGAAATGATGAATATGGGAATTATAAGTGGGTCGGATATTGGTCAATCAAATCAAAAGGAAATGATGACTGTGGGAATTTGAAGTGGCAATGGGTTGAATTGTAACGGGATAAGAAAGGATGATAAGGGAATGTTGTGAAGTACGCACTTTACAACACCTCCCCCCTTAAGAACGAAACTTGTACCTTGGAGTGGTGCGAGTTTCGGCTTTGCTGTGAGAAGATGGAATTGGGAGTGAACGAGATAGATTTGATGGGGCTAAACGAGGTTTTGGTATTGGTTTAGTTTCTACCGATGTTACTGAGGTTGAATCAACTTTTATTTCTGGCATTGGTAGTGATTCCGTTTCTTTTTTGTTATGAACTGAGTTCTTTCTCATATTCCGCATTAGCAATGTTATTATAACTATGAATACGGCGAAAATCATTAAAAGGAATAACACGATTGAAGTGTTTTTATTTTCATTATCGGTGTTCGAATATACAAACTGAGAATTTTGTAGGTTGTCTATATTCTTACTGATAGAATTGAGGTCTTCAATCTGATTATGTATATTAAAAGACTTTGTAGCATAACTGGGGATTTTCTCAAATTGAGGTGGTGTTATATTGAATGAAAGGTAAGGATTTGATGAAATAAAGTTAAGATTAGTTTTTGTTTCGAAATTTGTTTTGGAGCTTAAGGATTGATATCTTGTGTTTGCAAAACAGTTTGGTTGGATTTTAAGAATACCAGTTGCATTTATGTTTATTTGCGAGTTAAGATTTTGGCATTTAATCATAAGATTTTCTGGATTTGGGGAGACGAAAATCCAAGAATTGGAGTCTGCTAACTGTAGGAAAATGGGGTGATATATTTGCATTAACTGAATATTACAATTACTGATTTTACTTGGAAGAATGGAAAGTAAATCCAGTTCGCAGGCACTGCTTGAAGATGTGAAAAGGATAGGTGCGTTTCTTTCGCATAGATAATTATTTTTTGTAGTTGTTTGACATTTGTCTAAGTCATGGTTATCATACAGAAAGTATGATTGTTTTTCTGAGTCAACGATAAGAAAAGGTTTTTCAGGGATTATAATTGCATAGGTTTTGTTTTCGATGAGATTTGGTATACTAATCATTTTATAAACGTTATAGTTTTTGGAAGAAGTAAGAGGAATTCTTAATACAAAATTTATTTGGTTGTCAATGTAGTAAACATGAGTTTCTAAGAGATTAAAAAGTGTGTCTATATATTGCTCTTGTAGAGGAAGTGGTAAACGATTTTCTTCTGGAAGGAGTAATTGTATCTTTTTAATTTCCTCTGTGAGTTTAGAAGGATCAATAAGATATGGGTGAAGTTTTCCATGGGCTGCGGAGTAAATAGCGTCCAGGAGGTGATCTTTGGTTGAATAGTAGTATTCTGACAAGGAGTTGAACATCGTAAAAAGTTCGTTTAGGTGAAGAAAGGATTTATTTATTATGTTATTACTATTTGAGTTGTTGCTTATTTGATTTATGATTTTACCGGTTTCTTCAATCTTTTCTTCTATTTTAATAATTTGGTCGTTTGTAAGGTTTAATTGATGGATGATATTTTTTGATATTGAAATTTGTTTTTCGTTTAATTGGGATTCATAATGTTGTTGTTGGTTAAGTTTATTTATATGACGAGAAAAAGTTTTTGCATCCTCGTCGTCGAGGGTGCCAAACAATTGTTTGGATATAGAACCAATAGCATTTATTAATCCTCTCTTTTGTATTCGAGATTTTATGGTGGTTCCTAAGTATTTGTTAATAATTTGATCCTGTGATTTAATTCGATCAAGGACTAACGTAGAAAGGGTAGGAAGGGATTCGCATTGGGATAAGTTTTCGTGTGAAGAAAGAAGTTGTTTACAAGAAGAAAGAATTTTTTCATAGGTCAGTAAGATTGAGTTATATTGGAAGTTGAGTTCGGAAAGGTTAGTATATATGAGTAAGTTCCAATGGTTAGAGAAAAGCTTAAGATTACCAACGTGTTCGTAATATATTCCTGTCTTGTTTTTCAAATCGATGGTTTCATACAGGTGTTCGTTGTTGTTGATCATCATTTGGTAACTCAAGATTATTTTAAAGATGAAAATCACGATTATAGATTTCTCCATTTCTGGAAAGAATATTGAGATTGAAGTTTTTAATTAACTTGAAAAAATTTTGAGTCTATTGTTGTGGACTTTAACTATTTTATTATTAATTTTAATGTCGGAGTTTACTCCTGACTTAGATAAGATTTCGTAAGGTCCTGACCAAAGAGGAAGAAGCTTTTTATTTTTATTTTTAGGATTACTTTCATTTTTAAGTAGAACAAGTGTTCCTATTTGAAAGTCTCCAGGATTTTGTTTTTTATCGTACTGTAGTTTTGAAGATTCCTTAATCTTCAGAAGTTTATCTCTAGCGATTTGATGACAATGTTGAAGCCTTGATTTAAGTTCGTTGGCATACAAATCGTAATTGTAGCAAATTTCTGGATTTTTTGTTACGCTAGAAGGAAGTTCAACCTGTCTACCATACATGAGTTCGAACGGAGTAAATGACGTTGAAGTGTTCGGGGTCGTGTTATGGACGAAAACGGCATATTTTATCCAATTATCCCAATCATCTTGAGATTTATTGATAAAACAACGGAGATATTCCACGAAGTTTCTGTGACTTCTTTCGCAAGAGCCATTTGATTGAGGTCGGTATGCAGTAGTTTGGAGTTTATTAATTTTAAGAAGTTTGCATACATTTTTGAATATGTCGCTTAGGAAGTTTTGGCCTTGATCTGACAAAACGTATTTGGGTGTGCCATAACGAAATATTATTTCTTTGACAAATGCTTCGGCGATTGTATTTGCCTCCTGATTTGGTAAAGGGATTGCATCAGTGTATTTTGTAAGGTCATCGATGAATGTTAAAAGATATTTATTATTATTATTTGTTATAGGGTAGGGACCAACGATATCGATAGAAATTTTTTCGAAGGGGTATTTGGAAGTTGAAGTTATAACCATAGGTTCCATGGTATATTTTGTTACTTTGTTTTTCTGACAGAGTTCGCAATTTTTAATATAGTTTTTTATATCTTGAAACATATTTTTCCAACTATGATATAATTTTATACGTTTAAAGGTTCTGTTGACACCACAGTGTCCTCCAATGGGATTTGAATGAAATTCCTTAAGAATAGTTTTGATTTCATTTTCTGTCAGATCTGGTTTTGATGAAGGAATATTCGAAGAATTAGTAGTTATGACTAAAGGCGTATTTTTATTTGAAGAATTTGAACAAGAATTAGGAATTGATTTTGAACAAGAATTAGAATTTTTATTTTTATTTGAAGAATTTGAACAAGAATTAGGAATTGATTTTGAACAAGAATTAGAATTTGTATTTTTATTTGAAGACTTTGAACAAGAATTAGGAATTGAAGATTTTGAAGACGAACTTGAATTTATGGATGGGGGACAAGAATTAGTAATTGACATTGAAGAAGACGAATTTGTATTTGCTGGTGAAGAACAAGATTTGGGATTTGACGATGTAGAAAAGGAGTTAGTATTTTCGGACGATGTAGGAGACGATATAGTAAATGGGTTAGGAGACGAATTAGAAGATGTTGCAGAAGACGAATCTTGAGAAGAATTACAAGACGGTTTTGTATCTGAACGAAGAGTCATTTTTGCAATTCTGCTTAGGCAATCTGCATTTGTATTTTGTTCACCTTTTTTGTGAATGATTTCATATTCAAACTCCTCGAGCTGTAGGCGATATCTCATCATTCTAGAATTTATGTCTTTACAATTGTGTATATAAACTAGCGGTTTATGATCAGTGTAAAGTTGAAATTTTCTTCCATACAGATATGGTCGGAAATGTTTAACTGACCAAACGATAGCCAAAAGTTCTTTATCTGTAGTAGAATAATTTTTTTCACTTTTATTAAGAGTTCGTGATGCATAAGAGATAGGAAGGTCATTACCAACTTCACCTTGTGAAAGGACACTACCAATAGCAAAGTCACTAGCATCCGTTGTAAGAATGAAGTTTTTAGTAAAATCGGGATATTGGAGGAGTGGTGGATTAATAAGTTTTTCTTTTAATCCATGAAAAGAATTTGAACAAAGAGGAGTCCAGTCGAAGCGAACATCCTTTCGTAAAAGATTAATAAGAGGTTTAGAAATTTTTGCAAAATCTTTTATGAAGCGCCGATAATAACCTGCAAGACCCAGGAAGCTTTTTATATCTTTTGCGTTCTTGGGTTGTGCGAAATTTTTCACACATTCGATTTTTTGTGGATCAGGTTTAATACCGGATTCGTTTATGACATGTCCTAAATATGTGAGCTCAGTTCGCAAAAATTGACATTTATCAGGTTGCAATTTTAAGTTATGTATTTTAAGACGTTCGAAGATTTCTCTTAATTTTGAATTGTGTTCTTCTAAAGTCTTACCATATACCACAATGTCATCCATATAAACGAAAGTTTTTATACCTTGAAGTCCAGTCAAAACATTATTCATTAACCTTTGGAAGGTGGCTGGAGCACCTTTTAATCCATAAGGCATTCTAATGAATTCGTAATGACCAAAAGGAGAAGAGAAAGCGGTCTTTTCTCTATCTTCCGGGCGAACTTCGATTTGATGGAAGCCACTGGCTAGATCTAAAGTTGAGAAGAACTTTGAACTCCCTAACTGATCCAGAATATCAGTAATGTTAGGTAATGGAAATGCGTCACCGACAGTTTTGTCGTTGAGTTTGCGAAAATCGACAACGATTCTCCATTTCTTGTTACCATCTTTATCAGGTTTTTTCGGAACGACAATTAGTGGGAAATTCCACGGACTATTCGATGGTTGGATAATATTATCGTCCATCATCTCATGGATTTGTTTATTTACTTCTTGTCGTTGTGCTTCCGGCAACCTGTAGGGTTTTATATATGTAGGTGTAGCATCTTGTGTTATGATAGGATGTTGTACAGAGGAGGTATGGGTTAATTTATCTCCTTTTATAAAAAATAAGTCACTGTACAAGCAACATAAATCTAAAATAGAGTCCTTTTCATTTTTGGTCATGTGATCAGTCACGACTAGGTCTTGTATAGTTTTAATTCTTTCATAAGAAGCAGGATAGTGTTGAATTTGCAAAATATTGTAATTAGAGACTTCGTCAAATACTATATCATCAGTATTAAACTCAATGGGGGATTCAGAGGAGTTAACGACGGATATGTAAGAGATAGAACTATTGGCAGGAGTAATGCTATTGCCAATATATAATCCATTGGGGAATTGCTGGGAGAGGCATATACTATCCACATTAATGTCCTTGAGGACTGGAACAATGATTTCGGATCTAGGAGGAATATTAACTAGATTAGAAGGAATAAGATCATAGTCAATTAGGTAGTTTTCCCATGAGAAGGTAAGTATTTTGGTACCATAATTTATTTGAGCTTTATGGTCATCCAAGAAATTGTTACCTATTATTCCATCGGTACTGATGGGAAAGTTTTTATCTACTACATGGAAAGGGTAAGAAATTGTAACGTTTTTAGGGAGATTAATAAGAAGTTGTATAACTCCTTTGGTACGGATAACAGAATCAGTTATACCAGATAGGGAATGAATTATATTAGAGTCGATGGGTAATTCTGGTTTTATTTTATCTATTTTAATCAGACAAATTTCACTACCACCATCGATTAGAAATTTTGAAGGTTTAGGATTTAGCAAGGTTTCAGAAGAAAGTTTAATTGAATCTACTCTACTTATATTATTTTTTAAATTTATGTGTAGGATGTGGCGAGAGGAGATTAAGTTTGGGTCCGAAGCCTGCCACTGGTTTCGGCCTCTGAACGGTTTTCCGAATGTTTGTTTACAGTTGAGGAGGAATTAGAATTAGAATTAGAATTAGTATTATTATTATTTTTTTTATTATTATTATATTCCCTTTTTCGACATTCGTTTATATGATGCCCGAGATTCTTACAGTAACTACAAGTAATAGTTACTTTCCTTACCTCACTTTTGAATGAAGGAAGCTGTTCCTTATTTTTCTTTAGATAGCACTGTTCGACGCTATGACCAGTTTTCTTACAAAAATTACAAGAGATTGGATTTTTAAGTTTTGATTGAAACGGGTTATATGAAGTAGTTTGGTTATTATAGGAAAAGGCACTTTTTTCTTCTAGTACGGCAGATTCGATGGCTTCCGTCAGGGTAGTAAATCTAGAAGCTTTGATGATGAGACTTATTTTAGGATTAAGACCTCTCTCAAAAGCTTTTAGAGCCGTTTTACTGTTGAGATTGATAATAACACTTGAACTTTCGGCGCCTTCACTAGCTATACAAGCATCATTCAAATTAGCTAAAGTCTGTTCCAATCTATTGGAATAAGAACGCACTGTCTCGTTTGTTCTTTGCTTTATGTGTATCAGTTCTAATTGGAGTTGGGACAGAGATTTGGTTTCTAAGAATTGTTGAACTAGTTTTTCCTTAAGGGATTCCCAGGTGGTGAATTCTGTGTATTTGACTATATTGTAAGCTGGGCCAGTAAGTTTAGTTTTTATAATTAGAAGAAGGATAGGAATTTCGGCAGTGGTGATATCTTCGGATATCAAATCGCACGCATTTAGGAATTTGTGTAAATTTGCTCTGTTCCCATCAAATTCGGGGATTAATTTTAGAGCGAAAGATCGGTCGAGTTTTGGAGCCATTTCTGTTTCGGTTTCAAGAATAGAATTAGAGGTCTCAGAGGAAGAGGAGTTTTCGACAGTACTTGAATCGGATTCTTCGCAGTCGGATATTTCTATAGTCTTATGTTTAGACATAAACTTCTAATTATTATAATGAGCAAAATTTAATTAAATTATAAAAAAAAATTAATGCAATTGCAAAAAAAATTAGGTAAAAAAAAGAGGTAATGATAATGAGTAATAATAAGTAAATAAAAGTAAGTAGTAAATAATATATAATTTTTTTTTCTTGCCTCTTATTTAATTGAATATTAAAAAATTATATCTTTTAGTGTGGATGATGGTTGGCTAAAGATGAATGCTGATGCTGCTGAAGATCTAGTATGTTAAAGATGAATTGTCTTTTGCTTTCACATTTATGAATATCAGTTTTTTTTTTTTTTTTTTTTTTATGTTCTTTAAAAAGGAAGGTTTCACTTATTATATTTATTTGTATAGATTTTGAAGATAATTAGAGATTTAAGATAAGATTTCTGGTAGGTTTGTTTTTTTTTTTTTTTGTTATAATATTCACTACAAACAAGTATTCTTAAACACCTTTGTTTCCGGTTTTCACGTGTTCGGTTAAATTTAGTAATTAATGGTCACTGTTTGAATTGTATTTTTTTTTGTTAACTGCTTCGATTGTTATATTTTTTTTTGTAAAAAAAAAAAGGAGTAACACTTGGCACTAAACACTTTCCAGGCAAACCCCACACCTGACACCAATTTTTTTGTTGTGCTATATTTATATTTTTCGATTCGAGAAGCACGATTCTCGAAAGGGGTCTTACCTTTTACCGGTGTTATGTTTTCGTTGTGCTTTTGTCTTTCAAAAAAAAAACAATGTTTATTTAACTTAATTTATTTTAACTATTTTTATTACTTTACTATAGATTTACATTTATTTTGTTATTGCTTTTTATTTAGTTTGAATAAGAAATCTAGTAAAGGAATTGTAACAAGAATCAGTGAAGAGAAAAAAAGAGATCTTTTAGCGACAACCGTCCGAAACAGAGTGCCCAGTGAAAACGTCGATGGCTCGTCACCCGACACGACGAACAGAAAAAATGCAACATGAGCACAAGTGTGCTTGTTTGTAGTTGCTATAGGGTTCAATGCACGTTTAATGGGTTTGATAAGGGAGTGCATTGATTGTTGAATATAGGAAAATGGAAAATGATGAACTGGGAATTTTGGGTTTGGTTTCAGTGTAGCAGGCAAAGAAATTGGAGAAGTTTAATGGATTGAAAAAGTGAATGGGTTTGGTTTAAGTGGAGCAATCGTTGATCGCGTGGTTGACAACATTGGAGTTGAATGGAATTTTTGTAGGTAATTAAAAGGAAATGATGAATATGGGAATTATAAGTGGGTCGGATATTGGTCAATCAAATCAAAAGGAAATGATGACTGTGGGAATTTGAAGTGGCAATGGGTTGAATTGTAACGGGATAAGAAAGGATGATAAGGGAATGTTGTGAAGTACGCACTTTACAACAAAGTTTTGAAAAAACATTGAATTTGATACTTTCTTTGTTTTGAAAAATACTTTTTGGACTTAATTTTAAGAGCTTATTTCAAATTCAAAATTTATTTTTAACTTTTTGCTAAAGTTGTAGAAATACCAGTTTTCAACATAATTTTTATATTTTTTAATACACGTGTTTACTATATCTATATATATATTTTATTTTATTATTTTTAAAATAATCAAAAAGAAACAATTAAACATAATATATTTAATTTAAACAAGTAAAAAAATGTATAACACTTTAAATATAAAATGCTATTGTGAACTAACAACATTAGCCCAAAGTGACATTTCTTGTCAGATTAATAATTGAATGTAATAATTATAAATGTCATGTTTTTAACCTTCATGACAAAAGAAGGTTATATATTATTCTATTCCGATCATTTATTCAATCAACACGACACCATTTTGTGAAATATCTAAGAAGTATAAGGAAATTGAGTTTTCATTTTTATTCATTGGAATTTGTTTTAGAAAAATTTAACTGGCGAGAAAAACATTGGTCCTTCGAGCCTTAAATTATATTAAATTAAAAACAATTGTGTGTGAATACAAGTGCATTTGAAAGTCACTTCAAGTACAAATATATGTACATATAGACATATATAATATAATAAAAATCACATATTAATAAACAGTTTTTTTTTTTTTAAATAAACTCTTTAAAATAAAATAAAATAATTTTTGTTGAAGAAACAATTGAACAATTAATTAACTAAAAACATTTTTGTGCTGTGCTAATCGGGCTCCCGCGACGGGCAATCAAACTCCACACAACACTACACCAACAAAGGCATACAAGTAAGTCCTCATTTTTTAAAGTATTTTTTTTGGTTTTTTTTATTACATTTTTATAAACAAAAATCCACATGTCGTTCGGGGAGCTTCAGAAGCAGGTTTTATCGCAATTAGAACGCGATTATACAAATTTTAAGAAAACGGGGCAAGCTCGTAGAACAAGTAATTACTTAAAAACTCGTTTAGAGTTATTAGAGGGTCATTTAAACACCGCTAAAAGATACCATGAGGAAATCGTTAGCGAGGGGAAGCTGGAAGAGGGCTTGAAAAAGGAAGAGATGATATCCGTGTTTGATCAGATAAATGACACTTATCTGGAATATAGGTGCGAATTGTTGGATGCGTTAGATCGTGTTACTCCAACTACTCCTCATACACCTACTCTTGCAACCGCTCCTACACTTCCACCGTCATCACAAGCAACACCATCAAATTTGCTTAAGCTTCCTCCCATAAAACCTCCAACATTTTCGGGGTCTTACACAAAATGGCGGTCATACCATGACATTTTTATTTCTTTGGTGCATAATAACCCAGGGTTAAATGAGATTCAAAAAATGCATATTTTGAAGGAGAGTTTAACTGGAGATGCTGAACGTTTGTTGCATCATTTAGACTTGAGCATCGGGAATTACGAAAAGGCATGGGAGTTACTTATTGAAAGGTACGACCATAAGAGAGTATTGGTCAATTCTTATTTAAAGGTTCTTTTCAGTCAAACTGCTCAGAGTAAGGAGTCATCAGAGAATCTGAAAAGTTTGTTGGACACAACAACCGAAGTTGTTCATGGCCTAAAAAATTTAGAATTGCCAGTAGAACATTGGGATACAATGTTAATTTATATTATGTTTCAAAAATTGCCCTCTAGAACCCAACAATTATGGGAAGAAAAGCTCGGTAATGAAAGATGTCTCCCGACTTTTTCTGAGTTTACTACTTTTTTAAAGGCCCGTTTTAGGACACTAGAATCCATTGTAGAGCAGAGTAGTTCAACCACAGAGCCAAAGCAAGTTACAAAACCGCAACCTACAGCTAAGGCATTTCATGCAAAAACGCAACAAAAACAGTCGTTTAAACCGTTCAAGGCTGTACAACATATCAGTGTCAAGTATGCCGCCAAGGACAACATTCTTTGACGAGGTGTCAAAGCTTCTTGGGCATGGATGCGGCCCAAAAACAACAAGCTGTGCTTAAGGCTAGGGTATGTGCAAACTGTCTTGCATACAGCCACCAAACACGATTTTGTTTAAGTAACCGGACGTGTTACTTCTGCAACCAAAAACATCATTCACTCTTGCATGATAATTCACACACATACAATACAAATTCCAATCCCAACACTACACAAAACTCATCTTTGAATGCTACAACACATTCTTTTAAACAAGTCGCCCACACCGGAAATCAACAGGCAGCGGTAAACCCAAATGCTCCTGTTTTCCAGCCACATGGTGACAACACTGCAAGTAGCAGTACCCGACACAATTTTTATGCATCACAAACCCAAGAATCTCAAATTTTATTAGCAACTGCAATTGTAAGAGTAATTTCGAGAGATGGCAAGTTTTTAGATTTACGAGCGCTCATTGATGCAGGCTCAGAAGCAACTTTCATTTCAGAATCTGCAGCCAGGTCTCTAAAGCTTGCTAAACAACCAACACAAATAAACGTATCAGGGTTGGGGAAGGTCAGCAACGGCACTAGTCAAAGCTACGTTGACTTAGTGTTCTCTTCAAAACATTCGGAGTTTACAGGTGCTACCAAGGCATTCGTCCTCAAGTCGTTGACTGGCCTCCTTCCGGCCCACAAAATGATACAAAACACTTGGGACCACCTCACGGATTTACCATTAGCAGACCCTAAATTCCACGTTCCAGCCTTGATCGACATTCTTTTTGGTTGCGATGTATATCCCGACATTGTACTTCCAGAAATTATCCGCAATGAGCATGAAACTGCACCCATAGCTCAAAATACACAGCTGGGATGGATTATTTTAGGCAAAACTCCTGAGGTAATTCCAAACAACGTCAAAAGCTTTTTTCAGCACATAAATATCGACACGCAAATCCGAAAATTTTGGGAGATTGAGGAAACTCCCTTCGTAACTGAACCATCGGAAGAAGACATCGCATGTGAAAAGTATTTTTCAGAGACGACTAGACGGCTGTCAGATGGACGGTACGAAGTCAGCCTTCCGTTCAAAGAAGGATCTCATCCCGAACTCGGACCCAGCAAAGACATTGCAGTAAGGCGATTTTTGTCTCTGGAACGACGATTTGAAAAGGAACCAACTCTGCAATCAAGCTACAGCAAATGCATTATGGAGTACCTCATCTTACAACACATGGAAGAAGTGAAAGAAAGGGATCCAGTGCTAAATTCACCCTTTCATTTTTTTCTTCCGCATCATGCAGTATTCAAAGAGTCGAGTACAACCACGAAGCTAAGAGTGGTCTTTGACGCAGCCACAAAAACGCTTGATGGGACATCATTGAACGAACATTTAATGACGGGTCCTAAATTACAAAAAAACATAGTGGATATAATTTTAAAATGGCGAATGTATCAATACACTATCACAGCTGACATTGAAAAGATGTATCGCCAAGTTTTTGTACAAGACTTGGACAGATATTTTCAGCTGATACTTTGGAGAGATAGCCCTGATAAACCGCTCAAGATATTTAAACTCAATACGGTTACTTTTGGAACAGCCTGTGCACCCTACTTAGCCATCCGGGTTTTGCACAAAATCGCTGAAGATGGACTTCAAAATTATCCAAATGGAGCTCGTGCAATCAAGGAGGAGATGTATGTGGATGATCTCATAAGTGGAGGCGATTCCATCGAGGAAACTAGAACCAAACGAGATGAATCTCGTAATCTTCTGGCCGCGGCAGGACTCAAGCTGCGAAAATGGACGTCCAATTGTAAAAATCTTCTAAAAGACTTACCAAAAGAAGATTGTGAAATAAACTTTGAACTGCCTTTTGAATCCATCGATCATGTCAAAACTTTAGGCATAAGATGGCAGCCAGACGAAGATATTTTTTGCTTCAAAAACATGCACGATGATTCTGAAGAAGTAACCAAGAGGACAATGCTATCAGCGATCGCCAAACTGTTTGATCCACTCGGCTGGATTGCACCATGTGTAATCAAGGCCAAAATTATGATGCAAAAACTTTGGTGCAGAGGAACTGATTGGGACGATCCAGTTCCATCAGATCTGAGAGAAGAATGGCAAGTTTTTCGAAAAGAATTACCTGCCATACAACAAATAAAAATCCCAAGATGGATTAAAACAAACAACACGCAAAAATCAATGGAATTGCATGGCTTCAGTGACGCGTCTGAAAAGGCTTATGGTGCAGCAGTTTTCATGCGTGTCCTTGACAGCTCTGGAAAAATCCACATGCATTTACTTATATCTAAAACAAAAGTTGCTCCATTGAGAACAGTCAGTCTGCCGCGACTTGAACTGTGTGGAGCCGTACTTCTAGCATCCCTGCTACACTACACCAAAGGAGTACTTGACAACACCGATGCAAAACTGTATGCCTGGTCAGACTCAATGATCACGTTGGCATGGATTAGAGAACAACCATCTAAATGGACAACATTTGTCAGCAATAGAGTCGCAGAAATCCAAAGACTTACAAGCTGCGACATGTGGAAACACATACCAACAGATCACAATCCAGCTGATCTGGCATCCCGAGGCGTATCTCCCTCTTTGTTGGCAGCACAAGATCTTTGGTGGTCAGGACCTTCGTTTTTGCGAGACAAATGGAATTTCGAAATTCCTGATCAACCATCTGCTTTTGACACTGACCAAGAGAAACGGCCTTTGAAAAAACAGTGCACTTATACGAGCTCCGATCCGACAAGTGACGACATCAATTTAAGTATACTAAGATGTTCAAGATTATCAAAGACTGTTAGAGCAATTGCCTTCTGTTGCCGTTTTAGATGGAACTGCCTCGCAAAAAGGAGGAAAACATCTAAGGTATCAGGAGACCTTAACTGTGAGGAGCTAGAAAATGCAACCATATTGGTGAACAAAGCTGTACAGCGACTTATGTTTAGTCAAGAACTCGACGAATACGACACAAAAAACACAATACCTAAATCATTATTATCACTTAATGCCTTCGTCGATGGTAATGGGATTCTTCGAGTTGGTGGTCGACTGCAAAATACTCTTTTGACATACAACCAACAACATCCCATCATTCTGAAACCCAGTTACCATTTCACTGAACTTGTGATAAAAAATGCTCACGAAAAAACATTACACGGTGGAAACCATCAGACTATGGCTTATATCCGTATGACCTATTGGATCATAAGTATTAAACAAAGAGTTAAAAGCTATATCCACGAATGCCCAATATGCTTCAGACACACCAGACAAAATTTACAGCAACTTATGGGAAGCCTTCCAGCACCTAGAGTACGAATGTCGAGACCATTCTCTCATACTGGAGTGGACTATGCAGGTCCTATTGAAATTAAGGCGTGGAAAGGACGGGGAGCCAAGACTTTCAAGGGATACTTTGCAATTTTCATTTGCTTATCCACAAAGGCCATTCACCTGGAAACGGTATCAGACCTTACAACCCAAGGATTTTTGGCAGCTCTTCGTCGCTTCACTGCAAGACGAGGACTTTGTACTCAAATTTATAGTGACTGCGGCACAAACTTTGTGGGAGCTAATAAAGAATTAGCTAACATGCTTGAAAAGGCTAAACACGACTGGAAGGAAATCGCAAGCGTTGTAGCCAATTCAGGAACGAACTGGAATTTTATTCCTCCAGCTTCTCCTCACTTTGGTGGCCTCTGGGAAGCTGGAGTGAAATCTGTAAAACATCATTTAAAACGGACCGTGAGAGATGAGAGGTTAACATTTGAGGAACTCTACACACTTCTTACGCAGATAGAAGCCTGCTTGAATTCCAGACCTCTATGTCCTCTATCGGATAACATAGATGACCTTGATGTGTTAACTCCAGGACATTTTCTGATTGGAGAACGCCTGCTCAGCATTCCGCAAGGGCACATATCGAACCCAAAGAAGATGAGTTACCTCGACAGGTGGACAAGAACTCAAGCATTCGTCGACTCGTTCTGGCAGAAATGGAACGGAGAATATCTTTCTCGGTTACAACAACGACCCAAATGGACCAGAAAAGAAGCCGTACCTAAAATTGGAGGCCTGGTTTTGATCAAAGATGAAAGGCTACCACCATCCCAATGGTTACTAGCCAGAATCACCGAAACACATCCCGGATCTGATGGGTTAGTCCGAGTCGTAACACTAAAAACAAAGAGTGGAATAATAAAACGCCCTATTTCCAAAATATGTTACCTTCCAAGTAATAAAACCACCGATGTTGAAACACTTATTTAAAATATAAACAAAACAATTATGAAACGGCCTATCACAAAAATCTGTAACCTGCCGTGTAACACCTCGACCGATGAAAACACCCTAATTTAAATCAATAAAAAAAAGTAAATAATTCCTACGAAAAATAATATAATATAATATATATAATAATTTATTTCAAAATATATATTAAAAACATCAAAAATATTCAATAAAATACAGTCCACTTTTTAAACAAAATCGAACTATAATTAAATAAAAAATTTATAAAGAATCCATAAAATCAAAATTCGAAATAAAATTCGAAATAAAATGCAAAACAAATCAAATCTCAAAAAGAAAAAAAAAAAACGCAATATAATATTTTTTTTTATTTTTTGTTGAAAACAATAATTTATTAAATATAATAAATTTACCACACCACACATTTAATTCAAATAAATAAATTAAAAATATACTTAAATTTAATTATATATTAAATTTAAAAATCCCGTCGGCAAAACTCCGTCGGCAAAACCATCATCAAAACCCCGTCGGCAAAACGCAATCGCCGACGGCTTTCGATTATTTATATTTTCATAAAATATTTACACAACACAACACAACACAACAAAATTAATTTTTTTTTTGTTTAATTTTCACAAAATTTTAATTTTTTAAATCATCAACACAACACAATGAAAACAAATTATTTAAAAACTTTTTTTTTGGCACTAAAAAGCATTACACAACACTAAAACTTAATTAATTATTTTATTATAATTTTTCAATATCAAATTGAATTCAAAACGAATTCATACCGAAATCCGATGTGACGTCATCAACGTTTTGGCTAACCTCGGCAGCCATTTGCAATTATTTGCAATGTAAAATAACACACATTCAAAAAAAAACCGAAATCGAAATCGTAAACGAAATACGCTACCGAAACCGAACGTATAAGCACACGCACACACACACTCGAGATAAGGAACAAAATGGGGAGTACAATTTAAATAATTCAAAAAAAAGGTCGAAATAAATGAAATTAATAAAATTTATAAATAAAATTAAATTATAATAAATATAAATGTAAATTAAATAAAACAAAAAAAAAGAAACATAACAAAAAACACCAAACCACATCCAATCCGCGCTTTATGCGGATTCAACAACTTCAGCATCGGCAGCACGACAGCAGCAGCAACGACGACGGCAGCAGCAGAAACGATAGCAGCAACAACGACAGCATTAGCAACGGCAACAACAGCAACCACTTTACACATAACTCACTTTGATATTAATCACTATTATTATTATTATCAATATAAAAACAATTATAATTGGCAACCGCACTACCAATTCGTATATAATATAATAAAACAATAATAATAATAATAAAATTTAATACATTTTAAAACACTCTCACTTTCACACGCCCGACACGAAAAAAAATATAACAAAAATAATAATTATTTAAAATTTCCACAATAAACAACGATCGACCGCGACCCGACATCAATGAAATCGATTTACGTTTAAAGACGATCGTCAATAGACCACGGCGAATTCAATAACTTACATTTGTAAGAAGAGAACAACAACAAGAACATCGTATAGTAACCTTGAATGGGCAACGGTTGTAAAAGCTCATTGAATGAAATCCATAAGGAGAACTATGAGTGCAGCTGTTATGCACTAACATAAACTGTTATTGTTTTTGTTGTTAACCTTGAACTTGATTGTCTTGTTTATGTCCCGCTAATAATTTTTTCTCTTTCCATGTTCTTACCGAAGAAAGTTAACAATAATTTTGGGAGTACTTACATATGCAACGAACAAAACATATGCCAGGGCCGTATCGAGTTATTTATACCAAGGTGCCAATTTGCGAACATCGTTCACCGGGGCGGAGAATGTTTACTATATCTATATATATATTTTATTTTATTATTTTTAAAATAATCAAAAAGAAACAATTAAACATAATATATTTAATTTAAACAAGTAAAAAAATGTATAACACTTTAAATATAAAATGCTATTGTGAACTAACAACATTAGCCCAAAGTGACATTTCTTGTCAGATTAATAATTGAATGTAATAATTATAAATGTCATGTTTTTAACCTTCATGACAAAAGAAGGTTATATATTATTCTATTCCGATCTGTTCGTGACTTCAAAGACGAAGGCGCAAGTCCCTTGGCGACAAAAAAGTAATTTGGCAACACCTGCGGATGAAATACAGCCGTCTCGCTCATCAGTCGCTTTCTTTTATTCCTATGTTCTTATTCCTATTTTTATCAGAATTATTCTCATTCTTTTTTTGAATTTAGTAGTGGCTGGTTGTGGCTCTTAATTTAAAATAATTAACTTACTCCTTAATAAATAAACATTGTATTATAGAACCACTTTGTAAAATAAAATAAAGGGAAGATAATAAAACAATTAGTTTGAAACAATAACTTCAATTCCTCCGCGTGTGTGAAAGGCTAAATTTCATACATTTTTTTGGTGCCTCCTGTGAGGAATGATATAAACTGTTAAATAGTGGCGTCATAGCGGTACACTTTGCAGTTAATATTCTACAAAGTTCTACAAGCAGAACTGTACCTTTCACGGCAATGGCAGAGCTTAACAGGCGTACCTCTGCATCTCATTCGATTTTGCGCATTTCAGCAAAGGTAGCAGCAGATGATTTTACTGGAGATGAATTTAGTCTTCAGCAAGAGATGAATTCATTGCAATTGCATTATGATCGTTTTGTGGCCGCTCATGACATTCTAATGGATGCAGCAGAACCTTCTGAAGTTGGCGTCCACATGAATCTTTGGGATGACATGGAAGAGCATTATAATACTTCAATGGCTAAATTACATCGACTAATTTCCATTGCGCAAACTAATCCGAATCCAGGCATTGATGGTGCGGTCAAACAACACTTGACATCGTCGTCCACCATGGACTTGAAATTGGACCCTCTGCCCGTTCCTAGTTTTGATGGGACTTTACAGAATTGGTTAGCTTTTAAAGATGCATTTGAGACCCTTGTACATGGGCAGGAATTTCCAGAGGCGTACAAACTCGGCAAGCTTCGCGAGGCAGTAAAAGGTGATGCAGTAGCATTGGTTGGCGGAATGTATACTGGTGGCTATGAAGACGTCTGGAAAGCATTGAAGGCTCGCTACGACAACAGAAAACAACTGGCAGAAATTCATGTCTCTCGATTTATTGGCATGAAACGAGAACCAACTGAATCTACATCGGCATTGCTCACTGTGGTGGATACGGTGAGAGAAGCATTTCGGGCATTAACTGTTATGCAACTACCAGTGGACCAATGGGATGCATTAGCAGTGCCTATTATTACATCGAAGCTTCCTACAGCGACACAACAGGCTTGGGGTATGAGTCGAACTTCAAACGATATACCCAAACTTGATGATTTGCTAGGCTTTGTCGAAAAACGAGCTCATAGTTTGGCATCGGATGTACTGCGATGGAATGCAGTCGACCGCAACGACAAATATGGCGAGAGAATTAATACAAGCACTTTAAAGCATTCACATCGTTTGGTGAAATCTAATTTGGCTGCCACTGCACCCGGCAATTGTGAATTTTGTAATAATAACTCGCATCGCATCAGCCGCTGCTCTCAACTTTTAGCACTTCCAGTGGCCGAGCGCTTTCAAAAACTTAAAGGGTCCAACCTGTGTTTTAATTGTTTAAGACCAGGACATGCAACTAAGGAATGTAGCTCACAGAATTGCCGTCAATGTAATGGAAGACATCACACGCTGCTTTGTCGTCGTACATCATCACATTTGGTATCACAGCCTGGAACCGGCTCAGCTGCTATGACATCTACATCAGCGTCACCGGCCGTTTCAAAACCATCAACGACTCAAGCTCCCCAAAATTATATCTGACTAGATGGCTCCATAAAGACATTCGCGATTTTCAATGATCGTGTCATCCTTTTGGCAACAGCTTTTGCACGAATAATTGATGGCTTTGGCGATGTGCATCAGTGTCGATTACTATGCGATCCAGGCTCCCAGGTTAGTTTCATGACTTTACGCTTTTTTAACAATTTGGCTCTTCGTAGGAATAAATGCGAAATACCAATAGAAGGTGTAGGAAACTGTTTATCAACATACGCTCGTGGCAGAGCGACTGTACAACTGTCCTCTAACTTTAATCAGCACTTTGGTATGAGTATTGAAGTCTACCTCATCGAAGCTATCACTTCTCCCACACCTGTATCTAAGATTTCGGATGATTGTTGGCAACATTTACGCAATTTGCAACTGGCAGACCCTTCCTTTGGTACTACTGGACGAATTGATGCATTGCTTGGCGCAGACGTTTGGGGTCAGTTAATCACAAATGGCATAGTTCGTGGTAGTAATACAGAACCATTCGCGCAATCAACTCAACTTGGCTGGGTTGTATTTGGACCGGCTACACTTCAATCTCATACAGTACCTACTGTAAGGTCATTGGCCACTTGCACTAAACATGATCTACGAGTTGACGAGTGGTTGCGTATACTTTTTGAGGCCGAGAACGAGCACACGACATCTACAACTACTATGGAAGCTGATCTATGTGAACACATATTTATGTCTACACATACCCGTGATCTAGATGGCCGTTACATTGTGCAAATACCATTTAAGCTGAACGCATCAGCACTTGGGAATTCACACAATTTGGCATTACGGCAATTTTATCAACTAGAGCGCAGACTTACTTCAAACCCGGACCTACGGGAGAAGTACATTAATTTTTTGAGGAAATATATTCAGCTTGGCCATATGACTGCAATTTCGGATCGACCAGGTGAACCATCACAGTCATACTACGTCCCCCATCATGCAGTGACCATGAAGTTCCGCGTTGTTTTTAATGCGTCAGCGCAAACGTCAACAGGCATCTCGCTCAACGACACACAATTGGCTGGCCCGATCATTCAAGAGTTATTGGTAAATATAATCCATAGATTTAGACGGTTTGCAGTTGCACTATCCGCAGATGTAGAAAAAATGTTTAGGCAAGTGCTAATCGACAAACGACATAGGCAATGGCAACAAATTCTATGGCGGGAATCTCCTACTGAATTATTGCGCACCTACCAGCTGAACACCGTCACTTATGGTACAGCTAGCGGTCCCTATTTGGCAGTTCGTGCGATGCAGCAGTGTGCTTTGGATAACTCTTGTATATTGCCTACAAACGAACGGGCGAAAGCAGCTCAGGAAAGCATATTACGGGACTTCTACATTGATGACTACCTCTGTAGTGCTCCATCAACAAAGGCTGCAGTTTTATTGGCAAGGGATGTTGATTCTGTGCTTAAAGAAGGACACTTCTGTCTACGCAAATGGCGATCTAACGACTCAAAGGCTTTGGCAAAACTCACAAATACACCATTCACTGATGAAATTGAATTGCAAGCTATGGAAACGACGGTTCTTGGGTTGAATTGGGATCCCATAGCGGACGAACTATTCTACAAGGTTAAATTGGCAACTGATACTACCTCAACTACGAAGCGTCAAGTCCTAAGTGACACGGCAAGGCTGTATGACCCACTTGGCATGTTGGCGCCTGTAATTATCGTGGCTAAACTTTTCATTCAGCGACTTTGGCTGGCAGGATTGGCATGGAGATTGGCAATTGGATTGGCAATTGGAATCACATTCGTACACGCTTTAACCCAGCAGATTGCGCAAGCAGAGGCATAAGTGTTGATGCGCTTATATCACATCCGCTATGGTGGCATGGCCCAACAATTGACATCGAATCTTCTGTAGAAGGCACTACACTCACAGAGAATGAGTCTTTGGAAATGGAGACAGAACTAAAACCAATCAAGGCACATATGGCTTGTGCATTAAAAAGGCTTTCAATTGAAACTTGGTATAGACGGGGTACGGAAACTATAATAATTCCTTTGCTAGACCGTTTCAGTAAACTTGGGAAACTGCTTCGTACAACAGCTTACATTTTACGTTGGAGAAAGTCAAATCGCAAATATAGATCACAATTCATCGTCACAGCCGAGGAAATGGAAGAGGCTCTACGCTGGCATATAAGAGCGGTACAGCATACATTCTTTGCGGCAGAGATCATTCAACTTAAAAAAGGCAACAGCGTGGGTGGATCTAGCAAACTGACATCACTTACTCCATATATGGATAAGGAGATGAATAACATTCTCCGTGTATCTGGCAGATTGGACAACGCAAACCTGGGTGGCTCTCGAACACATCCCATCATCCTTCCTAGGGAAAGCACATTGGCAAGGCTTATCGTGCAGAAAACACATGATGAAACGCTCCATGGTGGCATACAGCTTATGATACAGACGATTCGAGAAAAATATTGGATACTCCATGTACGTATTCTTGTGAAACATGTTATTCATTTCTGTTCTATTTGCAGAAGGCATCGACATACAATGGCTAAACAACGTATGGCATCGTTACCTTCAGCTCGAGTTCTGGCTTCTCCACCATTTTCAATCTCAGGTGTGGATTACTTTGGGCCATACAACATTCGCATTGGCTCAAAAAACGTCCGTACAGTGAAAAAGACCTACGCTGCTGTTTTTGTCTGCTTGGCTTCAAAGGCTGTACACATTGAGCTGGCCGAAGATCTGTCAGCCGAGGCATTTATTAACCTTTTCACTCGCTTTGTGAATCGCCGTGGCCCATGTCATCAATTGTTCAGCGATAATGGAACTGCATTCGTTGGAGCAAATCGGCTTTTGCAGGAAGACCTCAAGGAATGGCAAGGTGCTTATGCATTGCAACATTTGGCGAACCGAGGCACCCAGTGGCACTTCATTACACCTAGTGCACCGCATCAAGGCGGCCTTTGGGAGGCGGCAGTCAAGTCGGCCAAGAAACATTTGCGCCGAGTTATTGGAACTCAGTCCATTTACTACGATCAGCTGCATACCTTACTAGTGCATATAGAGGCATGCTTGAACTCACGTCCGTTGGTGGCTTTACACGATGACATAGACGACCGATTGGCTCTCACACCAGCAGACTTTCTTATTGGCCGATCTCTTATTGCAGTACCAGACAAACCCGTTTTGGAAGTACCCACACAGCGTCTAAGCTACTGGCGACAACTAAGGCAAATGCAACAACATTTCTGGAGACGATGGCAGGATGAGTACTTGCAAACATTGCAGCCACGTTCCAAATGGCATGAAGCAACTGAAAATATCAACATTGGCGATGTTGTTATCATCAAGAATGAAAATTTACCAGCAACACAGTGGCCACTTGGTCGGATTATGAAACTACACCCAGGCAAGGACGGCCTAACCAGAGTCGTCACAATCAAACATCAAAAGGGTGAGTGCTTGAGACCGATACAAAAACTATGCAAAATTTTGGATGATCCTGAACGTACCCGCCCAGCCGGCCAGGATGTTCGTGACTTCAAAGACGAAGGCGCAAGTCCCTTGGCGACAAAAAAGTAATTTGGCAACACCTGCGGATGAAATACAGCCGTCTCGCTCATCAGTCGCTTTCTTTTATTCCTATGTTCTTATTCCTATTTTTATCAGAATTATTCTCATTCTTTTTTTGAATTTAGTAGTGGCTGGTTGTGGCTCTTAATTTAAAATAATTAACTTACTCCTTAATAAATAAACATTGTATTATAGAACCACTTTGTAAAATAAAATAAAGGGAAGATAATAAAACAATTAGTTTGAAACAATAACTTCAATTCCTCCGCGTGTGTGAAAGGCTAAATTTCATACACGATCCTTTATTCAATCAACACGACACCATTTTGTGAAATATCTAAGAATTTTATTGCGAATTAAAATTAATTATAACGAAGTATAAGGAAATTGAGTTTTCATTTTTATTCATTGGAATTTGTTTTAGAAAAATTTAACTGGCGAGAAAAACAACACGTATTTTAAAAACTTGATTTTAAAAAAATTTGTAGACAACAGATTTTTTACAAGAACAAAGCTTCTTTTCAAACCGTTATGCCTTTTTCTATTGAAAATGTTGAACATTTTAATTGGGTACAATTTTTATTTTAGTTATTTATATACCTCTTCCTATAATTTAATTTTTTTAAATCTATTTGTATTTATTTGTATTATTTTATTAACAGATCGTTCCAGCTTTTCTTTTTTAATTCTCACAAATGAGAGTAAATGTGTTTCCTTGTACAAAATTTTTCGATCTAGTTTTATTTTTAACAGTGTGCATTCAATTTTTGGGGGTAGTGGGCAACGATACATCAGATCACCCCTAAGATTGATGAGTGGCTTCAGATGTAAAAATTCCATGTAAGCTTTAGATGTCCTATTGAAACCAAACATTATCCAGCTCTTCGATCATGATCGGGTAGAATGCAGAAGTTATAGTAACTGCTTTCAATGTTTTTTTTTTTTTATAGAGAACGTTCTCTTGTCAGGGAGTCATATCCAGTTCTCTGGAGTAAACTTTAAAGGTTTTGTTTGTGTTCTTAATATGTACGAAACACTGTGTGAGCATTTGAAAAAAAGTGAGAGGTTAGAAAGGAGGTGTTGGTGTACATAGGTTTTAAAAGACAGATCGTGGTAAGGCATTCTATATTTCTGTTAAGTTCACAGTAGGTACGGCCGTATTTGGATTCAAGAGTAAACTTATCGCCATTTTTAGAAGCAAAAGTATCACTGTTTTATGGAGCCGCGTAATTGAGTTAAATTATGGGAGTTATACCTAAGTTTTGTAAATTGTAGCCAGATTAGAAGTAGTGAAAAATGTACTACATCGCCTCATAAGAAACATACATCTTGCGGCGTTTTTGACAACTCGTTTGAAAAATAGGCTTTCACACAAAAAACTACTGTTTAACAGACCACAACATCATCTCAATTGAAAGTAAGTGCTTAAAAAATATCTCGACTCAAAAACATTACTAAATACAAGCTTATTAGGCACTTATTTTTCGTAGATTTTTTTTTAAATTCTAGTAAATTTTTACATGCAATACCAAACTTTGGTTAGACAATTTTGAATGTTTTTAACTCTTCTGTTCTTAAATTTTTTACTTAAAATAGATAATAATCTACTTACTTTTTTAGTTCAACTCCAGCAAATAAATTTGGACAATGACATAGCAAAGTAACCAATAAACGATGTGACATTTGCAAAGGTGGACTGAGCAGCATGGCCAGACTTTGTGCATTCATCTTGTTTTGTTTCTCATTTTGTATAACTGAATCAAAATGCAAGAGAATCCATGACAATAAGGTTTTATTGCAATTAGGAAGCTGATACAAAAGAGTCTTTAGCTCTTTCTCTTGCTGGGTGACTTGCGGATGCGAGGAAACTTCTTCGAAACGTGCTATTAAGTCTGTAGTCAAGATGGGTTCAGGCAATTCCCTTAAAATTGTAAGAACAAAATAGTTAGGGATTTCTTAGGATAAACGCGAATTACTCACTTTAAAAACAGTTTTAACAATCCACATGCTGTAGGAACATCCATATCATCTGTTCCTTGAGATTCTCGATTATTGTAGAGTCGTTTGAAATGTTGAAGTCTCGTCTTGACCGGTTCAACTTTGTAAATTTGGTCACTTCGCAAACCATGCTCTTGTAGATAGTCGATGCAATCTCGAACCACAAGGGGCAAATCAATTCCATCATGACATCGACTTCGTTCAGTGGCTAAACTAACTGATACACTAAAAACTGGCTGGACATCACCAAGCTCCAGGACCTCTTCACTCACTGCTGCCTTGGACTTTTTGTCCTTCTTCTCCTTATCTTTTGATTTATCTTTTTTGTCTTTCTCCTTTTTATCCTTGTCACGTTTTTTGTCCTTGGGTTCCTTGGAGTCTTTATCCTTTTCTTTTTCATCCTTGTCTTTTACATCTTTTTCAACCTTTTCTTTGTCTCGTGATTTTTCGCGTTTTTCTTTGCTCTTCGAAGACGAAAACTTAAAGGCCTTGGATTTCTTTGAAGATTTTGATGGACTCCTCAAGAAAACCCAGATTAGCGAATTTTGTTAGAAAATGGAAAACCTTACACTTACTTAGCATCCAAGTCGTCTTCGGGAGAACTCTCACCTTCGAGAGCAGCATAGCCTCGATCTTTTTTATCTTTTTTGTCCTTACGACGCCCAATTAGGAGATCCTTTTTACTTAACTTATCATGGTCTCCTTCGCTGACTATACAAGTTGATAACAATTATTTTCAGTAGCTGTTCCAAGAAACAAAAAGGGTTTTACTTACAATCACTCTCCTCTTTCTTTTTGCCAGCTCCTGTTTCCGAAGCATATAGTCCAGGAAAATCTTTTTCAACATCTGGGCTATCGAATTCCATTTCCTTTTCCAAAATATTGTTAATTTTTCACAAAAAACATGCAAATTTACAAAATGTTTAGTCCAAACTGAAACAGCTGTCAATTTTGACAAACAAAATTAAATCAGCTACCAGTGCTCACACTTCAAACTAATAGGGAGTAGATTATAACAAAGTATGTTTGATTCAAAACTTTTTTGAATTTTAACTACATTTGGGGAAATTGTTTAAAATTGTTTTTTAAGAATTTAGCTTCAAGCTAATTTTTGTATTTATCCTTAAGTCGTTTTAGCTTGACAGAACATTAACATTCAGAAGGTCGTTAAGCTTTTTGGCACAATCTACCTGTGGTTCGTTCTTTATCTTTAACTGTAGTTAACTATAATTGTTGTTATGTCAGAGCAAAATGTTGATTTGTTATACTAAAATGTGGTTAAATTTTAAGTAAAAGTAAAGCTTTTTTCTGCAATTCATTTGACATTTCTCAATTTCACACTAATTCAATTTGAACCATGTTAATATACACAACCGGGGAAGTGTGTAAGGTATTCAGGCTTATTATAAAAATGGGCGTTCAAATCAAAATGCATATCATACACTTTGTGTTTTTTTCGGTCAATTTAATCGTCCAAATGTGCGTACAATCGAAAAATCATACAAAAATTTTGGCAAACGGGGTCTGTAAGAGATGTAAAAAGACCAGTGCAAGCTCTAACTGCAGAAATTATTGTTGCTGTTCGCGATAGTGTGGCCAAAGAGCCATTCACCTCAACTCGACGGGAAGGTGACACTTGCCACACAACTAACGAAACAATGGCTCTTTTTCGCGACAAATTCAAAGGCCAGGTTTTCTCAAGTGGTGGCTATGTCAATTGGCCGCCAAGATTATGCGATTTGACACCGTTGGACTTCTTTCTTTGAAAAGGTGTACTTCAATAAGCCAGCAACACATTAAAGGCATAGAACCTCAATTATACCTCAGCGGCATCGAAAATTTGGACCACCGAATGGAGGTGTGCCGCCAAGGTCCTGGTGGCCATTTGACCGATATTTTGATCAATATATAATTAAACCAAACCAATATTATCATAATAAAAAGAAATTAAAATAATATTCAAAATAATTTGTGTTTTATTCAAAATCACCATCGGCCTTTAAAATGATTGATGGGTTGATGGGCTGTCGATTGATAACGTTTTCCCTTCACTGAGATAAATGGAAACTTTAAATAATAAATAATAAAATAAAATGCTTTTAAAAACACATTCATGTTTAAAAATATACATACCTAACTTCACTTTATACTGCATCTGACAGACAAATTCAGAAATATTAATGTTGAAATCGAATCCTGGCAACTTAAGGAATGTAGGATAACTGTTTCAGCAAATGACGCTATTTTGAATGTTTATCCAAAACTTACTTGGATATGCAAAGACAAAATTAAAAGAATTTTCCCAACTCATCTCAAAAGTGTTTCCGATAGGGGGCTCCTGTCGGGCCTTCAGATAATTATAGGTTTTCTATGACTTGTCAGAAAATAAGAAAACAAACCCATGGTATCCCTAGACATTTTAAAAATTAATTTCTAATCGAACAGTTCATAAGTAAGTTGACAATTGACTTACGAAATGTCAACATAAACACAAAAATTTAATGTCAACAATTTTGTAGGAGTTAAATAGCCGATTATTAAAATAATTTTCTTTTTTAATTCCGTAATAAATTTAAGTTTAATAGAAATGTCAGCATTTTATCTAAAAAACGAACAACGTGAACATCTTAAGCTTGTACGTGAAAAATCACCCGAAGATGTTGTAGAATTATGCAAGTCTGCCTTCGAATATTTAACAAATGGTCCGAATATCACCAAGTACGATTTGTTGGCCAAAAAGCACTCAACCTCCGCAGAGAAAGTACGTGCATCGATCGAAGCTCTTATATGCCTCCTTATTGATGCAACCAAAGCAAATGTAACCGATGAAGACTTTGATAATTTGAGAAAAGACGGATTTTCTTCTGATCATGTTGCGATTTTAATGCAATTCGTTACAAGCAAACGATCTTTTGTTGAGAGTTCAATAAAATGGGCCAATATAAAAGCATATCGTTTGATAAATTTAGAATGGAGACTTGAAGTGAAAATATCCTCGAGGAGTTTATTAAATCAGAATACAGTTATGGTAACAATGAAGCTTAATTTACACACAGAACCAAAAAGTGAGAATCGCGAATTGATAAACTTTGAAGATAGCAAAATAGTTCATGAGAATGAGGCGAAAAATCGAAAGGATATTATTGTCCAAACAGATATTAATAATCTTTTGCATATTATTGATGTATTAGAACATGCTATGCTGGAATCGAAGAGCCGACGTATCAGGAATCTCGCTGGAGCAATTCATTAGTGAAAGCACATTCCAAAGCGTATTATACATAGTTTCTTAGTTTTAGTTTTTAAAATTGTTGAAATAGACGTAGTTAAAATAAATAAATAATTGAAAATAAGTTTTATTTAATTTTTTTGTTGATACATTTGTCCAAATCCACCGACATTCAAATTTTAAACCTTTTTTGTGGAAATTTTAAACAGTTATCATTTAGTAGGAAATATTTGCCACTATAAAGAACTGCTTCGATATGACGGCTGAACATGAACCTTTTTAAATTTAAATGTTATAATTTTTGGTGTGTAAACGACTTTTGAGTTGAAAATCTCTCAACCGCTTCACCGAATCGAATAATCAACAACAAATCTAATAAAAGTTGTTTATTACCACGCTAAAGTATTTAAAGTGTAAGTTTTAGAAATTATAATTGGACACAACTCAGTAATATTTCATTATAAAGGTTAACAAATTCATGAAAATTTCAGGTTTTTATTTTCACCTTTGTTTTCCCCACGAGTTTCAATATTGTCCTTTATAATTTTTAATCTATCAATGTCTAAGTCATGGTTCTTGCAATTTTTAAAGGGCTAAGACTACTTGTATAGCGCAATCTAAAATTAAGTAATGTCCTCGTTTCTAACTGTATTGATACTGTAGTTAGAGGAGTGTCGGAAATCAACTGAGTTTGTTCCTATTCAATAAAAGCGTCTTTAAGTATTTTTTCATTTTTCAATTGATAAAATTAACTAATAAACCATAACTTGCAACTAACTTACTGGGCTCATACGGAAACTCTTAATTAAACTATAATACTAATGCCTTTCGGCCCTAAGAAGTTTCCTGCAATGTCCAAATACTCGTTACCCATGATTAAAACATTTCCAGGAGTCTACATCAGCTTAATATTTTTTGAAGACCTTGTAAGATCTTATCTTATTTCAAAAATAAGGTCTGTATTATTTTTTGGGTTGGTTACTTCGTTTAGTACTAAGATGCTGGCGTAGTGGTGAATATGAATATTAAATTAAATTCTAGCCTGTCGGAACTTTTACGAATTCCGAAAATCCGTTCGTAATGCAAAATTGTATAAGATTTTCCACTACGAAAGTATATTCCAATACTTTTAGTAGGAATTCGTTACTATTTCCGATTACGATAGAATTCGTGATATGGCTGATTATTTTTTTATGTTTATTTACTGCATCGATAGGCCTTGTTCTTTTTTCTGAAGTTTAAAGTAGCACTTCATCTAAATTCAGAGAAAATGACAACATAAATATGGTATACGCATCCAAGGATCAACTAAAAAGATATTAAATACTAAAATAGCAGTACACAGCAGAAGAGCAAATGAAGCTCTTTCGGTTTAAACTGTAAATTGTATTCGAAAAGAAAAACATAAACAGCGAATTCAAAAATTCAGGGGTGATTTAAAAGTAGAAATTTTTAAAATAACAAATAACCTTGTTTAAAAGACCAGTCATCTTTCAAATTCACAAAAAAAGGAGCTTTGGAAAACTATCGAGAAATCGCATTTATAAATGCCTTATAGAGCCCATACCATACACTACACAAACTGTTTGAGCAAACGAATGTATTTTGTTGTTGTTAAAATGTTTGAGTAGTGTGTAGCGATGATGCGTGTTTGCGCAAGCGGTTTGAACAAAATCAAAAAAATTTTGAATTTTCCGTGCCTGCACAAACATGTTTGTGTGGTGTGTATTAAATTTTGCTCAAACCGATGTCAATTTTCATAGAATTAACATGAATAAACAAGAGGAACAAATTTTTTGGACTAAATTCATTGAACTTTATAAAAGTTTACCGGTATTGTGGTGTTTTTTTTAATAGCCAAGGCAATAATCAAAAAAGCTCTTCATTAATGGCATAGAAGGTAAATTGGTGGAGGAATTCGGATTTCTGGTATGTCAATCAATGTATTCCGATGATCTGGTATTGATAGAAGAATCACCCAAAGTCCTTCAACTGATGATTAACCGTCTGTCGGAGTATTGCGGTAAAAGAGAGGTATTATAATGCCCTACCCCCCAAAGCTTCTGCGAGCTCTCGTGCCGGAAAAATTGGTCAAAAAGTAAAATTACAGAATTCCGACCCAGCCCATCACAAATTATCTTTCGGTTGGTCTATTTCCTCAACCAAGCCTCAAAATAAGATGCGGTTTTCACTATAATACAGACCATCGACTCACCTTTCAATTGATGCATGAATCTCAAAAATGATTTTTTCTTAAGTTTTTCGAAAAAATCGTGGGCTAACCCTTTGCCGAAAAAAAGTAGTATTTTCAAAACTATTTCCCACCCAATCAAAATACACATCAAAAGAAAGGTAATGCTCTACCCACAACTGCAAAACCAAAAGCTTCTGCGAGCCCTTGTTTCGGAAGAATTGGTCAAAAAGTAAAATTACAGAATTTCGACCTAGCCCATCACAAATTATCTTTCGGTTGGTCTATTTCCTCAGCCAATCCACCAAACAAGATGCAGTCGATGCATCGACCCACCTATCAATTGATGCATAAATCTCAAAAATGATTTTTTTCAGTTTCAGAAATATTGGTGAAAACGTATAGTTACAGAATTTCGACCCAGCTCATCACAAGAAAACCAAACGGCCATAGCTCCAACTAGGGAGCGGCAAAAATCTCCTTCTATTGGATTAAGTTTTTTTACAGGTTAGGACATATCAAAACGGTGACAAGCTAATTAAGGACATAGGAGCAGAAACCAACAAATCCAAATGTATCATGTGAAGAACAAGGAATGGGATACATACATAAATACTTAATACTTTTTGCGTGACAGTCCTATTTACCACCCATCACGCCACGGGTAATACGGTATGTTTGTCTGTGTATGCATAAATGTCAGTAAGTCATCTATAAATCAGTGAGTTATCTATATCACCACCTGTAACGAAACCTCTATGATCTTACAACCTCTGACCACAAGGCCCGAAAAGGGTAGCATTTCATGCTCGCATAAGCTCAACCTTGTTCTATGGAAAGATGGATGCTACCGCTGCACTGGACAGGGTTACGATTTTATGCGGAGTATCAAAACAAAATAATGACCCTAATTTGTACACGGGTTGGCGAATTGAATCTTATTGAAAGGGAGGGTCTTTGATGAACTTGAATCTGGGACGATTCGACCCCCGTTGTATCCGTCGGATACCACTATGGCTACTGCAAATTAAGATACAGTACAAAAATAAATTTATACTCAAATGTATACAAATTTTATTCTACATAAAACATCTCATCTCATCTCGTGTTACCTTATCTTAACTATTTCTATTATTCTTCCGCGGATTGTGTGGCTTTAGCTTTTGCAGCAACTTTTTTCTTCAGCCGGTCAGCTTTTCTCTCTTCGGCAGTCTTCTTGAGACCCTTCACTCTTCGTGTTTGAATCTTGGTAACGTTTTGACGACCAAGATGCACTCGTCCGCGGGTATTACCCAAGCCATCTGTGGCGATATTCTTCTTCTTTGTAACCTTAAGTTGTTTAGGCTGTTTCCTGGCCTGTTTGTATAAGTCCTCGGAGGCAATTCTAGTGCGACGAATAGAAAAATCAGCCGATGGTCCAATTTCAGTCAGTTCAATGCGTGGTGTTTTTTGTCCAGATTTCTTTAGCAAGATTTTATAGGACCTCAAAAGTATTGTAAGATCTTCTGTGCATGTGAAACTCATAACATGCTCAATGCCTTGCAACCGAATTGCTTCTACTTTGTCTTTTTGAAAAGTATCAGTCAGCAGACTCCTTAGTCGCCGTAACTCGTCTGTTTGATTCCATTTGGGACCATTAAATACCAAGCATGGTTTTACGCACGTCCCAATTTTATCGTTTTTGAACTCAGACATAGACATGTACTGTTTGATGCCCAATTCGATCATATCAAGGACTTCGTTTTCGAAGATACGACCCAGTACCAGGTTGTTTGGACGTTTCTTGGATGTCGATCCAAATACAAAAAGTGCACAATCGTTCTTCATTGTTAAACTTTAAGAAAAAACATTTCTAATTTAGCAATTCCACGATGTTAAAGACAAAAAATAATTCTATAACTTACAATTCCAGGGAAGAGGGATCTTCAAAAGGAGTAATGTCATTGTTTCGATTCAAAACCTTAACCAAGGGCTTCTTAAGTTGATGTAAATCTTTCATTGCTAGTTTAACATCGCCCGTACATTTTCGTCCATCAACAAAGAGCATGTTGCGAGTAGCCTCAATTATTTGGGGCTCTCTAGCCAAAAGAATCTTTTTACCCTTGCGAGTTTTTGGTTTTCTTGGGGAAAAAATATTTGAGTAAGTTTGTATTGATATGAAATCGAGAAATTATGTAAATCCTTACCTTATTCTCATTAAAGACATGATTTCTGTAAGTAAAACTTTTTATTATTTACGAAGAGGATCAGGATAAATCTTGTTAAAAAAAACTTTTATTTCCACACGTGCGTCTTTACGGCTGTCAAAATTTTTAGCTTCGTTTCCTTTTGCAAATCATACAACAAAAAAAGAATCTACTACTTTCGCGGAATTTCATTTTAGCCCTGTTTGTGATATTTTTACAATATTGTTCTGATTTCAAAGGCTTAACTACATTCAACTTCAAAAAGTGCAAAAGTGAATAAATCTTTTGTCTTTTAACAACACACTGGGAGTGTGTATATCTTATCTCTATAAATTAAAAGTGAAAACTAAAAACTTTTTCAAAACACCATAGTTGAAACAATTGAGTAATAGACTTCTCTCAAATCTAATGTTTTTGGTGAACACGCTTTTTTTGACATATAATGACATATTATTTTAAAATACTAAACACAATATTCAGAGATAGATGTTGCTACCATATATGTGTATGTATCACTTTTAGCACATACTATTTGAATATAGTTAAGTCTTTATTGTCGTTTTTCTTTTTAAGCTCAGATCAGAGAACTTAGCTTTCAACAAAAGATCTGTGTTTCATAATATCAGGTTGTTCAGTTAGCTCTGAATAAATTTATTGACCTAACAACTTTTTTTCAAGTGCAACAAACAATTAAAAATGGATACCAGCGCCAATATTTTTGTGTTCGATTTCTAAGTTAGCTCATATAAATTAAATGAATTTATGAAAGCAAAGGAACTGAGTTAATACAAACAAAAAACTCTTTTTCTATATAAAATAAGAGAACAGGAGAACAAAAATGACAATCAAATTAATATTATTACTATTATAAAACGTGTGTACTATCATCGGGAGACTCTACTGGGCGACGGCAACATTAGCCCAAGCATTTTGTTTTTTAATTAACCTTTGTACATAAAACCTCCAGCCCCAAAATTGCTTAACGATAATACTTAAAAATTATTACGAATTTTACGGATTCTGCCTAGTCTGACTGATTTACAGAGGAAAAGCTAAGATCTCAGACAAGTAAACCAGCTTCATAAATATAAATCCAACAGTTCTTCACCTTGATTCTTGAATTTGACAGATGCCAACTTGTTAAAACGACAAAAAAAAGTTCCATGTGAAAACTTCTGGATTTTCTTCAATCAAATCAACAGAATTAAATAGAATTTTAATAGTTTTTCATAAAATAAAGTTATTAAAATAATAATGGGAAAAACATCCAAGGACAAGCGTGATATCTATTATCGTCTTGCCAAAGAAGAAGGTTGGCGAGCACGCAGTGCTTTTAAATTGTTGCACATCGATGAAAAGTTTCATATTCTCAAAGGTACATAATGTAGAATGAGAATCTCCTCAAAACTCAACTTTTTTTATTTCTTCATTCTCTTCCTTCCTTAAGATGTGACTAGGGCCGTTGACCTATGTGCAGCGCCTGGCAGTTGGAGTCAGGTCCTATCGAAACGACTCTACGAAGACCGAAAGAATGATGATGTTAAAATTATAGCAGTGGACCTTCAGGCCATGGCTCCATTGCCGGGAGTGATACAAATCCAAGGAGATATAACCAAGTTAAGCACGGCAAATGCTATAATTGAACATTTCGGTGAGAAAAAGGCTCAACTGGTTATATGCGATGGTGCTCCAGATGTGACTGGGCTGCATGATATCGATGAATACATACAATCGCAGCTATTACTCGCCGCACTAAGTATCACTACACATGTCCTTATGCCTGGGGGAAATTTCGTTGCGAAAATCTTCCGTGGAAAAGACACAAGTCTTCTCTATTCGCAACTGCGAATCTTTTTCGAAACTGTATCCATTGCCAAACCTCATAGTTCAAGAAATTCAAGCATTGAAGCTTTTGTCGTGTGCCAGAATTACAAGTGTCCCGAGGGATACATTCCACAGATGATTAATCCAATGGTAGATGATGTCAAACTTATTGCCAGTGCCACAGAATCTGAAGTCAACAAACAAATTATTCCGTTTGTTGTTTGCGGTGATCTACGTGGATTTGATTCGGATATGTCGTATAGCTTGAATGTAAGTTCAATTGGATACAAACATTTATAAATATGTTCTTTCTAATTAAGCCATTTCTTATCCAGCTTGATCCCGATTCTACTTATACGTATCGTGAAGTAATTCAAAAGCCTATATCACCCGCATATAAGGAAATTCTTGACAAACTTAAATCATGCTCCATAAAACACTCGGCCATAACCATTGATCATCAAGAAACGCCAACAGATACAGAAACGAAAAGCTAAACTGCCAATTGACTTGACAATATGAGGCTTGTTTTTACTATTCTATTATTGATGATAACAAAATATGTGTACAGGAACGTGCTCAATATTATGCACAATTTCTTTATTCTCAATCCATTACAAATAATAATTGATATTTCCAACTATTTACACAACCCCTGATATTTTACTACTTTCATTTATCGTCGGCTTTACCTTGACTCCATAACGATTAACTTTATTGCTTTCGGGAAAATCAGGCAGTAGATTATGAAAATTTTCTACTTGCAAACTATGTTGCTCGGTCCAGATGCCATCGCCTGTAAAATGATAATCACTCTCGATTAAATACAAAACAAGGGAGAGTATCTTCGATCGGTTGATTTCTGTGATTTTTTGGTCCAATTTTATCTCCTCTAGATTTTCAGAAGTAAAGAGCATCGTCATTTTTTCCTCTATTCTATTGCTAAAGGGAAAAAAGAGTTAATTATTATTTGAACTCGCGATTTCTTCTACATGCAACAGTCACTCACATTGGATATAAAAGAAGATATAAATTAGAATAGATATCTTGATTGGTGAAGTGTTTCGTTAGAAGATAATCATAACATTGTTTAACTTGTACAACTGGTACATGGCACCAATTGGGATGACGAGTCAAAATTGATCTTATATCACTCTCATTTTGTTTCAGTATATTTGACAGAAAAACTACTACATCTCTTCCCTTAGTGCGGTCAGATCCTTCACGAGCAAATCTATATGAAAGGCATAGAATAGAAGATATTCCAAGTCAATTTAAAACTTACTTAACAAATGCATCTGAACTACACGATAGGACATGCAAAGAGGCACATCTCACTTTAAGTTGATTCAAATAATCGAGCCTCATGCGGGCTTTGTTCTGATAATGCACTAATCTTAATATCCTTGGATTTGTTCGCAGAACTTGAAATTCCTCTATATCTTGCAGATCCTTAAGTCTTTCTAGAACAGTGTCCGGACTGAGAGTTAGTATTTCCAGACACTTTACAATGGCATTTTCATGAATGCCAAATGACTTAATATGATTTATAGTTTTGACTAGACCTTCTGCTGATGACATTAGGATTTTCGGGGTCTTGAATAAGATCGTACGAAAATCCTGATCATCAATGGTCTGAATCATTCGAATCATCTTTCGTACGTTTTCCGGATCACCATACAGAACAAATGCATTTTTAGCTATACGTTCTTTTGTAAAATTCAAATCATCAAGTAGAATTTTGATCATTTGCTGAACTGAATTAAAGCTTCTGTGTCGAACTCGGGTGTAAACTCGCCACAATTTTTCCAAATCTTTTTCGGTCATATCTAGACGCTGTTTTAGATATTGGTTTAGTATTTTTTCTCGCAGGAGTTTGAGTGTTATTTCTTCGCTGTATTTAGTTTCGACATGAACATCGATATCTGTGAATCGAGTGCGAAGTCTTTCCTGAATGTCCACATCGAACGGAAGAAAGCGTTGACTCTTTAGTGTGGAGATGTTTCTATTCATGATGGTGACAAACTTAAAGAGGAGATTAAGTGAAATCGCTTCACAGCCACATTCATTCAGTACATTATAGCGGTTTTGTATTGTTAATGTGTTTTGATAGAGAATCATAGGTTTATCAAGAATATCATTGACGGTATAGTTGAGGGATTTCAGAGTTTCAGCTGAGCTAATTAACTGTTCCCGTTTCACCGTATAAAGTTGTGTATTCTTTTGTAGTGCATCACTCCAGTATTTGTGTGAGGAGCCTGATTATTATTAATTATTATATTGTTATCACTGAATTATTTTTATTTTAGGTCTAAAAGAAATTTTGTGCATACCTAAAAGTCGTTGAAGATAGCCGGCAGTCACTCGATTCTCAACAACGTGTATTTCGTCGACTTTTGATGCACTTAAAAAACGAGTAAGGACGTTTATTTGTTTTTTATTCGCAAGGAAAATACTTCGACTCCACAACATGTTTATTTTGATTTTCATAAGGCAGGCAAAGGCATTTTAATTTTAAAAGCAAGGAAAGTTGAGAATTCTGACAGTAAATTCCTATTTTGCAGATGTCAATAAATGTTGATTAAAAAACATAGAAAATGCTGAATTAGCGAGTTTGGCATTAAATATCTCAATTATGATTAGGTCTGTTCAGTTGTCACACATTTGGGGACTGCGATTAATTAGTCGAACTAGTTGTCTGCAACTTTTTCTTCCATTAGTTGCTTGTATTATAAAGTAGCTCATTGACATACTAGACATGGACTGCAAGTCAATCATACCCCCATAGAAAATCCCTCATAAAAGTGATTCTATCTGTTTAACTATGCTTCTCTTCTTGTAGGTTTGGTGAAAAAAATATTAGTGAATTTTAAAAGGCTATGTCTTGTTCTAGGTCTCATCAAGCTTTTTTTTGGCAAGGAAACTATGGAGTACTATTATTATTAAATTTGATAAAATATAATGAAATAAATAGAAAAATCGAGTTCCAAAACTATCTCTATATTTCCGATGGTACCGTCAAGGAATAGATAACATCAATACGAAGTTGTATAATAGCAGTACATTGGTTTTCACCTACTTTTGAAAGGTGATATGATAGAGTGGTTTTGAAGTCATATTTGAAAAAAGGGCATTTATAAACCTTTAGAAAAGCATAGTTTGATTACAACTTACAAAACCTTGTTTATCACTGTTAAAGAATGTCATGCAAATATAACAAGAAAAACAGTATCCATGACGTGGCTGGAAATTTAGGATTTGGATATTTTTTTGAAGATTTTGGCAATAAAAATTGATTATTAGAAAATTTATTTCATGTAGATTTTGTCTTTGGCGATAAGGGCAAGTTGGATTATTTTTTTTGAGAATTTTGTCCGAAGGTGATTTTATTTTTTTAAGATTTCATACGCTTCGACAAAAGCACCTCCACGACCTGCAATAGTCAAACTAGTCTAGGCAAGTTAGGGGCTGGATATAGCTATTAGTAAAATCCTTCATTATTTGTAAGAAAATTCGAATTTGAGATTTTAATCAATCACAACATTACGAAGGTAAAAAAGTCGAAAAAAGTGGTTCCCGCGATACTGTCCGTCTGTCTTTCTAACTGTCATCGTCCCTACAGCCTGATTGGTTTTTTTCAATAACAAAAATTTATTTTTGTATTCTTCCAAAAAGATACCTTTTTTGTTTCAAAATTAGATTTTACGGATAGCTATAACCGGCCACTTATTTGTGTAGATTTTGCTGCTGAATTGACGAAAATCCAAGTTTGCAGGTCTTCCACGACATTAAACCATATTTCGCATAAAGACTTATGTAGGTCTCATAAGGCTTTTAAAGTTCAATTAAAACAAGAACTCAAGGCCAGGCATGGGTTCTTGGAATGCATACAAATTATCTTGGTTTTCATTGAAAAATCATTTTCCATGATGAAAAATGTTTCGACTTCGAGAGCTTCGTTAATAAGCAGAAATTTCACGTTTGCTGCTCCGAAAATCAAAGAATGATAGTCAAAACCCTATCTATCTTAAAAGTGTCACTGTTTGATGTCATTTTTTGGCTGATTTGTCCCTACTTATTTGAAAATGAGGATGTTGTTGCCAAACTATGATTATAGATTGTTTTATGGCTGCAATTGTTTTGAACCAAGTTATTTTTTTGAAAAAAAAACAGGCAACAAGTGATTTCTCGAAGATGTGATCACAATTGGCAACGTGATGCCAATGGACAATTTGTCAAAAAGTTACTGCTCTAGTGGAATCCTGCCTTTAAGAAAAGTTGTATCACAATAATGTAGGTGTTGTTGTTTTCCAGTGATTGATTCTGTATGTCAACTAACTTTTATACAAAAATTACAACTCCCGCCTAACAGACCCCCATCCTGTACTAATTTTTCCTTCTTTTGATCCAATCTTCTCACTCCAAAGTTATGGTATAACTTATGGTAAATTGTCTATTTTTGTTATATTAGTTTTTATTCGTCGTTTTTTTTTATAAAAACGTAGTTTAGTTAATTCTTGAACAGCTGTATTCTGAAAACCGTTAAATCTACAGCCATAACTTTATGCTCAAATTGTAGTTAATTTATTTTCCTTAAAATCTTTTGTGAAATGATTGTGAAATGATTGTGAAATTGTCGCGGTTTTTATGATTTTTGGACAAGTTGCGTTGGGCACTGGAGGTTGAAAACTTGGATTATTAATTAGACTAACATCATAAGCCCAAACAACATCCAAAGATTACCCAAAAATTTGAGTAACCAACAAATCAGAAATAAAGAATTTAGTGCAAAGTCTCCTTCTATTCAAATGAAAAAGCTACTGGACTAATAGTACGTTTCCACCAAAAAATAATCCGATATTTAAGGCAAGTGATTTGAAATAAATCATGAGGTGTTTCCACCAAAGAAAAGGAGATTAATTTGACGTTTGGTTTATGTCATAACAACCAAACTTCAAATTATTCTCCTTTCGAAAAGAAAAAAAGTATGTATTTGGTCACTCATCATCTGTAAGTAATTAGTTTTATATTTTTGTATATATTTATTTTTCCAAAAGTGTGGAAACAAGCTAAAATTTTGCCCATTCCTAAAGGAAACAATATGAAAGAGCATAGACCGATTTCTATACTCCCTTACTTGTCCAAAGTTTTCGAGAGAGTCTTACAAAAACAACTCAATGCTTATCTAAGAGCTCAAAATATCTTGTCCCCTATGCAATTCGGTTTTCGTCAGCAGCATAGTTGCACCACAGCTGTTATAAATGTAGTTGAACAAATTAGATTGGCCTTAGACGATGATCTTGTAACGTTTTTAGTACTGCTCGATTACTCCAAAGCCTTCGACACGGTGGATCATTATAATTTATGTTACAAACTCTCTTGCCAATATGGTCTATCATCATCTGCTGTTCATTTAATAAAAACGTATTTGCAAGGACGAGAGCAAGCAGTCTCTGTAAACAATAAAATTTCGTGCTTTCTTCCCACAGTTAGAGGTGTTCCCCAGGGTTCTATTTTGGGACCCCTTCTCTTCTCGTTATATATTAATGAACTTCCAGCTAAGATCTCGGGGTGTTCCATTCAAATGTATGCTGATGACGTTCAGTTGTTTAGAAGCTGTCCTCTCGGTTTAATCGACGATTGTGCACATATAATTAACAATGATCTCGCTGAAATACTTAGTTGGTCACAAGATAATGGACTTTTCCTTAATCCACTCAAGTCGAAATGCATAGTGATAAGTAAAAAAGTGCTTGATCTAGACTATTTCCCAAGTATCGTCTTGAATGGTACACCAATCGCATATACATCCAGCGCAAGAAATCTAGGTATGTTGTTTAATAGGACGCTGACTTGGGACAGCCATATAAATGCGGCCGTGGGTAAGGTTTATGGAATCCTTAGAATGTTGTGGTCATCACTTCATTACACGCCTTTAAATACTCGGATGATGCTAGCCAAAACTATAGTAGTTCCGGTATTGACATATGGTTGCGAAATCTACTGCAACTGCGATGCCGTCAGTAGGAGAAAATTGAATGTAGCCTTTAATAATACAACACGCTACATATTTGGCTTGCGTCGGTTTGATCGTATATCAAATTTTTCGATTAAAATCTACGATATGTCCTTCGATCATCTTATTCGGTATAGAACTCTTCTCTTACTCTTCAATATAATTCAAACACAACAACCTTGTAGTTTGTTTAATAGAATACGGTTCAGCTCCTCAAACAGATCCCAAGTGCTAGTATACCCTCGGTTTACTTGTCGGACCTCAGAGCAACAATTTTTCATCTGTGCTATACGTCTTTGGAACCTCCTTCCAAGAAATGTAAGAAGAATTAATGTCGAATCACAGTTTCGTAGAGAGCTTCGAAGTTACTTTCAAAATGCGTAATTTTGCACTTCTTTTTATTTTTGTTAAAATTGTGTTACAAAAAGAATCTAACAAGTGAGATGTATGTATAAAATATTAATAGAGTTAACAGTTTCAGCATGGAAAACTTAAAAAAAAAAAAAAAGAAAAAAAAAAAAAAACAAAAAAAAAAAAAAGAAAAGTGTGCCTTATGAAATATTTTCAATTTTAATGTTAAACAAATTTTTATTTTTTTATTTTATGAAGTAGCTTATCTCCATTTATTTAAATGTATTATTAGCAAAACACTAATTTATAAGATTTTTTTTCTTACTGTGTTTATGCATTCAATAAAAATATATTCAATATTCAATATTCAATATTCAATATTTATTATTTTTGTATACTTACATTTTATTTCGTCTGTGATTTCTTGAAAGTTGTTTATTGTTTTGAATTTGAGTCATATGAAAGTGAGACAGATAGTTTTTGTTGACATTTCCATCTGTCAATAAACGAAATTGGCGTTTAAATGGGTCGGTTCAACAATTATTCTCCGAAAAAAAAGTTTGTTTGATTTGACAAACTAATGTTTCCAAGTAGATTTCAATGAGTTTTATTTGAAATCTTCATTTGAGGAGATTAAAATTTGTATGGTAAATCTTCGAGATTTCAAGGAGATTTGTGACAAATCTAGCTAAATCTCGGTTTAGTGCCCGGTGGAAACGTAGTTTAAGAAGTTTATCACAAATTATTTTGCTTATAAATATTTTATTTTCAAATTATTTGATTATATTTTGTCTTTTATTATTTGATTATTTTTTTAAATACTAGCTTTTAAAGTTGTTGAAACAATTTTCTGTATAGAGAGTTTAAAAATAGTATCCTTAAGATAAAAAATAGAAAATTTAACTTTGCGATTTTAAGATATTTTTTAGAAATGTTCACTTAATTTGATAAATTCTTGATGGTCTAATATCAGAAATCGGAACTAGCCTATTCAGCTACTGTCCAGTGTTTACGATAAATTCGATGTTTTTGTATCTTTCGTTGACAGACAGTGCTGTGGACTGCAATCTGAAAACGACTACTGAGTTGCACATTACAACTTTTTTTATTTAATTTCTTATCAAATCCTTTTTCTCGCCGCTGATTGGATTTTTGCATAAATAAAAACTGCATTCAATGATTTTTCCATGGAAATTTTAAAAGACAACCTCTCGAATTAACATAAATAAATTATTAACCAGCCAATGTTTTGAACGAACAAATAACCACCACTTAGCATTTTACAACACTTGCAATTAAACATTCCACTTTGATTGTTGTCTGTCTTGATTTCTATTAATAAGTCCCTACCTTCTTTTTATCGAATTAGGAAAATAAATATTTATAAATCGTGTTGTGCGTTTGTTTATGGTGATTTTTTTATTAAGCACTTGAACAAATATTTGGTGACTGAGTGAGAAGAAAGTGAGAAATTGACTGTTAATTAATTGTCATTCTATCTCATAATTGACTAAACTGTGTTAAATATATTAACTAATAGTCTTATTGTTTGTTTGTTTTGTTAATTTTGTATTCATTGCATTTTGAAGTCAATAACCCACGTTGATCACATAAAAAAAAAACATGACTACCCCAAAAGTCTTAAGCAACCGAGATGACACTACATCTTCGAGCTACATGAATGATTTTCAAAACATGCTCGAAAAAGGCAAAGAACCCGACATGACTAAAGTCTATAATCCAAAGATTGCCCAAGAATTCGAGAAATACCTAAATCCTTCGACTTTGAAGCGACACGTTTTGCGAAGTGAAAAAATGCAAAAAATTATAGATATTTATGCAAAAGCCGAGAAACGATCGCACTCAGAAGTTGAACGACAAGTACGAGATATTCTCGATGAAATTGGATTGGAACGAAGTGTTGTGATTTTTCGATGGTGTGGAATTGCAATTACTGCGATAGCCAAAAGGATAACATCGGGAATATTTGTGAATGAGAAGAACATAAATCGGGTAAGAGATGGATTAGGCAAAAATCCAGTATTATATTTGCCCAGTCATCGGAGTTATTTAGATTTCATCTTGATGTCGTACATATGCTTTCATTACAACATTGAAATACCTGGGATAGCAGCTGGAATGGGTAAGCTACAGTCCCAACATTCAGAGTTCAATATTACCTATGTATGTACTACATATCTAAGTACATTTATGTGTTTTCATTTTAATTTCAAATTTAACCTGCCTATCTTACACAATTGTTCATTTGAAACTAAACCTTGAACGATTGAATCAAGAAAAATGTACTTTTGAACCATCCCCCCCACCAAATCGAATTTGTTTTTCTTGGACTTTTGACTTCATATTTTGTTCATTAATGAACTTATCTTTTTTAAAAATAATATTTGCGGATATTCGATAAGATTTAGCAAGTGGGTATGAAATTTAAATAAGATTTAACTAAAAGATACATTAATTATTCAAATAAGAGCCAATAATCATGTGTTTTTATCAGCTTATTTTAAGATTTCTAAATATGATAAGTAGGTAAGTAACTTATTTGAACCTTACAACATCATAGGAATACCTAGTAATTAAGGATATACTGAAGGTGTGGCTACTTTTAAAGAAGTTAGACAATTATTGCAAACATGACTCAATTCTTTGAAATATAAAATTTATTCATTAACATAATATTGCTGATAAATTTAAGAATTAAATGCTTTCATAGGAAGGACTAAATATGAACAATTGTATTTTTGTCTATGTAGGTTTTGTAAGAATCAGCTAAATTTTTGCATATCATTTCATATACACTTAACAGTTGTGTTCATAAAAATATATAAATAAAACAAACGTTAAAATATACATATTTCAGTAAATTTCTAACAACAAATCAAATCATTTTATTTATAATAACAGACAAAAATTTTTATTGATTTTTACCGTTACTTTTGTCACAGTTTAAATCATTTTTAAAATGTATGGCTGTTCATATTAATAGCAGTACATAGCATTGCATTGCAAAAAGTTAGAAAAACTATAATAAGTTGTATGAAACTATGTATATTAATAATTTTATGCCACAAGATAACCATTTGAGAGATTGAGCGTCCACTCCATAACACATAACTTTTTTTCCTCAAACCATTATTTTGCCCTTTTTGAAGTATGGTTTAGGTCATTACTTTGTTGGTATTCCCCAACCTGCGGTATTTCTTCTTCAGCGTAAGGTAACATAACCTTCTTGAGAATATATACTTAGCTGTATCCATTATACCTTTACGAAAAGTAGGAAAAGCAAACCCATATCACTACTTTCTCTCCGTTTTGTTTCACTGTCTTCAGAGTGTATCGTTTGCTGTTTTTTGGGATCTTCTCACATACTGCCCATTGTGATACAACATGAATCTTTCTTCTAAGCTCAATGAAATCAGTGATGTTATTCCACCTAATGTTTGCCTTCTTCATAGCGTCTTGTATTTGTAATAGTTTACATGTAGTGTAGTATGCCAGCATTAGCCAAACGTAGTACAATGAGTTGTACTGTACCATTTCTGGCGAGTTCATCTGCCTTGCAATTTCCTGGAATGTCTATGGCCCGGTACGCAGCAAAGGTGAACGTTTAAACTGTTGTGTCATCTCATAGATGATAGGCAGTTCTGGACTGTTATAGAGTTTGTAAAGACTGAGTCCAAAGATTTGATAGCGGGCTGACTATCTGAAAAAATACAGATATCAGATGTTGATATCACGTTTTTCTTTAAGCCAGGACAAGATTTCTTTTATCGCCAAAATTTCCGCTTGGAACACGCTACTATGATTGAGAAGGCGGAATGAGAGACTCAATTTCAGTCGCCTCCACCAACCCCTTCATTTATTTTTAATCCCTTAGATAGAAAAGGGACGACTTAGTTCTCATCGCTTCACAGAATATTCCTCAATTTCTATCTTCGCCAATCTTGATGTAAATAAAAGACCGTTAGATGAAAAATCACAAGTTAAATTTTGTTATCAGAATGTGCCATTTTAATATTTTTGACAACCTAATAAAGTGTGAGCAGCGCTGTTATTTTTATGATTTTATGTTTGTATGTTTTATAGGCTTTTTAATTAAAAACGAAATTTCTTATTAACACAAATATTTATGTTTTTCTTTTGAATCTTTTATTTCGAATAAATTTATTAAATAATTTTATTCGTCAAAACAAAATACATAATTAAAAACTAGATTTTAATATTATGATAAGTTTAAAGTACTCCTACAACTCGGCCATCCTGACCATTTTGATCGACTCGATCAATAACAATATTACATAATTAAATCAAAACATGAAACAGTTAATTTATATAATGCAATAATACAAAGATTAATTTTAAACGAAATAAATACACAGTAAATAGCAATTTAGTAAGTATAACCTTTCCGAAATTAAATTATTTTTGGGAATCACGTGTGTCAACCCAAGAACGGATACGAGAGGCTTCAATTATACCATCATACGGAATTTGACTTAACTGACAATTTTGAATATATTTTTTCTGAGGCGTCAAAAGCTGAGTTTTCTTCTGCATTTCGTTATAGTCTTCAATAAGATTATTATGTTTTTTAACAAGTTCCATATAAGTTTCTCTCAATCGTTTAATAACCTCACAGTGGACCTTTTCAAGACGTTGTATTTCCTGATTGCATTCTGAGAGTTCACAATTTGTTCGATTAAGTTGTTCCTTAAGACTTTTCTGAGTTCCCATGTGGGTGGCTTGATTTTCCTTGAGAGTTGTCAACTCAAAGTGAAGTAATTTTCTTTCTTTTGTATGAACTTCTTCATTTGTACGAAGTTCTTCGATTATTGTTTGAAAACATGCAACTTGTTTAGAAAGTTTTTGAATGAATTTAGACTGTTCGAGATTCTTTTCTTCGGCAGCATTAAGTTTTGATAGCAATTCTTTTTGATCTGGTTTTTTATCGGGAGTTTTTTCTCTTCTCTGCAGAAGTTTCGTTTTGGCTTGATTTCTTCGAATTTCTGTCAATTCTCTTTTCAATTGCTCATTTTCGGATTTCAAAGTTTCTACATTTTTACATTTCCATCGAAGCTTATTTTCAATATTTTCAAGTTTTTCATCTGAGCTAGTTCGATGCGCTAATGAATGTCGTTGGCTTGATTTTTGATTTTCAAAATGAGCATTTTGCTCACAACGTTCACAAGGTCTTCGCTGGATCTCATTAATTTTACTTCGAAGATACGAAATTTCTTGCTCTAAGCCACAGACTTTGTTCTTTAATTCTTCATTATCGTTAATCTCTTGGAAATGTTCATCATGTGAATTGCTTGTCTTAAAACTAATATTATTCTTTTCAAATTGGTCCACTAATGCAACTTGAGGATTTGATTTCTTCGTGCAATTACTCAAAATGTGTTCTTTTGAACCACAACGAAAACAGGAACCTTTTTCTCGCTTTGGATTTGGACACGAACTTGAAAAGTGTCCTATTTGTGAACAATTGAAACACTTTTGTTTTTTAATGTTATCATTCTTATTTAATGAAAACGAAGAAGATGGATTTCTTTTCTGATTTTTTAAATTCCGTTGACTTCGTAATTGACCATAACGATGTGACAATTCCTTGAGTTGTTGAAGGTCATTAGCTGGATACAAAACAGCAATGTCCACTGAATCATCTTCAAAGCCGGCAATTATAAATTCAATAATTTCTTTTTCATCCATGTTCGCTTGACCAGCAAGTTCTTGCATTTTCAGGATATATCCAATAATTGAAAGTTTGGATGAGCAATATGTTGTTTTTCGGAGTTCATTGATTACTTCAGATATGGTGTGCTTTCGACCAAAATTCGATAAAAAATTTTGTCGAAAATTGCAAAAACTTGTAGAATTATCTACTCGCAAAAACAATGCAGCAGCAGAGTTCATTTTCATTAAACGTCGGACTGACCTTAAGCGAAAAACATCATCCGCACTCAATGAATCACAAACACGTTCAAAATCTTTAAGCCACTTATAGCCATCATAAGTTTCGTCAAACGGATTCATTAAGTGTTGAACATCTTCAAAATTTGGACAGCTGACTACAGAATTTATGGTTAACTCTTGCTGCAATTGTTGTATACGTTGTCGTTTTTCTAAGATTCTAATCTCTGCATCAAGATTAATTTCTTCTTGTTGCGGGTTGAGCGGTTCATTTTCGACATCATTAAAATTGTCATCATTATCTTCATCATTTAGATCCAGTTCATTCCTTTTTTCATTATATAATTTTCTTAATTGTATTAAGGAAGCTGAACTCGAAAAGGGAATTTCGTGTTCGGTTAACCAATTTTGTATATCTGTTTTATTCATTTTTTATTTTATATTTGTTAAATAAAAATTGCAGTAATAGGTAGTCTTCAATCCCACTTCTGAAGTTATAGGCTTTTTAATTAAAAACGAAATTTCTTTTTAACACAAATATTTATGTTTTTCTTTTGAATCTTTTATTTCGAATAAATTTATTAAATAATTTTATTCGTCAAAACAAAATACATAATTAAAAACTAGATTTTAATATTATGATAAGTTTAAAGTACTCCTACAGTTTATAAGTATATTAAAAAGAGAACCCACATAAACCCATCCACATAAATTAATTTAAATAATGAACAAAATAAAAATATTTAAAACCGTTAAATACAGAATTTTTGAAAAAGCTATGTTTTCTTAACCAAGAATAGCTTTAATATTCCATAGCGGACATTGAGGAAACTTGGTTAAATTGTAAGAACATACATGTATCTTATACATAGGCAGTTGAAAGGTAGAACTAAATATTTTTGCATTGTAAGTTAACTGTTAGACATGACAATATTATAAATAGGGCTCTGTTCACGGACTAATGCAAATTTAACCTTAAAAGTTCAGATGGCTGTGGACAAGTTCTGATGTGTTACAAGTTCTGATGTTTTTATATAAAAACAAACAACTTTTACAGCAACGTCGTGGTTATTGTATAACTGCCCCAAAGTTCTTAAAATACATTTACCTAACCTTAATGTAATCCAGAATATATGGGATGAATATCCTTCAGTACCTTTAGTCGGGTCTTCAAGAAACATGTCTCTTCACTACCCCGACGCCTCGAGGAAGTCATCTAATTAAAAGCGTACACAACTAAGTTTCCGATTATATATAATTTGTTAAATTAAAGAGTTGTTTTGGTTTTTAACATTAATTTGGTGTTTAATGACTTAAATTGTAATTTTGGCTTATTTAAAATAAAAAACTAGTTCAAATGTTACATAAAATGGTTTCAATGTTTTACACTCTCTGTACATTTGTCCGATTAGGTGGGAGCCACTGTAGGTTTTCAAAATTTTTAAAATCGGACAGTTTCTGGACTATTTATTAAAAATCATTTACTTGCAAGGGTTTGCAATAAAATAATGCGCACAAAATTTACTTCAAAAGATACAGGGGAATCTAAAGTGATCCACACTGTCTATTAGGCAAGTTGTTTGTTGACACTCAGTAAAACCTAAGTAGGTGAGGATTCTGGGAATCATGCTGAACTACTTATTCAAAGGTGCTATTATTCTTCTCCTACCATAGTCTCGAAATATATGTAAAGGGTGATTTTTTAAAAGCTATAAGAAAGTTTAAAAAAAAAACATACAATTCAGAAAAAGCACGAAATCTTTATTTGAATCGATAGTACGGTCCATATAATTTAATGTTTGAATATTATTTCATGCAAATGTTGACCTTGACTATGCCTCAAATGGTGGAATAAATGCTTTAATGTTGACTTCAAATGAGTCAATTCAAGTGGACTTGTCTGTATAGAGATGAGCTTTAACATAGCCCCACAAAAAATAATCTAAAGGCGTTAAATTGCACGATCTAGCGGCCAATTGACAGGTCCCGAACGTGAAATAAAATGTTCACCGAACTCGACTCTCAATAAGTCCATTGTTGCGCATGCTGTGTGGCATGTGGCACCGTCTTGTTGAAACCACATGTCATGCAAGTCAAGCTTTTGCATTTTGGGCAAAAAAATGGTGAGCGCTATCAATTAGATATTATCTCACGGTAGCGTTCACCATTCACAGTTACGTTACGACTCGCATCATCTTTGAAAAAGTACAGTCCAATGATGCCACCAGCCCATAAACCGCACCAAACTGTGACTTTTTCTGGATGCATTGGTAGCTCTTGCAATGCTTCTGGCTGATATTCACTCCAAAATCGACAATTCTGCTTATTTACGTACTTAACAGAGCACGCATTTTGATAATAAAATTCAATAATTTGCAAGCGTTGTTCGTTTGTAATACGATTCATTGTTAAATTATAGACCAAACTGAAGATGTTTGACAGTGAAACAAAACACGAAACGTGCGTCAGCCAAAAAGATAATAGCTAAAAAATCACCCTTTATATTAGTAATGATGTTGCTCATCAGTTCTTACCACACTTTAAACAATATAATCACGGCACCAACTCCTTTAAGTAAGTTTGGTTGGAGCTTTCCTTAAGTAACCACTTCATTCACTATTGCTGGTCAGAGCTTCAACTTCTCTCAAACTTGATGTTTTGTCCGACTCTATTCAAAGAATTGTTTCCTTACATTCACACACTGAAGTCTTTGTGACGGGGGATTTCCACGTTTACAATTTTCCTTGGCTTCTCCATTGAGGCCAGACAACACTTGAACGAATGTGTACTGTGATTTTGGCTGAGTTTAACCACTTTATTCAGTTTGTCAAAGAACCCACACGAATGTTGGACGTTAATGGTCGAGCAGAAAATACTCTTGACTTTTTTCTAACCTCTGAAAACTTCTTACCATATTGTTTTATCTGCTAATTTCTCGTGTTAAAAAAATCCATTTAAAGAAAGAGCTCGTGTTGGATAGAGTATCCTGGATAGGTGAATTTTTAGATACCTTATTGAACGAGTTGAAAACAGCCAATAGCCTCTGAGAAATTTAAATTATAATTTTTTGAAAAATAAAGCCTGCTTTCTATACTGTCAAGTATAGACATTTTTTTTCAACCGCAAATTAAGAATATTGAATGCTTTACCCAACCCTGTATATCCTCTTCCATTTTTATATTCAGACTTTTAAAACCAAAACTGTGTTTAAACATGATAAGGTTAGTCATAATTCCCTAACGTTTAAGGTTAAGACTTGAATTTAAAAAAAAAATTATAATACTGACAACGTTTCGTAATTATATTCCTTTCAGATTTCCATGCAATGTTTGGTATGGGGAAAATGCTACGCAAAACCGGTGCATTTTTCATGCGACGTTCATTTTCTGGCGACGAGCTATATTGGGATGTTTTTCGTGAGTACATGTATGCCCTTGTTGCTTCCTATCACATCGGTACCGAGTTCTTCATCGAAGGCACAAGAAGTAGAAATTTCAAAGCTCTTGTCCCCAAAGTTGGTCTCCTATCAATGGCCCTTATGCCATATTTTACTGGTGAAGTTTCTGATATAACAATAGTTCCCGTTAGTGTGTCCTATGAGCGCGTACTAGAAGAACAGCTATTTGTTTATGAATTATTGGGTGTTCCTAAGCCTAAGGAGACAACTAAAGGATTTTTCAAAGCCCTTAAAATAATCGATGAGCGTTTTGGACGAATGTACATGGATGTTGGAAATCCAATATCTGTCAAAGAGTTCTTTGGTTCTTGTGGACCAGAACGAATTCGGAGAGCAAGTATACCTAGCCATTTGCAGAAGCTCAATATGGACGAAGTTTTGATGATCAAAAAGTTAGCAAGTGAGGTGAGTTGAAGAATTTCTATTTCTAATAAATATCAAACCAATAATAACAAAATAAAATTTAAGGTTGTTTATCAGCAACAACGAAGAGTGGTGATAACAACTTTTAATATGATTGCTGTTTTATACACGTACAGCTTAAATTGCCAGCGACCTTTAAACTTAGATGAGCTTTCAAGAGACGTCGTATTACTCAAAACTCTGTTCGAAAAGCTGGGGGCCCACGTGGCTACCAATAATAATGCCATTAAGCCAGAAATAATCAAGACTGTTGAAATTCACTCTAACGTTGTTACATTCGAAAAAGCCAATTTAAAGTACACACCATCGACGGGAGTCGATATGAAAAATATTGAACTGAAAAAGCTGAAAGGCCATATGTTAGCACAAAATACCATGACAATAGCGGTTCCTGCTTTGCACATTCAACTTTATATTAATCCCTGTATGTTTTGGTTGGCTAAGCCGTCATTTGTTGTCTTAGCAGCGATGAAATTGAATGCAAATGGATATCGAGACATTTTACCTGCAGATCAACTTGAAGACAAATTTAATGAGTTGTGTAAGATATTCAGCCAAGAATTTATCTTCGAATCAAATAAAAACGAAAACGTAAGTTTTATTATGCGTAATTTATGCATAAAATGACATATAATATAATTTTGCAGAGTGTCTCGCACATTCTCGAAGTTTTAAGGAGTTTTGGTGTATTTAATGGTATGGAATTTCTGTCAAATGATGTATCCAAACTTTTGCTTAGTGCCATATCGCCATTCCTTTGTATATACTATCAACTAGCTGTAGCTATTATGGAGGTAATTTTAACAAAGTTTTAATTAAATTTTAGGTTACTTTTTAAATACTTGTCTTTCTTTTGTTTTTTTAGCTTCCTAATGATGAATTCACAGCCAAAGAAGCAATTTTACAAACTCAAAAACGAGTAGAAGAACTTCTAACAGCAAAAAGTCATCAGAACGTTCATCCATATTGTTTAGCATTGGATAATTTAAATATAGCCCTACAATCTTTTGTCCAAGGTGGTTGCCTTCGAAAAATAAAAGACACTACAACATTTCATAAAATTCCCCAAAATCTTCAGCATTTAAAATCAATTTTGCTTAACTATTGTGAGCTTTTACCTTTTACAAAACTCTACCAAGATACTTTAGAAAGGTTGCCATCAAAATTGTAGTATAATAAGAAAAAATTAATTGCGCGCATTCCTGCTTACGTGTGGATTATGTTCGGTTTGTGTTCATTTATAGTCTCTAATAGAATTAGACAACTTGTAATTCAATTGCCCTCTAAATTAACATATTTTTGGTTAATGAAACTTCTGTAATAATTCAGAAATACGTATTTAAATTTTAATAATATTTTAGCGTGCTTTGAAAAAAAAATACCATTTTCTTTTCTTCCAAAGAGGCTCGAAAGTTATGTTTAGTTAAAGGTAGTCAGTATTTTCTTACATAATCGCATTTTTATTTAACGTACGTTCCTATGCGCACAACTTTTTAGAGCCAAGAGAGTATTTATGTAAACATTTTGGATTAGATTTAAGAAAACATTTTTGTTCAAACAAAAACTAGAGCCTAAAAATGAAAATGGAAGGGAGAGGGCTGGAATAAGCTATTTAACAAAACCTTTAATATTGGTAGATTTGAAATTAGTCGGTTATAAGCTTTTATTTTACAAAAATTAAAGTAAACATTAAATTCTAGACTTCTAAGAGAAAAACCATTCCATTTGTTAATATTTTTTTGTTCATGGATTTATTTTTTGTAGAATATATTGTAGACAAAATTAATTCATACATATATAATCACTTGTTTCTAAGATTTTTTTTTTAAATAAGTTCTAATAAAACGTGTTTTCGGTAATTCACAAGTGCTCGTGGAAGAGCATAATTATTACAAGACCCTGCTTGTAGACTCTCCTACAATAAAAACACAGAGTTGTCTGTGGATTGACTTGAGTATTTATTTTTGCGGGGATTGTACAAATGCAACTAATAAATTATTATTTTCCTTTAAAATTCAAAATTGAAATTTATTGTTTTATGATTATTTTTCGTGTGAAAAATTGTTCATCGCATGACCCAAAAAAAAAAACAAAATTTTGTGATTTTTATTTTTGGCCAATTATTTTGTTTATTTTACTTTATTTCTGTGGATCTTTTCTTTAAAGTCTTAACCCAACATAATCGAATTTTTTTTTTGTTTGTTTAAATTGTATTTAAAAATAAATATAAAAATAAAATTCCACATGCATAAAGGTTTTGACGATGTATGTACGTGCTTTGTTTAGTACATGTGGAATATACATATGTTTACAAAAATTGAACTTTTAAAGGTGCTAACACGCACAATAAATGTATGTATCAAAGACACTCCATCTGGTCCTCATTGAGTTATGAAATTCTCTTAGTACTGACAAAGTTTTATTCAAATTCACGTCAATTTGATTGAAAAGATTTTTGTTAGAGACATACTATTGTTTTTATATTTTTATTTAATTAGCCAAAATGATGCGGTGAAGCGTATGTATGTATTATAAAATCCTAATACCTAATATGTTTGTGTCTAATTATTATTGGTGTAAATGTATTTTTTAATGATAAAAAGGAATTAATTTAAATAACAAGTTAAAACGTTGCAGGTGTGTTTTATTTCTAGTAGATGTTTGCTGTTAATTCGATGCTGCCAATGAGTGAAATGACTCCTCCTGTACCTGAAAGCGTACACGATTCTATTGGACGAATCTTCTTTCGCAATCGTTCAGTTGCTACAGTACTTAAAGATCTTGGCATTCACAAATCCGCTGGCCCGGGTAGTATCCCCGATATTGTTCTGAAGAGGTGGTCTTCAACGCTGTCAATACCACTGCGCAAGCTTTTCCATCTGTCCTATTCTACATGTCTCTTTCCGAGTGGATGGAAAACAGCATTTGTCCAACCTGTCCCTAAAAAAGGCGAATCCTCCTCCCCCTCTAACAATCGTCCAATTGCACTTACGTCCCTTCTTTCCAAGGTCATGGAAACGCTGATTAATGTTCAGCTTAAGAAATATCTTGAAGAACGAAAACTTCTAAATGACCAGCAGTATGGCTTTCGTAGCAAAAGATCCACTGGTGACCTCATGGTTTATCTCACCGAACAAATCTTTACATCGTTTGGGAGAAAATAAGATTATTGCACTTGATATTTTAAAGGCATTTGATAGAGCTTGGCATCAATCAAAATAATTTGATGCTTCGAAAACTCAATGCTGTCTACTGTCTCAAAAGCGTAACCGTCTCCCAATGCCACTGTCTATGGGTGGTATTTGCATCGAAGAGACTGAACATCTTTCAATTCTACGTATGTGCATCACAAACCACTTGTTGTGGAGTGATCACATATTCGACAATGCTGCTAAGTTTTTCTGAGACTATGCAAGAAGCTTTTTAACCCCTTTATTCGTCCAAAAAAAATAACGTACTTGAGTCTTCTGGATAGAATTGAAAAAAGAGTTCTAAAAATGATAGGAGATCGTTCTCTTACTCTTGAACACTAACGCAAGGTCTCATGCCTATCATTGTTTTATCGTTATTTTTATAAACAATGGTCTAGTGAAATAGCCTGTTGCATCCTCCCCTCATATAATTCAACCGTACTACCCGCACTGCTAGGAATGTCCATTAGTTTACCCTTGAGGACGTACTGTTAAGTACAGGGACTCTTTCTTTAGCCGCACTACACGAATGTGGAATGCTCAATATTTCACACTCATTTCAATGCGCAAACATTCAAAACCAATGTGTATCGGTTTCTCCTTTCTAATCCTATCCTCCTTTCCTATAATATGTATATAAGAAAAAAAGATTTTAAAACCAAAATTCCAAAAAATTATCCAAAAACTTCCAGTGTTTCATATGCAAATTAAAAGTTTCTTCTTTAAGCCAACTGAATAGGTGAAAAGAGAGGAAATCGATTTGCTTAGAGACCAAGGGTTAACCGGGCGTTCAATAGCTAATAAAATGGTCCAAAGTCTTAGTTTCTTTTATAATTACTTAAAAAATTAAGGTTCGTATGGAAAAAAACATGAAGGGAGGTAAAAAGTCCGCGGAGACGCAAGTTGCTCAACAATTTTTAACTTAAATCAAACATTTAAGACATCTTAAACAAATTAAATCTGAGAATACAACTACGATACTAAACGAAAAAGCATGGTGTAACTTGGATGTTTCAGAGGAAAATTAGCCTGATTTTGATGGTCCCTGATGAGTTCAATTATTTTTATTTTCAAGATTTGAGAAATTTAATATGATATGAGCGGCAGTTAGTTATTATGGAACAGTTGAAATTGAAGTCGTAACATCAAAAATGGAAAGAAAACTTCCTAAATTTTCCAACAATAATTTTACTTGACCTACGAACATATGTAACTATTTCCACGGAGTATATTAAAAACATCGATAGAAAAGCAAAATGTGAAGTGTGCAGTTCCTTCGATGGTTAGTTTAAACTTTAAGAGGGGGTTGCGATAAAGCTGTATAAAGACCTACGGTGAAAGGGAAGTATGGGTTGTACAATAGGGTTTCAAATTGGTAACACCGACGAACTCGTGGTGAGGTGGGACATGGCCAAGCTGCATCAACAGCCGCAGCACATTTCCAAGGTGTGTCAAGTATTTGTTGTCGTTCATTGTACTACATATGTGTGTGTGGTGGTAAGAATTGAAGTTCTGTTTTAGCATGATTTGTTTTTATTTTTATCCTCTCCCATATCCAGCGAGCTTTCCCAAAATTGTTTACCTTTTATAGCAACGCAATGCATTTACACATTATGTGGCAAAGCAAAATAAAACATTTATATTTTAAAAATTTAAACCCAAACCTTGTTTTTGTTATATTAAACTATTTGGGATCCTCAAATGATATTCATACATACATTATGTATGTATGAATATCATATCATAACTTAACTTATCATAACTTACTCATTTTCAACTAAATAAACAAAAAAAAAAACAAGAATATTACAGTTAGGGAGATTTTTCTTGATTAACTTTCCAGTCAACTTTCCATTAAAGTTGACTTAATTGGAAGGTAATTTTTTGGCCGCTAGTCAATCAGATATTAGAAACTTGCCTTACTTTCAAGTCTCTTTTGTTGTCTGAACCGGCCCATTGACTTCAAATTATTTATCTTTCACAAAAGTTGTTATGAATAAATTGTTAAGGTTTTAAGCAAGTCAAATCGACAGACGGGATGGGAAGTTATTAGTGTGGGTCGCATCCCAGCCTTTTTTTTATGTTTTGTTGGCCACATTATGGTTGGTGCTAACTTAGCTTCAGTGCTTTTTTCTTTTACGTGTTTACGATATTTTAACTCATGTACCACTACCAACCGCTCACTGTGAAGTCGCCACGATTCTTCACGTAGTCTTCCTCTTTGTCGACCTTCGACAATCATGATCTTCTTTTTATGACGTTTATTTGAAAACATCATGCCTCGCCATATTATTTGTAGTTGGAGTGCAAAAAGATTTTCCGCTAGCAAAATCAATCAGAATCTTTATTAGATTTCCAGAAAAGTTTACTCCACCAGAAAGAATATTCAGCCCTATCATGAATTCCATCGTAATCGGAAATTTTTACGAATCCCGAAAAACTGTATCATGAAATCCGTTCGTAGTGGAAAATCTCATATGTCGTTTTCAATTGGCAATCTGGAAGTGAAAAAAAGCATTCTGAATGCGTTCAATTGGGCAAAAGTGACAGTTCTGATTCTGAAAAGAAGAGAATTTCCCTTCTGGTTTTAAAAACAGAATCAGAAGCAGAATCACTCACACATTCATACATTTTAAATGTCACTTCCTCCATGTTTGCAGCACAAAAACAAAATGAAATTTAGAGCGAATACACATATATGTGACACGTGTCATACTCAACCAATACATTCTCACCAAACTTCAGATTCTTCGGAATAAAAAAAAACTGTTCAATTGGGATTCCGAATCGAAGAACAATTCCAGATTGCCAATTGAAAACGACGATACAATTTTGCATTACGAACGGATTTCATGATACAGTTTTTCGAGATTCGTAAAAATTTCCGATTACGATGGAATTCATGATAGGGCTGATTAGCTATTTTATCAATGGAGTGGAGAGGGCGAATAAAATCGGGCATAAGATGCATCCTTGTGGGACTCCTGAAGAAGCATCAAAATAATCTGACGTCTTTAAGCCATTGAAAATGAGCTTAGGAACTTTAAATATTAAAGAATATTAAATACTTTACACACTTTTTTACGATTATTTATTTATTATTAATACAAGTATAAATATATATAATAATTTTAATAAATTTTAGCAGTCAGAAAAATACACATTTCAAATTGAATTGATACCAATATGGGCCAACTCTTCCCAGTTAGTTCCTTTGAAGAATGAGTGCTCACGTATTTGCTCAAAATCAAATCTTAATACTGGTGTAATTTGTAACAACCCCTCAAGCAAATCAACTGCTTCTTCAGAGATTTCAACATGTGGATATTGTATTGAACTATAAAGATCCATACTGCCAGGGTGACATTGTTTGAAAGACTTGAAAAACAAACAAAACAAAAATTACAACCATTAAAAATATGAATAAATACTTGAAATATTGTATACTTACTACACCCAAAAGCAATTGATATAATGCAACCCCACAGCTCCACCAGTCGGATTTTGTTGTCAATGGTCTTTCAGGAGCGACATAGTGTTGAGACAAGGCCTTATGACTGCAAACCTTTTGTAATCCATCAGATATCCCTTCATTTTGATAGAAGTAGGTCAGAAGTAATTGCCCCTTTGAACCCAAGAGTAGATTACCACCATGAAGATCTCTAAAAGTAGAAAGCAGAAAAAGTTTCAATCGTGTGTCGCGGTGAAGAGAGTAAGTCAGAAGCTCACCCTAAAACCACACCTTTGGAATGCAACGCATTTACGGATGTAATCAATTCTCTTGCCCACTGCTTGACACTGGCTTCCGGTAGACTCATCTTTTTCTTCGGAGACTTTGGAAATCTGGATGGAGTCAGTGGCAAGGGACTAACATCTTCAACTGTGAGTTGCTCTTCTTTTTTACTATCCACTTCTTTAAGAGTATTGGAAACAGATTCAATAAGTTTCTGTGAACAAATCACGATATCGTTAAAATCCATATTTTCCGATGCAGTTGGAATGTCCGGTGTCTCAGCAAAACCTGAGTCATGGGTATTTGACTTGGCCAGATTTTCAGCTGAGATACATTTTGTTTTATTTTTTTCCGGATCGACTTCGGTAAAAATCTCGCTAAGAGAAACTGTCTTCACGTTAGTTGGTGTGTATGAATTTACGTAGTCAAACAACTTGCCACCCTTAGCTTGTTGTAGTAGAAAAAATATCTTTTGTTCGGACTGAAAGAATGCCACCAAGCTGACCATATAAGGTACACCTTGGGGTAAAAATACTGTTTGGGCGGGCGAATTACTTGAGGGTTTTTCTATTCCCTTCATTATGAATACAGTTTTGTCGGTTACGTTTTGCACAAGCATTACTGTGTCAATGATCCGAAGAACTTTATACTTGGCCAAATGATTCCATGGACGTTCTAAATACAATGAACTAGATTTCGAATCACAGCAATCAGTCACATCAATAGAGAGTTGAAAATTGTTCTGCGATAAAATTAAAATGATAAAAAGCGTGTTTATCCTAAAGGGACACATGCACCTACGACTTACTTTGCCATCATCCTTTTGGTTCTGTAAGAATTTTTCAAAAATGTCTTCAGCTCTGGACATATATTTATTAACTTTGGTTTTTGATATAAGTTTTCGTTCATCATTTGAGTCGTCTTTTAATAAAATACAAATAAATCAAACGTGATCCCGTAAAATACCGAATTTAAATGTGTCTTACCTTTTGCTCCTGAGAGAAGAACGTCGACGCCCTTCTTGTACCCTTTGTAGGCTTCAGCATATTCCATGTTCACTTCAGCTTGAACTGCCCTACTAAATTCCAACGCTGCTTCGTATATATAATCGTTATCCTCTCCCTCGAACGACACCATCGGTGTCAGGATCTTCGAAAAATCCCGCACGGTCTCTTTCTGTTCATTTGGAGGTGTTTCGTCTTTAACATTTTCTAACATCGCCTTCGATTCTTCTGGAGGCTTTACAAGCTTATTTTCAAATGACTGCGCGAACGTCTGTTCTTTCTTCGGATCAACTAGACTCAAACTATCGTCGTACTGTATGTCAAGTTTGTCACAGATGGCCTCAATGTTACCCTTGGAAGTTGGATTTTTATGAAATGGTGAATTCTCAGCTGAGTGACCATCATCAAAGAAATGCATAAACGAATGAGATTTATACAGGGCCGGATGTTGGGCTACAAAGTCTAGTAAATCAAGGATGTATTCTTTTCTACTCTGGATGACTTTGGCATCGAATCGTTTGAAATAACTGTGATCGGTTGGCTCAGGTACACTACCATTAAGATGCATTGTTTTGTGTCGACGAGATATTTCACGGTAGAGACGTTTCACATCATGGAACCGCTTCCATACGGATATACAAGTGAGGGCTTCTGGGACTGAACGAGGAAAAACCTAGGATTGTTTTATTTTTTGGGAAAAATCTATTGAGAAGCTCAAAGCGCTAAGTGAATGAAAAGAGTCTCTTACAACTGATGTTATTTTATAGATGGTGTAGCCTTGTTTGTGGATGAGTGTATCGGTAACAGTAAAACTGTGGATCCATCCACCGAGATTTTTTGTCATGATTACAGTTTTTAAAACCGAATTATTTACATTTTTCGTATTTCTGTTTAGATTGAAAAACCGTCTAATAAATAAATACCAATGTTGACATTTCATAAAAAAAGGAACATTCACAATGACAGTTTTCTTTGAGTTGAGAGTTCAGTTCAGAATAGAAGATTAGATGCGTTCAAATTATGGTATGGTGCACAAACAATTCATACGTTTAACGCATCAAAATTCAGAAATGGATTTCCTATATACTATAGTCCGTATTCATAGTTCTTCGATAATTTATGATTTTGTCTTAGCTAAACTAAACTCCTCCTAAAAATAAACACGACAGAATCTATGTTCAAGCTGTTTTGAACTTTATAATATAAATCTAGACATTTTATTTGAAAATACAAGAGCAAAAATTAAAATGTCAATAGACTTAAGCAAGGATCAAGGTTTTGAGATTTATTTTTAATTTTATATTGGTGCAATATATATTACCCAATTTAAGTGCGATTTTACTATAAAAAGAATTTTAAGTACCTTTTAAATATCATTTTTAGATAATGGAAAAACACTTATTATATCAACCTTTTTTCTTTCAAACCAATATTTTTTAGTTGTCCCAAATTATTTTCCGATTTCCTTATTAATTTGTAGCTTTTGTTAGGTTTTTTTGATTTATTTTATTACACTTTTGTGAAGGGTTGCGGCAATGTTGTTCTGTCAAAGAGTTATAGTATTCAATAAGAAGTAAAAAATGGTACATTCTCTCCACTTTCAGATTTGGACATATATCTGACTCTTTACTTTTTTGAAGATGGAGATAGATAAATGTAAATCTACTTTAAATAAAATTTAGCAGTCCTTATTGTGATTTTTAAATGAAAATTTCAACTCATACATTAAACTCTGTTAACAAATCCAGGTGCGAAAATCAAATTTAAAAAGCTTCCTTTTATTTTTTAATCTTGTGTATTTTAGAAGCGGTTACGTAATTTTCCACAATTTTGTTTGAAATTATTTCCTTTTATAACTTGGAGTTTAACCAAACTGGACATTTGCAATGATGTTAATGCAAAGCACTTAACTAGATTTGAAACTTTCTTCAAAAAATATAAGAATGAAACATTTAAAACAAGGTTCTTCTTCAAGTAAAGTTCTTAAGCGAAAATACAAAACACATTATTAGTCATTTTTAATTTTTTTTTTTAACTTAGGTCAATTGCATAGCTTTATATTTCAATTAATTTCCATAATGAAATGGACAGTTAGAATACAAGAAAACGGCCTGAAAATTGGGATAACCCTGAAAAAGTACGTCATTGTATTTAATTTGTTGATTACAACAGCCAAAAACCATAGTGCTTTAACCAAAATCCTAAGCTATCATCTCCGTGTATTTGGGATCACATGTAGAGTTTCTTGACAGTCTGTTTTGGAAAACATAGACTAATTCGTTCAGATAAAATATAAAAAAAATATCCCAAATGCACAGAGATGATAGTTAAGGATTTTTGTGGAAGCACTATGAGTTTTAGTGTAGCTAGTTTTTTTTCACCCTTTGCAGCAGGCCAATTTTTTGAATTAAATGAAAACCATGTGCCATGGACTAAATTCGGATGTCTTTTGCCAAAAAGGACGTCCCAATTAAAGGATTCACGCAAGATAATGAACCGAGGCACTCATAAAAGTTGTAGAAAGAATGTGATCTCCATAAAACAATATACTTAATAGAAGACCCATCAACATTAATTTGATTTTAAAAAAATGTAATATGTATGTCTGGGGGGGGGGGGAAACAAATATATGGTATTCCAAACTTTTTAAGACATGTGTCAAGGTGGTTAATTCTATATTGAAAGATGCCATTATGATATTCAAAATAAATGTGCAACGATCATGTTTTTACGGACTAGAAATAATTTTAACCGTTAAATAATTTTATTGCAAAAATACAGTACCATTCTTAATGCGTTTCTATTATTTTTCCAGGACAAATTAGAGGGAAATAATTCAGATACTTTTTATAATTATTTCATTTTGTTTAAGTTTAACAACACGGATTTATTCTTGCTTTAAATAATTTAAACTTACTTTGCTTCTAATCCTTATGTATTTATTTTGTATCTTTTATAAATAAACTTATAATTTGTTTGGAAAAAATGCTTTTAAAACAAATTTATTGAAAGTACACTTGTGGTTCACTGACAACAAACAATACCTGAGTTATTTTGAAAAGGTCATACATAAAACAGTTAAACTAACAATTTGACGTGTATAAAGCTAATACAAGGCAATTTTTGACTTGTGTAGTAATACATTAAGGCCTTATACAAACTTATTTGGGGTAAGTTAGACAAGCTATATTAAAACCTATTATAACAAGTCTTATGTTTACAAAATAACTTTTCATAAAAAGTGTTCGCAAGTCGACAAATCTCAATTAATTGAGACACCACCATGTGTACCAAGAACTATGTATAAACAGGGACAACTATGGGATTGGAAAAATATTGAGACGTTATTGTAATAAATGTTAAATTTTTATTGATACTTTACTACATAATTAAGTTTCTATACATTATTTTTTAAATTTTATAAATACCTTAGCCACTTCATCATTAACATATAACGATTATTTCATGAAGTTTAAATCGTTTTTGGCTAAAAACATTTTACTCAAGTTGCAGGAGGAGATGATACAAAAACAGAGTTCAGACTTTTATGTTATATCAAAATAATATAGCTCAAAACCGACTGTAATAGTTTGCATAAGTTGTTTGCAAACTTTTTTAAGAAAACTAAAGCTTTTCTAAAAGAAAGGTAATAGTTTGCTGTTGGTAAATAGCTTACTTAAGAACTCAAGAATTTGAGATACATTAAAGTTTTTTTTTTTCATTCTTAACGGAATCCGATCACATCAAAAAAAAATTCAACTTAATCATTATTGTTATAATTGATTTATGTTTTGTCTCAATTTGCATTGTGATTAATTCTAGTTCCCCCTCTTTTTATAAAAATCAAATACAATAACAGGTGTTGAATTTTATTGCAAAACAATGCGGCTGATAAAAAAAGCATTTAAACAGCTCACTTTGTCAAAGAATCTAGCCCCTAGGCCCTTATTGTATTACTACGATAAAATTCTGTAATGTATTCTTAATGTTTTCGAAACACTGCCTAATCGAAAAGTTCATTAATACATTGTTTAGTTTAAACTCATTTAATGTGTAAATGTGCAACACATTTACTTTGCCTTTTTTATTACCTAAACTATAACTTTTCATCAAAAACATTAAACCACTTTAAAATGTCTTCAAAAAATAAAATAAAAATGTATTAATATCAGCTAAGACTTTCTGATCAAAAATAATAATTATGTAAATACACATTTGTATACATAATTGTCTGAGTTATAAGTTTCTTGGGAACTTTTAACTGTTTAATATGTTTGTTAATAACCTTCATAAGCAAGCTATAAATAATTTGTTTGTACTTAACTTAATCACTATTTATAGTTAAAAGTTTTTGGGAGGATTTAAAAAAGTAATTGCATACTAAAGATACGAGTCTTGTATATGATCTGTCAATTTCATATTCACATAATACAAGCTATTGTTTTGAACATATTTCGAAAAGTAGTTCATTTGCATAAAGAAGCTTTATATTGTTACAGTCTTATTTAATAGAATTCGCTAAACAGATGAATAGTTATACAGTGAATAAGGGTTTATGTAGGCTCTATGCAACGTTGCGAAAATTCCTATTTATAAAAAATTTTGCTATAAATTTTAGTTATACAATGCTTATATCAAAAAAAGTACCAAAATGGAACAATCTATTCCATTTATGTCTATAAAATCAGCTTGTTGCCATAACAACTAAAATATAACAAAATAATTCCAATTATTTTTATGATATTCTCTTTCGAAAATCTATATTTTTTTTAATTCTTCGTTTCTTCGGCTCACGGTCACGACTCACGAGCTAAACTGGAGAGGCATTATTGTTTTTATTTTAATTTCAAAAAGAGATTAGAGAAATCAAAATGACATTTACGAAATAATAATAACAACAATTTCCTTATGTAGGCTCTATTCAACCTCAAAACGCGTTTAGCTTATTATGGGACTATGCAACCTTGTATAAGTTTTATAAATAGCATTTTTGCGTTTAGAGGCATTTTAGAGATTACACAACTTTATGTAGGCTCTATACAGCGTTTTTAAATAAGACTGTTACAGTCTTATTTAATAGAATTCGCTAAACAGATGAATAGTTATACAGTGAATAAGGATTTATGTAGGCTCTATGTAACGTTGCGAAAATTCCTATTTATAAAAAATTCTGCTATAAATTTTAGTTATACAATGCTTATATCAAAAAAAGTACCAAAATGGAACAATCTATTCCATTTATGTCTATAAAATCAGCTTGTTGCCATAACAACTAAAATATAACAAAATAATTCCAATTATTTTTATGATATTCTCTTTCGAAAATCTATATTTTTTTTAAATTCTTCGTTTCTTCGGCTCACGAGCTAAACTGGAGAGGCATTATTGTTTTTATTTTAATTTCAAAAAGAGAGGAGAGAAATCAAAATGACATTTACGAAATAATAATAACAATAATTTCCTTATGTAGGCTCTATTCAACCTCAAAACGCGTTTAGCTTATTATGGGACTATGCAACCTTGTATAAGTTTTATAAATAGCATTTTTGCGTTTAGAGGCATTATAGAGATTACATAACTTTATGTAGGCTCTATACAGCGTTTTTAAATAAGACTGTTAGTATATAAATTATTGCGTCCCAATTTTTAAGAATTGGACTCTATAGAAGCTAAATTCTAAGTTGGGAGTAGAAATGTATACGAATTACAAATACAACATCCGCAGTACAACTACAACCAATAAAAGGTTAAGTGAAATCTCGCAATGGATAGATATCTAATCTGCAAAATGGAAAACAGAAAAACAAATTAAATATAAGTTATTCCTGATTTGGCAATTTCTCACCGCACTTTAGTATTAAATCCCAAAAAACACTAGTAATTTCATCAACAGACCAAAGATCTAAACAGACCTTATTGTTATCACTGTGAAACAAATTGTACAATGACATTTGAACTACTTTGAATGCATCCATTCCTATTGTGAGTCTCATGTATCTGTCAATTGATCAGCTGCCAGATGCCTTGTCATCCATCGTAAACATCAAAACATTTCACAAATTTGCGATAATTTTTATATTCTCAAACTTCTTATCGAATTTTCGCATGATCCGACGACTTTAATAAGATATTGCTCTTTTAAAACAGAAATTATAACTATTATGAATGATATAAAGCGCCTAAAAGATCAACAAAGAGAAATCCATCCTGGATTTGATTCATATATGGAGTGCATGTCAAGATCACTCTTCACTGGTTTGGCTACATTTTGGTTGGGTACGAAATTCTTTCCTAAAATAATAAACTCTTAGTTTTGTGTCATCTTATATAACTTTAATGTTTTGTTTCTTTTTTTAAATTGTGTAAAGGATTTTCCGGTTGCTATTTTACTCAAAAAATCATCCAAACTAAACTAGCCTATCCGCGTCAGTGGAATATCCTTATTTCATCTCTGACAGCTGTTGGCTTATCCTACAAAATCACCGCCGATCGAACGAAGGCTTGTCAAGCTGCGTGGATGGCAGCTGAAGATAAACACACAATTTTAAAAGAAGAAACCTTTTAATTATTTATATTTAAACTAAGAATAAAAAAATATGTTAAGAAGACAACTTGTGAATTTATGTGCAAATGCACTCAGGCAAAGGTCAGCGCCTGTTGTGTGGAGCGCCGTTTGTTCGAAACGTTGCAAATACACACAGTTCACTGGAGTCAAAGGCATCCGCAATAGAAAAAATATGTTTGAAACAAATAAAATCCGTAATAATGACGATGACGAGGAGGAGGAGAATACTTCATTTAATCACGGAATCAACTTAGAAGACCGTGACTACGAAGAGGTTGCCAACACTGCTATGAATCTATCACATGGCCAGAATATCGAGCAGAATGTCTTTGTTGTCCAACCGTACGTCAAATGGGGTTCGAAAAAATCCGCTTCCAATCCAGATTTACAGTTGAAAGAGGCTGAAGCTTTGGTCCACTCCCTTCCAAACTGGAATGTCCAATTGAGTATGAAAGTTCCTCTTGAGTCGTTAGAAAAACGAGTCCTCTTTGGCTCTGGTAAGCTGGAAGAACTCAAGAAAATTGTGAGCAAAGGTCGTTCGGGAGCAAAACCATTGACTGCGCTCTTCATAAGCAAAGGAACCCTCAGTTTCGCTCAGAAACGTTTACTTGAAGGAGAGTTTGGTATTCCTGTTCTAGATCGGTATTCGGTTGTTATTCAAATCTTACGACTGCATGCGACCACAGCTGAAGCTAAACTACAAGTTGCAATGGCAGAGATTCCTTATATTTGGGGACAAATGAAAGATGCAAATCCATCGATGTCCAGAAAGCAGGGATATGCTTTTTCGGACATCCAGAAGGAAATGTTGAAAACACGAGAGAAAAAACTCAAAGATGAACTCGAGAGAATAAGATCGCATAGAAAACTCATACGAAGCAAAAGAAAGCAGAAGAATTTCCCTATTGTCGCCGTTGTTGGTTACACTAATGCTGGAAAGACGTCTTTGATTAAAGCTCTGACTAACGAACAAACAATGCAGCCTCGGGATCAACTTTTTGCCACTCTTGATGTAACAGCGCACGCTGGTCTGTTACCATGCAATCTTGAGGTTATTTACATGGATACTGTAGGATTTATGTCGGATATTCCTACGGGATTAATTGAATGTTTCATTGCAACTTTAGAAGATGCCATGATGGCGGTTAGTATTAGCTTTGATATCATTTTCTTAATGTCTTCATAATCTTCTGTTTTGTTTTTCAGGATGTTATAATACACGTTCAAGATTTATCCCATGAAAGTTGGTTGGAACAACGACAACACGTTGAGAGAACTCTAGAATCACTAACGGCGAATCTTTCACACATTGAAAATATTCAAATGCCACCGATTATCAATGTTGGCAACAAAATTGATCTCCTTTCCGACTTAAAGTCAGATGTTCCAGACGGAAGTTTGAAAATGGTTTCATCTAAAACATTTAAAGGAATTCAAGATTTGGTAGAAGATGTCGAGAGAAAGGTTCTAGAAACGACTGGCAGAAAAAAAGTGACTATGCGAGTCAAAAATGGAGGTTCCGAAACACCATGGTTGTATAAAAATGCTGCCGTTGTTAATACTAGGGCTGATCCAAAAAATGAAGAGAGTATTCTGATTGATGTAATTATAACGGATAGTAAAATGCAACAGTTTAGGCATTATTTTTGTAAGAAGTGAAAAATTGTGTAGTATGCCCTAGAACCTAGCAAATAAAAGCAAGTTGTTTAGATTTTTATGGAATGAAATTTATTAGTTCAAAAAGAAAACCTTGGTGCTTATGAGCTCCACAAATTATTTACATGTATTAGAAATAATTAAATTACAGTCTTTGCGTTGATTGCTCCGCGTTTTTGTTTTGCAAGTTCAAAGTAAAAATTGAAACAACATAAAGTGCAAAAAAAGAACAGCAGACATTTCATTTAAGTTTAAGAATCTGGGGGCCCAATTAAAAAAATAGCTCAGTCTCTAACGGAGTATCCGGATACCTGGCGACCTCCGGATTAACTAGTGTTATCTGTATAATGCGAATCTCTGAACCAAAGCAAAAAAGAAAAATTGTGAGACCGGTATCTCTTCAAGACCGGGCGGCAGTTGGCGCTGAAGCCTGTTGCCGTATCTCTTGCAGTCAACATAGAGAAATGAGCACTGGTTATCCATGGACCCTCTTCTGTTGTTGGTAGCAACGAGAGTAGGAAGGTAGCGATACCTAACTTCACTTGTGGCAGAGTTGTGAACAATGGCCCTACCACTACTACTGAGAGCAAATCTCTATTGCAAAAATCCAGAAATGAAAAGGAGAGAGACTCTTTAAAAGCCTTTATAAACAACTAATCCAGCGATGTCAAGCTATCTGAAAAATGCGGATGGCTCCTGGACAAATTCAAGTGAAGAATCGCTGAACTAACTGCTGGATACTCACTTTCCGCAACTTGCAACAATCACATTCGTTCAAGTTTCAATATAACACATCTACAAGGTCTGATCACAAGAGACAAGCTATAAAAGGCTCTCAACAGCTTCGAACCATTTAAATCTGCAGGACCAGATCGGATAGTACCAGCCGAACTACAAAAATCTTCAGACATTATTGCACCAATCCTTGAGGCAATTTTTACCAGCTGTCTATATATGGTCCATAGTCGCTTGGCATGGAGAAGTTAAAGTTGTTTTTATACCCAAAGCAGGTAAATGCTCACAAGTCAATCCTAAAGATCAACGACCTATAAGTAAGAAAGATTGATTGATATCCATTTAAATCTGACTAGCAGAATAATTAACTCAAAACTGGGCAACTCTTCTGCCAGAAGATAAGTTAGCAGAGGGACACCTCAAGGTGGTGTTCTATCCCATCTCCTCTGGAACCTAGTGTTGAATGAAATCCTAACTAGTCTGGATGCGGAGGGTTTCAGAGTGATTGCTATAGTGGTTTCAGGAAAGCATCTTAACACCTTAAAATAACTCTTACAAAATGCCTTAGACAGACTAATACTTTGGGCTGATCGGTGTGGACTGGGTGTTAATCCATACAAAACCGAATTAGTCCTCTTTTTGAGGAAATACAAAATTCGATTTTTAACCCTCCCTATATTAAAGGAATCCAATTAAAGTTCTCAGACGAGGCTAAGCATCTTAGTTTAGTTTAGTTTAGTTTATTGGTAATTGTTACTAACACATTAAGATAAATCTTATAAGGTAGTGAAAGTTTATGTATAAATAATATATGATAACATTTTAAATAATAAGTTACATTTCTATATAATATAAAAGTGAATTTAAATAGCCAAAAAAAGAAAAGTATAATAAAAATAAATAATAATATGTACATCTATGAACAAAAGAAAAAAAAAACTTTAGGCGAAAAACTTTATTGTATCTTTACTATTGGTAATTATTTAAAAAAGTAAAAGAAAAAGAAAAAAGAAGGAAAAAAAGGAGAAAGAAATAGAAAATTAAGAGTTAGATGTCTGTAAAAGATAAGTTAGTCGTTTTGATTAGAAATTAAATCATGTAAACTTTTTTGAAATTTTTGTATGTCACTAAGTTCTCGCAAGTAAGGTGGGAGTGAGTTCCAAAGGCGGCATGCATTGATGAAAAATTGTCTCTCAGATGTAAGACACGTAAAACGAGGATGAATTAAATAGGTTGATCTGTTTGATACTGAAAACCGAAGTTGTTCATAAAGATATGTTGGTTTTCGCGTAGTTATAATTTTGAAAAGTAGTATCAGTGTTCGGAATTTGATTAAGTTATCGAAAGACATTTTTAAAAAGCTTCGTCTCAGATGGGAAACATGGTCATATCTTTTTAATCCATAAACATATCGTATGACACTATTAAAGGCTACTTTTAATTTGTTTTTGCTATAAAAATCGCAATTGTGATAGATTTCACATCCGTAGGTTAAGATTGGTAAAACCAAAGACTTAGCAAGTAGAGTTCGTGTTTTAATCGGCGTAAAGCGTTGAGTAGTCCATAATGTTCTTAAAGTGCCATATGCTTTTCCTACTAAAGAGTTTATATGGTCATTCCATGTAAGAGTCCTATTGAAAACCACACCAAGGTTCCTAGAAGTGTTTACAAACTCTAATATAGTACCATTTAGCATGATTGACGGAAAATATGATAAATCAAGTTCTTGTTTGGATATCACAAGGCATTTGCATTTGTTTGGGTTAAGAGCCAAACCGTTATCAGTTGCCCAATTTGAGATCCGCTCCAGATCCTGATTGATATCAAAAGCACAGTTTTCGATAAGGCCTAGTGAACAACTTCTATAGATTTGTATGTCGTCTGCATAAAAGTGCTTTGAAGCGTCGGGAATAAGAGAAGCGATTTCGTTTATATACAGCGAGAATAGCAGGGGTGATAAAATAGAACCCTGGGGAACACCTTTAAGTAAAGGTAGGTACTCAGACTATTATTCAAATAAACGGCTTGTTTTCTGTTGCTGTTCTGTTGCATCTGGGTCTTATTTTAGAAAAAAAAACTAAATTGGAAACACAATGTACAAGAAAGAGTCAAAAAAGCTATTGTAGCTTTCTTTTCTTGCAAAAAAGCTATCGGTAATAAATGGGGCTTACAACCTCGAATCACGCATTGGCTATATACCTATATAAAGATGGATTAAAAACAAAAGAAGGGGTTGGCGGAGGTGTGTACTCTGAACCACTCAAATTAAGTCTCTCATTCCGTCTTCCCAATCATTGTAGCGTGTTCCATGCGGCACTTCTGGCGATAATAGAAGTCTTGTCCTGGCTTAAAGAAAACGTGATATCAACATCTGATATCCGTATTTTCTCAAATAGTCAGGCCGCTATCAAATCTCTGGACTCTGTCTCTACAAACTCTATAACAGTCCATAACTGTCGATCATCTTTAATGGAGATGGCACAACAGTTTAATATTCATCTTTGCTCCGTGCCAGGCCAAAGAGACATTCCAGGTAACTGTAAAACAGTTGAACTCACCAGGAACGGTACAGTCAGTGACGGATTTAGGCTTGCTGCCGCCCTAGGCCCCGTTCGATGCGCCGCCCTTATTGATACATTTTATTTCATCAATTTTGATCCAATATTTTTTTCAAAATAACTTTATTTTATTGAAGTATAATTTATAAATATAGTTAATTAACATGAAAGTTAGACAAATAAGTTATAATCCTTAGATATACAAATAATAAAAAAAAATTTTTTATATTAATGAATTCAAAAATTTTGTCTCCTGGCTTTCGTCCGCGCAAAAACGTCGATTATATCGTCATAATTAATATCTTGGACTAGTTGTGCTTTAACGACGAACTGTACGGGCTGTACAACGACACTGACCTAGTTAGCAGAATAAAAGTCCAACGGCTTAGATGGCTGGGTCATGTAGAGCGAATGGACATCAACGCTCCAGCCCGGAAGGTCTTCGAATCCAATCCCGAGGGACGGCGCAGTAGAGGAAGACCGCGACTCAGGTGGCGCACTCAGGTGGGTGAGGACCTCAACCAACTTGGCGTGCGAAACTGGAGACAGCTAGCTAGGGACCGAGCTGGCTGGAGACGCATGTTGGTTGAGGCCCAGGTCCGCCCCGGACTGTAGCGCCACCTTAAGTAAGTAAGTAAGTAAGTTGTGCTTAAAGTAATGCAAGAGCATTAAGTCTTTCTTGGCCCATGCTTGCACGTAGATATGTTTTTACTCTTTTTAGAGTGGAAAAAGATCTTTCTCCTGAACAATTTGTAGCCGGAATACTCAAAAAAATTCGGAGAGCAATGTCCACATTCGAATAAACATCTTCAAGACAAGTTTTTCAGTTTTTTTTGCGATGAGTATCATAACGATAATAATCCTGAACAACGGACAGTGATTTAGCTTTTTCTTTATATTCAGAAAATTGTCTTTCTCTCATAAATAAAAATAAAGAAATAAAGCCAGAGAACTATAGATCTGCACAACAGATGATAAATCAGCTTGAAATTCTTGAAGCTTCTTACAAGCAGTCCCGTAGCTTCAGATCGCGTAGCCGGTCATCTCTGTTTTCGGCAATAAATTCCAATGCATCAATTATTGCAGACCACTCTTTTTCTAGTGCGTAACATCCATCATCCTCCTCGACGGGTCTCCACCTTGACGTTGGTGAGGAGGCTTACACTCAAACCTTAAGCAGGCCGGTAATAGTCTCTAGCTTTAGGGCAGTTTCTAAACTACCAGCTAGGGTTTGGGCATACTAAGAGAGGCCCACCCCTATGAAATATGGAAGAATTAAAAATAAAGAACAAAACCATAGCGGGGATATACGCTAAACGGTCGGTAGCAGTCACGACTGCCGGCTTTGGCTTTGCCTCGCGATCTCAATATCGAGAGGAGAAGTCGCCAGTGACATCATTTTTTCATATTTATTTATTTTGCATGACATTCATACTTATTTTTTCGAAACATTTTCTTTTTTCTTTTTCTTTTTCTTTTTTCTTTTTCTTTTTCTTTTTCACCTCATTTTTCCCAACAGTTTTAAAAAATAAGCAGAATACGGAAACCAATATGAGTACTTCATCCAATCAATTTCCATTAACTGAGGAGGAAGAAAATCTTCTCCTCAACCCATTCCTGAAACTCGATATGGATGACGGAGCTAGTGCGATTGACGTCGATGACGCCAGCGAGATCGCCTCAGTCACTAGCTCGAACGTCTCCAACGTTTCGAATACGTCCAGGCGGAGTAGAATCTCCAACTGCAAGCGAACTATCAAAAGACTTGGGAAACTGGACTGGGACCAAATGTCAGAATTGGAAAGAATGAGGCTGCATAACGCTCGTGCTTTTCTGGACAGGGAGGTCTTGGTTAAGGACAACCTGACATCAAGTCACCCCTCTCTAGAAAACTCGGGCGGTAAGACACAGATGGGACCGCCTGCTCCTTACGCTAATTCCAAGCGTGGGAAAGAGTGTTCCCCATCAACGTCGGGTGCTAAGACCTCAAAACCAACAAACAAAGAACAAACAGCAGACAAAAACAATAAGGAACAAATCGGGAGGACACACATCGGGGAGTCAACCTCAACCGCCGAACTAATCCCGGTACCTAGAGGTCCGAGTAATCAAGCGAATGTGGTAGGCTCCCCTGATGAGGGTAAAGATACAAGGGAGTGCGAGGGTATCCTAGTAGGCCATTGCTCACAAGGCAACCTCAACACAACCTCCGTATCCGAACCCGAAAACCAAACGAGCAACACGACGACCGACAGCCTAGCTACGGTAATCCAAAAAAAGACAAAACGCAAGACCGGCACACTCAACGAAGTCGAAATCCGAAGACGTCAACAGCGCAACGCTGCGAGGATTGTTCGACGGTTTGCCAAAAGGTCTCCTGAGTCGCTTACGGCTAAGGAAAGGACAGCGTTTGAGAAGTCCAAGCTCCGTCTAGAAACAGCGACGGAAATTCCAGCTGACAAGGCAGTTTCTCAACAGGAAGCGCCACGCTCCTCGAAAAGGGCTAGGAATGTCAGCAACTCCCCAACAACCTCCTCGCCACACACAGCAGCGAAGAGAATAAAGACATCTCGGGCTATCGTGAAGGGTCACCAAGTCGCTATAGCTGATTATGGTAAACCCACACGTAGGCTAACCGAAGACGAATGGCAGCTCCTTGAACTAAGGATCCTTGAGGAAGTCAACGAGGCCATCGTTAAGAGTAGGCAAGTGCCACTCTTCGGCAACCTCACGACAACTCATGGTTTCAAGGTGATGAACTGCGAGAATGACGTGACTCTCGAGTGGCTCCGAGAGTTCATCAAAAACACGTCAGCTCCATGGCAAGGCGCCGATCTTCGCCTCATTGAGGTGAAACAGATTAAGGAGCTGTGCAGACCGGTAGGTAAACTAGTGGTCAAAGGCCCCACCATCCCCAGCGAACGGCTAGAGAGATACATCCTATCTCTGAATAGTGATCTCCTAAGCCAAGACTGGGAGATTGTCAAAATGGAAAAGACCAAGGAAGGCACCGAGGTGGAAGTCAGGCTGACTCAAAAGTCTATTCCACTTCTCAGGAAAGTAGACTTCAAAGTGCGCGTCGGGATAACCCGATGCAAGTTGAGGTTGATTGCCAACAAAAAGAAACAGGTTAGTAAAGCGTTGAACAAGTACTTTATTATATGATGGAATTGAGAATTTTACAAATCAATCTCCAACACAGTAAAGCCGCCAGCGCTAACCTAGTCTACCTCATGGAGAGTAGACAGTACGATGTAGCCCTTATACAGGAACCCTGGGTATCAGGCGGCAAAATTAAGGGACTACACTCGAAGGAACTTCTGCTGTACAAGCCCAACCTTGACAGCCGTAACAGTAATCCCAGAACATGCATTGTAGCAAGGAAACAGTCTAATCTTTTTCTTCTGACTACTTACAGCAACATGGACCAAACAGCGGTAAAACTGGAGCGAGAAGGGCTCCCAACGCTCATTCTCTCATCCACTTACATGCCGTACGACGGTACGGAAGGACCACCAGCTGATATCACTAATCTATTGATATCCTATGCAAGTAAGAACAAGTTTAACGTAGTCGTAGGGTGCGACTCTAACTCACATCATGTGCAGTGGGGAAGCACCAATACTAACACAAGGGGCGAGTCCCTTTTTGAATATATTATTGATAACAACCTTATAGTAGCTAACAGAGGTAATACTCCCACCTTTGTTACAAAAACCCGTAAGGAGGTGCTCGATATCACCATAACAAGCAACTCAGATACTTGTCAGGTAGAGCAATGGAAGGTACTAGACGACGCATCTTTCTCAGATCATCGTTTAATCGAATTCTGTATCCCTGATACTAAGCGGGAAAACAAACCTTTTAGAAATAATAGACGTACTGATTGGCACGTCTTCAACAGCGAAATTATTAAGAACATAGGTCAGCTTAGTACCGACACTAATCTTAATTCAGATAGCTTAGATGAATTAACTGTGGAATTCACAGAAATTATGCGGAACGCCTTTGACAAAAGCTGTCCACTCATTACAGCGGCGAAGAAAAACAATAAACCGCCCTGGTGGACTACTGAGCTCAGTAATATTAGGAAAGAAACAAGGAAACTTTTCAATAGGGCTAAACGCACTAGACTAGATAGCGACTGGGAATGTTATAAAACCAGTCAACGAAAATTCAAAATTGAAACTCAAAGGGCGAAACGGAGCTCATGGAGAAACTTCTGTAGTAGCATCGAGTGTACTAACCATTCAGCAAGACTAAGGAAAATACTCTCCAAAGTAAACACACCCATAGGCTCCCTAAAAGGACCTAATGATCAATGGACAGAGTCCTGTCAAGAAAGCCTAAAACTCCTGGTTCAAACACACTTCCCAGGATGTAGCGCAGACCTAGTAAACGAGTCAATATACACCATATGCTCGGTACCTGAAATTCCTAGGGAATTGATAACAAAAGAAAAGTTAATCTGGGCTATTAACTCATTCTCTCCTTACAAATCCCCAGGCCTAGACGGCATCTTCCCCTTGATGCTGCAAAAAAGCAGTGATATCATCACTCCACATCTGATAAACATATTCCTTAACAGTCTTAAGTAAGGATATGTCCCGAAGGCTTGGCGTGAAGTTAAAGTCGTCTTCATACCAAAAGCTGGCAAGCCCAGTCACACAGAACCAAAAGACTTCAGACCTATCAGTCTAACCTCTTTCGCACTAAAAGCACTTGAGAGATTGATTGATATGCACATCCGTAGCAACTTAAAGCCAGAATCTTTATCACCATTTCAGCACGCCTATACAAAAGGCAGAAGTGTAGAAACAGCCCTACACTGTGCAGTTAGAACAATAGAGAAATCGCTCGCGGTGAAAGAATACACCCTTGCCTCTTTTCTTGATATCGAAGGAGCATTCAACAATGTCCACAACAGTGCCATAGAAAAAGCTCTCACTGATCTTAAAATAGAACCTACACTTATAAAATGGATTACGTGTATGTTGAAAAGCAGACAAATCCATTGCGTACTAGGTAGCTCTAGTATAAAGATGTATACATCTAGAGGGACTCCACAAGGCGGAATCCTCTCACCCCTCCTCTGGACTTTGGTGATGAATGAAATTCTCATCAAACTCAAAAACAGCGGTGTCAGAACTATAGCTTATGCCGACGACTTAGCGCTTCTAGCGACGGGTAAATACCTGACCACGGTAAGCGAACAACTAGAAGGCGCATTAACTATGGTCAATAACTGGACCAAGAAATGCGGTCTGAAGGTTAACCCCCTGAAAACAGAACTGGTACTTTTCACCAACAGAAGGAAAATACCTTCTTTTGAGATACCAAAAATTGATAACACCCCACTTATAGTTTCAGAAAAAGCAAGATACCTTGGAGTTATCTTGGACAAGAAACTCAACTGGGGTCTAAACATACAGGAAAGATACAAGAAAGCCATGATTGCACTCTACTCGTGTAACAGGATTCTGGGAAGAAACTGGGGGCCAAATCCAAAGATAATCATGTGGATGTACACAGCCATTGTTAGACCCATTCTAACTTATGGCAGTTTGGTTTGGTGGCAAGCTCTGGAGATATCCAGGAACTTAAAAACCCTTACCAAAGTACAAAGAATGGCATGCATTAGCACTACGGGGGTGATGAGGACTACCCCAACTGCGGGTCTCGAAGCGATCCTAAATCTCACCCCCATAGACTTATTTGCACAAGAATCAGCAGCAAACAGCGCTCTCCGACTTAGTCAGACCGATATTTGGAGATCTAGTCAACACGGTCATACCACGATCCTTACCAAATACGTTGGCAATAACGTTCGTACTGATTACATGACCCCTTATCTAGACTTCAATAAAAACTTCACTACCAGCTTCCCTAATAGAGAGGACTGGGAAAACAGTGTACCCTACACTAACGAATCGAATCTTACCATCTTCACCGATGGTTCGAAAATGACTACTGGGGTAGGGGCAGGTTTCTACTCAGAAAATCTTAGCCTTGCCAGTTCATTCAGACTTCCCGACCATAGCAGCGTCTTCCAAGCTGAGATCTTGGCAGTGAAAAACGCTGCTAATCAAATATCCATGATGGCGATATCACACGCTGATATCACCTTTTTCATTGATAGCCAAGCAGCAATAAAAGCGATCTCTGCCACGCAAATCAAGTCAAAGCTTGTTTCTTGCTGTCGCGAAGAGCTAAGGGTTCTTGGTATGCAGCACAACGTAAGACTCTGCTGGGTTCCCGGTCACAGTGGTGTGCCAGGAAATGAAAAAGCGGATGAGCTTGCAAGAGAAGGCTCGGTACTTGATCCCTCTCTTATAGACCACAACATCAGAATCCCTCAATGCGAACTAAAGAGAAACATTAGTAATAATATCATTCAAAAAGCAAATGATAGATATAACCTATTAGAAACCTGCGGTAACACCAGGAAACTCTGGCCACATTATGACAAGGAAAAATCCAAAAAGATTTTACTTCTCAAAAAACAGTCCCTAAGATCCCTCATAAGTGTGATAACGGGACACAACCTACTTGGCTACCACAAAAAGAAGATGGGGCTTAGTACGGACGACATATGCAGAGGCTGCGGCGATGAGGATGAGCACGAAAACACGGCTCATTTTCTATGCCACTGTCGAGCACTCTGCCGTACCAGATCAAAATTCTTAGGCAACTATTTCTTCAATGAACTAGAAGAACTATCTGAACTCCCAGGCAATCGCCTATTGAACTTTATCAAGTCCACCAAATGGCTCGATCAACCATAGAATTCATAGGTTAAATCATTTTTTCAGAAGTTACAACACTTCAGGGTATCACAAAGGATCTACATTGATCTAAGTGTGACGGTAACAAAATCAACTGTCAGCCCATATAACCTAACCTAACCTAACCTAACATCCATCATGTCGAGCAGACCAACGAGTTTGAGAAAGACTCTTAATTCTTAAATTTGTACGCTGCACCAAGATTTCCCAACGATGAGTAGATATAGTAAAGAAATTGAATAGTTCTTGTAAAGTAGAAAAGAAGTCAACAACTTCTGTTACCGATTCAACTGCACATGACCCTACCAAATTTAAAGAATGGGCGCAACAAGGATCTGCTGAAGGATTTATTGTTTTGATTCGTGTCTGAAGGCCTGAACATATACATACCTGATATTTTGCTCGCATTGTCATACGATTGACCGCGACAGTTTATTATATTAAAACCATTATTTTCTAGAGATTTTAACAATGCATTTTAGCTTTGTGGCCGATATTTGGTAGACATTCTAGAAACCTTTCAACAATTTCACCGTTATCACGTACATATCTTATTATTATAGTAAGCTGATCGACATGTGCTATATCAGGCGTAGAATCTACAATTATAAAATACTTAGCAGATTGCACTTCACTAGAAATTTGTTGTAGTACCTACTTTATTTTGAATCAACAATATAATTTCTTCATAGATTATTTTACAATTTTAAATGTTCAGATAAAAATGGATCAAACTCAGCATGGAGCTCTACCGTTCCTAAAAAATTCCCATTATGATTATCTCCTCTTCGTTCTAAATTTCCTCGAAATGGCAGGCCTCTTATTGCTAGTGATTTAATATTTGCAATTACTCGGTATATAATTTTTCTCCAATACATTATGTCCTCATTGAGTTGTTTTATTAGATTTTGATCAACACGCCCGTGAACTACTGCTCGATCTTTGAAATGAGTATAACGTTAGTTTTGTGACAGTCGGAATTTTCATGAGCTTCGATGCGTGCTTTTGAGTTTTTCCAGTCACTGAATCCTTCGTCAGTAAAAGCATTCATTTCACCACTTCTACCAAATAATAAGCATGGAATACAAAATACAGAGCCTTTAGTTTCTGAATAAATCAACCACTAACGGCAGCGTTGAATCTCTCCATTTTTTAAAGAACGTTGAAATAAACTTTTAGAACAATACCTCGTTTTATCAATATAAACATTTCTAGAATTTTTAAAGTCTGCATTATCATTTCGTGGTACACCGTTTATAGATATGAAATCCCGTGTTTCTTAATTCAAGTTCCATAAAAAGGGATCAATATTAAATTTAAAAATATCAGCTGTTGACTGGATTTCTTCAGTATATTGTAAATTTGTAATGAAGGAAAATTTGACGGTGCCTCGTTCGTAACTTGTGATAGGGAAGAGTGTAATTTTTCGCTATCTTGTTCTAAAGTCTCTTCTGATTCCAGCTGCAAAGACAAAATCAATTCCAATAAGAAAATTATTAACAATCAAAACAAGATAATTACAACCGATGAACATGATGCTTGTTGGTCATTGTTAGAAGATTCAGTTGAGCTTGTCATAAAATTAGATATTTTTGGAATTTTTTTAAGTAAATTATCTAACTTCGTAGATTCTTTTTCTTTTATTTTACGATATTCAGCACCACTTAATTTTTTTGGATAGCCACTCATATTTAATTAAAAAAATAAAATCAAAAACCAAGAGATGAGGTGAGATTTTTCTATTCTTACAGTTCTCTTTTGTTTGTTCAAGTGTTAAACATTTTTATAAATTTTGCCGCCCTTCAAATTATGCCGCCCTAGGCCTGGGCCTCACGGGCCTAGGCGTAAATCCATCACTGGGTACAGTATAACCCATTTTACCAAGTTTGGCATTCCAATCGCTACTTGCAAACTATTGCTAATGCAGGACGGTATGAAGAAGGCAAACACCAGGTGGAACAGCATCACCACTTGTCAGGTCACAAAAAACATCTGGCCTAAACTAGATTTAAAGCAACCAAAGTGCTTGCTATCTTAAAAAGAAATATCATGAAATAAAAATATGTATGTGTTTTATTTACGTTTAGTTTTGAAAACGCAAAATGGATAACCCTGTATAATATAAAATTTTATTGAAATTGCTAGAATTATTGGATCGTGAGATGTTTTTCACTCATTTTTTAGATTGCTATAGTAAAAAAACACCAACTAAATTTTCTTGAGAGGCCTTTCTGCATCTTTCTGCATTATTATCTGTATAACAAAATGTATTTGAAGTCGATATCTTTACTGGTTCTTGAGATATCGACGACGAAAAAAGCTTCCCGATCGTACGGAATAACGGAATGGACGTACGTACACACTCATGCACAGACATCTCTCTATAAAATCTTGTATTTAGACCATAGGAACCCTGACACGTTGAGGAATTACAAATTTTTCAATTGACAAATGGAACCGATTGCAATGACTTTCTATGGAAAGTCAAAAATATTCATCATTCAAATAATTGTTTAAATATTCTTTCATTTTAATTCGTATCTTTATTTAAATTAACGAACACATTTATAAAAAACACATTTTTTTCAATTAAAAACAATTTTATTTTATTATATTAACTTAAATTCTTTCTATATATCTGTACAATAACTTAACTTAAATCAAAAAAGAAAATTATATAATATCAAAAGGTCAAAATTATACTAACTCAATGAAACGAATATGTATACATTTATGAATATTTAAATAAGGTAGTTTTAAAAATAATAATTAATATAATAAAACTAATTGAACCAAAATCTTAAAAAAATATATTAAATTGCTTATTCTATTTATTGTCATTATTCACAACAGGTGTATTCTATGTATACATATATATTATGGACATAAATGGAAATGGTAATTAATTCATAATATAATAAACTTTACAATATACATAAACATTTTTGTTGGCTAATTCGAAATAAGGCACATTTTGAATGCATGTGTTTTTTATTTATATATGTATTTACAATATTTTAAATTTAGTTTTTTTTTGTTTTAATCTTAAAACAAAACTTATAAATATTCAAGCCACATCGAGGTTTAACAATTACGTGATGTAACAAAATACATAACAAAAACTTAAGTTATAAGATAAAAATAATGAAAGAAAAACATAAGAAAATTTTCTTAAGTACCTAAATAGTACTTTTATTATTGGCAAGACAAGGATTTTGTTGTTCAACATTTTTCTGGGAGACAAAATTTCTCCTTTTTTACTGTTGTTTTGGATTTTTCTAGCTACATATATAATATTACTATCCTAGACTTAACTAAATACATTATATAAGAAACAAAAATTGAAAAAATAAAAATCTACTTAATTCTCTCTAAATGGGAGTGCCACAGTGAGAATGAGGAAACCAAAGGATTTGATGCACTCCAAGTCTAAACCAAACCAAGACCAATACCAAGAACGGAACGGAAAAGGATTTGCAAATTAAAGTTAGAAGTGAGGATGGAATAAAAACCTATACGTATGTATATAGAACAGGAAGTATGGTACTTTTTTAACATTAAAATGAAACAGGCGAGCGACAATGACAATTTTCAAGTAAGCATTCGGTTTATATAATATGAAGGTGCGGATTAGAGTGTCAGAAATTATTGAAGGCGTCGCATGTAATTTCCAATAAAATTTTATAAAATTGACATTTTATACTTAACAATTTATTCAATACGTTTTTTGACCCAACAGCTTTGACGTTAAAATAATAATATTTTTAAAAAATGAGTTCAGATCCGACTTAGGGTTCGAATTTCGGTTTCAAGTTTAGAGGACACAGATTTTGACCTTTCAGAATCAGCTGTTGTTTGTTCTTTTTCAAACAACTATTGGCTAGGCTCAGATAACATAAGCGACTTCATTTGCAGTCAACTGCATTCTTTAATCGTAAATTCAGACCAAGGCAGCTAGTTAGTTTTTTTAAGTGTCATAAATCTCAAACTTAGAACTTTTCTTCACTAACCTCTACCATCTACCTTCAGTTCATCGTACAGAAACTACTAAAAACATTATATTGTCTACAAAAAACTCCTTAGGTAAGCTACTACCACGGTTTAGAATTGTGTAATAAAGTTCAGCTTTCAGTTGAATAAAGTAACATAATCAACTATCATTTTGACATAAGAAAAATTAAACAAGAACACATTCCAATAAAGCTGCATCAATTGGAAGGTAATTTTTTGAAAGTTTTCAAATCAGATACTAGAAGCTTTCCTTACTGTCAAGTCCCTTATGTCGTCTGAGCCTGCCCATTTACTATTGGGCAGGTTCAGCCGACATAAGGGACTTGAAAATAAGGCAAGTTTCTTGCATCTGATTGGCCAGCTGCCAAAAAATTGCCTTCCAATTAAGGCAACTTTATTGGAAAGTTGACTGGAAAGTTAGGCAAGAAAAATCTCCCTTACTATCAAGTCAAGTCAACTTATGTCAAAATGACAATTGATCATGTTTTTTAATTCAACTTTATTACTCAATGATTTATTTATTTTCTGCACAACTTCATTTAATGCTTTCTGTAAAAAGGTTCCTTGTAAATTTGGAAAAGAAATAAGTAATATTTCTTTAAAATACAAAATACAAATCATGATAGACTTGTAGCTTGCCTGAGGAGTGTTTTGTAGAAAATAATGATTTTGGTAATTTTTGTAGTATGAACTTGAAGTAGAGGTTTGTGAAGTAAAGTTCTGAATTTTAATTTCATGACACTTGAAAAACTATCTAGTTCCCTTGGTCAAAATTTACGTTCAAAGAATGAAGTTGACTGCAAATGAAGTCCCTTATGTTGTTTGAACCTGCCCATTCTTGTTACATATGTTAAAAGAAATATGTTCAAGTGTCATTTTTACGAATTGTTGGATATTGTTAGAATCATTTAGAAATGACAATTGTAAGAAAAAAATGTGTATAATCTTAAATCAGAAAATAAATAACGAAAGAAAAATTAAAGCTGCCCTTACATAACTTCTTAGAAAATTTAAATACAAATTGATGAGATAAAACATTTCCTGAACCTGAAATTTTCAGTTTTTTTATTTATCAAAATGATGTAAAGCAAAGAGAGAAATAAATGAAAAAATATTGGTTTATGGTGCAATACAAATTTTTGTGAACAAATCATTCATTTTGACAGTTCAACTGTTTTAAATCAGATTGTTACAAATAGTAACTATTTGACAAAATGTTAAGAAACGACAATAGTTAACGATTGTTAAAAATAGTTTGAAAAAGAACAGAACTCTGTAAAGACAAAAAATTAGAAATTAAATTATTCGTTTAGCATTTCAATATAAATACCTATAAATCACTTAAAATGACTCAAAAGACTATTTGAAATTCTCAAAACGAAAATATTTCTTATTTTATATGCTTGCATCAGGATTATATCAGTTTTTTAGCGAAACTTTGCATTTTGCAGATTGGAACTGCCGATGCATGTATGAAATAAAATAAAATGATAAATGACATAAGACATGATGGATTGGACTTTAACGTAACTTACAAAAAAATGTCTGCCTTTTTTTTTTTTCAAAATGTTAATATTATACTAGTTTCGTAATTTTTGCACGAATAGCTTAAACCTGTCAAGTAAAAAAATATTTTAGAAATTATAAGCTATGTATGTACATATGTATGTATGTATATTGATGAAAAAATTTAAAAGAACTTGGTTATTATTTTTGCGACCGATAAATTATAACAGATTTTTATTTCTGTCTTTTGTCTGACAAGAAACTACTCGACTCAAATAATGACATTTTGGTATTTGTCATTTTTCGATCTGAAAATTTGAAAAGTAAAGATAACAATATTTAGGACTTCTTTTAGACGACTTTTATCTTGTCATTTTATATTATATTTTCAATTGACTTGAAAAAGTGAAAACAAAACGATTCACAATAGATCAATCTCAATACCAGTTGTGTTATCAGTGTTGCTGTCATATTTGTTTTTGCACTTTCGAAAGAAAATTTAAACTGATATCTAATTCCGAGAACATGATACTTTAAAATATTTTCCACACAATATTAGCAATTGAAGAAATCACAAAACAATGACTTTTTTAGCGTCTGGAATGTCTGGAAATTTGATTTAAATCAAAAATAAATCAATCTATTTTTGTGTATTGGAAAGTGAAAAAAAGGAGGAAATTAGTATTTTGACAGTTTACAAAAAAAAAATCGATTGATTTGAGGGATAATATTTCTTTTCAATAAGGCAATATGATTGTGAAATTAAAAACGGCCTTAATTTTTTTCGTAACACAATGTGATTTTTTTTGGAATCACTGAAGAGTTGCCATAATCTTTCACTATGGCAGCAAAGGTCATGCATAATATTGAAGGACGTATATTGCACTCACAGTTCTAAATCTATTAGGTGTACATTTTTTCTATGACAATGCTACAGGTGGATGCTTAAGCTATATTTCATAGTATATGACCAGTAAGACGACTCGAAGAATCTATGTAAACATCTTGACTTAATGGTGGTACTCCCAAACCGTCAATTTTTATATGTGTATATTTAGGCTTCATATAACAAACATGGCAAGGCAAAGCCCTCAAGCCATCACTGGTATTTTTCTATTAATGACAAAATTAGATACGTATACACACTCTTCAAAACGAGGTAAACGTATCTATATACAAAGTAACAAGTTGCAAAACCGAGAAAAATAATAAAAGCCCCAAACAAAAGTTCTACAACAACAACACAGAAAAAACGAATTCTTCTATATTCCTTGTGTTCTTTTCCAGTTCCGCAGGGTTTGAGGTTTTACTTTCATTTTACTATAGTATTCCATATAAGGTTTAGAAGACTCTTAGGTACTTGCATACATATAAACGTATTATTATAACCCCCCCAGATGGCTCTGGAGTAGAAATTTTTGTTGTTGTTGTTTTGTTTCCAAGAAAAGCGGAAGGGAAAACTTTTCGAAAATAGGGTTTAACAACTCCCTTCTGTCACATTGAAGACACACAACAAAAAAAAAAAATAAGAACGACAACGGTGTAAGCAGGATTTGGCTTTGCTAGCAATTAGCAGCGAAAACATATACACCAGGTTAAGTCCTTGTGAATAGAGTTGCTTTTTCTGCTCCTTTAAAAAAAGAACGGAGCAACGAACAAAAAAGGATTATTATTATCACCAAGAGCCGCTCTACTATGAGCTTCTTGTAGGTATTTTTATAGGAGAGGGAAGAAAGCCAAATGAGCCAAAGACAAGAAACTTACGAGTATCAGCCAACTAAAGAAGAGTGACAAGGGTAATGGAAAGAAAAAGGAGGCTCACGTATAAATGTCCTTTTTTTCTGTGCAGGAGGTCCTTACCCTAATCATATGTATGTAGGTAAGGTACATATTGTACACACAATTGTGCATATATAACCGCATTTTTGTATTGGCTCGAAGGACGAGACATGAGAGTCAAGTTAAAGGCATATACATAGTTAAAGCTTGAAATGTTGCGTTCGTACTTCGTTGGGTGGTCGTATTGGGAGGGAGAGGGATACTAAGATAGGTACCTAAATTCACTGTATTTCCTTTTATTGTTTCGTCTCTATTTCTATTTCGTTGTCGACGTCGTTGTTGGGCTCAAACAGTTTGCCGGATGATCCGCCATAAGCTTATTAAGCAGCAGAAAGAGAGACTCGCACAGGAATTAGGAAGGACTTCAAAAAGATTCAGGCATGACTAACAAATGTTTTGCTTTTATTTTTACTTAGTCTGCATATATGTATATGTATGAATGAATATGTAAAAATGTTTGTATGTATTTATTTAGTGCTTGTTTCTTATTTTACTGTGACTTTAAGAGGACTTTTTTCCGTATATTATCTTATCCTGTCTCACTATGCATGTATGTATGTAGATGGTTATACGAATTTTGTGGTGTTTTTGGCAGGATTTTATTTATTATGTGTTGTACGCTGTGTGCTGTAATCTGTGTCATAATTATGACAGACATGTCATGAGATCCAGCTCAGTTTTGGAATTGTATATATTTTTCTGACGTAGAGTTTTGTCTTTATAAAATTCCTGACTCGTAGGAATAAAAAAAGGTATGTTGTACATAAATATCTAGATTCATTGTGTGACCTACTCTCTGCTGCGAATAATATGGTACAACATATGTCATATCCTTATATTATGTGAATATGTAGATTCAGGCTTAAGTTACTTTTATTTTTGGAAAATCTTGTGATATTTGTAGGAAGATGTATGAATATACATGTTGTATGTAGACACACAAGCCACAATGATATGGTTTTATTAAAGAAATGTCTAGAAGGGAAAACAATTTAGAAAGTATATGATACCTTAGTCTTACATATCTATACGCACACAGAGTCACAGAATAATTGACAAAAAAGAAATTTTAATTTTAATAAAATAAAATAAAGTGGCAAGACGCAAGCTTAAGTCAGATAATGTATAAAAGTAATGGCATACCTATAATGACATCAGGAAATGAAAGAAGTGTGGATATAGATACCTTACCTACCCAAATTTGGGTATGACTCTAAATCTACTAAGACTAAAGTTTAAACAATTAAACCTACAGTGGGTAATAGCTTAAATGGCGCAATTCAGTATCTTCGAACCTAAGTAAGATATCCATTCATCATTTTTTCATTTTTTTAAAAATAATTTTCCTTGTTGTTTTTGAGATAAGTTGTTTTGTTAGTTTAAAAAAAAAAATAAAATGGGTCCAAGAACTACGATTCAGTAGCGAAAATTCGTCATAAACAAATTTAAAAAAGGTCTTTTACGACGGAAAATTGCTGACGCAAGCCGTCAACATGAGTCCGCAAACAGTGCAGCATATCATAAACATAGATTTGTGCATGAAAATCATTTGGAAGACAAAAGGAGAATTTCGACAAATAAAATATTCACTCCAGCAGATGAACGCAAGATAATTCCAAAAGTTCACCAAAACTCAATGTTATCAAAAGCTCCAAAGATAGCTTCCCAGGTGCTTGAGGAATTATGGGTAAGTCGTGCAGTGTCCGAACAATTTGCCATGTCGTCGGTGAAACCAGAAAAGTGTGTAACTTCATATTAGCAAATTTTACAGGAGAGCATTAAAACGTCATAGTTTTGAAGTTATTGGCACGATTTGCCTAATGTCACTCACACTTTTACTACCGCATAATGGGGAGATACACGGTTTTCTCACAAAATTAAGTGAGCATGGAGTTACACCATTTTCAAATTTGCCAATAGAATAAAAAGTATGAACTTTAAGGGGATTCCCAGTTTAAGTAACGGTAGATATCAGGTTTGACTAACAGATGTCATTCAAATCTCATTTTCAGAAAATATGGAGTTACACACTTTTCTGGTTTCAACGACGATGTGCTTCATAACCATATGACCTTAATGGTCGAATAGCTCGAAAAAAACCGTTTGTAAATAAGAAAAATAAACCAAGTCATCTTAGTTTCGTCAAGGGAGATCTTTCTAAGGACAATCAAACTTCTGGAACTCTGTTATTTTCTCTGACTAGTCCAAATTTAATATTATTGGCTCTGATGGGATTTCTTATGTGTGGCGTAAACCTAATACAGAGCCTAAAAAAAGAAAACATTAAGTCTACAGTGAAGGACGGGGGCAGCAGTGTAATAGTTTAGACCTGTATGTCTGCTGCAGCAGAATTTATAGATGGGGTGTTTGAAAAACTCTGCACTCGATTGTTTAAAAACAAAAATTTGATCCGAGAGAGCACGGAGAAGCTAGGCGTTTCGATTCTACCAAGTCAACGATCCCAAGCACAAAGCAAGTATTGTACAGTTTTGGCTGAACTGTCCTCAGTTGTAATGTGTACAATTTTAATTTAGACGATAACTTATTTGAAGTTTTCGTTACAGAGGAATAAATGTTAAAAGACCTCGCTGGATCAATTAGGCTGTTACCCATTATATTATGAAAAGGAAATAAGCGAGATAGTTTCGTTGAAATGTATAAGAGAAAGCTTGATACAGTTTTAAAACTTGACAGTTTTATCTTAAGTTCTAGAAATTGAACCTGCAGTTGTCAAGGTTTGATACTACATTTTATGTGACAGTAATACTGTTAAAAAATTAATTGAAAAAATTGGCTAGTTTATATTTCTAAGATCTCAGAGATTTCCGTATTCTCAGGAATAACAACATTTCTCATACAAATTTTAACTTTAACTGTCAGAAATCTGAGAAGAGAATTTTTATGATTCGATTTCTCAAGAACTCTCTATAGCACCATTCAAAAATTATGAAAAGAAATGCAAATCTAATTTAATTTTTAGGTGAGAATAAATAGTGAATTGTGTTCTCTTTGCTCTATGAATTCGTCAGAGAAAATTAAAAACATAAATTGGCCAAATGACAAGTAAATTGACAATAATCAAATAGTGACAGCTCTGTATATTAATTCTATAGTTTTATTATGGAGCTGTTTTTTATTAGGTTCGTCGGAGCCTCAAGGTGGCGCTGAACGTTTTTTTTTATACAAAAGCTAAGCCAAAAAAATTGCACTAACAACTAGGTGGCGCCCCTGTATAATCTCGCGATGACAGTACTATAGATTTTATATGCAAAGGTGGCATCTAACTATGTTCAGGTTCATTTCCAAAATAATTCTAAGCATTCAGGACAAGTTTTGTTCAGAGGATGTTCAGAGCATGATCGATATGCTCAAATTCTGTTCAGAACTCTTTTCAAAGATAAAAAAGAAAAACGTCTATTAATTTCAAAGTTATCCGCTTGAGTTTAATATATTGTTTTTCTTTTAAATATATGTATTTGTATTCTAATATATTAAGGCCCAGTTTTGTAGTTCTGAGTTAACTCCGAGTTAAACCCAGAACTACATAGTTAATCCTGAATTCAGAGTTAACTCACGAACAAGTTGTTCAATGGGGGTTTAATTTTACCTAATGAGTGATATTATAATTTGTTATCACTGACAATTTATCGATTCAGTTGTCAAAAAATAACTATCAAAGTCAATAGATTTTGACATTTTGGTTGACAGCCATCAGCAGTTGTTTTTAAATTATACAATAAACGAAATTCAAACTTTTTTCCAAATACATATTTATGTATGTTTGTAAATTAATATGATTTGGTCGAGAGCTGATAAATCTTTTTCTTCTCAAAACGGTTAAACGGTTTCGTATAAATCCCCATCGCAAATAAACAAAAATAAATATCGTTTTTTTTACTGTTCAAATTTATAAAAATTGAGTCTTGTTAATGTCACCTTTTACGAAATTAAGTAGGTAATATATTCAAATTATTGTGAATTGATCTAGTTTATGTCACTGCTGTAATTATTGAAGTGTTCTAAAAAAAAGTCCTCGAATCAAAAGTCACAGAAATACAAATTTCTTTCGTAAAATAAAATGTTAATGAAGAAAAAAAGTATTTGAACAAATTTGATAGCCCTACAGCTTGTAAAGAACAAGGACCTATAGTAACTAATGCGGCTCTCAACTATTCCTGTTTGCAAGTAATGTCAGAAATGGAGGGACCAACAGTTTTATGCCAAATCCAAACGACTAAGAATTTAAGAAACATTTTTCATGATAAGAAATGATTTGACAATGGAACTCCGACCTCTGAAAATTGCTTTGACATATTCATGGCCAGGCATTAGGTACATAAACGAAAATAGAAATTATCATTACTAAAAGAGTGGCCTCATGGAAAAGTACAGATTTAAACATTTTTGCAGTAAAGCTAAGCTCTTTTTATCTCAAATAAGTTGGGACAAACCTTAACAAAACTATTTACTTATTGAAAATTATTGCAATTCTTTTTGTTTCTAGTACATGTTTTTTCACTTAATGCTTGGAATGTTATCATTATATAGAAATTGAAAATCAATTATTTGATTTAAAACAAATTTCAATAGCATAAAAAGTAGCATACTAAATTTAAGTTTAGATTTGTATGGAAAATTACATTTAATCCTTTTGTTCCATGAAATGATATGTTCGTAATATTTGTATTTGTATAGTAAAAACAGGTATTCTTGGAATATTTTAATGAAACAAAATTTAATTCAGCTTTCGTTGAAAATCCGCTGGATTTAATAATAATAATAATAATAATAATATTATTGGAATTTAATTTATCACTCTTCCACAAAATAAAGAAATTTTGTTGTTTCTTCTCTTTGACTGATGATGCATACCCATAGATTTCCAAATATAATAAATTAATAATTAATAATAATAATAATTGCTTTTTTGTTTGCTTACAACCCACCACGGTGGTGGCAGCATAGTGTGTTTCTCTGCTATCACCATGGTGCTATTATTCTGCTCCTGGTATTGTTATATTACTGTTGATTATGTTGAAAACATTAATCGCCCCAGGCAACCAAGTCTTCGGTTAACACACATCCCCTATAGTAGTTAAACCAACGCCAGAGCTATCATTGTCACTTTTCTTTCTTAGGCATATCTTTATATATCAATGCATAAACGGGGGCAGCACATAACTATGGGTGACAGTACTGGAATCCTCGGTCTTAATTACCGTTGACATAGCATCGGTGGGATCATCATTGGCGGTAGAACCACCACCACCACCACTGCCACCACCGCCGCCGGCAGCATTGGCTGGATGACATCCCGATGGGGGTCCTTGTTGTTGATGCTGCTGTTGCTGCTGGGATGATGATTGCGATTGTTGCGGCTGGTGTGATGATGGTGGAGCTGGTGCACTAACAAAATGGGTTTGTTGGTGCTGCTGCTTAAGTTCTTGGTTGTGCTGTTGTTGGTGCTGATGTTGTGGATCCAAGTGACAACTACCAGGATATTTAGCTGACTCATCTAAACTGCTAATTGAATGTACGTACTTTGGTTCATCGAGATACTTTCCATTCTGATGGTGTTGATGAGATATACTGCAAGCACAAATGCAAATATAGACATTTAAAAGAAGATAGTTACAAAAAGTATAGAATAAAAATGTCCTAGCGAAGAAAAATTGTGTATCAAGAGAGGGGTCGGAAATGGACTATGATAATAATTATAGAAGAGATTTAATTAAAGAACTGAGGACGTATTTTATTTACACATTACACGCATACCTACGAATAATTGTTTAAAGCTAATGGATAAAGGGTTATTCTGAGGAAGAATAATATAGTCAAGTTGCTGGTCGGGTCGTCGATTATTGTCTTTTGCATTTGAATAAAGTGCTTCAATCACATTAAGTTGAGAAACAAAAACGAGGAAGAAAAAATCCATTATTCTCAAGAGGGGCATACAATGTTTGTCCTAAAAGTTTAAGCATCTAAGTCAGGTGTTAATGTTGGTCCATACATATGTCCATATTCAATCTATACAACTTTAACATTTGTTTAAAATTCTGCAAACATCAGAATAAAAATCTAATAAAAATAACACCATAGAAAAAATATTCCACATACGCCCTGTTGTACCTATTCGAAAATGAAAAAAGAATAGCAATAATTGCCTGTCGAAATTTACTTGTTTTAAAAACCACTGGGAACCGTAATAGTGGTTAGGAATCAGATCCTCCGTCACTAATCTGTAAGGGTATGATTGAAAGTCTGACTTCAAAGTGGCACTCAAGGGGTTATCATTAAAATATATATATTTAACAGGAGACACCGATGCACATTTGTCATAAAGTTCTGAACATCAAAATCGGAGGGAAAAACAGAGTTGGCCAAAGCATTCCACATTGTCGATGTGCGGTTTAAAAGAGAATCTCTATACTTGACAGTACGCCCGAAATTGAACTCAAGGGTAAACTAATGAGTATTCCTGGAAGTGCCAGTATTACTGCTTAATTGTTTAAGGGGTGAAATGTTACTATTCGACAGAACATTGTTTGTAAAAATATCGTTAAAACATAAAAGATTTCAGCTGTGTTCGAGGTATGTAAATTTTTCAGTTATAGTTCTATCGTCTATCATTTTAAAAGCCCTTTTTTGAATTCTATCCAAGAGATTTAAACTTGTTTTTGGACACCTGCCCAGAAACCTTAGTTATATTCAAGCTTTGAAAGATGAATTCTTTGTAAATTACAGCCAGATCAAAAAGGGTGAACAATTTCTTGAACCGTCGGTCGGCTATATCGAATATGTTATCATTACATAAGAGGTGATTTGAAATACACATACCGAGTACTGAAAGTTGATTAGTTTCCTAGATGCAAGTGCCACACATTGATAGTGGCATCTAGGGTGGGTTACGCTTTAAAAACAAGAGACAGCATTGAGTGTTTGAAGCATTTAATTATACACGGTTAATGATTCCCCATTGGAAAATGCTGTCGAGATCAGAAATTAATGAGATTAACATAAGCAGCCGTTGAAGTTCCACGTCCGAAGGACAAGGATATGAATTAAGAAACGAATATGAAAAGCTGAGTTGCTAAGTTGTATCATAGAGATGTTGTAGAGGATTTGGTAAAGGTTTTAAAAAATACACTTTTCAATGGAGATAGATACATTTTTCCACTGGATTCTGGTTCCCCAAATAAAGCCAAGACAACACAAGAGTGCCTTAGGGTCAATATCCTCGGCTTTAGAGAAGCTTAAGATTGGTTATCGGGGACTATTTTTGTGGGCAGAATTAGAAAGCGTGCCTTAAAGGCTTCTCCCAGAAGTGTTTCAATTCTTTAGATAGAGTTAACATTAGCAGTGTCAAAAATATCAAAATATCAAACACAGTAGATTGGAATTTTAAAGTTTGTCCTTATAAAAAAAGAAGGGTGAAATGGGGTAAGAAATATCTATACGTCCGTGAAGACAAGGCTTGAAGAACTGTTTTGAGATAAACTATTTTCCTAATTTGTTCCACTTTTTTAACGTTCACATTTTTTCCATTGTAACAGATTCAAAAAACAACAATATTTGAAAAACATGACGTTGAATCTCATATACATGGTAATGATTCTAATAGATCGTTTTGGTCAAATGTACACATTATAGCTGTCAACGGTCTCTGCTATTGATTTGGATACAATGGCTTTGCGCTTATATCAATAAGTTAGACTCTCCCAATGTTCAATGTAAGAGCTGGTGCTTTAAAAAAAAATGAAGGTTAATAAGGTTCAGGGTTTAGATGGGATACCGGTCGAGTTCTACAAAAATGTCAGCTCACAATTTCTAGAACTAATTTTACTTTTACTAAATAAGATGTTTTTTGATGAGGCAATTCAAAATAGCTTCCGATCCTCATACAACTCTGCGATATTTAAATAGGGAGATCGCAACTTAACGGAAAACTACAGGGGAATCTCTGTTCTCAGTTCTCAGTGGGAAATGTTTACACAATTACTTTTCATAAGGCTTATATAATAAACAGGTTAATGCTGTTCTTTTCTACAAAGTTCATAAAAATACATGAACAACTACTATCAAATACAAGTCCATTATAGTTAAAATTTGTGAGATTTGTCAAATCAATTTAAATATTTTGGGATCTAAAAATTTATACTATGGTGTCAAAGATCGTGCTTTTTGGATCTAAAAATCGTAGTAAGAGGATTAAATAACACCTTGACTATTTCAAATACCTAGGATTAACTATAACAAATAACTTACGCCTTGGTGCTCATTTAAGAGACAAAAACAAAGGTACCAAAGGTAAAAGCAGCTATCAATTGTATGTGGTCAAACTTTTTCGAAAGCAACTCTATAGATGCGTTTCGTCGACTAAATTTAAAGTATTTGAGGCAACTGTCAAAAGTTCTCTCTAATATGCTAATACAGTTTACAGTTTACAAGGAATTAGAAACGTATTTTCAGACTCTCCACTAATACACCAAAATACACTATCTACCATACCATGAATTTGGATTGTCTCCAGTTTGCTTAAAAAAACCCCAAAGTTATCGCTGACTATATATTGTTAAAGTCATGCGAGGACCTAACAAGAATATTCAGAAATAGATTATTTTGAGAGTTCAATGGGGAAGGTACCTTCCTTATAAAGATATGATTTGTCATCAGATAATATAACCTTACGTTGTCGCTTAGTACTGATGATTTAGAAGCACTGTGAAAAGACCTGTATGACCCTATTTCTATTATAGACGAAACTGTTAAGAACTGTCACAAGAACATCTTACTCTAAGTTCAATTTAGATCTCGAGTATGATAACTTTTTTCGAAACAAGTTTACTGATGGCCAATGAGATAAGTCTAATCGAGGTTTTTCATAATACAAATTCTATATACTGTTGAAAAAATTCAAGCAAAGTAGAAGACAATGCACTATATTTCGGACTTGTTGAATTATAAGTCTAATCGATAAGTCTAATCTTTTAAATGCGTTGAATTGTTTGTTGTTTCACATAAATGATTTAATCAGGCTTAAAATTTTTCTACACAATTCATGTTATTGTCGAAAAATGTCAAAATGTTCAAATCAGACCGATAAAGAGTATAAAACAATGTCTTTAGGTCCTTATTCTTTTCATCTGCATTCATACTCTTATATAGAGGAATATCAGAAATGTGGTTTTTTAATGAACCATTTAACTGAGTTTTTGAATTTTAATTAAACCCTCACAATACAAAATTGGAATGCAAAAAGCTGTCCCATTGCAAGGACTATAATTATTCCTCTCAAACTCGAAAAGCGTTAAAACTCAAATTGACATAAGCTATTAACATAACATTATTCTATAGTATAAAGGTACACAATTCTCGCACTTACCTTTCACTCAAGTGACCATTATCATCCAGATTGCCATAGCTTTCCACAACCTTATGGTGTACGGCCACACCACCGCCATCATCACCGCCCATCTCTATACGCGGCGGACTACCATATTCGAAATGTTGCCGCGAAACTGGAAACAATTGACTCTCATGTACATAAGTTCCATATTGTGTAGTGCTAAATGTTCCATAAGGACTTGCGGCTGGTGATAGCAAATTAAAATGCGGACCCAATTCGTATGGTGGCTGATAACTAGTCCAACTATCAACACTGCCAGGAGGTGTTACAGTTGTCGTTTGTGGGAATGTTGCAAATGGAGGACCCAATGTCGTTGTACCACCCATAGATCCTGTCGATGGACTACTTGTATTAATGTAGCCTGTCTTTCGTGGTGGTTCACGCTTTCGCCATTTTGCACGACGATTCTGAAACCAGACTTGCACTCGAGATTCACTTAAATTCAATTTCAATGCTAATTCCTCTCGCGCAAAAACATCAGGGTATGGAGCACGTTCAAATGCACGCTCCAGCTCTTCAAGCTGATAAGCAGTAAAGGTGGTTCTGTTGAAAATGAAAAAAAAAAAGAAAATGTCGCCAATTAAATTGAAATGTCCTCACCAAATTGACAGATATATCAGTAATTGATTAAACCAATAAGAAAGAAATAAAATAAAAATTTAAGCGAAAAACCAATAAATAAATAAAACAAAAATTCTCAGGGGTTGTAAAAATTTAAATTTTGTACTTTTCTTTTATTTTTCTGGTATAGGTAGCAAGGCCGGATTTATTTATTTTCAAACCTATTGAAATAGTTAAAATGTTATTTCAGGAGAGTTTTACATACACTTCGTGTCACATGAATGGGGACAAGCTTTTTTCGTTTTTTATTTGCCGATATTTTTCAAACCCTTAGGTTTTTTGGAAAAAACCCAAATGAGTTAAGTTTATATTGCAAACCAAAAATGTCTTATGGCGGTTTTTCCAAAGAAGGTCATAAAAAGTACCTGTTTTTTTGTTTAACCAAGGAGGAAATAGGCCAAATTCGAGCTTATCGGCAAAACCATCATTTTAATAGCCAGCAAAATTAGAAGAAGTTCAAATGTTGTATTCAACTACCTTAAGGACACATAGAGGTATAGAACAAAAACACAAAGGAAGAGTTAAGAAATCCACATCGTTTCAGAAAAGGCGGGTGATATTGAGAGCTGCTTCAAATTAAAGGTTTTCCATTAGTAAATTCAAGGCAGAAGCTGAGGTAAATACTAGTAGATCGACTGTTGCTCGGGTGATACAGAAGGCAGACTATACGACACCAAAAAATGAAGAAAAAAACATCATTTAATGCTGCACACAAGAGCCAACGCCTTAATTTTGCAACAAATCACAGTAAGTGGAATCGAGATTGGCATACCGTCGTCTTTTCCGATGAAAACAAATTTATGGATGGATATAGCTGCTTTTGCCATAATTTAAGAAAGGAAGAAATCTATCTTGAAATACGGCACAGCAAAGGAGGTGATGAAATCTGATCTTATCTTATCTTTTCAGTTTAAAATCTGAAATTTGGAAAATAGATATGCGAAAGTTTCGCACAACGCATACAAATTCTTAAAATCTACTACAAAAATGGTGATTCTGTCACAGCCACATATCCAACTACGCAAGAAATTTCCAAATTGTGAAGAAATTTGAAGAAACTGGATTGGCTACAGATATTGTAAGGCCTGTGCAGTGTGCATCATCGTTTCGCTAGTACCACTGAAAATATCGCTACTGTAAGTGAAAGTTTTGCCGAAGACCTGAATGTGTCGATTATTCGTCGTTCTCAGGAATAAGGACTTTCATATAAAGTCCAGCTCACACAACAACTAAAGCCAGATGACCATTCACAACGTTCGTAGAAACTTCGAATGGGTGCTTGAACAACAGCCGCCGGTGGACGGCGATTTTTCGAACAACAGTTTCTTCAGCGACGAAGCACATTTCTCTGAGAATCTTCAAGTAATTTAAAAGAGGCCATTACATCCACGAAAGTCACTGTTTGGTGTGCTCTTTGGTCCGGAGGTGTGATTGGACCTTACTTCTTCGAAAACGACGAAGGAATGACTGTCACTGTCATTTCGGAGCGTTATGGTCATATGATAACCGACTTTTTTTTGCCTGCTATTGAAGAATACGACTTGGAGAATATGTGGTTTCAACAAGACGGTGCCACATGCCACACAACTCAAGCGAATATGGCTTTATTGCAAGAGACATTTCCTGGCCGCGAAATTTCTCGTCGTGGCGATATCAACTGGCCAGTAAGATCATGCGATTTGACAGCTACATCTTACGTTTACTTTGCTTTTGAAACCGCAAAATGGATAACCCTGTATAAGAAATAAAAATTATCAAGAAATTCTAAATTGGTAAAAATTGGTTTTCAACTAAAAATCTCGTTAACAAAAATAGATTTTGAAATCAAATTATTTCATCATATGCAAAATATTGTTGGTAATTTCTAGTTAATCTTTTAGAAAAAACTAAACTGACAACTTTTTTGTATCAAAACTCGAAAACCTACAAAAACAACAAAAAACCTGATAAGAAATAGTTTTCGACTCAAGTATTAGGAGAACAAAGAAAGATATTGACTTTAAATTATTTTTTATCTCACACAAAATATTGTTATGAATATTTTGTTAAAGTTTTAAGTAGGACAAATCGAGAGGCGGGATGGGAAGTTATCAGTGTGGTTCGCATCCCAGCCTCTTTTCTAAAATGTTATTTCAGGAAAAAATTATGTGTCCATAAAGTTTGAGATACATTTGCAATATTAAAATATAGTTTTGAAAAGAACGACATTAAGTTAAAAATTCAAAACTCTTACAATTACTTTTTAATGTGTGATCATATAGATGGAACAATATTTTATGTAATTCATAATCCAAGTCTAACAAAAATCTTAACTCTGGGGCCCTCTTAGTTGAGGCCCTAAGGAGCTATATTTTAGGGTATAGAATCATGATCAAATTTGGGTAATGTTTCGATCACTGGTGTTTTCCGACAAAAAAAAAAATGGAAATTCTCCCAGTACTTCGATGTCCTTCTTGGGTATATACACAGGCTTATATATGCACACGCACGTTACACCGAGCTACGACGACGTAGACATGCTATACAAGTTTAAATTAAATTTTACATATAAAAACCCACATATTTACCAATTCGTTCTCATTCTGCAGAAGTTTCAGAAACCGTTGCGTTAAATAAAGCATAGCGCACACTAGTGTACGGGTATAGTAGAATCTGCTACAGTTTTCATCCAAAAGGACGAAATCGAGCCAAACCCCAGCGCCTATATAGCTCTGGATGTTATATGTAGGTAGTATCCTACATGCGGAACCAAGTCTCCTTTGTGTATATATTAATGGTTTTTCGGTTGCGAACATAATGTATTGGTAAGTAATTGGGTTTTAATATTTTAAAACAGTATACCGGAGGCAAGGACACATGCCAATCAATTGACATCCAGTACGAGGTCATAATTAATTAGTGATTTATGCAACCCACGAACAAGCAGACCATGACAATGTTAAAATTGGCTTTATTGCAACAACGACGCACGGTGATGATGATGGTGGTTTGGTATATGAACAAGAATATGCTAGGACATCTATATGTACCAACTTACAATACCAAACAAATGAGAGTGTTGATGTGAAAAGGAATAAAGGCAATTAAGAGGTCATTTTCATCCTGGAGTTTGGCCTTGGGTTTGTATTTTTACGCACCCCAAACTTTCTGATTCGAATCAAACCCATTTCCATCAACTTACCCTTTTAATCACTAAAATACAGAAACAAAAAATTGGACCAGTGCTTAAACACACATAGGTCTAATCCCCATGATGTCCTGTCCAAGCCCCATCCTCATTGTCCAGAACTATGTGTGGAATATAGGGAAGTTTTTAAACCAAACACGTTTGAAAACTTAAAATACAAACAAAATTATGTGAGAGGTTATACACAAACTTTAAAGGTTGCTCTATACCTATGTATCTATAGAAACTTTTAAACCATTTATAAATTGTTTTTGTTTTTCAATCCCCCTCTCCCTAGAGCCATGATTCGTGACTTTTTGGTTCACTCTTATGTTAATTTGATGTTGAAATCCTTTGTACATATATAAAACCTAAAGGAATCTCTGAAGGGAAAATTGTGTAGTTTCTTTTTTTGGCTGTTGTTTTAGGTTTGGAGATACTCGTATACAAAGAATCTATCTACTTTGCAGATAAACATCAGGATACAAAACCGCACAAATGCAAACGTATGCCATTTTGTATTTGGAATATTTTTTGTTTGGTGTAAAAGTTACTATTTTTTAGTTCTGAGAGTTGACGTGATGATGGATGAGGATATTTTTTTGTTAGTTGGTTGGTTGGGAATTATATCAAACTAAAAATTTCATTAAATCTGATTTGGGTAAGATGGCTTTCTTATGTGTAAAAGACTTTTGGTATACAAGGGTTCAAGACTATTTGTCAGGGTATATGGCTATTGTGAAAAACGATTGAAAATAATATTTCTGGAGATTGTGGTTGTTTTCTTTTATTCTTATACAATAATTTTGTTTTAATGTGGTTTCACAAAGAAAAGAAATTTTTACAAAAACTGTAAGGCAAGTTTAGTTGAAACAACATATTTAAATTGAAAAGGGATATTATGTTACAAATAAAAATAAGGGTAATGAACGTTATACTTCCTATGTCAAAAACAACTAAAATTTTTGTAACTTTAGTAATGCCCTAAATTTATTTCATAAAATTTGTTTCTAAGAAAAAGAGGCAATATTCAGATTTTTAAGAAGAAACCTTGAATAAGAGATCGTCAATTTTTTATTAAGTTGCCTTTAAATTCCTGAAACTAGCCTAAATGGTGAATATTTAAGTGATTTTTACTTGCGACTTACATGAACTACATATATGGCAAGTATTACATTCGTAAAATATTTTGAATTAAACATGACATTACCGATATGGTAGAAAAGTCGAAAAAATTGGGTCACCAAATTTCGTCCGTCCGTCTGTCTATCCTGGCCCTTACAACCTAAACCATTGTGCCGATCGAAATTCAGGTTTTCAGCCAATTAGCTTAAGGCGTTTTTTTTCATTTTTAACCAGAATGAAGCCGATGTAGTATGTCAGCAATTTCTCTAAGTTTCTGTAGTGAGTTGAGCTTTACCAGAAGGAGGCGGTCACGATAAAGGGGTAAGCTCGAAAGATTTTCCCAAGAAAGGTATTGAAGGGCAAAACAAAGAAATCTTTGTTGGATGCTTTCTATTCTTGATACGTATACATACATATACATATCTTGATATGGAGATCAAACTTGTGACGCATACATATAAAAGGAAAGGTTGGACAAATATCATGTTAAGCGATCGGGTCATGTAACTGGTAAGAGAATTCCTCAAACCATCTTTTAACAAAAGCTTATGGCCTTATGAATTTTAGTTCACGGTCATGTGACTGCCCGAGGTTCCTTTACTTTTCTACTATATGTTTGAGATGACTTTGAAGGTGGTATTAATGCCTTTACGCAAAAAGGTATATTGAATTTTGGTACATCAGGTTATATGAAAAGGTTGAGATGTTTGCAGGAGAGATATATCTTCATGAGCTGAAATGATTTTAAATAATTTCGTATCATCAGCGCAATAGGGATATTTGACAGTGTTCATTGACAATATCAATTTCGTTAATTGTAAGGATAAAGAATAGAGGGCCTAAATGACTACCTTGGAGGAGACCAGAAATGGATAGAATAGGATTGGAATATTTACGATTCTTAAGGTAATAAGTTATCCATCTCAGTAAAAGAGGTTTAGAACCTAAGGAGGAGAGTTGGAGGACTATAAGATCACAAGAAATTTTGTCAAACGCTTTGCTGAAGTGAGTGGAATCATATCAACTTCATTCCCGTTTTCTAAAAAGCTCTTACAGAGTGAATGAAACGAATTCTACAAGGTTTGTGGTGATAGATGTGTGCTATGCTGGGGTGATTAGAGATCTGCTGATATGAAGCTGAGGAGTTCATTATAGAACGCTTTTACAAATTTTCGGAATATGAGAAAGTTTAGCAATTGATCGTTAGTTTGTCAACTCTCCTTTTGGGATTTTCTTGTGAATTGGAGCTATAAAAGATGTTTTCCACTTTTAGGAAAAGTTCCTTGAGTTGAAAGAGAAGAGAAACATTTTTTTATGAAAACTGCAAGACGACCATCAGGGCCCGTAATGAAATCATCATTGAGTTAAGAAAACTTGTTTTCAAATTCTGATGAAGATTGAGGCAGTATATTCTGATCAATCGGGTAAAAATGGACCCAGCGAAAAATTCGGCAAAATAGGTCCGATCTGATGTAAAAGAATCCTGGAAGAATGAATTTTTAAAATACAATTAAAAATATAAATTGTTACTATTTTTAACAATATTCGTGTGGGTATTAAGAAAATTATATAAAATAAAACTTCAATTTCGTACCAAATACGAATGCCATACTTTAGAAGAATTAATGAGCCGTTGGAACATGTTTAACCTTAAGACGTAATAGCGTAATATAATAGGCGTATTTTATTGGTAAATTATTAGCTAGAGCAGTAATGGAAAGTAACTGCAGTAATGGAAAGTGTGAATAAAACATATGTTCACTATTATATGCACTTTTATTTTAAATCTTCAAGTTGTCATACTTATGTCAAGATCAGCTGTTGAAAATACGTACTCAAGGGATGTGTTGAAAAACTATTATTGTTTTTCTGTAAAGTTGAATAAGAGTTCAAGTTAATGTGTACATGCAGGTCCAGTCAGAATAGAGTTGAGTATGAATTGAAAGATTGAAATGACATAAGAGTGTCTGTCCACATTTAATTTTTAATGTTAGGTGCAAGCAGTGAGACAGGTGTGAAAAAGAGAGAGATGGGTAGATTACAGCCCAAATGCAAACAATATTCTTGGATTCAACATGAAAGATTTTGTATTGTATGAGTGAAAGATAGATAGATTTCAAGGATGTGCGATAGGGATGTGCAGATTGATTTTCTCTTCATCGTATGTACACAACGAACATAATAAAACCCAACATTAAAAATAAAATGTAGACAGGCACTAAAAGCCAAAAAAAAGGGTGTGAGGGGAGATTTTGTCCTTCCCCGTAAGCCCGTCTTGCCTACATGCTCCCATTTGCTGGCAACTCAGTTTTCCTGTGTGAAAGGGGACAAATCAACGCGAAACATTCAGCGCCACAATTAAACTTTCTCTTCTCAAAATAAACTTACACTGCGATAACTGACGCGAAGCGAATCAGGGCGAATCATTCACAATGATAACAAAAATGACAAATAAACAATGCCGCGTCGGCGAATGTACCACTTTCGCGTTGGTTTGGGAGAGCCTTTAAACCCGACTAATGACGAAAGTTTTGTTTTCGCATCAAATGTTTCGCTTTGGTTTTGGGCGAGTCCTAACACACATCACACGTCAATAAATTTAGAGATAGCACTGTGATTATTGATGGTTTTTGGGTGATGTCAAGTAGTCAACGCATTGAATATTTACGTTGACAGTCTAACCGTAGATTAATATTTCAAACCAATTTATTTTTATTCTAGTGAAAACAGAGCACAAGAAAAATACGAACGCATCCCCAAATAATAAAATCCTGCCAACCTTTAAGTAAAAAATATTTCTGGAACTGGATGAAGTGTCATTCTATTCCAAGCTTCCAAAACTTTATCTGAACTATTTATATGCACTATTTTTGCTGCCTTATTTATCCGCACTATTTCTTTGTTGTTGTTTAGTGTGTAAGATTTTGCTGCGCTGCGTATAAATTTACCAATAAAAAACGCCTAATATAACACTTATTCATTTTTTATATTCAATCCGTAAGAGTTCAAATACTTTTTTATGAATCGTAAATACTTTAAATTAAAATTATTATATTTCCTTCTTTCCTATATACATGTATATATTACCTTAGATTTATTTTACAACTTAAATTTAAAGAGGAAGCTTTAACACTATATGAAATATGTTTAGAAAAAAAAAAACGTTTGTTCACCTCCATTAAACGCTAAATTGCCTTGATTTTATTTTCCTTTTTCATTAAAACTTTTTACTTTTTTTCGCAATTGTGTATTAATCCTTTCATTCGCTTTGATGTGTACAAAATCTAATTTATCAACCATTGTTGAGCAACAGAAAAAAAAATAAATAATCCCATTACACTCCTTTCCGTTTTTGGTTACGGTAGACCGTAGAGTATTCCAAAGGACCTTCTATCATTCCATGACTTATTCACAATAAACACTCTCTGAATACCCACCTAACTACCTAGTTTTATTTTTTCGTCCTTAAAGTATATAAGGTCAATTTAAATCAGTTTCATTTTTCTTGTTTTTTTTTTTATTTTCTCGGGGTATTCGTCGCTCTAGGTCGTTGGATACCGTTGGATATTGCCCCTATAACTTTTTGTTTTTTTTTATTATCATCCGTCCCGAGAAATAAGTTATCGACAACTCAATCAAAGAACACCATTGACTTTTTCGCCAAGAACTTTAAGTCACCTAACCTATATACCTACGAGTATATCTAACCAACTTTGCTTTATGATACACACAGAAGCAAAAATAAGGACGAAGAAAAATGTGAGAAGAAGAAATAAAAAAAAAGAATAATTTAAGTCAAACTACGTAAGAAAAAGTTATAGCCTTTACAAGTTTCTTTTTTTAATCTGACTTTTCATTCATTGGTTTTCGACTCACGTCCTGGCAAGGCAACTACTTCACAACTAATACAACGCGCATACACATGTAGCCATTATCCTTCGACTGTTTTTTTTGTTGTATTCTATTTTATTTTGTTGTTGTTTGTGTTGCTTTTCGTCCTTTTCTTTCAACTTTTTTTGTTCATAGTCTAAGTCCGTATAGTATAGAAGAGTTCTTATGATGGTATGTAGTCATGTCTACCGTATTGTTGAGCTTGATGTTATTTACGTTCTACATGTTGATGCTACTCGTACTTCATGTTTTATATGCCATCCAGAAGAGAACAACAAAAGCTAAAATTATTGTGCTTGTCCGGTACAAACGACGACGAGTGACGGCAATGGCCTCTTTCTTACACTTTTACTCATTTCAGGAGCGTATTTATGAACCATTTTGCTTTAGACCGTCTAATTATTAATTATTTTACAAAATATATGAACTTAATGTTGTTCAAATATAGAACAATTCAGGAAATGGGCAGTGGAGGTTACAGACCTTTAGCAATTTAAACTTGTACACTGCGTGTCACAAGGATAGGGACAAGCTTTTTTCGTTTTTTATTTGCCGACATTTCTTAAACCCTTAGGTTTTTCTGTCACATGAATAGAGACAAGATCTAAATTTAACTTTGAGACCCTTTAAAGTATAAAGAAAATAACAACAAATCTTATGGTTTATGTAAATACTGGTTTTATTGAATGGATTAAGATAATTTTTAGTAATGTTTGTTGCATTCTGATTTCTGAATTACTTCAAGTAACCTGTGGTGTATGGATTCATGGAGTGCTGTCAGATAATTCGGGCCTAGGACCGTTTTATGCCCTCAAGAATTTCTTCGGTTTTTTGGTATTGCCGTCCTCCTTCGTAGACTTTTCTTGAAAGCCGGGATGGCTTTCATTTTCCATGATGTTCAGATCAGGAGAATATGGGGGTCATGGTAATATGTTCACATTTTGCCCTTGAATCCAGGCTTTTGTTGTCCGTGCAGTATCTGTTTTTGCATTATTTCGTTGGAAAGTCCATCGTTGTCCACCAAATAATTCAGAAAACTGCGGAAAAGCTCGTTCCGGAATCGATTTTTAAGTGATTGCCGTCATTTAGAGCTTTGAAAATCCAGCTCCACGGTACCGTAATAGGTGATTTCTCCCCAAGCCATTACAACCGCCTCCTTTTCTGTGCCATTTTTCAAGAACAATTTCTTCCTTTCTTAAATCATGAAAAAAGCAGCTATATCCATCAGGTCCGCCCAAATTAATTTATTTTCATTCAGAAAAGACGACGGTAGGCCAAGCTCGATTCCACCTGATGTGTTTTGTTGCAAAATTAAGGAGTTGGCTCTTGCGTGCAGCTTCTGCCTTGAATTTACTAATGGAAAGCCTAGAATTTGAAACAGATCTCACTACCGCCCGCTTTTTCTGAAATGATGTGACTTTCTTAACTCTTCCTTTGTGGCTTTGTCCATACCTCTCTTGGTCCTTGAGGTAGTAGTATACAACATTTGAACTTCTTCTTATTTTGCTCGCTATATAAAACGGATGGTTTAACCGAGATACCGATAAGCTCGAATTTTGCCTATTTCCTTTTTGGTACGACCCTTACCTCTACCCATACTTCTTGATTCTTTTAAAATAATACTCGTACTAAGCTCCGAAACAATCAGTGTATCCTTTATTTGATTTAAAACATTTAGATCTTGGCCTTATTCACGTGACAGAAAAAATCTGGTACTTTTTATGACCTTCTTCGGAAAAACCGGCAAAAAACTTGTATTTACTAACTTAATAAAAAATATGTATTTGAAATATAAACTTAATACATACTTTATGCAATCCACATTTGGGTTTTTTCAAAAAACTTAATTGTTTAAGAAATATCGGCAAATAAAAAACGAAAAAAAGCTTGTCCCTATCCATGTGACACGAAGTGTATAACAAAACCTTCTATTAAAACCTCGACGTTATTAAAAGTTATTTAGGAAGCCCACTTATAGTTGTTGTTCGAATTTTAAACTGTCAAAACATGCATAATATTCGTCCCCCTATCTTTCAAATTCATAACTAATAATGTGTGCGGGCCTTAAAAATGTCAAGTGTTACAAATTACACTACTGCATCGCCTGATGCACCTCTAACCCCATAGCCCCATATATTTCAAACAAGCATTTCTCCCGGTAATTTTATGAAAATGGCATAATGTGGTGGTAATAAAAAATCTAACTGTGACTAAGAACTATGTGAGTGTGTATTGTATAAATGAGAATGTTCTTCCGGTTTAAAAAGAAGAAGCAAATCTGCAGCTCATGCTGCATTTCTGTGCTGTTCAACTCAGATTACAGAAAGACTTGACGTCCATTTGGGTAGATTTCTGTTCACATTTCTCTTTTGTTTTACTAAACTATAGTTTATAGGTATACGAGTGTAAGCCTGGCCGCCATGTTTTCAAGGACTAAATATTTTACTATGGAAAAAGCGTTGCTGCACGTACGTTCCTTTATTTCAATCTTTTTTATTTTTAATGTTTTCTAAAGTTTTACACCAACATTTAGAGAACAAAAAACAAAAATAAAACAAAACATAGCGAAAAGTAACTGATATGGGCGGAGGCGGATATTATAGAAAAACCTAAGTGGCTGTTAAATGCCGTAATTAATCTTACTTAAGCAAGAGCAATATTACGTACGAAGTGGGTGTGTTGGCCATGCTCTTGGCGGGGTGTATAAGGTTTTTTATATGGCCTTGTAATTGTAGGCCGAATAAGTAATTAGGAGAATGCTCACCTAGATACTCGTAATATTGTGGGTTTAAAAAATTACTTGCATTCAATTTTTTGCTGTTCAAAATGGTGTCGATTTTCGGTTGCACTTTTTTTGTATATGGTGTATATAAGTAATCTTTTAATCAGGAGGAGGGGTGGGGGCTTGTTACACACTTAACATATACAGACGAGTTTTTGGGTAAGGTTCAAAAATGTTCTTTAATGTTCTGTAAAGGAGACTGACAATATTACAACAACATAGTGTGCAAACATCTTAGCTTTATATTTACTATGTTAAGGGCTAAAGTGACAATTTTTTTTAGAATACTGTTGTCCAGCAAGGCATGGTCTAACTATTTAATTTCGACGAATCCCTACATAAAAAAGCGTTCCAAAATTCCAACCCACCCCAAATCCCATAGTGTGCCCAAGCAGGGAACGTGTAGTAATGCTCACTATTTACCCGCCGCCGTAATGAATAATTTTTGAGTTAAGATTTGTTTCGAAACAAGCTTACACAACATTTTTTATAGCAGTGTTGTATAAAATTGAAGTGTTTTTGATCACTAATAAACAAAAGTTTACTGCATTTTTGTTAAACAAATAAGATAATACTTAATTCACCAATTTTTTAATGAAATGTGTCGTAGGACTGTAAAAGTTGAAACGTAGCATTTTTTTCAAAAATAATTTATTCTGTACTTGTTGTCATTTTTATAAATCGGAAAAACGTTTAAAAAATTTAGAAGCAAAAATTTAGAAAATGAGAAAATTTAATACTAAAATTTTATATTTTTCTTAGGAAAATCAAACAGAATTTAATATGAAGAATTGAATTAGGCGAATTTTCTTCTGAAGCAATTTTATGAAAATTTATCCATCATCGTACCATTTATTCTTACCAAAAGACCAAGAAAACGCTCCCCAAACTATCGGGCTGCCTCCTCCGTGATTGTAGGCTTTACCTCTAGGGCGATGTACAAACGTTTTCCATCAGGTCCGATGGGTTTATCTTAGTTTTATCATTCCATAAAACTCTTTTCCAAAATTGTACATCTTTCCTTAAGTGGGTTTTGATAAATTTAATTGAGCTTTGATGTTCTTCTTTGATAGCAATGTTTTTTTTCCTGCTATTGCAACCACATATTTGAGCATCATTGAGTTGCCTTCTTACAAGCCTACTCGAAATGTTCAAGTTGAATTCTTTGCTGATTTCGATCATTATGATAAGGGATAAAAATGAATTGATATCACTCTTTCTCAAGTTTTTCGGAGAGGTGGCTTTCGAAATTTTATTTTTTACTTTTAAGTGAAGGTCGACTTAGTTTTAACCGAATTAATTGCATTGTGCACTATTTTCCTTAAAAATTTCAACAATAGCGAAATTTCAATTGGAGTCTTACCTTGTTCACTAAGATCGGGACATATTTTGTATCAACCTTCGTGATATTAGTACAACAATCAAATTGAATAAGTTTTTTGCGTAACTTATGAAAATGTATGATTTAAAATATAACTGTGCTATTTCTATGTCTAGACCTAAGTAAGCTGTAAAAGACATCAAAAAGGCAACAACAAAAACTCGTAGGTGATAAATTACAGTTGCTGCACAACTAAAAAATATTCAAAAAACATTTACTACGAAGGAAATTTTTGGTTAAATGTTTGGTCTATTAGATGTGCTATTTCTGTGTCCGTGGCTGTATATGCTTGAAATTTATATTTAAATTTCAATTCTAGCACTCAAAAAATTAGATGTTTTAAATTTATTATGATCTTAAAAGTTTTTGTTTTTAATAAACAATTTTGAAAGATAAACACACTTTAGGAAAGCCTTACACTCTTTATTAGCGTCAAGGTCTCTCAGAAAAGATCTTATGAAAAAAAAAGCATTACTTAAGTTTTTCCAAATTTCAAATTTTGTGAAAAATTTTAAGATTATTACAAAGATTTTAGTTGTTTTTGACAGACAAACTACTTTTTTGCTGCGAATATCGTTAAATTATTAACAAATCTGTTGATAAAATCTTTACTCATACAACAAAAGTGTATAGACACCAAGTTTTCAAATATAATAATTCTTTCCACCTGTGTTCCTACACACTATAGGATATCAAAACAAGTTAAACTATAAAGTGTCTTTCTAAAATAAATTTATATTCAGTGAGTAAGTTGATTTCCTCTTTTTAAAATTTTGTAAATCAACCAAAAGAAAAATAAAACCAACAAATATACAGGCGCCAATTTGAAATAAAAATAACATATCACCAAAGGCACATCAAAATATCTTTATAAATCCATTCAACTGTATAACAAATAAATCAAAAATATACAAGGATAGTCAATCTAACGTTTACAAAACAATAAAAAGGACTCAAAGTTACACCCTATAAAATAATACTAAAAAACAGATATAGGAACAACAAATAACAACAACAACAAAAACAACAAAAACAACAAAAAAGCGAAAAAATCTTAAACAAAAAATAAAAAAATAAAATCTGTGTGTACATCCAATTTCAACAAATGGCATTGGGAATCCTTTTCATACACACAACACCCAAAATACATCTCGCACACACATATTTATTTTACATAACGCATACAAATCTCTCCAAGGAGAATTATGCAAATATTCAAAAACAAATAAAAAATTAATGTTAAACTGAATCCTTGAATCCTTGGATCCCATTCCAAGCACATACACAAGTAACATACACAACACAGTATGTATGGAGTATGTGTAACATTGATGGTTGTTTTATTTATTCCTATTTTCATTCCAAGATGAAAGATGAATATCAGAGATTTTACGATGATGATGAGCTGAGCATACACCCGAGGATAAATCTTCCTAGAACAAGAAAGGATATACTTACTACGAACTATATGAGAAATACGAGAAACCAACAAGATACGGATATGGATTGCATATATACAGTTGTGGTCATATAATTAACCCACAAAATTAACAACAACATTTTGTTACCAATATTTTAACAAACGTTGTCCTTATAAGAAAAACAAATATGTTGTAAAATTTTAACAAAGGAAATTAATGTAATCGTTCCGATTTGTCGAATTCAAAATAATGACATTTCTCGACGACGTTTAAAGGTTCCTAGAATTTAAATCCAAGGTTTTTAGAGATACATACATATATCTCTGTGAGCGTACGTTCTTACGTTTAGGATACCGTTTATCGTCGGCAATATCTCAAGAACCTGTGGAGGTATCGACTTCAAATAAATTTAGTTTTACAAAAATATTAGAATCAAAAAAGGCAGAATGGACTTTCAAAAAAATGGAATGGATGATTTTTTTACTAATGATGACCCATTTTCGAGATATCGAATTTCGAAAAAAATGTTTAATATTTTTTTTTTAATTAAAAATAAAACAAGGTGGACGGAATCGGGGGATCTACTTTTTTGACTTCTCTACCATCTTAATGTCATGTTTGATTAAAATCTCGAGTTTTGTATGAATGCAAAACTTGCCATATACTTGACATACGTCTCCAGCCAGCTCGGTCCCTAGCTATAGCTGTCTCTAGTTGCGCACGTCGAGTAAGTTAAGGCCCTCTCCCACCTGCTGCATGCGCCAGCTCTGCGCCTTCCTCTACTGCGCCGTCCCTTGGGATTGAATTCGAAGTTCTTCCAGGCTGTAGCGTTGATGCTCTACATGACCCAGCCATCTAAGTCGTTGGACTTTTATTCTTTTAACCAGGCCTGTGTCGCTGTACAGCCCGTACAGTTCATCGTTGTATCTTCTCCTTCACTCTCCATCTATGCATCCCCCGAAGAATTTTTCTCTAGAAGCATCCTATGACGCTCTCATATTTATTTGAAATGGTCCAGGCCTCAGCGCCATAAAAAAGAACCGGGATGATGAGTGTCTTATATGGGGTGACTTTAGTTGTTCAAGAGAGGACCTTTCTTGGTCCAAAGAAGCAGCGATTTTTGAGAGTTATTATCCGTTTGATATCAGTTCTGGAGTCGTTTTTTGAATTTATAGCAGTGCCTAGATAGACAAAGTCCTTAACTACCTTAGTGTCATAGCTGTCCCTAGTAACATTTTGTTTAAGACGTCAAACAAATTCCAAATATCCAGTTTGAACAAGGCAACGTGTTTTCTTTTCGAAACTTTTTAAACCAGCATTTTGTCTAATAGCTTTGATAAAGCTGTTCGAGCTGATAATTGGATTAGTTTCATCTCCGCTTCCGTCACAATGCTCAAAAAAGCTTCACTTACATCACGCTTTGATCTTGCAATTATGTCAACACGATCGGCGTATTCGAGTAATTGGGTGGACCTTTGGAAGATTGTGCCTCTAGTGTTGACAATTGAGTTTTGCACAATTCCCTCCAAAAACATGTTGAAGAAGTCGCATGACAGTACATCGCATTGTCTAAAAACTTTTTTGACATAAAATGCATCGGTGGGTACTCTTTCGACCTTGATAGTAGAGTAGGGTGCATTATTCATCGTCATTCAGCCCAAACGGACAAGTTTGAGAGGGATGCCAAAACTAGACTAAGCTTTGAAATTAATAAAGAGATGATGGGTATCGATTTGAAGTTCCTGGGTTTTTTTCCAAGATTTGCCGTAATGTGAATATTTAGTCAATGGTGGACTTTTCTGGTTTAAAGTCACACTGATAAGGAACTATCAAATTGTCGACGAACGGATTCAGACGTTCACATAATACAAAACACAAAACCACTACGAAAACAACAAAATTCTGATTTAAAAATGGGTCCCAACTCCAGTGTTATGAAAGCAAAGAGAGATATTGACTTTAAGCTTTTTTAATCTTAAACAAAATATTGTTATTAATAGTCTGTAAGACTTTTAGAAATATCGACAGACGGGAACGAATAGGTCTCATTGTATCCTCTTTTTGTTAATTATCAAATAATAAAACTTGAGTATTAAAAGAGAATAAATTAGCATGAAACTAATCTTGCTGAGGTTATAAAAATGACTATAGGTTTAGCTTAAAGGATCCTTTCTTGACATCGATCGGTACAAATTAGACCATAAATGAAGATGGACTGCCAACATGTACAAATATGGGCACACACGGCAAGAAGGTGATTTAAGCATAAGAACTTGAATGGAAGTAAACCAGAGGTGTCAAAATAAAATTTTAACCGAAGACATCATTTCACTCGAAAACATCTTTACAAAATCGTAGCTTATGAAATTTGAAAAAAAAAAATTCTTTACAAACTGCATTTTGATGTTGAATTTTGTTAAAGAATTTTCCAATAACTTAAATTTCAGTGGCTTAATTATATGACCACAACTATATGTGTGTATATTTTATGAAAACAAATCGATAAACCCATTGTTGTGATCCATATTCGAATATTTCGCACAAAAACCCATCCCCATATTCACACACTCGAATATAATACACTAAAATACAGATAGATAACATTGATAGTTTCATGAGTGCTTGACAATTTGCTGTTAAAAAATACAACAACAAACAAAAATAACAAAACAAACTTTAAGGGCAGAAAGTGTCAAAGAAAATTCATCCCTATACATTTAAGGGAGATATACCAATACGTACATATGTAGAAGAATTTGTCATTTCTACCAGAAGGGTTTATAACTCGGAAAAGAATAACAAACTGACAAACTTTTATTTTATTTTTCATCTTAAAATTGGTGTTTAGTGCTTGTCAGCTTATTATGAACAGCTAGCGTTTTTATGAACCGGAAATATTGATTTATAGCAATATTGTTAACACTATATTCTACTGGCTATATAAGTAATTGTAGAGGGTAGTAAATGTATCCACTTCCATATATACGTACTTAATACCTAAGCTATTATACTAAAGCTTTAAAAATTGAAACATTCTTATGTTTTGATTTCTCTCATAAAATTTAATAAATAGCTGCAAAATGAAGGAACATATAGTCTGGGATGATAGTTGAATTTTAAGGTGATTTTGTTATGTATGTGTTGAAACATAATTTTGACAATCACATTAGCTATGATATTTGCCACATGGCGTTTTTATTTCTAGTTCGTAGCTCATATTCATCAAAAATAGAAATTAACTAAGAACAAACATTGATTTTCGAAATATTTAAAGAGTAGGTACAAGGTGGTATTTCAATAATACATATATTTTAAATAAAACCCTAAAAGAAGCGCTCAAAAATGGTTAAATAAGCAGAATTGTCAATGTTTTTTTCATTTTATTGCCATTAAAGACTTAATCGCTTTAAACTTGTGAAAATGATTATCATTAGCAAACAAAATTGAATGAATAAATAAAGAAATCATAGAGTAATAAAGTTCCGCTTAAAGTTGAATGAAAAAACATGGTCAACTGTCATTTTGACATATCTACATAAGTAGATTTGACTTGATAGTTGGGAGATTTTTCTTGATTCACTTTCCCGTCAATTTTCTAATAAAGTTGCCTTAATGGGAAGTCAAGTTTTTTGGCAGATGACCAATCAGATACTAGACTTGCCTTACTTTCAAGTCCCTTATGTCGCCTGAACCTGCCCATTGATATCCTTCTAATTTACAAAATCATTTTAAATTAAGTTAAGGGTCATTTATTTTACGGTTTCGAAAGTAGGGCTAAATGGAACACACACCAGTAATGCATTTATCATAAAAACTGAATTCCATTATTTCAAAGTCAAAGATTGGATTTTGACAAAAGTTGTGAAAAACAATATCATTCCAACGACCGCCTAGGGAAGGTTTAAAGCAAGCGATTATTTTGGAGTAATTGTTACACACTTTTGCCGACTTGAGTAACGTTTATTTTTGATGCGTCTGAGTTTTAGAAATCAGGATTATTAACGCAAATAGGTTTATTTTAAGGAGCCCCACAAAACTAAATTAGTGTGTGAAATCGAATGGCCTTGGTGGCAATTTGAAGATCCAAAAGCCTAGGAAACTTCTCAACTCCTGTATAATAGGGCTTTACTTTTACAAGTAATGTTCTTCAATATTTTATTATTCTATTTGACTTTTATTCGAGTATTTCGAGTATTTGGAGTTTTTCATTTTTAGACGTTGGTAACTCTTCAAGACTCGATGGATGCGTTCGTAGATTAGTGTTAAACATAAACTAAACACTATGACGTCATTTTAAACACCAAGATAAACTTTAACATTTCGAAATATTTTCCTTTTCAATTTATTGCAACTATAATATTTGTAATTGAATTACTTTTGTGTTTTGCAATGAGCTAACGACTCAAGTTTTATTTAATATTTTTTCTGAATGCATGTTTTAAATTGTTGGTGTTTAGTCTTTTCACCCAAATTAAAAATGTCATAGCGCCAAAACTATTTTATTAACATTTTGTTGTTGTACGATTTTAGCAATATTACCGAACCTTTTGGCGTTAAAAAGAATAAAATAAATAGAAGCGTTTGGTCTTATTGCCCATTGTGTTTCAATATTTGGGTATTTTGAAAAAAAAATTGTTTATTTTGGACACTACGACATTTTGAGTTTTAAATTTTATCACCCAAACGCCAACATTAAAAGAAAAAATGTCAGATCACCTTTAAACTTGGGGGGTCAAGAAAGCGTAACAAATATGTTTGGCATCGAAGTAAGGGAAATTTTAAAAGTGAAATAAAACGAAATGGTTTGTTTGCTCATAGTGTGTATAAACAGTACGCATAACTATGTTTGGGGGGGGGGGGGTGTGCGTGCTGCCTCCCAGCAAAATTCTTGCTTGTTCGTACTATAGTATTTGGGGTAGGTGCGAAATTGAGTAGGTGCGTGGTTGTGTGTATTCAAAGTTTCTTTAGATCCAGATTCTTCAAATGCACTGCGCACATACCCCAAATAGAAAAGTGAGCCCAAGCAGGGCTGTTGCAGGGGCCAACATGCGCCCCTTATACATACCTCACTGTTTATACGCGACTCAAAGCCCAACCACCCTAAATGATTGCTAAATAAAAAAATTCGGGCGTTATGACATTTCTAAAATTGGGTTACGACATTGAAAATTGGCTTTTTGTCATTTTATGATTATGATTCATTTTATGGTGATAAGACATATTGTGAATGTCACAAAACCCAAATTTAAAAATTCTTTTGGGTAAAATGACAACTTACAATTTGGGATGAAATTTATTTGGGCGTTTTGGGCTTTTTGGCAATTTTTTTTTAAGTTTTTGGACTCTGTGACCAATTTTGGGCTTTATGATATTTTATGATCTGAGCGAAAAGACCTAACGTCCAATTTTTTGTATAGTCCCACAAAATGCTATGGCAACTTCGTATCAATTGTAGTACGACTTCCTTTCAGAATAAAACCTAAAAAGTATCTTATCAAGTCTTCAAAAAAAAGCAAGTTCAAGTCTTACTTCTCATTCTCGTTTTCAACATTGCTTAGCATAAAATCGATCTTTAAATTCTCTGCGCATCGTCGCAATCTTTTTGATGGTTAATTTTAAAATTAAATAAAAATATAAATGTGTTTTTGTAAGTTGACTTAAAAAAGTTTTTTAATAATACGGAAATAGACATAAGCTGTAATATTTGTTTGTATTTTGAAAAAAAATAAGTGTCAATAAACATAGCGTCAGGGAAGTTTGGCAGGTGTCAAATGCCAGCGTTACCAACTTGAAAAAACTAAATGAATGAACCTACACATTTTGATGTATATTAGGTAAACTATAATTTTTTATTAGACAGTTTGGACGTTTTAGCATTTCTGTCATAAAAATAAGAATAGCAAAAGTTCATCGGGCGTAAAGCTGAGACAAAACGTGATGTTTTGGTCTTTGCGAAACATTTAATCATTTTCAAATCACATATTTATACTTTTGTTGTCATAACCCTAAGTTTTTGAATACAGAATTACATTTCAAGAATTTAAAATGTGTAATTATACAGACAAATGAAACTATTTAAAGGATGTTACCTATCAGCAATAGAATTCACAAAATTGCATTTACCAGACATGTTTCAGACTTGAGTTTCAACCCCAAGTCTTTTTAAAATTTGTAACATTAGGTAAGACTATTTGCAACCTTGATTGCCAGTACTATAATATGTATGTAATAATATAATAACGAAAATTGTGTGTTTTTGTTACCAGAATGCCAGAATGTGTTGAAACGTGCGAAGGATAATAATTATTTAAGGTCCTTACGCTTTACACATTGCAATGCTCGTTCAGTGACATATTTTCTCCTTGTTGGCTCATAAATCTTCACGAACGTCATTATCATTTCTAATTCCATTAACAATTGCATTGCACTTGCAGTCGTTCCGTTCACGTTTGCTGATATCTTAAGGGGTATGGCACGTCATCGTCATTTTCGTCGTCGTCCTCGTGTTGTCGTCGACAAGGACTCCTTTTTATTTTTGTTCTTTTACAAATCAACATCACTTGCAGCAGCTTTCGTACTTTACTTTCATATGATGACAGTCACATATATCATAACACATATATATTATGTAATAATAACAGATTGAGTGCATATGTGGCAACTCATCACACACTTTTATTTAGTAGACAAAAAAGCTAAGGATGCTTTCATTTCATATCCTTTAATTTATTTAGGTAGGTATTTCACTGATGACATTTGTTACTTACTGAAAACTTTAACAGATTTTCTCGAGTTTAAACTCGGGTAATTTTCACACTCAGTGGTTGCACCTGTGAGAAAATACGAGCACGCTGGCTATAAGCCGAATAAGTATACAAATTTGCAGGTGCACCAGGTAAAGTTTGTTGTCGAATCTAATTAAAGTTTTTTGTGTTCTATATTTTAAGAACGATGTTTTTCGTTCAGTTTAATTTCATCTTATTTAAAAACGATTTTGAATTAAAACATTTTGGAGAAAGTCATGCTCTTTTGATTTATAAATTTAATATGAATTATTTGAAAACATCAAATATTTATGTATCTCATCCATTTTCTGCTTGGACTTATTGTGAAGGGCTTAAAGTTAACCTTACAACCGTTCGCAAATCGAAGTTAGTGTATCATGTTCAAGGCAATTAAGGCCCCTTAGGGTAGGTAAGATTAGAATGGCTGCTAATTGGAAAAGTCATCGCACTAAGACCAGTGGTTGTGCCATTGTTCTATAGCATTTGAGATCTAAGGATCTTTCCCTTTGTGATAGGATGAGAAGCTGTCTTAGCCTTCTCTTTATCGATGCAGATTGTCCAACAAATTATTTGTTCTAATCTTCCACTCACCTTCATACGTGCATATGGTATCTTAAATTACACGAAGAACTTTTCTCTCAAAATGACCCAAGGTGCTTTCATCCGCTCTTGTCATAGTTCATGCTTCTGCACCGTATAGCAGGACGGGGATGATTAGAGGCACTTTGACACTTTGGTCACTCGAGAGAGGGCTTTACTACTAAATTGCCTTTTTAGCCCAAAGAAACAGCAAGAGTAATTCTTTGTTTGATCTCAGTGCTGGTGTTGTTTTCTGCGTTCATAGCGGAGCCTAGGTAGACGAAGTCCTTAACTACCTTTTTTGACATCGAAAGGTTCTGTTAAGTTTTTTCCAACCTTTATGGAGCAGCGCGAATTTTCCATGGTCATCCTGCACAAACCGACGAGTTTGGCAGGACAGGCTCTATGCAGCTCGTCCCTGTAGATGCTGTCATATGCAGCCTTGAAATCGATGAAGAGATGGCTGGTGTCGATCAAGCTCGGTATTCAAGCTATCTGCTCCGGCGGCTTTTATAGACTTCAGCTTAGATATGGCAATCTTTACTTCGTCTAAGTCGGGAAGACGTTATTGTTGGCTTTCGTCGTCTATGTTGACAGCGAAATTCGGTTCGTCGTCTCAGTTATATACAGTCTGCAAAAGTGATCCTTCCATATCCTCAGCATTGACTGCGGTTTTACTATGATGTTTCCACTTTCGTCTTTGCAGCCTTCGTTTCGAGGTTTATGTACTTGTTAATTTCATTTCACCTGCTCTTACTTTCGAACTTTTCTCTTTTTCCTTCTGGGAAGTCAGTGTTTGTTTCTCTTCTTCTGATGCTCATAGAGCTCGTGAGCAGCACTTGTCCTTCTATGAAGCGCCGCTTTTTGTGTCTGTTATTTGGCAGCATTTGCCTGCCGTATGTCAGCAATAACGCTCCAAATATGCTCTTCCAAGGGGTCAATCGTTTCAGGCTTATCTGCATGGACAAGTGACTCCACATAACCATGGCAAACCAAATTGAGCACAAATCAAGTGACAGTTGTAAAAAACACCTACTCTGAAAAATGTATTGACAGATTGAAGCACACACGTCGAAAAAACACCCGTTATAAGCATGGTCCAGAGTTAACACATGCGAGGGGAATGTGCAATCTAACGAGAGAAATTAGTGGATCTTAGCATTTAGCATCAAGCTTCTTCTTTGGAGTTTGCTTATTCAATTTCTTAAATACAAAAATGTCCAATGAATTCAAAAAGTTGTACATTATATTTTGTGGCAAACTCTTTTAAATGTGTCAGCCAGTACACTTTTAGACTATTTTCAATTTAATAGAGTAGGAAGTGAGGGCTTTGAGTGTAGCTTCTTCGATAGTTTTTTTTTTTTCGATATAACGTCCAACTCAATTTGTTACGGCATGGAAAGTTTGGTTTCTTCACCAATCCCTTCAGACAATCTCGATCCACCAAATGGCATTTGTTTCGATATTGAAGTTTTTAGTTTCACTTATCACCTCTTTTTCAACCTTACTTTGTATACTGAGGTTATGTTAGAAGTTTAATCTCTATAACTATGTATGATACAAGTCATCAGCACTAACGAATAAATTCTGTAAGGTCCTTTATTAGGAGTACACCAATTTAAGTATTTTGTGAACATTTACATATATCACAACAATTATCAACTATCAGTAACGTCAAAATTATTTAAGTAATTTTAATATTTTCAAATATTCGATATTGAAAACTAGCAACAGTTTTACTTTAAAATGTATTATAGTAACAGCAAAATATAGGTAAGTCTTCTATTTATGGCTGCGTTTTTAACATCCTATATAACATTGACCAATGGGGAATAACCGAATACGTAAAAATGTATTTTTAAATTTCGTGTATTTATGCATATATATGGTTCAAATAAGGATAAGTTACTTGATTATTTCAATAAAGGTTTTTTCATATTCCCACGAATACGAATATAATATATTTCCAATTATTATCTATCATAGAAATATGAAAATTACATGGAACCACATTTATTTCGAAAAATATTTTCATATTTAAATTTATTTTATAGAATTGGAAATATTCGAACAATAATAAAACCAAACCAAACCAATGAAAAAAAGGACACAGAAAACTTCCATCAATAAAGTTACCTTTTATACGTATACAACGGAGAATCAAAAACTATAAACAAAATTGCATGAATTCAAGTTCCGATTATTTTATTAACAACAAAATCCAACTATAGGGTCATTTATCAACATAACTATTGTTGCACCGCTTTATGTTTTCCAAAAAACAAATATCGTGTCCAAAAAATCAAACAACTTTTTTGGAAATTGTACGATTTTATTTTCTAGAATAAAATAAGAATTAAACATAGAACATATTTCAAGACAAACAAACTTACAAATTGGTATATATACAACGATGAACAAAAAATAAAACTATTTAAAAAATTCAATATTGAACACTCCTTGACAAGATTTGAAAACAGAATGAAAATTATTTCTGAAAATTTCGAAAGAATAATAATAAAAAAAAGTCAAAGAAAAACGATTAGATATAACTGAAATAACAAAGTAGTTTTTTGAACAAGTGGAAACTAAAAATTTACGATTTAAAATTAATAAGCAAAGATTATGAAACTAATGAAATATAATAAAAAAAATATGGCTTGATGACAATAACATAGAACAAAAGTTGCAGTAAAAAAATCATGCAGTGTGTTAAAGTTTTTAACGATTTTCATTTTTTTTGTTTGCTGTTCGAACAGGATTATATATACGTTTGAAAACAATAAACAACAAGGACAATGTAATGTCTACAATACAACTAACAACAAAAAATCACTTCTTTGCTATATGATTATTATTACAGTTGGTAATTTCCACTCAATTAATTAAACCATAACAAATGTGAATTAATTGCCACATTGCACTTGGTCTATCTCTGTACATCTATAAGTATATGTAATGGCTACATAAGGGAGTAAAAAGAATGAAAAATGCAACAGCAAAATGTCATGTTCATCATCAGTATATATAGGAATAAACCAGGACATGAGTTGTACAATTGGCTTGTTAACCATTGAACAAACAAAAATGTATAATGTTTTATATGATTTAAGTTCGTAAACAACACTCAATGACTTAAGTGAAACAAAAAAAAAATTAAAATGAAAAACTACATAAATAAGCTTTCGGAAAATCTTTGCTTTTGTAGTTTGGAGGCATTTGGTCAGGATTTCAAAATCCAACCAATAATATGCCCACAGGAATTTAGTTTACAGACTTTTTTGTATTGATGATTGTATCTACTATTTATTTGTATTTAATTTGATATGTAGTCCGTAACGTGATGGTTAGTGGGTAGGATTGTCTTGCTAGAGGACTTGGGTTCAATCCCTGTCTGCTTTTTTTCGCGCATACTGCCTCTTGCGAGAGATTGACAAATCCTCCAAGAGTAATTCTTGTAAAGAAAAGTCCCTTCTCAAATTAGCCGTTCGGATAAAACATTACTCGCACACAGGAATATTGAGAATTGTAAGTAACTAGGCCCTAGTTCTCAAAGGACTGTTGCGCCACCTAATTTATTTTTTATTTTATTTATATTAAGTTTTGGACAAACCTTGAATGTACTGGTTCCATTGTTTTGAAAAATACATAAATCCGAAGTTTAATGTTAACTAGCTGCTCAAATTTTAAAAATAACCGTTTTCAACTTTATTTTGAAATTTTTCCAAGATGTTTAAAAACTTGATGTGATAGCCTTGTTTCGAGGCTATTACTACAACAAAGTTATTTTCCACACTTTTTGCCTTTTTCTGTTGGAAAATGTTTTGGCACAAATGGATTAGCGTTTATTTCAAAATGGTTTAGTGTTTTATTTGATTTTCGAAAATTTCATGAAATACTATAAATATTTCAACTGAATATTGAAGAAAGGCTTTATAGATTTTGAATACCATCACAAATTTTATTGCAAAAAAGCTTCTTCATGAATTTAGATAGCCTTAAAAGGCTTACATAATACGTAGCACAATGAAGAGTTTTTGGAATGGGTTTTTCGTGAGACTGAACGGAAATATTTTTTTTTAAATATCTCAAAATATCCCAGTATTAAGCAAAACATCAGCTTTCATTTGGTAACAATCTCATGGCCCACACATGTATGGAAAGTGGCAAAATTGCACTTAAGGCAGATGGAAACTAGCGAATGTAAGGATTGCTGATTGATGCCTTTCTGCCTATAGTTTAATTCACAACATTCACTATGGCTTTCGAAAAGAAACATTGCTCGCAATCCCATGCCACTTAAGAAGAATATGGACTTGTTTTTTTGTATACAATTGGGAAGGTACCACTTAAAGGAAGTTTTGAAATTCTCTAACAACAGCTTGACAAAATGTTGTTGTATTTACCAGTTAGAGTTCTTTTTCTTATACAGGATTTTCTAATAAGAGCATTTTTAAAGAAAAATCATCACATTTTGGACCCATTTTGGAATATTTGCATACTTTGTACGTGGCTTCAATAAAAAATTGTCTAACGATATTAAATCACTGAAGATGATCTTTCTATGAGATTCCGGACGATTTTGAGGCATTTCAAGGATCCAATCAGCTAAGACACGACGTTACTTGTGAACAATCGGCTTGATTTCTTGAGTTACTGAACTTTAAAAAGTTGTTATTTAAAGACCAAGACGATTTCTATTTAAAACAAATCAAGTTTTAACACAAGTTTCGAGAATCATAAGCATAGCAGAGAAGTTGCTACACGACGACGAAATGTGAATCCAAAATGTTCACCATTTTTGTAGTGAATTTTAAAAATCGTTAGTTTTATTTTTAGTAATTGTGTAATTTTTATTTGTCAAATATAAAAAAATTATTACAGCTTCAAATTTAATTACTAACCAAAAACCATCATGCTAATAAAAATGAATCCTATTATCGGAAAATCTTTTAAATAAAATGTTAAATCTTATTTCGATTTCTAGTTTTTTTCATGAAAATTTAAATTTGAAGTTTTACCTCGTCAAAAAATTTTCGATGACAAATTATTTGCTTTAAGAGATTAGTTAATTTATTAAGATCAAGCTATGATTCAACTAGATTTGACAATATATGATTTTACAAATTGATAGGAAACCAGATTTGGACATTCATAAAACAATTTTATTCAAAATGTCATATTTATGTTTTGAATTTGCATATGTATACAACAATATTTTTGTTTTCGGATTCATGATATGATTTTCTTGATCCTCCCTAAAAATATTGTCTAATAAAGCCGGTTAATGATATTTCCTTTTAATATTTGATATTTTATTAAAAATTAATATTTTTAGAATTCATTTTTTTTTATAAGACTCCATGTATATTTATGTACAGTCACTTATCATTCTTTTGTTGGTTTGACTGTGATACCTGTGTGCAAAATCTAGAATGTCTTGGGGAAAATGAATTGGTAATCAAGTAAAAATCTAAAAACTAATTACTGGCCCTAATTTTCTTTATTTATGGGTTGATGAAAATGCTGGCTTCAACTTTGGAATTAGATATAAATTAGGACTAACATTCATTAAATATGTAAAGGGTTGAGTGTCTTGTCGAAGAGCTTTATAGAACTTTTTCATAATGGTTTATTTTGAGCTGGGAAAGAGATATTTTACAGTGTTAAAAAGTAGCTTAAAACAATCTCCATCTTTGTAACTATCTTAACACAAAAAATCAAGTCAAAATATAGCTCCATTGCGACGTGAAGGACCAACAAACAAACAAGCAAACTGACTTATCCGTTTAAAAAAATTAATATATAAACAAAGTTTTAAAAAAAAAAGATTCTGTTATACATTTTTAAACACAGAAACAAAACAACTAAATTTTGTTTAATGACCTTCGTCGTCTCTGCAAAAAATTGAAATGTTTTTCGTCTGCAAGTGTAACCCAGTCCAAAATTGAATCACACGCTTCGGTTGCTCTTAAGGTATATTTAAAGATTCAACACTACGATACACTTCTCTCCTAGTGCCTAAGATTTAGTCTAACTGTCATAGGGATATAACGACTCAAATAAGTGCTCAGCATTAAAAGTTTAGGGATTTTAAAAATTATAGCTACCAAATGAAGATCTTGCTCAGAAAATTAAGGTTTTGCTCGCGTAACTGTACTCATATAAAGGCTAAATCCTTCGAAAACGTTGAAGTTAAATTTCTACCCAAGTATTAAAATAATCGATATGCATAAATACAAAATACAATTTTTCTGCATAAATAAATCATCAATAAAAATAGAAAATAAAATAAAATGCCACTTGACAAAAAGACCAACAATTTATCCTTTTTTTGTATTTTGTTGCTATAGTTGGATTAATGTTTATTGCTGATACATGTACATATATATATATTTTTTGAATTTCTACCTATTGGTTTTTTGGTGTTTTTAGCATTGGTTGCAAATATTTACATATTACCTTTGTACCGTTTTTTGTTGTTGTAATGTTCGGGTCTGCTTTTAGTTGTGAAAATTCTTTTTAATTAAATTTTCAACACAGGACACGGCACATATAGTGAATTGGGTAACACATTTAAACCTATTATGTGGTTTCCACATGGTTTAATAGGGATTTATATATTATATATTTGTATATATAAAACTTACAAATACAAAAGTTACTATATACATACGTGTTTACAAAAAATTGTGTTCGTTTATAGATTTTATTTTTTAATCTATGTATGTATATTTTTGTGTGGATTTTAGAATAAATTGTAAATGAAATTTCATCAGGTTTTAGTTCAATTTGAATTAACTCATTGTTAGGTTTTGCGTGACGGGAAATGTTTTAAATAAATTTTGTTCAGTTTTTTGTTTGTATCACACTTCAAGGATTCCGAATTTTTTAATCATATGTTTATCATATATACACAATGCATATTCACGAAATTGAACTTTGATGTTTTAAATCAAATTTTTATAGAATTTTAGGGTGCTAATCACTTTAGTGTGTGAAACTGTTACTTAAATCCCTTTCATCTAAAAGGGTTTCCATTAAAGGTCGGTCGGTTTTGAAATTGAACAAAACGAGTTGATATCAATAAAGTTTTTATCTTTATTTGAGGGTCCTACATCAATGACAGTATGTGTGATATATAAAATCGTTTAAATGGCCTCTGCGGCTTCGGTGGGTTGGGAGCATTCGAAAGGGCCAGATTTCTATGACTTTGGTGCATAAATCAGGGTGAATTTGACTGATGGCATTGACTATGTTGTCTCTGAAGACAGCGGTGGTTTGTGGATTATTTGCTTAGTAGACCTGCGACTTATGAAAGCCTTACAGGAAAAAGTCTAAAGAGGTCAAAGTCATGAAACCATCTCGCTCAGAATATCGATTGTGTCTTGAGCTTTGTGGCACGTACCGCCATCCTGTTGAAACCAAATGTCTTTCGGTTTCCATTCCATCCAATTTAGTTTACGAGAATCTAGTGATCATCGACCTATAGCGATCGCCGTTAATGGTGTTGTCTGGCCTGGCCAGCATCATAATATAGAAGAAGTACGGACCAATGACGTAACTTTATTTAGATCAATTGGAACCTTATGTATTGGTGTCGTCCCAAATGTGGTAGTTTTGCTTTTTCCAAAAACTAGCCTTATAGCTAAAAGATGATTTTTCGACCAAAATTGGATTTAACTTCCAGCTGCTCCAAAATCTAAGTGAGTGCAGGCCAAAATCACGACACAAAACTCGCCATGTTGTGGTCTACGATAGGCCAAGTTCTTGTGAGCGACGCGGAATCTACTGCACACCTCCTCCTCCATAAAAAGGTCGCAACGTGCGTATTGTTGCTAATAAAGAACACCCAATTTGATAATAGAATTTTATCATTTGTACGTATTGCTCGATGCTGTTACTTTGACTTTTGTGACTAATTAAGAGAAAATATTTTGACATAAAGTAAAAGAAACAATATGGCCGCCACGAGCTGTCAAAATCAAACCCTTTGTATGAAGGATTGAATTGCTGCCTTTGATATAAAAATATTGAAAAAGGAAGAATCGACTCTTACTTACGATTCAGAATTTTCAAACATTTTGAAAAATATTTTTAGAAGAGGGAGAACATCCATGTTTTTTTTAAATTCAATCAATTTTTTATTTTTGAAATATTGAAAATAGAGGAAAAATAAAAGTAATCTTGAAAACCAATTTAAAATAGAGGCATAAGCTAGTGGAGATCATTTTTAAGCTTCTGTATTCTGGATGAATTATAACTATGATTTATTTTGTTAAACTCAAAAGTAATTAGAATTCTGGGAAAAATAAAGAATACTGAAATATACTTAGTTAGTTCAAAAACGTCAGATTTTTCAAGCATCACAGCGCGATGTAACATCTGCTGTATTCCTTCAGCCTACTTAAAAGTTCATGAATTGAATTGTTACCAAATTAAATAACAGTTTTGAGTATGCATAAAGATTTAAAATCTTTTTGAAATTCTGTTCGATTTTTAAATGGCCAGAATAGCAATAATACACTCTCAACTGAGGTAAATGTTCTCGCGACTTATGAACAACTTTTATTGCCTAATCCGATTTCAAAAATGATTAGTTTCGCCATCCCAAATGTGGTCATCTCAGAATTAGATTCCTCATTTTCAATGATGGAAATAAAGTCATCCTTGATAAAAATGAAAAATAACAAAGAATCTGGTCCTGATCCCAGTTGAGTTCTATAAACATATCACTCTGGAGTTATTGAAATACATCTAAAGTTTCTTTAATAGAATATAATATAGTGAGGAGACATACAGTTCCTGGAAACTTGAGATGATCCAAAATCATTGACCTACAAGCTTTCAGTAATAGGTAAAGTAGTAAAGGTGCAGCATGTGGTCAAATTTGTTTAGTAAAAACTATTTTGATGAGTCTTAAAAGTCTTCAAAGCTACAGTGAACAGCTGCTTTTGCTATATGGTAATGAAATACACGGCTATGAGCATTTAGAAGAACTACAAAATATCCAAAGGTATTTTTATAAACGAATGTTCAGGCTACCTAAGAACACCCTTAATTATGCGATCCATACCTACGTATAGTCTGGCTTACCTTATATTTTTTCTAAAAAAATTAAAGGCAAATGCGGATTACATTATCAAGGTAATAAGTCGATCAGACCTAAACCTTCAGAAACGAATTCTTAAGATAAGAATTCAACTATTTTGAAAGAGTTTTCGATCACATTGCGAACCGATAATATCAAAAAATTAAAAATGTCTTCATACGAGTGCATAGCTCGCCTAGAGCAAAGGTTATATCACAATTTTATTTAAAGAGTTTCCCTTTCAACGTCAAGGAGTGTTTATCGACAATAAGTCGTAAGTCATATCCTAGTCGAAAGCAATTGTTTTAGAGATGAGTTTTCAGTTTCAGAATTGAGCTTGATTTTCAAAGTCAGAACTGAAATACTAGAATCGAATTATAGTCCGTATAGCTCTGATTTAAATTCTGTTTCAGAATGAAAATATAAAACACTTTGTTGCGTTGTGTCCAATCTTACAGGAAATCTGAAAACTTAACTTCATATAAGCGACACGGTCACATCTCACATAACTACCGGTTCAAGTGCTTTTTTCGTGCATTTTGTTTCATGATCCTGTAATTTAATTTTTAGACGAAAATTCAAAACAAACAAACACTTAAATCATTTTGTGGTACAATGTAAAAACATAAAGCAAAAATGATTCCATAAATTATAAACAATCCAATCTGATATTCACGTAAAAGATTAATCTCTAGACCAATTCATAGCTTCTGAAATATTTCTACGCTGTCAGATTTTTCAAAGAAAGAAAAAATATAGTAAATAAATTGAAACATAAATCGCAACATTAGGTATTCTTCGAGAAGAGTATAGATATTTCCAGAAACATAACGAAGAGACTTCTATTATCCTAGGTTTTTTTGTAAAGGACATTTGGTCTATGTGTTCTTCGACAGTTTTAATTTTTTTGTGTGTTAGCATGTCTCACCAGAACAATGATAAATGGTTGTCCTTTTGATTCTCATAAGCAAATACATACACTACTAGGTTAGGTATCCCCAGTTGTTATAGTTATCATAAGGAATACCTATAACAACAAAAACAGAAGAAAAGAAACAAAAATCCTGCAACAATGTTCTCCATCCACGACCATAAACCACTTAAAAAAATTCAACACACTGTGTGTCCTTTTATATAATTCTTTTTTCGTTCGTTCGTTTTCATTCCATTGCTTAACTCTTTTTAATTCTTGCTATCCTTGCAGGAAATATATCATAAACCTTCCCACAAAAGACACCGTTTGCCTTTTCAACTTTCCCCATTCACAACCGCTTTCCACTAGTTAATCTCTTTTCGAAACGAAAGGACTCAGAACTCAGAACTCAGCTCCTCGGTTAGGTTAGGTATATTCGCATTTCATACAGACACTGGCAGTGGCATACCAGTCACATCTCACATCACACACATAAACCAACTGACTATCCTGACAAAAGGATAAAGAGAGGCCTTTGCCGCTCATCCTGCCTGCTTTCAGTGCAAAACTTCGCTTTTAAAAATATATCTGTCTACGAGTATGGTTTAAAAAAAAGCTCAAGCTCACTTACCTTGTTTTCTTCTTTTTAATTCCGTTCGGATCGCCTTTCTTCTTGTCAGCCTTTTTGTTAGGTCCTCCTTGTGTACCACCACTGTTGCCGCCAATTCCACTAGATCCTACACTACCACCTCCTCCTGGTGCATTTCCACCAGCACCATTACCAGAACCGTTATCGTTCACTGATGATGAATGGCTGCCGCCAACTCCAACTCCAACGCCCGTTCCCGACGCTGTCGTCGGCGTCGTTGATCCACTATCTTCATTTTTCGTTTTATTACCCATGACTCCATTCATGTTAGAAACGATTGTCGCACCAGGATTCGTTGCATCCATGCTGGACATTGTTGGAGTCGATGGACCACCTCCTTGGGGTGAGCCGCCCATAGTTGATGTAGATTGAACTTGAATCGTTTGACTTTGGTTACCACCACCACCACCACCCGGTCCTGACGAAGTGAACATTTGCATATGATGATCATACTCCATCTTAGAATGTGGCGATGGACTCGAGTAGTCCATTTTTCCATTGTTATGATGGTATTCCATGGACTTACCATAGTCACAAACAATAAGACCACCATTTGAACTATTGCCTCCTGGCGGTGAGTACTGATCCAGTTTTGTTGTAATGTATTCATATTTGGGCGTTGGTGAATAGCAACTCAATTTATTGACCGACACATAGTCCATCTTTTGGCCATAATCTATGGTCTTGTACGGGTCCATTTTTGGAGAGCCACCTGGTAGTAGAGTATTGCAGTCTGGCAAACGAGTGCACATCTCTACAACACCTGGCGGTGAATGTTGTACAACGGGTGGCATACCAAGCATTACATGAATGCTATGACCGGATTGTGGTTGTAAGGGTTTTGCCCCCAGTGGGCTTAGGGGCCCAGAGAAATCGCCGAAAATTTGATCATCGAAAGGAGTATGTTCCATGTTATAAACTTAATTGTTGGAAATTCAATTTTTTCGAAGTAATATACCTATTGATTTGGTATCACTTTTTTTCCGATGTGTGGATAAGTTACGATGGAATGGTTTATTTGTATTCTTCTTTTTAGTGGCTTACCACATTTAAGGTGAAGTTTAGTTATACATAGGTCGAGTATAAGGATAAGGAATGTGAGGTTTTGAAGTCGATGGATCCCTTTGGCTTGATAATAATGTTATGTTCTTTTTGAATGTTTAAGAAGAAGTCAGAAATTATTTGATTTTCAATTCAATTCAGTTCAAAGTAACAATGTTTTTAATTATTCACAATAGCGATGCATTATATAGGCGACGAATTTAAAAACCGCTCTAACTTTCAGTAAAATGCTATTAAATTTAAAAGATTTACACAAATTTGCACCATTTTCATCTTAAAGATTCAATATTGTCAATCTGAAGCAGCAAATTTTTAAATTTCATATTACCATTAGAATATGTTTAGTAAGGAAATTCACAATGATGGTTTGTTTATATGTCAGAAAATAATAAACAAATGAATTCGTTACTTTTTTAAAAATAATTTATGCAAAATTTTAATTATCCACTTTATTAAACACTTTTTTTTAAATTCACAATAGTTTTAAAAAATGTGAACATTTAATCGAAAAACAGTTAACAGTCAACAAGTTCTTCTTGTTTAATTGTTTCGTAATTTATTCACAATGAATTTAATTAAAAAACTACAGTTAAAAAGTACTATTATTGAAAATTGATTGTTGTTGTTGATATTGTTGTTGTTATTGTTTAAATGAATGACTTTTAACATATCGTAAATTTATCTTTTTAATATAATATCAGAACAGGACGGAAAACGGAATCAAAGTCAATTAATTGGAAGTCGCGTATAAGTATTATAATATACCTAGTGTGAAATATGGATGATTCGATTTGGCGAGATTGCTCTCTGATGGCGGAAAGTTGCGCTGGCTGGATGGTCCAAAATTAAATTGTTGTAAATTAATTAATACCAATTATACTGCTTCAGACAAATACAAACACACCACACACAGATTCACTTATAATTCATATACGGAACCGTATATCGTTGTCACTTGTTGCAAATAATATAAAGATAGATAGTCACCTCGCCACCGAACCGTTTTTTTTTTTTCAAAAACAGTACACGCGCAGACGAATTGGTTGTATACCGATTTTTGAGGATACAAAAACAAAAACGAAAGTTAATTTTTGTGCTTAAAACTCTTAATGTTAATATATTTCTTGTTTTTGTTTTTTAATTAAAACAAATTAGTGAAACTTAATTTATTTATGCAGTTTTGATATGAGATTCACAATGATGAAAATTCAGTGGCTTGATTATTATATGCGGTTTTGAAAAGCGCACGAACAAAACTCACCGAGGTTATACCCATAGAAAGTCTGTACGATTAATTGAGCTCACAGACGATGATGATTGCCTTTTTATAGTCAATTTAGCTACCAATTGATCGGGATGCCTTCTCAACCAATCAGCGTTCAGCTATGGCTGACTTCTAGCGGATTTTTATATTCCACCCCGACTGACAGTTAGTTAAGAGTGACAGAGACAACTGAACTAAATTGACATAAAGAACTGAACGACTCTTGTTTCTGTTTCATGTTTTATCGAAGGGAGTGGCTTTCAACATTTTCAGAAACTACCCCCATTTGTGGTATTGTGATCTGGAAAAGTTTACTCGTATCATAGGTATAGTGAAAAATCCCAGATCGCCTGTTGAGCTCTCTTACAAAACTTATAAACGATCAAAGTCACATAAGTTCACATAAGGGTCACGTGCGGTATGGTCCTCTTTTGTATGTCAAAGCCGGGGATGATGATTTTCGTTTCGTTTTGTGTACTACATCCATACATTGCCCGTATGTGACGGGATGGTTCCCAATTTGAATTCCATGACTTTTTGTATCTCCAATTGGGACTAAGTCGAAGTTGATTTTTCCAACCATTCCCATGGTATTCAGGTTTGGGTTATCCTTTTTCTCGCGTGTCCTTTTGGCATTGTATGCTGGTAGGTACAACTGATATTCGTATATCCGTCTGAGGTGATCTTGATGATGGGAATGAATATTGGTACTCGTTGTCGTATCCCATCGTTGTAATGGGTGAATTTATGGAAACTTGTGGCATTATGAGGGTTCTTCAAAAGTTGGCTTGCGTCAGTCGGAATTTTATCGTGTGTGTGGGAAATAATTTAGCGTGTTTTGTTAGCTACATTTATGTAGGTATACCTTCCCCCAGTATAGTTTTTAAAAAACTTATTCATATATGTATATGTCAACAAAGAGATGTTTAGGTAGAGGTTTCTATAATATTTTTTGTTGTTGTTCTTTTAATTAAATGTTGCAATTTACGAACAATACTTTTAACTATATGATATAGAAAAATAATGCGCTCATGGTGTCACAGTTCAAAAACCAACAACTAAAATATGTAGTGGAAAGATGTACAGTAAAAAATAATAAAATTTCGTGGACAGTGTGTGTCCGATGGCTCACGACGAAGAACTGGCAATAAATGATTTGGTTTCAGTGCATCGTGGTTCAAATCAAAAGGAACTTGCCAATGATCAGGATTAATTAATTAATATCTAATTGAATTCAATAAAGATGAATGGAAAAGAAAAAAAAAAAAAAGTGGGAGGACTTGAGTACAATTTAAGGTTGTTTTGTTATAAAGTCATCAATTGATATAGTACATCATCATCATCATCATCAGACTCAGCTAAATAGTGTAAGTAAATTGTAGGTTGTATAGGTATTTAAGGAAGAAAAATAGCTCCTTGTTCAATTATAATAGCTCGATTTGCAACAAGTTCTTGTTCTTCGAGCTTAATGAACTATAAATTGGTCAAGTTTAGCTTTGATTTTATTTTATTGTATGGTAAGAGAATCAGAGACCTATAAAAGGTTATTAAAAATATTAAGGACATAATTGATTTTTTTTTCTTCAATTATATAAGCACTGATGAAATAAAAAGAAAGTAGGTAATCAAAACTTGATATTTTAATGGATTGAGATTGAATAAAGTAATACCTTATGTTATTGAGATGTATTTTTCAAAGGATATCAGATAGAGTGTTCTTTTAACACCGATATACATTTTATTTTTCAAAATTAAATTTTTATTAATTAATTTTTGTATAACTATTTAAAGCTAGACACCATTTCTTAAAAACTAGCATATAATCAAAAACAAAAAAAAAACGCTCTAGATTAATCCTTTATCTTATAACCAAGCCTTTTCGGTCTGAGAACAATCTTAATAGTAACTAGCTTTAACTTAGTCTAAAACCAAGCATATTTTCAAAAAAAAACTTGTTTTCTTTGACTTTGTTTTTATTTATTTTATTTGAAACTTTCAACTAAATAAAATTACCGAAACCTTGACTGTCCCTAACTTGAACCTTAAACATATGTAGGTCGGCCAAGACGCTACGCCTCAGACAACTTTAAATACCGTTTTACGTTTGCAGCAACCAAAATTGGTTCTACTGCTTCACCCTATATCTCCGATCCCTATCGGACACATTCCTAATGAACCGAAGGCGTTCAACTCCGTCCAGTGCGAGGACGTCTCGACTGTAAAAGAGTCGCCTTTCTATAGTTTTACCGTTGACGTTGCAGATTAGCACAACCGCCCCTCTATCCTGTATCATAGAGGAAAGCATCGGGGGATAGAGCCGCTTCAACTCGAATTTTCGTAATATTTGATATTGGCGTAATAGGCCCCAAAAATTAGGCTGTTTATGTTGCGGCTCTGTTGTAAAGAACCTGGTTGGAATAGTAATGTTTGTACTCCAACTCTGCTGTTCTGTGTAATCCAAGGGAACGTCGAAGACATTGCCTCTCAAACACCCGAATCTTTTCCATTTGAGATGGGGCAATGTTGAATTATACCAGGCACCCATAGGCAATCATCGGCCGGATGAAATCCATGTAACAAATCACCTTCGTACTGCTGTCAAGACGGCTGCTAAAAAACAACCGTTTTGAAAGGGTCCCACGACCACTGATAACTTACATTTTTGGGGCCGTTAGACTACCGATCAGATCGCTAGTGTAAATGCTGAACAAGATCGCCAAGTTGACCGCTCCCTCCTGAAGACCATTTCTAATATCAAAGATTTTGGTAGAAGTTACATTGCCACTTTTGACAGCAAGCTGCCTGCCATTAAGCATGTCATGGAGAATGTACAACAGTGGTTTACTTATGCCAAGTAAAGTCATCTTTATATACAGGCCCTCTAACCATACGGTAACGAATGCCTTCTCCAAGTCAACTAGACAAGCACCCGTACATTACATTCTAAAGAGTTTTTCAATTGGCGCATGTAGATTTTGGTGCCACGTGGCTGCCATTTTGTTTTGGTGACATCTGTCAAATCTCTTGTTTATTATTCACTTGTTTATGCCAAATGATCATGGCAAGTTACACGATTGAACATAACGTTCAAATGATAAAACTTTATTATCAAAATTAGTGTTAGTTAACGCAAACGTTGCGCTCATTGCGCTCATTTAACGGTAGACGTGGTGGCCCTTCACAGTCGACTCTTCAACGGTTGGTGGCCAAATTTGAGAGGACCGGTTCAGTAAACAATCAACACCCGTTTGTTCAATGAACGCAAGATCGGCCGAGAACATCGCCGCGGTCCGTGCAAGTGTACAGCTGAACCCGAGGCAGTCTATTCCTCGTCGTGCACAAGAACTCGGCCTTTCGAAGACTTCAACTTGGCGAATTTTGCCCGTACAAGATCCAACTGATCCAGGAGCTCAAAGTTCATGACTATAGACAACGCCACACCGTTTGATCGCTGACTGGGCTTGGAATTGGAACCGTTTGCAAGAGGACCCCAATTTTGGCGGAAAAATCATCTTTAGTGACAAGGCGCATTTTTGGATGAATGGCTGTGTTAACAAGGAAAATTGGCGTATATGGGACGACACCAACCCACGCAAGGTTCACCAGGTGATAATACATCCTCAACAAATTACAGTTTGTTATGGATTTTGGGCCGGCGGCTTAATTGGTCGGTACTTTTTTGAAAACGACGTTAATGAGGAGGTCACCGTCAACAGCGAGCGTCACATAACGATGATAACTAATTTCTTGTGGCCCAAATTGAACCATACGGACCTAGACGACATGTGGTTCCAGCAAAACAGCGCTACGTGTCACACAGCAAACGCCACGATTGACATTTTCATCATTTACCCGCCCTTATTGAAAAACTCTTTATTATCAAAAATTGATTATGTCCTTGTTATATAATGGCAAATGTGAAAAATCTTAAATCCAACCTTTTCAATCATCATATCACGTAGCCATCAGAGCAAGCCTCAAAGCCTTTAAGGCAAGTTATTTAAAAATTGTCTTAGCTGAGGGGGGTTTTTCTTCGATCGTAGAAAGAAAAGAAGTCCTTACATCAAAAGTTGTTGGCAAAATACTTGAATCCTATGACTCTCCTATTCTTTTGGACTTTACGAAAATCTGTTCAATTTGTATCTTGCAAATTTTAACCTTATTTTACCATTTTTTGCAGACAATGCAGGTCGTAAGGGTCATGACCCCCCCTGTGAGATAATTTGTTTGTATTTTAAAATGAATTCCATTCAATTCAAAAGTTATCGCAATGCGTTAATGGATATGACCCCAATTATATTTTGAATTTTTTTATTTATTTTGTTATATGAAAAAACAAAATTTTGTATTTTACTTCCTTAAACTTTGTTGCTAAAAGTACTACTTTGACCTGAGAACTGGACCAAGAACATAATATGAATCGGAAAACGCAGCACAAATTCATTAACTGTTGACCATTATGGACGATCCAAGGAAGCCATAAAGCTTATAAAGTTAAGTTGTATATAAGTAAAGAATTCATCTAAAGATTTTTTAGTGATTTAACGACATTCACCAAAAAGTGGTTTTCTGTCAAAAACAACTAAAATTTTTGTTTTTACGCAATTTAGAATTTGGAAAAACTTTAGTAATGCTTTAAATTATTTCCATAAAATTTGTTTCTAAGAAAGAGAGAAAATATTCAGGTTCTTAAGAAGAAACCTTGGTTAAGAGTCAATTTTATATTAAGTTGCTTCTAAATTCCTGAAACTAGCCTTCAATTCCATATTATTTTTTTGACGCACATAAATAGTGCACATTGAAGTGATTTTTACTTGCGACATATAGGAACTGTAAGGCAAGTATTGCATTCGCAAAAGATTTCGAACTCGAGCATGACATTACGACGCTAGAAAATTCGAAAAAAGTGGGTCAGCCGATTCTGTCCGTTTGCCTGTCTGTCCTGGCCCCTACAGCCCAAAGCATTGTGTCAATTGAAATCAAGGTTTTCAACCGATTAGCGTAAGGCGTTTTTTCCATTTTCTTAATATACGTAAAATAACAGCAGTCCCCATACAAATTTTTTTGTTAAAAACCGAAAATTAAATTTTTTTCAAAAATTAACCTATAGATTTTCTTAAAACTTTCTCTACATTTTTTGTTCTTAATTTGGCTTCTTTCTACAAGAAAAAACATGTTTTGGTATTGCTCCAGAAGGGTACCCCTCATAAAACCGTTATTTTGTTTCTATGTTTTCTCAAGAACTAATACACGGATTTTATCTTTCTGTGAAAGCTATTGTCGATGATCAAATGATCAAATTGATGATGATGATAATTTTTGATATCAAAAATGTCATTATTTTTTTTTGATTTTTTAAAAAATATTATTTTTTTTTTTACAAAACTCGATATCTCAGAAAGGGGTGACAATTTTTTAACGAGATTTAAATGTAAAATGTATATTTATAAGCACTAAATAACTGCATACCAAAAATATTCTTAAGACAAAATTTAAAAATAAGAATAAAAATGAATTAAAAAAAAACACTAGCCATTTTCGAAAAAAAAATAAGTTAATCTAGGTTTTTTGAGAAATAAAATGGAATTTAAATTTTTGAGAAAAACTTATTTTGCAGGTACAATTTTAAATCTTAAAATATAGAAAATATTTTTAAACAGACTTTTTGGAAGAAATTAGCAAGTTCTATCGACCCAATCGCGTATTTTATTTCTTTTAAAATTGATTTTGTGTTGGATACAAAAACTTAAAAAAAAAACTACTTTTTGAAGTGAATCTGGAGCAAAAGTGGCACTTTTGTAAAACTAATGGCTAATTGAAAAACCAAGGCCTGATCCACACTTTAATGAAGGGGAGGGGGGTGTCACACGCACTTAACATAAAGATGAGTTTTTACTCACCGCTTAAAATGTTCTCTAATGTTCTGCAAAGTAGGCAAACAAAATTTGAATAACATAACGTGTACCTTAACCTTAAATTTATACATTTCAAGGGCTAAAATGACAACTTTAGTTATTAGATTATTTAAGAACACTGTTGTCCAGCAAGGTATGGTCTAACTATTTAATTTGGACTACATATGCAAGCGTTGCAATATGCCAAAAATTTTCTTAATATGCCATATTTAAGAGCTAAAACACAACAGTTTAAAGGATTTTTGTTGCTTTCACGCAGAAATGTAAGAAATTGTTTTGAAATGTAGCTTTTTTCCAAAAATATTACATATATTATCTTTTTCCATTAATGCGAAAAACGCTTAAAAAATTCAAAAACCCAGAAAATGAGAAAGACGTAGTTTTTTCGAACTAATTTTCGGGAGCCTATTATTATTATCGTTATTATTCTGTTTACTCGTAGATTGGAAATGATGCTAGAAAATATTTTGATCTTAAAGGAGTCGACCAAACTTAAAAAATTGTTGGTTCTTGAACTTAAGGAAATAGGTGCATTTAAGAATTAATTAATCTTAAAATTAAATAAAAACAAATTAAGGTTATCAAATAAGTTGGGTAGAAAGTTTTGTGTAGCACTCACAAATTACACAATTCAGAATCTTTTTTCACTTCAGTTTTCAAGAGATTTAAAACTTTTATATTAATAGATATGAAACGTTCATTGTGTTTTTGCGATATTGCAGTATCATTAGAAAAGGTTGCCATGATAACGTTGGTATTAACTGGAATAACCCCTGTTAATAAAAGGTACAAGGTTGGCCCTAGGACACTTCCTTGCAGTACACCGGTTTCAAGAGTCGGTTCGTAACATATGATTTCATTATTTCAAAGTACTGCCTGAGAAGATCAATATGATGCAGTTTCTACTTAGGTCCAAAGGCTTGAGTAACATCGAGAAATATAGCCGAGCATACTTGTTTTTCTTCAAAAGCCTTTTCGTTTGGCATTTTGAGATTGTATTATCGAGTTTTGTGTTTGGGTTTTTTTAAGACGCTTTGCTTCTCTCGATAATGATTATTTGGTAGGAGCAACAATCGTCAGACTTTTCTTACTTAGAGACTCTTTTTTATTTCGTTATTTAAACTTTTAAAGACTGACTTTACATCTGGAAATCTCGTAGCTTTTTTCCAAAATCAGCTGTTTTATTTCAACAAGAGATTTTATTTCTAGTTCTCCCGAGTTCGAAATAGTTTGAGCACTTTCTTCCGTAGCCTGTCGAACATCAGCAACACATTTTTCTACTTTATGTACTTACCCATTTAAAAATGCAGTCTCGGCCTGGATTCAATGAGCTTATCATACATTTCCGTTAAAGATCAGGGGCGAACGCAGGTAGGGGTTTTGAGATTTAAGCCCCCCCCCCCCCCGAAATATCAGAATATGTGCAGTTATCAAATATCCATTATTGTTCAAAAGAAAAAAAACAGAAATGGTACAAAATTAATTTCCAACTCAAATTCTCAAACTATATTAAACGAAAAACAAAACACTAAAACGCCGCTGAATTAGAACAATATATGTATTTCTATATTTTTTGATAAGGCCTGGTACGCTGCTGATGCGAAACGAAAATTCCCAATCCGTCATCACAAAAATGACATGACGAAATCATAAACGAAAAATTTCGCTGTGCTTTTCGTTTTTCAGTACGCTGCTGAACGACGAAATGTGTCATTTTAGTGGATAGCTGTACTAGATTTCTTAGTACAATTCTCCACTCTTTTCGTTCTCAATTTAATTGCCCGGCATATTAATTGCTTGCGAAATTTTGACGTTTAATTATTTTATTGAGAAAAAAAATTGTTTACTCGTGACTTCGGTGTTTTGACTTTGATTTATATTTGATTTAAAATTTAAAATAAAATGGATTTGTCTAATGTGTTCCAACAATACATTTCCGAATCGGAAACTCAGGATGTTGAAGATGTTATTGGTGATGTGCAAGAAGTGATGAAGACGAGCAGTGAACTTCAACTTCCAAAAAATAAACCGAAGAAAAAAAAATTGATTTCTCTTCAGAGGAAAAAAAGAAACTGGTTTCGTTGGTCGAATCCAGTGAAGCTATTTGAAAGTTGGAGCATAGGCTTCACAAAAATAATTCAGCCGTTGCGAGCCTCTGGAGTAATATAGCTGCAGAAATGAAAAAAACCATGTACTAACTGCTCAACAAAATGTTAATAAATATAATTCTTTTTCACTTTTGTTTACTAGCAGCTGATTGTCAGAACTTGTCAATTGTTTTTTGACAGCTGACAGAACTCTCCACAAATATTTTTCCGCTGTGGTTTTCGTTTCCATTTTGCTCTGCCTTGGAGACCGCCGAAAAAATTCGTTTCACTTCAGCTGCGTACTAGGCTTTAAAGAAAGAAAAATATTTTTCTTGTTTTCATTCATACTAACAATTAAAATGTTAAGTATTTTTGTTTTCAACACTGAGGTAGAAGATGAAGGGTTTTTAGCTTTTTGTATAAAACTAAGTATTATTATTAACACAGAGATGCTCTCTTTCGCCATGTTTCTTATGGCTAAAAATGAAAAATAGAAAACAGAAAATGACCTTGTTGTACTCGTTTTTGAAACGATCTCACGGCCACTTATGACACATTTAAAAAAAATTAAATATCAAAACATCGAAAAATTGTTCGGTTCATTTATGTTAGTTTTGATTATAAATTTAAAAAAAAAATCTTTTAACTTAACTTTTTTCACTTCTTAAATTGTGACACAAGAATATTTTAAAACAAAAACAGCAACCCTGTTTGCCTTTGTCGCGCTTTTTTCCTTATTTTTCAAGAACCAGAATCAAATTAATAATGAAAGTTACGTGATGTCTCCTAAATTCAATATTTTTAAACATTTGAATGGGTTTCTGCATTTAAACATACCTTAATGTAAGACACAAAACAATATGGGGCATATTCATAGTCATATTTTAAACCCGAGTCTATTTGAACTGGAGTCTAAATTTAACATATAGGTTAGACATAGCTGGTATTCATAAAGAATTTGCCAGCTCTGTTTAGTTAGAAACAGGTTTAAGGCATATTCTATTACAATTCTGAAAAATTTCACTTAAACCTATACGAAATGCCTTGTAGAGGGCAACAAAATAAATTGCGTTAGCTGGAGAGCCAAAATCTTTGAAACCCTTTAAACTATGTATTTTGTTTTCTGTTAGTTAAGACTTGGAAGCACGCAGATATTAGCAAACATTTCATTGAATTTTGATCTATAATATTTAGAAGGTCAATCATAAACTTGACAGTTTTTTTTTTTCATACAAATCGTCTTCATCTATTTCAAAGTGGTCCAATCGGGTTAAGTAGAGCTTTCGTTTTTTGTTCGTTGGTAGCATTCCAACATCCAGCAAAATATCAAAATATTGATATGTATGTATATGCTTAAGTCTATTGACATTTTAATTTTTGTTTTTAAATTTTCAAATAAAATGTCTCGTAACTTAATTTACTCAATCAGTTTGTTTATTTTTGACGTTTAATAGATTAAGAAACAGCTTAAACATAGGTTCCGTCGTGTTTATTTTTAGACTCCAGATTATCGTTTTAAAATGGGTTTAAATTGTCTATGAATAATATAAACTAAAGTTTAATTTAGCAAAGACAAAATCAGAACTTATCAAGGAACTATGAATATGACTTCTTCGTCTGTCTTCGGTCTAAAGGTTCGGAACGCATTCAAAATCATTACTTCTAGTTCTAGTATTTTAATAGTGAGTTTAAGAAAAACGTGTTTGACAATTTCAAAATTCAATCTAGCAATCTACGCTAAATTTGAATATGCGAAAGCAAACAAAAGAGAACTGTGAAAATAGAAAAATCTCACCTCATCTCTTTGTTTCTGTAACTCACATTTATTCATGTGTGAGTTCAGCCTAAGAATGATGGGATCGGCAACGGCAACTAGGAAATAAGGGTGACGTGAAATAGTACCAAATGAAATAACACCAAATTTCAAATTTGGCCTTATTTCGTTGTTCAAAACGAAATAAAACCAATTTGGCTTTATTTCGATTTATAAAAAGAAATAAGGCCAAAAAAATAATGGAAACAACGCCGAATATTTTAAAATTTAAAAATGGTTGAATTATTGTCTAGAATAGCTACTTTTGCTAAAAAGTTTTTTTGAATTGATAGCACGGCGCGCGTACTAACAGCTAGGTATCTAAGCAACCCCCCTGCTTGGGATCATTATAGGATTTGGGGTGGGTGCGAGTTTGGGTATATGCAAGAAACTTTTGCATTTGAGCACTAAAATCAAAGAAATTCCCAACAGAAAAACGAAATAATGCCAAATTTTTTGAATTTGGCTCTATTTCATTTGGCGTTATTTCACGTCACCGGAAATAAGGCATACAACCTTATACATGCATAATGCATAATAAAAATTAAGTTTTAGCTTTGAAGTCAAAGTCAAACTGTTTTGTCAATCGTGAAAGCAAGTCATATGTGTATACATATATGTAATTTTTATTCATACATGTTTCTTAGTAGGTACCTATATAAAATAGTGTCAAAAAAGAAAAAAAAAAACACTTGTCATTTAAAATAAAAAAATAATATATGTAATATTAAATTTTTGAAACCCCCCCGAAATTTTTTTCTGCGTTCGCCCCTTTCCACATCCAAAGAGTATAATTTGATGGTAAGTCGTAATTCCCATGATTTCTTTTAATTCCTTTAACAACAAAAAAAGTCTATAAGGTCTGGTATTTGGTTAGAATCTAAATTCAATCTATCAACTGAACTAAAAAAGTGAGAACATAAGAACTATATAGGTAGTGTTAAGAGCATATAAATTAAGCTCTTTACCAATATTCAGCTATGTCGAAATTTTTTCAAAGTAAAGCCATTTTTATATTTAATTTTCCTGGAATAGTATCTAACATTTAACAATCAATCAATTTTTTGATGCTTATTTCCGTTTCTCTTCTGTCTTTTATTAACATTTAAGTTACTTTTTTTTTCCATTGCAACTTCAATAAGTTTGAATTTCTATTTTAAATGTTCAAGCTATACAAATGGTCTACTTTGGACTTTATACTTTTTTATGAATAATGTAACTCAGACATGCATTTTACTTTTTAATTGCTATTTCAACCAGTGCCAGCGTTGTTGTCATTCATTGGAATTTATATTCCTTTGTAAAAAGATATTACATAAATGTCAATATTTAACTCGAATCTAAATTTTAACTGAAAGGTCTGACATCTCCACTAAGTATCAATTATCTCTCATATACATATATTAGAAGCTTCTATTAAAATAGTATATGAATTAACAATGCTTTTGTGACCTCTTTTTACTATAATGTGTGCACCTAATTCCTTTCATGTACTTTTCATTCATTTTTGGCATTATTCCTTTATTCTGTCCCGATTTTCTGGGATATATTAATTCACTCTAAACCATAGTACCAGCTTCATCATCAAAGACAATACACTCTTCAATTCTATATATGGTATATAAATGAAGTCCATGCAAGCATCCGGGAGGTTGCTCTTGTTCCATCTTCGAACTTTTCACTCTCACACTAATGTATATTGCATGTCCCAATCCTGCTTCCGTTATACCGCTCCAGCTTCAGCTCAAGCTCCACCACCGACCCAAACCCTATGTGTGCGCTGTTTAGTATTATTTTTTAATTTCTTTCTCTTTTTATGCTCTCACAGGAAAGCTATATAGATAATGGTTAAGGCTAAAGGGATCCAAAAGCATCCTCCCGACAGTATCTACAGTTTAGGTACAGGGTATAGGGTACAGGGTACAGAACACATGGTTCTGTGAAGCACATAATACAAAAGGATACACCATATGCATGATGGCACTGCTGTATGTGGAATGCAATCTTAATTACTATTATTCCAGTTCTTTTGTTTTTTTTTTTAAATCACACATGTGGGATGTTGTAAGGCGGCATAGATGAGGACACTATTGCATCAACGTACCATGTGAGGCCTTTACATTATTCAATACTTTTCGCTGAACAGAAAAAGGATAGATACTTTTTTTAGAAATACAAAAATTCAAATTGTGAGAGAAGCAAAAAGGATATAGGAAGGCAGATTATATGTGTGCTGTAAAATTGTTAATTTTTTAACAGTATAGTCCGATTTCTGTTAATGTATAAAAGTACCTTCTCCCAGATGAGGACCTGTTAGGTTTTTGGTATAGTTTTTTTTTTAATGAAGAGCCACATTTGTGGGAGATTGTTAAACCTTTGATTATTTACAATCTAGTTGAAAAGTATTCAAGCACTTCACTTTTTCTGTTAAATTCGTAATTTATTATTGACCTTAACATTTTCGCTTACAAACGAATAATAATTAATAAACTTATATAGAAACTACCTTCCGTATTGGACGGATTCACATCAGATATCCACAAAATAATCGCTGGTGGATCCCAGGGTTCCGTTTTATCTCCAACACTCTTTCTTATTTTTATAAATGAACTTTTGTCTGAAATTTCTAACCCACTCAATTGTTTCGCTGGTGACAGTATTCTTAGCTTCTCATATTCGTTTTAAGATTTTCATGATTGTCCCTCGGATGTGCACTACCAGCGGCACCATATGATGAGCTCATTAAATTCTGAACTTGACAGAATTTTCCAGTGGGGTATCAAAAACGTGTAGTATTAAATGCTTCAAAAACTCCATCCTGTTTCATGTCGCAAAAGCATAACCTTCCCCCAATGCCACTATCCATAGGTGGTACTTGTATCGAGGAGACTGAACAGCTTTCAGTTCCAGGTATCTACATCACAAAACATTTCTTGTAGAACCATCACTTATTTGTCATCCTCAAAAATTCTGCTGCATGTGTGGCCAATGACTTTGTCATCGATGCCAGGATTCGGTCCAGGCCTCGTTTATGCCAGCCAGTTCTGCAGCCCAGGGCTTCGGTTGTCCTGGTCTACGCTATCCTTTCAGCGGATATTAGGTCTCCCCGTTATTCCTACCATAAATCGTATCGCAAAGGACTTTCCCAGCGTGCTCTTTTTTACTCACGGTCTAACCCACCGAATTCTACTAAGCTTTATCTTTGTGGCTGTATCAGCTTCGCGGTATATTTCGTATAGCTCATTGTTATACCTCTTCCGGAATTGTGATTGGTAATGACTCAAGCTAAGTAAATGATTGGACCACTTTAAATTCGTTATCACTTATCACCTACGGTTATTGCTGTTGGGTTTCAGAGTCCTGGACTGCTTTCTCCAAAGTTAAAGAGAAGGCAGACCAGCCTATTCCTTGTCGGAGCCTGTAGCTAATGTTGACATAGTCTTTTCAGTTTGTTTGGGATGACGAATTATCTCATGGCTCTATAAAGTTCTACCTGGGCTTTAAACAGGGGGTATGTTGGGATATTAAATTAACATGTTTTTTTCTTGGAAAAAGCCATCCATCATATATCTATAACTATAATATACAATATGAATAACAAATACAACATCCGTAGTAGAAACATTTCAGATAAAAGGTAAAGTGAAATCCTACTGCGGATAAAGATCTGACTTTTATTTGAGTACGGAAATAAATTTTGAAGTGTTTCATTCTTAGACTTCAGTTGGTGCGTTTAATACCTCCTTAAAGATTCTACGAACGTAGTGTCCAACATACAAAACACTTTTACGTCTTCGCTTTTATTAAGTTACTAGCGGCCCGGTATGTGCTTCGCTACGTATAATGCATAGTAATAAAAAAAATAATTATTAAGTTCATTTATTCAAACAAAAAAATATTTTAAATTGCTAGCTATTTAAAAGTCCAAATGACCCAAATGAGATATTTTTTATATTATATTTATCAGCAAAGAGTAAAAACTAAAAAATAAAAAAGAATTGGTCACTCTTACAGACTATGGTGGGTTTATATGGGTTAGTCAAAAACAGTTGGATAAACGATATTTTTTGTTTTCCCATTTTGAGCATGAATAAATAAACAGTTGGCGGCTCCGACTCTGGAACAGACAACATAAAGTTGGCCATGTGAAAAACATGATTCCTCCAAATTGACACCACAAACTTGAAGTGTTTGCCCTTGGGCCTTATTTATGGACATCGCAAATGATAAACGCACAGGATATTGTAATCTTTTGAATTCAAATGGCATATCAGTTGAATTCATAGGGATACGCGGTATCAAACACACTTCTCCTTTTGATTTACTAGTTAAGATTGTGGTTCAATCAAATTTGGCAATAACTTTTTCACTGCCAATCTGGTGCCACTACACAGTTTTGGTGGATTAATATTTCGCAATAATATAATCAAAGAACCAATTTTCAGATTCAAGCAATGCGGTGGTATACCAGCCGGTTACAATGAATTTAAAAATTCAATTGTATAATTCATTGGCTCATCTTGATTCATAACACTGTCAATTGATTCATATTTCATGACTACACCTGGCAGTTTCGCTTGAATTTGAAAATTAATGGCATTGATATGAATGTTCTTCGGTGCTAAAATGGCGCGTTCTCTTAACCAATCTGATTTCTGTAATTCTGAAGAATATTCGGAAAAACACATTCAATCAACTCATCTATAGATTGCGCAATTGTACAAAAATTGCTCGGGAAAGTGATCAATCCGTTGGTACTGTCGGTTGGTATTTTGCCATCACCAATTTCTAAAAATTGTTTTGAAAACTCATTGGCAGTTGCATCATTATGTAGGTGAATACGTATATTAATGTTCAGTGTAAATTTTCGTACACATCTCCAAAGAACTGATGACTTCAAACAGGCGTTTATTTCATCAGCAGGAGTTGATCGAGGAATGACAGGCAATGTTTGACGAAAGTCCCCTGACAGCAATATCAGAGCACCACCAAAAAGCTGTTGATTACCGGGTAAATCTTGCATTGTTCGATTAAATGCTTCTATTGATTTTTTATTCGCCATTGTGAACTCATCCCATAAAATAATTGACGTTAATAGCAGAACTTTTGCCATAGCAGAATTTCTCGAAATATTGCAAGTTGGAGTTTTAATCACCTGTAGATTCATTGGCAATTTTAATGCAGAGTGTGTGGTCCGACCACCTTCAACAACATTTTGGAAAATATAAACACAAAGCAATAACTCAACAATATTTTGGAAAATATAAACACAACTAAGCAATAATTATCGCTTATAAAATGAAATGACATATGATAACATAAAATTTGTTTGACAGAACTAACGTCACTTTTTTGTCTTCGATTGTTTTGCCAAAGGTTCAAATTGGCTTTTAAGTATTAGTACAAATTTTTTAAAAAATTTTCTCTAGACTTCCACGAATAATTCAAGACCAAAATTAGCCAAATCGGTAAAGGCATTGTTGAGTTATAACATTACAACGAAAAGTGGCATTGATTTTTATATTTATAGATAATTAGTTCCGGTCTGAATATTGTTTACAATTTTGTTTTGAATTATTCTGAAAAATTTTCCATTGTATCAGCTCTCAGGTTTTCCAATAGGGACTTGACAATTTCAACAAACTTCTCAATCTACCTCGGTGTTTAATTAAATGTCTCCACAGTTGTGCACTCCAAGTTGAGTAAGGTCACTTTCTACTTGTGAGCTGTAGGACCATTGCTTTCTTCGGGCTCTACGTGACCCAGTCATCTCAGTTATTGGACTTTTATTCTTCTAGATAAGTCTACGTCCCTCGCTACATAGCCCGTACAGATCGTCGTTCCATCTTCTCCTCCACTCACTTTCTATGCATACGGGACAGTAGATTACGCGAACAACTTTTCTTTCGAAAAGACCCAAGGTGCTTTCACCCACTTTTATCATAGTTCATACTTCTGCGCCGTATAGCAGGACGGGGATGATAAGGGTCTTGAGGGTTTTGGAGAGGGCTTCACACCGAGATTCCAGTGTTGCAGGCTTTTTCTTGATGACATCATGCTTAAACCATTTTTACTGAGTTCTTCCGATAATGTCAATGTCTACAGAATATGGGAGTAATTGGACAGACTTTGGAAAGATAGTGCTTCTAGTGCTGACGTAGAGCTCTGCACTATTCTTTCAAGGACGATGTTAAAGAAATCACATGACAGCGCATCAACTTGTCTAAAGCCTTTTATGACATCAAGAGGTTTGGTTAAGTTGATTATACCCTTTACAGAGCAACTCCATGGTCATCCTACTCAAATTGAAGAGTTAAGCAGGGATGCTAAAACTAGACATGGCTCTATACAGTTTGTCCCTGTAAATATGCGGCCTTTAAGCCAATGAAAAGGTGATGGGTATCGATTTTATGTTCTTGGGTTTTTTCCAGGATCTGTCGTAATGTAAATATGTGATCGATTGTGGACAGGACACCTTACAATCGATTTATTGAAGAGTATGTTTGATTAGCGTGTTTTTTCAAGAATCGCCTCTAGAAAATTTTTTTTTTTTGGTTCTACGTTAAGTCATTGGTTTATGCCAAGAAGTCGACGACGTTGGAAGAGCTAAGAGCCAACATTGAACGTGATATAACATCCGTTTCGGCCGAAATGTCCAGTCGAGTCATTAAAAATTTGGTTCAACGAAACTGTGGTCATATCGAGCCCTTCCCGTCAATTTATCCTTATTGGAAATATTAGTTTTTCATATCGTATGTATGTATGTATATCGATCATTTTATATCAATATTATGCATGTATTACATATTAAAGGTTTATAGATTCTCTATTACAGCATCAGTATAAACAAATTTCGAGCACCAAGTATGATTAATTTTGATTGAAAACCTCCAACCCAGAGTGTGCCTGTGCAGTGCATGTTCGAAATTATTAAGTTTTAACAAGAACAACGTGGTCCACTTTCCGACCAACCAACCTCATTTCATTTCTCCATAAACGAGGCGAGTATCATAGTCCCTCAGGCATTTGTACATCACAATTGCCCTTCTTTGCTTTTTGTTCCTAGCGCATATACTATAAGTTGTGTGATTTACGCCTGACGCGCTGCGGGTGGTACGAGTATCTGTGCCTCAACATGAAATTCGATGAAAAGGGCCTAATCCTGAATATACTCGTATATGTATATTTATTCATCCCAGACTCCCACTTGTCGCCTATATATATGGAAAACAGAACGGCTATTTCTTTTGTTTTCTTTTAGCCGAATGAACGCTGAACGCTGAACAAGGAACAAAATTATACACACATCACTTGGCCTGAAGCTCGTTTCATATTTTTGTTGATATGTGAACGGGCTTATATATTCATAGGGCTCTGGGATGGTCGAGCGATAGGAATCTGGGAAGTCTTAACGCCAGCCGGTGCTGTGCTGCTATAGTCGGACTTCTGAATTCTGACGTGCTTGCAGCTTGTCCTTACACACAACAACGCATGTATCTGGACTTTGGAGTTTTACCATGGATGTTGTCTGTAGTTGTAGTGTGGTATTTTTGGTCCTTCGTAGGTTTGTTGTCCCTATGGACCCCCTTCGGTCAGTTGTGTTCCTAGTCCTTTTTTTTCCTTTTTTTTTTTATTATTATTCCAAGAGAGATCTGACTTTAAATATTTCTCTCATTTTTCCCCGTACAAGCAAAATATCTTTGCCACACTTCCTCATGACTCGTGCCAAGTGGATAATAGTTTTCTATGCCATGGGAAGGCAAGTCGTGTTGTGCATTGGGAAGTAACAGTTTTGACTTCCTTTCACACCCAAGCCCCAACCCATTCCTTCCAAAGTCCTGGTTATTTTGGTGCTCGTGCCTTGTGCTTCGCCCTTGCAGCAATATTCTACATTTCGTCGACGATTTTTTAAGGATTGCATGTAAAAATTTTAATTTCGGAAGCTTCTCGTTGTTCATAGGATTTTAGAGAGTCGGGTCGGTCGGTCTTTCGGTCGGGTGGTTGGTTGGTTTATAGTTAGGTAGGTATAGATAGGTAGGTACAAGTTATACTATGATTCCTTTGTGTTTTCAAAGGGTATGGACGTGAGGGGAAGATTAATTTAATTAAAACCCGAATAGCATATCTGTGCTTTTCTTACTCTGTTGTTCTTCGTTTGTACTTGGTTCGACTTTTTAGTTAGTCTTTTTTTGAATTTTTGAATTTTTTTGGGTCTTGTTCATTTAATATTGAATTGCAAATGCAAGTATTAGAGAAACAATTAAAGACCCTTGGAACGTGAAGTCACGATACTTGCGCTCTAAACGGTCGGTCGGTGGGTCCGTCGGTCGGTCGGTCGGTGGAGAAAGTTACAGTAAAAGTTCTTCATTAAATGTTTGGTGGAAGCGAAGGAACCAGCATATTAACAGGAAGAAAAAAGGAGGAAAGAAAAGAAATCGAAACATGGAGGGTTGATGTATTGTATACATATATGGTGCATTGTTTGCGGAATAGAATTTCACATTGTTTTTTTTGAATGAGATACGTTAGAGGTTTTGAAAATATGGTGGCATACTTTCATGGTAGGTACCTTACATACTCGCACATGGAAAGATCATGCTTCGTTTTGTTTTTTATATGTAAAATTGATTGCACCGAGAGGAGAAAGTAAAGTTTTATAATATAGTACGGCGGCGTTTTATGTATATTGGAAAACCCTGATTGCACAAGTCTATGTTTTTTGGTTGTAAGAAAGAAGTAAATGTTTTTGTTTTGTGGTCAAGGACGCATGTCAAACTAAAGAAAATCTCGTTTTTGCTTGACATTACTGTTACCTTAATAATATCAGTTTTATGCATACATAAATCCATTCAAGCAAAAGTGATTGATTTAATTTAAGTTATTAAAAAAGATATCTTTTAGAGTGGTTTTTTAAGTTACCTGACTTTCATATTATGATTCATGTAAAATAGAATTTCAAAATGAAACACTTAAAATAAAAAAAAAATGCCTGGAATTAAACTTCCTCTATTTTCCGCTACAGAAAAACTGTTTTCTAGAGAGTGCTCAAAAAAGTCAAGAAATCAAACTAGGGTTTTTCAGTAAGAGGTTACATTATGTGATATTCAAAAATAAAACTAGTTAGTTATTTTATTTTATTTAAAAATTAATATATTATTAGCTAAGTGGCTGCGTAGCTGGTTGTGGCACTTTTTGATGACATTTTCCATGACCCATTGGTACATTTGCCGCTATATGTATTGTATAGGTACTCAATAACTTAAAAGGTCCGAAATCGAATGTGAAGCATTGGCACCGATCTTATCTTTCACTTAGCTATAAAGAAAAAATGTTAAATTGCTTGATCACAGGATCTCGATGGCCAAATTGTGATCATGTTTTCGAGAAAAAACACATTAAGAAAAGTAAAAAAAAGCGCACACTCAAGATTTTGAATTCCTGAATATTGCAATGACTGGGAAAGACAGAGTTTGGTAAGGCATTCAACATTCGTAGTACGGCTAAAGAAAAAATTTCTGTACTTGACAGTACGACGAAGTTGGGCTGTAGGGTAAACTGATGTGCATTCCTAGAAACGCAAGTATTACGATTGAACTGTTTAAGAGGATAAATGCAGCTAAAAAAGGGTGGACAAGAGACTTTACGACCATGTTCAAGTGACGTATGATCCAATGATTATAATATTATCACCAATATATCTAAATGCTCTGCGTTCATTACTGTCCATGAGGCTTAAGTAAGTTGCAGGAGCACCAGCCCCGGGATGGATGTTATTCTCAAGCTTTGTACGTATAAAATAAGTCTGGTGGATAAAAGCCAAATAAAATGGGGGTGGGGGGGATGAGAACTTCTTTCATCGCCTTAGAAAACCCAAACACCTTGCGGAATTTTTATCGAAATCACGTGTGTGATCTTTCCACAAGAGGTGGTTGGTGAAACACATATAACGAGAATATTGAGATGTTCAGTCTTATTGATGCAAGTGCCATCCATGGATAATGGCAAGGGGGGTATATCTCGCTTTGACGATACCAGACAGCATTAGGTTTTCGAAGCATTTAATTCCACACGGTTTTTTTATTCCCCATTATACAATGCTTAGTAGATCGGAATTTATTGATTTTATCATATTTTTATGTTGCAGTTTCACGTCCGAAGAAGAGGAATGTGAGTCTGAAAACGAATATGAAGAGCTAAGAGTACTATCTTCAGCGAAACGATGTATTGCATTAATAAAAATGAGAACGAGTGTTGGACACAAAACAGAGCCCTGTGGCACACCAGCATATATTGTGTGGTTTTCGAACTTGAACCCGTCCAATACTACTTGTATTAAATGATATGAAAGGTAATTACTAATCCAATGAAATAGGGATTCATGAAAATCGAAGCCACGCACTTTCGATAGGAGAGAGACCCTATAAAATACTTTTAAAAGTGTAATAATCATACTTTCTCCAAAACGATGCAAAGATTTGCTCCACTGTTCAATGAGATGAACCATGCGATCACAAGAGGACCTATTTCTGCGAAAGCCTTACTGCCGGTTATTAAGAAGTGTTTGATCTTCGAGATCGGCGTGATGGTTAGTGCGTAGGACTGTCATGCTAGAGGTCTTGGGTTCAATCTTTTCCAGTGCCACCTAAAGTTTTTTTTTTCACGGGTATTACCCCTTGCGACGAATTGACAAATCCTCTAAGAGTAATTCTTGTCACAAAAAGTGTTTTTCTAAATAAGCCGTCCGGATTCGGTTTAAGACTGTACGTCCCCTCCATTCCTAACAACATTACTCGCATACAGGAATGGTTGAGAGTTGTAAGTCACTATGGACCCTAGTTCTCAACGGACTGTTGTGTCACCGAATTTATTTATTTATTTATTAATAGATAATTAATCAGCGTTTGCATGAATGACGTTGGAAAGAAGGAACGTATTTAAGCGCAATCGGTCGATAATTAGAGGGTAAAGAGGATTCGCTTATATTGGGGATATTCTCGACAAATGCTGTTTTACATCTATTTGGAACGTAAACTGACTAGTAGGCCAGAGCTGAAGAACACCTCTTCAGAACAACAACAGTTATCTGTTTTTTATATGGGTTTTCGTGTTTTGTAGAAAAAAGTTGTCAATTGAATTTTTCTAAAACATCAACCAAAAGTTAATTACTATGTTGTGCATATGATAAAATATTGACATTTTTAACCAATTTTTCAACCAATTTTTATCTTTTTGCAGCATTTTTTGAAAGTTTTTTTTTTTAATACAGATTGTATTTTTCTAACAACATAATTTTACGTTAACAACAAAATTTTGCATAGAATGAAATAATTTTGCAGTCAAAACTTTAAATTTAAATTAGTTTGAAGGCAATATATTTTATTATTGCCAAGATATCCGAATCGAAAATCAATGTTTAACAACTTTTAATAGTTGTTTTTATTTTTTGTAAAAGAAACCGATATTTTGATTTTTCTCAAAATTTTATGAGACGTTATTCTTCTTTGAATACAATTATTGTGAAAGTAATATCATTTGTTGTTCGTAAAATATTCGGGGTGGCAAATATTTTTTCTCAGTTTTTTTAAGGTATACATTTTTATCAAAATTATACTTACATATATTTGGTATCACTTCACATTACACAATATTAAATTTATAATGTAAGTTGCTAGTATATTGTTCGTGAGATATTTTGTGTCAACCAGAAGTTTTACTTTTTAAAAATTCACACAGACATCTTTCTAAAAATCTTGAAATGGAAAAAAACACAGTCAGGAATATTTTTTTGCAAAACTGCGAACAGTGACTGCAAAATGTTTACTGTTTTTACAATTTTTTTTGTGTTGAAGTGTTCATCGTTCTTGTCAAGCTTCACAAGTGACTACGCAGATATTCAGAATGAAACCTCTTATTGGAAAATAATTTATATTGTTGTATAGGTACTCATCTTTGCTCCTTCAAACATAAAAAAACTACCATGTGAAGCTTGTTTTTTCATGGTTTTGTTAGCCTTATGTTTCAATATAAATAATTGAGATAGCTTTCCAAGAAGTGTATGGCATTTCTGGTATTTATAATCAAGTATCGACAAAGGTTCAAAACATGTGTCTAAGAATCGAGAATTGTTTTTATTAAATAAAACAGAACTATGCATACTGAACTATGAATCTATACATATATCGCTGAATAATGCATATTATTCGGCTGAACTGCATTCTCTCCTAAAAAAGGGAAAGGACAACTCAAATCCGGCGAGTTCCCGATCGATTCATTCAGACACTATTCATGCGTCTTAGCTTATTTCTGATATTCAGTGGAACAAATCTAAAGGGTTTTTCAATAAGGACGCATGTATGCCATTAAGTGGTGAATATGACATCATTCAAATGCCCTTCTCGGCTTCTAACGGTGGCACGGATCCGAGTGGTCAAATTTTCAATGACTCTTCCGCATAGATTCGGCTAAATTTGAGCGACTTCAAGAAACCCCACCGGTTTCTTGAAGTGCGGTTTCTTGAAGTGCGACTCGTCACTAAAGATGATTTTTCGGCCAAAATTGGGGTCCTCTTCCAAACGATTCCAAGTCCAGTCAGCGAACAAACGGCGCGGCGTGGCGTTGTCTATGGTCATGAACTTTGAGATTCTGGGTCAGTTGGATCTTGTACGGGTGTAGGCCCAAGTCCCGACGCAAAATTCGCCAAGTTGAAGTCTGCGAAAGGCCGAGTTCTTGGGCACGGCGAGGAATAGACTGCCTCTGGTTCTGCTGTAAACTTTTATGGATCGCGGCGATGTTCTCGGCCGATCTTGAGTTCCTTGAACGTACGGGTGTTGGCTGATTGTGTACTGAATGGGGCCTCTCAAATTTGGCCACCAAACGTTGAAGAGTCGGTTGTGAAGGGCCACCACGTCCACCGTAAAATGGGCGCAATTCGTGCAACGTTTGCGTTAACGAACACTAATTTTGATAATAAAGTTTTATCATTTGAACGTGCTGTTCAATCGTGTAATTTGCCATGATGATTTGGCATAAGCAACTGAATATAATAAACAAAAGATTTGACAGATGTCACCAAAACAAAATGGCCGCCACGTGGCGCAAAAATCTACCCGCGCCAATTTAAAAACTCTATTTTATGGCTTTTCGAACGTTGATCAATAAATTCGTATGGGTTTAACTATTTTTTGATGCCAAATATCTTAAGATGTTAAGCCTGGTAGTCAAGTTCGTTCTGTTAAACAATGTTCCTTAAAGCTAAATTAACAATCAAATAAAATACCTAGTAAACATAATTTATTAACAGAAGGAATAAGGATATTATTTATGTGGATAACAGGACAAGAACATGTATAATTTTCTCCAAATGTGTAAGTGTTTGCTTTTGTTCAAAGAAATTTGAGCGCAGAATTGAAGAGTTTATATTCGTACAAGGATTTCTTTGAAGGAATTTATTATACGAGAGTTTTCTTTAAACTTTGAAAGATGTCTGAAAAGGTATTATTTACTTTAACTCTTAACTTACGATGAGAACCAGGATATTGAGAATGTAGCATGATTAGCCAAAAATAAATGAGGAGTTTTAGAGTGAAAAGAAGACTATAAGCGCGACCTAAGCAGCAACCGAAAAAGAAAGCTTGCTAGGTTTGGGGTTAGTTGAAAGATTCTTGTCTCCTTTCTTAGGTGGCATGGCGGAAGGTAGGTATTTTTAAGTAACAAATTAGATGCCAAAAAGTCGTTAAAAATAAAGTATAAGAATATATGTAAGCCCAGCTGAAACGCTGCTCTTTCGAAAAACTCAGTAATATGCTCAATATTATGTGTACGAAATTATCCATCATTTCGTAAACTCATGTGTTAAAAAGATAACCTCTACATTTTCTTGTCAGCTTGTTCATTATATTATTATTATTATCAACAATTCAATGGAAAACACTTACATTTAATATTATAATTTTGTTTTGTACACTTGCCATGCAAATTTTCGATAGATATCTTTTGTCAACGCAACGGTGAGATGATGATAACTTTTGACAGTAAAAATCTTTTATATTATATTATAGGATTTTTGAGAGAAGTCGGTTGTGACTTTTGAATGTTGACGTCGTCGCTGTCGTTCGTCGTTTGTCATTTGTTCAATGTTCGTGTATATATTATTATTATAAGGGGACAAGGCAAATTGCTTTATTTGCGTTTTCATTTAATCAGAAAATTTCAATTTCAATACAACTCAGTGTCAGAGATGAAAAATCTGCTTCCTATTCAAAAAAAGAAGAAGAATAAAAAAAGCAAATTTAAATAACCACATCGGCGGAGTATGTGGCATCATTTACGCCACTGGCATGAAAAAAAGATACAGATATTGTACAAAACAACAGAAGAATGAACAATGACAAGCTATATAACGTCGACGTTATTCATTCCACTGAACAATACTCCGATACGATGTGATGGTGCCCCAAGCCTTACAAAAGATGATGATGATGGAGGAGATGGCTTCTATGCCAGTATAGAGACTTTATACATACCTACCTACCTACTGTATTGTCGCAGGCAGTATCGCAGCCGCGTTGTTTTTATCTATTTTTTATACTTTAAAAATGGGGTACCCCATACAACCTCTGTTCATGCCACGGATGAGAATGTTTCATTTTGCTATTAGAATACAAACGAATATAGATATGCACATAAACATAAAGTAAAGTACCTACAAGCATCAGAAATACTGTAACATCAAGTCCCCAATACAATGGCAATCAATTAAGCTTCATTAAGATCAATTTAGAATCCCGCATAAAATTTGCTCTGTGCCCGATACGCGACTCCCGCTCTCACGGAACCAGCGGGAAAAAAATAATACTGCCGCCATCACCACCATCACCACCACCACCACCGCCTCCGAGCTACGCTACGACGACGCGGACGACCGTCAGCGTCAGAATCACAATTCACAAACTACCACCAGAAAAACGGTATACCGTCAGTTTGATATATACTCGTATAAAGTTGATTCAAAAAGTCGGACCGGACTCCGTCATGGAACTCTCGATCTGAATTCCTTGTGATGTGTGATCTCTTAAGACCCTTTGATAGACATAAAAATGTTCATCGCAATGAGATGATGATGATGCAGCCAGAGCCAGCACTGGCATGGCGTATATAATAGGTCGCATAGGGGCTAGTTTGATTTTTTTTTTTAATTTTTCGGTTTTAATATTTTTATTTTCACTTCAAAAAAATGTTTACTGCCGACAAGTGGGAGTTGTTTTTATTTTATACTCAAATAATAATAATCATTTACTAAGAGAAGCCTGCGAATAAAATAAAAACTTATTTTCTTAAGCTATCAACTTGTATGTATGATTCAAAAACTTACGTAAACTTCTTTGGAACAAAGTATTCTTGAGGTTGACATTAAGAAACCAAAAATTAAAGTTATGGATGAAAATACTGAGATTTTTAATTTGTAAAAACAATGTCTTTTTTTCTATAAGTATGTATAAGTATAATGAAATTTTGTAAGCAATTTATTTATGTCTACTTTTTGATCTTGTAAAGAGGTATTTTTGCATGAGTACTAAGTTCTATTGGATTCGTAAAAAAAGTCGATTTCAAGATTTTGATTACACTTAACGCTTAGGAGCAGTTTGTACAGCAGAAATCTTTGTTAAGATTTAAGCCATGGTGAACAAACTGAACATTACTAATATAGTCCGGGAGCTAGCAACGTTTGGAAAACAAGAATTTTAGGTCAGTCAATTTTTCGATATGTTGTCTTTCTTGCTCTTTCGGTTAGAGTCTGGGCTATCTGGCTGGCGGTAGCGGTTACGTTTGTCAGTGCGCATCCTACTTGTACAGGTGATAATTTTGAATTTTAAAAGATTTTTTTAAAGCTTAATTTTCAAATTTCCACCTTTAAATAGGTCTCCTAAATATACATTTATTATTGCCAGACATTTTTATGATTGTTTATTATGTGCCATACGCGATTTTTTATTTTTTTAAATATAAAATTTAAAGTATTTTTTAATGTTTGTAACTTTTATATTATGTACATACATATATTCTTTAAAGATAAAAAAGTATAAAATTAATTTGCCAGACGTTAGTTCGATTGTTAAATCTTGAATAAAATTTAAGAACTCTTGAAATGAATTACCGTATGATGGTAGTTAGAAAGAGAGAGTTTAAAGTGCAAGAAAGATAGACAGTGACGGTTGCGCAATGGCAAGTATACAACATGGCGTCAGTGTAAAGTCACATGTTTGTGTTTATGTTATTTTTAATATTTATTTATTAATTTTGTTACAATGACCAGTGATAAAATGAAGTGTATTTTTTGTAAAGGACATAAAGATAAAATAATACTTTTTGTGAATGATAAATTGATAATCTTAAGAAATGTCAATGAGAGCTATGACGATGATGAATACGAAAATGCCTCATTTTTAAAATAATGCATTTTTTCAATAATGCATTTTTAATTCCCTTCTTTCTGATTTACTCTTACTCCAATTTTTTTTTTATTTTTTTATATTAAACTTTTTTTACTTAAATTTGTACTTACTGCGTCGAGTATAAGTAATTGACTTTTGGATTTATTTTCTGTCTGATTCACAATGATATTCTGAAATTGTTTCTCTCTATATACTACCATCATACGGTAATCCTTTTCAACAGTTTTTAAATTTTTTTCAGGATTTAACAATCGAATTAACGTCTGGCAAATTAATTTTATACTTTTTTATCTTTAAAGAATATAATATAAAAGTTACAAACATTAAAAAATACTTTAAATTTTGTATTTAAAAAAATAAAAAAATCGCGTATGGCACATAATAAACAATCATAAAAATGTCTGGCAATAATAAATGTATATTAAGGAGACCTATTTTAAGGTGGAAAATTGAAAATTAATTTAAAAAAAATCTTTTAAAATTCAAAATTATCACATGTAAAGGTAGGATGCGCACTGACAAACGCAACCGCTACCGCCAGCCGAAAGAGCAAGAAAGACAACAAATCGAAAAATTGACTGACCTAAAATTCTCGCTCGAAAACGTTGCGTTCTCCTATACTAATACTTGTTAGTTAGTGGAGACATATGGTCTTTGCAATCCTTACGATTCGGTTAGTTTTAAGAGGTTTAAGAAAATACCTCAGGGGGAACGCAAAAAAAATCGGGAATGATCTCGAAAAATATGTATTATATTATTTTTTTTTATTTTAACTGTCAAGTGTTTTTTTTATTTTTTGGCATTATTTTATGTAGGCATCTACTAAGAAACATGTATGAATAAAAATTAAATATATACACATATAGGTTGAGAGGAATTCCGGGCCCGGGACGGAAAAATCTAGGGCCCCCCCATATTTACCATTTTTTTTTTTAAATTTCATGCCTACTGATATGGTACGTTCTAATTTCAATTACGAATAGCGATATTGGTTGGAAAGAATGGAAATAATCATTTTTTGTTTGCAAAGTGAACCGAAAAAAGTGTTAATCATCAAATCAATCTTACGGGTATCGTCCAGTTTAGTTGAAATGGAGGATGGATAGAAAATAATTCTAAATGCGAGTAGATCAGATTCCGAACAGAATCATACATTCATTTCGATATTGCCAGCGACATGTTGGTTGGTCGATTAACTATTTAAAAAAAAATTAGCATGAAGATCTATTACCTACTATGAAAATAAAATAGAGCCAAGTAAAAGTATTTAAAATTTGTCTTTAAAAAAAACTAAGTATTTTAAAAGTTTTACATTAAATACTCTTTATTGTTTTTCTTTATATTAAAATATTATTACAATGTTTTATTAGAGTGAGTTTGCATTCAATGAAATATTTTCTTTTGGTAAACGAGCTTTCCTAGCTTTCTGAGCAGCAAAACAACTTATAATTGCGTCGAAATTCAATTTTCTTGCCAAAGGTGATTTGATGCATAGTGTAGCAAGTCTGGAAACACGATCTTGTGATGAGCACGAACGAAGAAAATTCTTTGTTCTGGAAAGGACGCTAAATGAACGTTCGGCACTAGCTACGGTTACAGGTATGGTGGAAAAAACACGGAGAGCAACACAAATGTTGGGGAAAATCGTCTCCAAGTTCTGGGAATAAATAGCATTGAGCAAACCCAATGGCGGAAGTTCTGCTTCAAAATTGGTTTCATAAATGTGTTTCAGATGAATTATTTCTTCTTTCAACTCTTGGGACACACGCGAGTTATACTTTTGGATGAACCTTGTAGCGAAGTTTTTAATCTCACGTTCGTGCATTGTTGAAAACTGTCATAAAAATAAAAAATGTAGCATTCAAATTTTTCATCGTATCGAACCGACGAGAAATTCCACATATATTTGAATCAACTATGACGTAAAAGGTGTTTCTCTTGAAATTTATTTCTTCGTCTGTTTCAATTTGCTTTCCAGCTCCTCGGTTTTCTTCAAAATGTCTCTTTAATTGCCTTTTTCGGTTCGATGGGAACGATTCTGGAACATCCCCCAATCCAGTAGAAACTGCTTTGCATTCAGATAAAAATTGATCTCATCTGTTTTGAATAATGTTCGAATCGAAGATCAAGTTGTCGAGATTCAACGTCAATAGTACTGTTTCTGGCTCGAAGAAGGAAACTTCTTTCATTTATAGCGCTAAAAACCTTGCACCAAATCGAAGACATCAGGACGCATTGAAATTTGTGCATATATTTTAAAACGCCATTTACATTTCTTCGAGCTTCAGCAGTCAAATTAATATCACTTAAGGCTTCTAATGATGTTCTAAGGTTTTTCAGATGATTTGCAAATGGTTTCACTGCCTCAATTCTAGCTGACTATCTTGTATCGGAAAGTTTGTGAAGGGATCCGGGCACATTTTTCTTAAGAATTTCCCAACGTTGAGCACTGCTGCTAAACAAGTTGAAACACTTTTGAACAACACCAAAAAATGTGATTGCCGCAGTATAACATTCCGCTGAATCGAATCCACGCAAGTAAAGGCTGTGAGCTGTACATGGTGAATACACGGCAATTGGAGTTTTGTTTAAAATATGACTGTGCACCATTATACTGTCCTTTCATATTGCTTCCATTGTCATAACCTTGTGCACAACAGTCTTCTCAAATACTTCAAATACTTCAACAGTTCTTTTTATGTCTTCTTTATCAAGTTTGCAACATTTTTCTGGCAAAATATTTTGAGTTTTGAAAATTAATTCACGATGGTCTAGGAGTCGATTTTTTAACTACCGGACCACCCGCATAATTGTCTCGTTTTGTCTGTTTGGCAATAATTCGTGGGACTACCAATTGTAAGTCCATTTTATCAGCCATTTCCTGGGCTGCTGTAAATATGCTACCAAATCTTGTTTCAGAATTATGTCGTATTTCAACAATTTTTTCGTAAAGTGGTTGGCATATTCTACGCAGCACCTGAGATCGAAATCTTTTTTTTGGAGAAACTCACTACAATTCTTAAAAAGGCTAAAAATTGGCTTTATCACTGTTAAGGAAACAATAAACTGAGCATTTTGTGTTGCTGTTAATAAAGTGTGAGGTTTGACTTCATCACTTTTCAAATTATGCTCCTCCAGGATCTGTAACGAGCAGCAGATATGCTCATAAACTTCATAAAACAAACTAAGGGAGTCTAAATGCTCAATCCCAACGCGTTTCGCAAAATTTTAAAAGCCGTGTTTGTTTTGCTTTTGGACAGGAAGCGTGTACTTGGTCTTTAAAAATTGTAGCTGTTTTGTTTGAAATTCTGAACAAATTAACAACTTCTTTTATGGTTCCAACGCAATTTCGTATTGGTGGAATATTACAGGCGTGTGTAATGGCCAAATTCAAATTATGGTTCGCACCGTGGACGTAAATCGCTTGTGGATATAATTCTTTGACCTTGGCAGTACAGCCGTTGAATCTTCCACTCATTGCACAGCCTAAGCAATCAAAATGTTACAAAAAGATCATGTTATACTAAATCATTTAAGAAACAGCTATAATCAATTTATTGACAATTACCTTGCCCTCTCATATTAGGTAGCTAGATTCAGGCCAATATCCTTCATTGAAGTCAGCAACGTACTTGCAAGCCCTTTTCCAGTTACGTCTTCAACTGGTAAAAAGCACAAAATATCTTCGCGAACAATATATTGTCTGTCGGTTGTATCAAAATAACGGGCACATATTGAGAATTGTTCGATGCCACTGACATCCGTACTTTCGTAAGCAATAGCAGAAAAAAATCCTAATTTGTTAATGCGTTAGACAATATTCATGGTTATTATTCTTGCTGCAACGTAAATTACTTCATTTTGAATGCGATAGCTTATATATTTTGCATTTAATCCGGAACTAGGTATTTAAATGATCGGCCAAAACTTTGTCACCACTTTCTATTGCGTAACGAAGTATCGCCCTAAAATTTCCTTCACTTTCTTCCGGCTAATCAAATGACAATTGACCCTGATCACTATTTCCTATCTGAACGCTATTCCTTGCCTGCCGCAGAATAAAACAGCTCTTATGATCGGAATCAACTTCTTTCTATTTTCGAGTTGTTGTATTTTGCGGACTGAATCAATTTCGCTAACCACATCAAGTCTACGATGTGTCCCCTACGTTCGGCCCTGAAATACCTCAACAGAGTTTTAAAATTATAAGATAAAAAATAATCGGCTTCGACCCGGTTTTCTCGTTAAATCAACAACATTTTGATCTTTTCTCCGTATAGCTAGGCCGGCTACAAAATAACTTCACAAATTGATACTTTACGTAAGTAAGTTTTTTGCAAAACACTTTGCAAAGTAGCCTATATACAGTTTTCAGATTTAAAAAAGTTTTGTTTCAGAGAACATAAAAGGAAATCACTCTTTATAACGGGTTATCCATTTGGCGGTTTCAAAAGAATAGGGCTGGAACCTGGAATTCTACATCAGCTGTCAAACTAAGTTGTTAAACCAATTGTCTTTTTCAGTTGAAAGTCTGACATTTACGAAAATGGATCGCTTAACTATGGAACAACGCATTAAAATTGTTAAAACCTACTACAAAAATGGTGATTCTGCCACAGATACATATACATATCGTGCTTTAAGAGGAGAATATGGGGCACATAATCGTCCAACTACGCAATCAATTGTGAAGAAATTTGAAGAGACTGGATTGTTTACAGATATTGTAAGGCCTGTGTTTTGCTCGTACCGCTGCGCCGCCGCCTGTTATTCAAGCATCCATTTGACGTATCTACGATTTTGTGAATTGTCAGCTGGCTTTAGTTGTTGTGTGAGCTGGACTTTATATGGATGTACGTGTAGATCCAAATCCAAAATACGCCATAATGTGCCCTAATTCCTGAGAACGACGAGGAATCGACACATTCGGGTCTTCGGCAACACTTTCACTTACACCAGGCGGCGCGCGGCGGATGGCGATTTTTCGAACAAAATTTTCTTCAGCGTAGCAGCACATTTCTCACGCGGTAGATCTGTTTATAAACAACATTGGGATTTCGAGGGAGGGATTTCTTTCTTTCCCAATGTTTCGCAGATCAAATCATCTATTGCGGTGCCAGTTTTTTTGTTGCAATCGACAAATTCCAAAAACCGTTCTTGGATGGTGAACACATTTTCTTCCAAGCGCAGATACCGCAAAATAAATGTGTTTTGTTCCACATGACTTGAATCGGGTTTTGCATCGGCAATTATAGCGAAGTATTTGGCGTTTTCTCTCTCCTTCAAAATAGCTGAATTCACATGTTGGGCACAAATTTTAATGAACTCATTTTGAATCTCAACGGAAAGGTAGTGGACTTGGAAACGTTTGTGCTCTTGTTGTGAAATTCTTACTTTTTCCAAGTGATCCTGAAGTAAGGGGCCATAATGACTAATTAATTCCAAAATGTCCAAAAAATTACCATTATTTGGCTCTCCAATAAGATTGTTATCGCCTCCTATTCCTAGTCCCCTGGTGGGATTTTCCGGTCCCCCGAAACCGAATCAAACATTTCGTTTACAGCAGAAACAAAAATAGAAGAAAAGAAACGTTATATTAACAGAAACTGGAATAAATATTTTCTTTTCGTTTTAATTTCCCGTGCCCCTTATTTTGACTTTAAAAATTTTCAAAATAAAATAAATTTGAAATTTACGTTAAATTAAATAAGAAAAGCGAAACAATTTATTATAACTTTCTTTCAATAGTTCAGAGTTGCCCAATTTTCCATTAAATATTAACAAAAATGTACGCCAATAATAATCAGGGGCCCAGATCTGCAAGCTTGAGACTGATAAATTGGCAGATAACATGCAAACAGGGGCCGATTGCGAAAGCATAAACGATTTTAAATTTTCGGGCTATTAAAAATTAATGGAATAGGTATGTATGTTGATTATGAATATAGAGTATATTTTCATTGCTTTAAATTTTACGGGCCCCTAGAAAATCTAGGGCCCGAGAGGTTTCCTCCCCTTTCCCCCCTCTCGACGGGGCTGTCTATATCCGAATTTCTTTATGTTTCACGCAAAGCTGTGGCTATAGAATAATAAGTAATTGATATTTCTGTCAAACGTCTTCGCTATAGTACTAGCAGAACATTCCTGAAAAGATTTCCTACGACGACCTCGTTGCCGTAACGCACTCACCCTCGTGCTTGCATTATTTTCATCAGCAACGCTTAGTGAAACTATCTCAGATATATCGAGCCATGCGGCTTTACTTTTTTTCCAAATTTCAGTTAACTTATTACAAACCTTAATAATTCGGTCGTAGAGAGGTTCATATTTCACGTTTTCTTCGCCTTCATCAAACCAACTGCATTTGATGCCTTCAAATATTTGGTTGGCTTGGGTTACACACGTATAGTTGTTTTCACGGATTTCTAGCCATTTATCAAATAAGAAACGCCCGTGAGAAACAGCATTCATAATCACTACCTACCAAAGATAAAATAGTTCATACATACAAAATATTTTGTTATTTTTTGTTTCAGTAATTTTTTCGTAATAATGTCTACCTACTAAAGCTGTTATAACTTCAAAAGAGGAAAAAAGGTGGACAAATCTTAAAATTATTTTAAAAGGTAGGACAATATTCTACAGTTGAATACCAAGTTCATAGAAGGAGCTCGAAGGGAAACCTACTAAATCTCTAATTTACCGTAAATAAATCTATAAAAAATGCTCTGCTTTAGAGACCCATACATTTGGACTTGAATGTATTTGGCAATAACATTTATGGTTTTTAGAAAGTACTAACCTTGTCGTTTAATATCCATTACAATAAAATATTGCCCAAACTCTTTTAACACAAGTATAGAAGAATCAGTTTACTGAAAAAGAAAAATACAAATAAAAGGGAAAGATTTTATATTTTCTACTTTACTACTACTACTACTACTTTGTTCGATTGAAAAAAATCAATATTTTGTGGGGTAACCCTTATTAGCAATTACAGCTGCACACCGTTCAGGTTAACTAGCTACTAAATCTTGACAGCGTTGAAGTGGGATATTCTGCCAAACTTCTTCTATGTTTTTGAACAACTCAATTGAGTTTTTGGAAGTTTTGACTCCCAAACTTCTCTCAACCTCAACCCACAAGTTTTCGATCGGATTGAGATCAGGGCTTTGTGCTGGCCAGCTTGAAACATTGATGTTTTGTTCATCAAACCACCACTTCAATAACCGTGAAGTGTGTTTAGGATAATTAAAATGTTGAAAAATGTATGTATATACCTACATGGCAAATGATCAAAAGCATATGGCTCCATAACATTTTCCAATATGTTTTTATACATATGCTGATCCATTCGGTCACCGATGCGCAGAATAGGACCAACACCACAAAAGGCTCCCAAAACCATAACATTTCCATTAACATGCTTGATCGTTTTGATGGTGTACTTAGGATCGAGTTCTTTCTAAACTGGGCGTCTTACATATCTTTTACCATTTACCATCAGATCCAAACATATTACATTTTGCTTCATCGCTCCAGAACACTTTTTTTCAAAACGCTAATGGTTTTTGTCCATGTTCCTTGACAAATGCTAATCGACGTTTTACTTTTTTTTTTGAAACGTGTGGCTTTTTGCGAGCAATGCAGCCCCGCAAACTTGCTTCCAGCAATCTGTTCCTTATTGTTCAGACGTTACTCCTGCACCTAATTGGCATGAAACAGCTGAATGAATTTCCTTGCTGGTCGCAAAAGGATTGGCCTTGCTAAGTCTACAAATAAGTCTGTCTTCTTTGGCAGTTGTTTTTCTTGCACGTTTTTTTCTTTTGGGAGTTTTTATGGTGCCTGTCTCCGTATAGACTTTAATTGCTCCATATACCATCTTATTGGAGCAAATCAAATCCTTGGCGATCTCATCCATGGTAGCTTTTCCTTGCAGTACTTATATGAATGATAATCTTCCTTAGCTCTGGTGTGCACCTCTTTTTTTAACCATTTGTTTTAAACTATATAGTAAAGCTAAGGTATTTAAACAAAACAAAAATATACGAGTAGCACCAAAGATTTACCGTTAAATAATATCACTTTTTCAATATATCTTCACTGTTACTAATTATTTTTCGAAGCTTAGATTTCAAATATTATTTTTAAGCTGGTTTAAACGTGTGGATTGCTGCCTGACCAATACCGCATATTTTGTTGATTGACGAAGCCATTCAGCCAGAAATGAGCCTCATCGCTGAAGATGATTTTTCGATGATAACCCGAATCATTTTCAAGTTGTTGCTCAGCCCGATTCACGAACATACGAAGCTTATGGTGTTCAAGCGGCTTCAGTTCTTGCGTCAATTTAATCTTGTAAGGATGTAGGCCAAGATCTTTTCGTAAAATTCGCCCAACGCTTGAGAACGACGTGTGAGAGACACATTTGGGCTTTCTGCAACTAAAGCCTCAGCGGCACCAATATTCTCGACACTACGGGCACTTGTTTGTCTCACTGGCACGGGAACATTTTGTACTGTGGCTGTGAATTCAAATTTTTCCAATAGACGCTCAGTTGTTGATCTGCTATTACCATTATTATGACCATAAATTGGACGTAGCGCTCTTAACGTTGAGGCCACTGACTCCGAATTTCGGTAGTAAATTTTAATAATTTCGACTCGTTGTTGGCTCGTATATCTTTCCATCATGAAATGGCAAACCTTACTGAAGAGAAATGTCGAAATGTCGCTCTACTGCTGTAGCGCCCCTGTTGAAAAAACCCTGTATGTACATACATCGACATCATTGGGAGGTAGAAAATAAAAGATCCATAAAATCTTTGCTTTGAGAATATTGGAGGTTATTGTGAATACAATTTAGCTTTAGAATACTAGAAATTTTTCTTCGAAATCAGTAATTGCTATAGCAAAAAAGTTTTAGGGAAATGTGACTGTAATTGCAACGGATTCTTGTGACATAAATTTAAATTTATATGAATCATGATGCTGAAATATTTCTCGAGAAAAACAAAAAACTCCCTGTATCGCATTTTAAAATTAAATTTAATTTAAATCCACTTCGATGGCGTTTTGAGGTTAAAAATTGAATTTTTAAAACTCCTAAGTTAACCGATTCGTATGCATTAAAATTAGATTACTTACTTACTTTATTAAGTTGAAGTTGAGTTGAGCTCGCCAAGTTGGTTGAGGTCTTTACCCACCTGCGTGCGTCACCTGAGTCGCGGTCTTCCTCTACTGCGCCGTTCCTCAGGATTGGATTCGAAGACCTTCCGGGCTGGAGCGTTGATGTCCATTCGCTCTACATGACAAAGCAATCTAAGTCGTTGGACTTTAATTCTGTTAACCAGGTCAGTGTCGCTGTACAGCCCGTACAGTTCGTCGTTATACCTTCTCCTCCATTCTCCATCTATACAGATGAGACCAAAAATCACCCGAAAAATTTTTCTCTCGAAACATCCTAAGACGCTCTCATCTTTCTTTGACAGGGTGCAGGCCTCAGCGCCATAAATGAGAACCGGGATGATGAGTGTCCTATAGATTTCAGGTCTCTATAGTGATTTTTGATGCTCGAGAGAGGACTTTACTACTCAATTGCCTTCCAAGTCCAAAGAAGCATCGATTTGCAAGAGTTATTCTTTGTTTGATTTTAGCGCTGGTGTCGTTGTCTGAGTATATATTGATGCCTAGGTAGACAAAGTCTTCATCTACCTCAAAGTTATACCTAGCTGTCCATTGTGACGTTTTGTCCAAGACGTCGTCGTTCAATGTCCTTTTTTGATGACAGCATTTATTCACCACTAAACCAAATATCATCGGTGTATCCGAGTAATTGGATGGACCAGGCACGTAGCCAGGGGGGGGGCTAGAGGGGCTCAAGCCCCCCCCCCCCAAAATGATTTTTAAAAAAAACATTTGAACAAAAGTTTGTATATTCTCTTATTAGTTCCTAACTACTTATGTATATTGTTCTGAAATCATGTTGTCTAATGCCATGTCAACACCCCCGATTCGCAATTGTCTTGGTATAGTAAGCGAAATAGCTAATTTCTTCCGAAACCATTCAAATGCAAATAAGACTTTCCAAATCGCCATAGTACCCGTAGCGTGATGGTTAGTGCGACGCTGTACCGGCTTATATCGAACAGCCGAATCTTCTTACGTGCATTACTATTCCAACGAGGTCCTATACAACGGGGCTCGAATCAACAGAATTGACGATTTCGTGATAAAACTCGTTCGAGGTCATATTGCAAGAGCTATGTCTTCGACCAACAATTTAATTTTCGGGGTGTTCTATCCGAACGACGAGTATTTTGAAAGTGCACGCTTGAGCGGCTTCATTCCACCAGAGGCATTCCTCTTTTTAGATAGATGCGGTCTGATACAGGATAGATTGGCAGTTCCGCTAATCTACCACGTCAGACGACGAACCGTGGATAGGCGACTCCTGTACAATCGGGACGTCATGGCACAAGGCGGAGCAGAGCTCCTTCGGTTCAGTAGGGCTGTGTCCGAACGGGACCGAACTGATAGGGTGAAGCAGGAGAACCAGTTTTGGTGGCTTCAATTAGCACTTGATAGTGGGTAGTCGGGATGGGGTTTAAAGCCTTGGCCGGCTTACATACTTGTTTTATAGTTTTAGGGTTTAGTTTTAAGTAGAATAGGCATGGTGGTACAAAAAAAAAAATAAATACAAAAAATACAAAAAAGAAAATACAAAAAAATAAAAAAAAAATAAATAAAAAAAACATGGAATATAAAAAAAAAAAATAAAAAAAAAGAACAAAATATTAAAAACAAAAAACGTTAGATAGTTAGATTTGCTGCTGTGGTTGTTCTAGTTTTAAGTAGTTTATATAGGTAGAATAGGTAGTTTTAGTTAGCTTTAAGTTTTATATTAAGGACCTTATTTTAAGTAGTTTTTTAAGTAAAAATAAAAAAGGATATTGACATTAGTTTTTTCTAAATTTTCTAATGAATAAAAAAAAATAAATAAAATGGAATCTTAGGGCCGAAAGGCATTAGCATTAAGTATTATTGTTTAACTTAGAGTGTCCGTATGGGACCAGTAAGTTAGTTGTAAGTTATGGTTAATTAGGCTAGTTTTATGAATTTTTGCCTAGCTTTAAGATAGTTCTAAGAATTAATTAATAAAAATGAATTTGAAAAAAAAAAAAAGTGATGGTTAGTGCGTTGGACTGTCATGCAAGGGGTCTTGGGTTCAATCCCTGCCTGTGCTACCTAACTTTTTTCACGGGTACTGCCTCTTGCGAGGAATTGACAAATCCTCCAATAGTAATTCTTGTCATGAAAAGTACTTTCTCAAATTAGCCGTTCGGATTCGGCATATAAACTGTAGGTCCCTTCCATCTCCGACAACATTACTCGCACACAGGAATGGTTGAGAGTTGTAAGTCACTAGGCCCTGGTTCTTCATGGACTGTTGCGCCACCTAATTTATTTTATTTTTTAAATCGCCATCCAAAAATACGCACCAGAAAGCAGAAAAAACGACTTTTGCGCCTTTGTGAAACAAGGTTTATTGAAAGGCATGACAGCATTCTTTCATTTGTAGAGCTCTTCAAATGTATTGCTATTAGTCTTGAAGAAATATCCACCAAGACGTGGGCAATGTCTTCAAAAGCATCAACTCTGTTAGCAGCAATTCAAAGAAGTGATTTTCTGGTAAGCCTCATGGTATGCGAAAAACTTTTTAGTTTAACGCTACCCTTATCAATTTTCCTTCAAAATGAATCTTTAAATTTCGTGTCTGCAATAAATCTCACGAAACAAGTCTTAAGTTCTCTTAAGAACATAAGAGAAACTGCCAGAGACTTTTTCAGAGACGCTTTTCAATCCGCATCACAACTTTCCAGGGATTTATTTGATAGCATAACAATTCCAAGGCTTTCTTTGAAACAAACAACGCGCTCTAATCGAGAAACATCATGTCCAGAAGACTATTTTAGGGTTTCTATACTTATTCCCTGTCTAGATTCTCTTATACAAAACCTTACTGACAGATTTATGGTCAACGAGGACGTTTTACTATCGTTTCAAGCTCTGCTTCCAGGTTTTGCTGCCGCCAATCGAGTAAATGAAATGGAAAATCTAACACTCTACTTCGATAACGATATCCCTGTCAGCTGTTAATGTGGAGTACATACTCTGGTGCTAAAAAATTTCATCGATGGATCCCTCTTCCGATGTTCTGAAACTGCTAGATATATGTGACAAGACCTACTTCAGGAGCATAAGCTACTTGCTTACAATTTTGGCCACACTACAAGTTACAACAGCTAGCGTTGAAAGAACCTTTTCAACGATGAAAAGGATCAAAACAGTATCCCGAAGCGTTATGGGCCATCCAAGACTAAGCGCACTTGCAATGCTGTCTGTTGACTCAGGTATTGATGTGGATCCAGATGAAGTGATCGACATTATGTCTAAAAAAATACAAGGCGTTTATTGCTGTAAAAATCCAAACTATTTATTTAATTAAATAAAAAAAAATACAAACAAAAATAAAACATTTACATTATGTAGTTTTTTTTTAAATTTTTGTATATAGAATTACTTCTTCGAAATTGAACAAGCCCCCCCCGAACCGAAATCCTGGCTACGGGCCTGGGATGGACCTTTGGAAGATTGTGCCTCTAGTGTTGACGGTTAAGTTTTGTACAATTCTATCCAGTTTCTTTTTCAACATAGACTGCGGTTCTACTACGATGTTCCTCTGATAGTTCTTACAGGCTTCGGTTCGTGGCTGGTACACTTGGGAGGTTTTTTTTTACCTTTTGCAAAAATTTACAAACCTCATTCCTGTTGTGCTAATTGTTTGGCTGCACGTGGTCTGTTAAGGGACGTAATATTCCACGTACATTTCCGAAGTTCGTTGTCCTTATTTCGTTTGCGTTGGTTGTCAACAATAAGTCCGTCCGTATCCGAGGCTTGTTGGTGCTTCACAACTAAGGTATTTTTTGCTTGCTCAGGAAGTCACCCCGACGGCACAACTCCCAACCTGGAGGGCCATATCCTTAGTATAACTCCAAGGACGGGGAGCCGGATAAACCGCTCCTCTCTCGTTTGCTGCCCCCAACAACTTTCCACTGGGGTTAGAACCCAATCTCCAGTTGAGGTACTAGGCACCCGATGTTCAATTAGATTATGTGGTCATAAAACCTGCAACTTTCGTGTGTCTGAATTTAATTCAGCAATTGTAAATTGGCCCTTACTTCCGGTTACAACTTCCTATCTAACCCAATTTTATCTTCTTTCCAAATCGATCGACCAAAATCTTCTTAATTCTTCCGATTTGAAAGGAGATTTCGATGGATTCTGGTTGAAACATCCAATTGCGCTTTTGGGATCATATTTTGACGTAGGACGAGGAATTGGATGTGAACTTCATGAGCTGCGTTCAATAAGTACGTACATATCCCCATTATTGCTGTAAGCAAAATCATGGCTATCATCATTGAATGAGTATAAAGGAATTTACACATCATAATGATGATGATCATGATGGGCATGGCATATAATGCATATATTGAAAGAGGTTGGAATTGGATTGCATATTATTTTGATTCTGAAGGTTCTCGCACTTCAGGCAATGTGTTTTCAGTTTTGATGAAGTGGTTCGATTTCTGGCTTTGATTAACTGGGATTCTACCGATTTTGTAGTAGATATGGACTCTATAAAATGATATCAATGTCACGTCAGTACAGCCTGCTCTAGATTGAAAAATATACCTAAAATAGGGAAGGTCTACTCTAGGGATCATGAAATGGTTGCGTTGGATGAAACAACGAAAACATTGATGGATGCCATGGAATTAAATTACAATTTACAAGTTCTCTTGGGTTACAAGTCAGATTAAGACTTCATCCATGCTAATTACAGGCATGGCTTTGTTTCAGTTTAACTTTTTAATCTAATTAGTTTCAGTTATAAAAATGTATTCAATTTCTATTATTATCAATAATGTATTCAAAGATAATGGTGGATCCATGACCCCTATGATCCTCCCCACTTTGTTGCTAAAAATACTACATTTACCTGAGGACTAAACCAAGAACTAAATATGAATCTGAAATTCAGCCTTATTCCACAGCACTAATTCATCAAATTTTTTCCAGTGGACCAATTTGGGGGGGGGGGGGGGGGGTATGGTTAATATGAACCAAAAAGCTCAGCTAAGTTGCATAAGTAAAGATTTTAACTAACCAGTGCTCCACTATCGTAAACGTCATGTTAATAATTCATGTTAAATGTTAATAATTATTTGTTTTGTATTTTGTGCGTGTGTTAGGCTATAATTGTATTATTTTTTTACTAACAAATAACACATGCACTTATGATGAGCCTCTGATCGTAGTGTGACGCTTGCTGTAAGCTAAATACTTTCTGAAAACTCTGAAGTGTAAAAAAAAAAAGATTTTTTAATAATATAACGGCATTCACCAAAAAGTGGTTTGCTGTCAAAAATAACTAAAATTTTTGTTTTTACGCAATTTAGAATTTGGAAAAACTTTAGTAATGCTTTAAATTATTTCCATAAAATTTGTTACTAAAAAAAGCAAATATTCGGGTTCTTAAGGAGAAACCTTAAATAAGAGATCAATTTTATATTAAGATGCCTTTAAATTCCTGAAACTAGGCTTCAATTCCATACAATTTTGTTTTACTCACGTATATAGTGCACATTGAAGTGATTTTTACTTTCGACCATAGGAACTACATATATAGTAAGTATTGCATTCGTAAAAAATTTCAAACTCGAGCTTTTAATCAAACATGACATTTCGATGCTAGAAAATTCGAAAAAAGTGGGTCAGCCGATTCCGTCCGTTTGCCTGTCTGTCCTGGCCCCTACAGCCCAAACCATTGTGTCAATTGAAATCAAGGTTTTCAACCGATTAGCGTAAGGCGTTTTTTTTCATTTTTTTAATACGAAAAATAACAGCAGTCCTCATACAAATTTTTTGGTTAAAAATTCAAAATTCGATTTTTTTCAAAAATGAACCCATACATTTTTGTAAAACTTTCTCTAATTTTTTTTTTCTTAATTTGGCTTCTTTCTATACAAGAAAAAACATATTTTGGTATTGCTGCAGAAGGGTACCCCCATAAAACTGTTATTTTGTTTTTAAGTTTTCTCAAGAACTAATGGATCGATTTCAATAATCTTCTCTTTCTGTGCAAGCTCTTGTCGATGATCAAATTTATGATGATGATAATTTTGATGATCAAAAATGTCATTATTTTTTTTTTGATTTTTAAAAAATTATGGCTAAAACACAAACACGCTTCAGCTTCGGCTTCCCCTGACGTTTACGAGTTCAGCCATAGGAATTCAATGCATGCTATCACAATGAAGCTTTGACCTCACGTTTTGTTTAACAATCGTAAGGAAAAGAACGAAATGTTAGGTAATGTGACTCCAAACGGAAGCTCTTGTTCAAATTTGCTGAACATTGGCTTTGTCTGACAGCTCCACAGCTGTAAAAAAAAACAACAAACAAAATACATTTGCTTTTGATGGATTCCCATTGGTTATTATAGAAATGTCATTCAAAGCAACCTCGAAGCAGGCTCATCGTAACGCAGACGAAGCCGAAGCTGAAGTGTGTTTGTGTTTCAGCCATTATACATTTTTCTTACATTCTCGATAGGGTGAACATTTTTTAACAAATTTTAAATGTGAAATGTATATTTATAAGCACTTTATTTAGTGCTTACCAGCAATATTTTTAAAACAAAATTTAAAAATTAAAATGATTTTGGAAAAAAAAATTAAGTTAATATAGGTTTTCTGAGAAATAAATTGACATTTACGTTTTTAAGAAAAACTTATTTTGCAGGTACATTTTCAATGAAAAATATAGGAAATAATTGTAAATAGACTTTTGGGATGAAATTAGCAAGTTCTAGCGACCCAGTCGTCCTTTTTTTTCTCTCTGATTTTCTGTTGAATACAAAAATTTTATTTAAAGGAATGTACTTTTTGAAGTGACTTTGCTTTAGATGTTCTAGAATTGAGATTAAAACACGAATTTCAAGAATATAAATGTCCCAAAAACAGTGACACTTTTGTTAAACTAATGGCTTATTGAAAAATATAATGAACGTTTCATATCTATTGATATAAAAGCTTTAAATCTCTTGAGAGCTGAAGTAAAAAGAGATTCTGAAACGTGTAATTTGTGAGTCCCACACAAAAGTTTCTTCCCAATTTATTTGTTTACCTTAATTTGTTTTTATTTAATTTTTAGAAAAATCATGTACTTAAATGAACCTATTTCCTTAAATTCAAGAACTAAACATTTTTCAAACTTAACACGTATTGATTGGATTCCATCAGAAGACGAATCTTGCCTCGAAGCCTCTCTCTCTTCTTCCCAATTGTAACCATATTTTCTCGATAAAATCCTTCTTACTGACTTACAGCAAACAAACTGAATTAAAATCTCAAAAAATCGAATTCTCGATTTAGTATTTTCTTCTGACGGTTTTGGTACAATTGTTCTAGAATCTAGATTAGGAATCACTAATATTAATAAATATCATCCCCCTTTAGACATTACATTACATTACATTACACACTACTCAGCACATATGTAAATGTACAGAGTAGAGAACACAGCACCTTGAGCGACTAGACTATGTAAGGTGATAACAACACAAGACATTAATACAAAACAGAAGGACAAAATAGAAAGAACAATAAAGACAGAAAGAACACATGACAACACGCGGTAGGTTTCGAGGCGGTCCACCATCTGTCTACTAACCACGCTCACTGATGCTTGATTTCGGTGATCGATGGAAACCGAAGCTTTATCAGTGACTAGGCCGTTTTTTTTTTTTTTTAATTTATTTTTATTACTTCAATCTTAGATTTATCTTAAAGCTAGACAAAAATTCATAAAACTAGCCTAATTAACCATAACTTAGAACTAACTTACTGGTCCCATACGGACACTCTAAGTTAAACAATAATACTTAATGCTAATGCCTTTCGGCCCTAAGATCTATTTAACTTCAATTCAATTCTATTTTTTTTTTTTTATTCATTAGAAAATTTAGAAAAAACTAATATCAATATCCTTTTTTTTATGTTTACTTAAAAACTACTCAAATAAGGTCCTTAAAATAAAACTTAAAGCTAACTAAAACTACCTATTCTACCCATAAACTACTTAAAACTAGAACAACCACAGCAGCAAATCTAACTATCTAACGTTTTTGTTTTTCATATTTTGTTGTCTTTTTTTTTTATTCCATGTTATTTTATTTTTTTTGTGTGTATTGTTTTTTTTTTTATTTTTTTTTGTGCCACCATGCCTATTCTACTTAAATCTAAACCCTAAAACTATAAAACAAGTATGTAAGCCGGCCAAGGCTTAAAACCCCATCCCGTCTACCCACTGTCAAATGCCGATTGAAGCCACCAAAACTGGTTCTCCTGCTTCACCTTATCAGTTCGGTCCCGTTCGGACACAGCCCTACTGAACCGAAGGAGCTCTGCTCCGCCTTGTGCCATGACGTCCCAATTGTACAGGAGTCGCCTATCCACGGTTCGTCGTCGGACGTGGTAGATTAGCGGAACTGCTAATCTATCCTATATCAGACCGCATCTGTCTAAAAAGAGGAATGCCTCTGGTGGAATGAAGCCGCTCAAGCGTGCACTCTCAAAATACTCGTCGTTTGGATAGAACGCCACGAAAATTAAATTGTTGGTCGAGGACATAGCCCTTGCAATGTGACTTAAGTAATCACCTTACTGGACACAGTATAATTCATTTGATCACTTTTATAATTTTGATTTCAGAAGTTCTTGTCTGAAGACTTAACCATTTCCGGAATTGCTGATACATTAGCATTTTTTAATATTGAAGAAGTAGTTTCAATTTTTTATAAAATGCTGAATAAAATAATTGTTTGGAAAAAAATCTACCTTTAAAGAAATCAGGAAATACAAACTTTTTCCACCCTTGGAACACGAAAGAAATGCGTTCACTGCGTTACAAAAGAAATAAGGCATGGAAAACTTATCTCAAAACTCTGTCTCCAATAAACTTCTCTTTTTATGTTGAACTCTTTAATGAATTTAAGTCTCTTTCTAACTTTTTTATGCTATTTATGTTACTGATATGGGCACATCTTTGAAGGAGAATCCTAAAAAAATTTGGAAACTTGTAAGCTTAAAGAAAAAAGAAAGATGGCTTTCCAGTTAACTTCACTTACAAGAACCTTTCATTAGGTAAAACTGTTGATATCTGTAACGCTTTCGCAACAAATTTTCGTGAATCATTTGTCAATAGCCCTGAAGAAGTTGATGAAGTATATTTCCATAATCTTCACTGCTTTACGCAAGCTAGCTGTACAGTCAAATCTCTGTGCAACAGAGTAACGTCCTTCATATTCTGTCCGGGTTGAATGATGACAGTTCAGCTAGTCCCGATGGTATTCCCCCGAAATTATTAAAAACTTAAGTTCAACCTCTTGTGTTCATATTCAAACTTTAACAGTATATGTTGAAGAAAGGTAAAAAGGCGAACATAACAAACTACAGGCCCATTGCAAAACTATCTTGCAAACTTTTTACACAAGTTTTTTGTGAGAATGTAGCGTTTTTTTAGTAAAAATCTCATTTGCAAACAGCAACACGAGTTCGTGAAAAAAATCTCCTCACATTCTCAAAGATATGTACATATGTTCAAACACTTTAGAACAAGGCTATGAAGTTGACCGTATATGAAAGAAGCTAACTTTTTAAAGCTTTTGACCAACTTAGCCACGGAATTATTTTATTTAAACTTAAAGCTCTTGGTTTACCACCATTTTTCTAAGCTTGGATCTAATCTTACCTTGAAAACAGATCCTATGAGATAAAATTTCTAAATTGTTTCAGAACCTTTTGTTACTCAATCTGGTGTTCCCCAGGGAAGACATCTTGGTCCTTTTGTATTCATCATGTGAGTGCACATGAAGTGAAGTTCTCATTTTTGCTGATGACATGAAGAAGTAAATAATAAAGTCCAACCATTATCGTGTTCTTTTACAAGTCGACATTGATAGTTTTACATTTTGGTGTGGACAAAATAGCCTTGCCTTCAACCCTTTAAAATGCCAGACGATAACTTTTACTAAAAAACGAATAGGTAGTGCATTTGATTACCTATTGTGTATAGCAGGAAAAACTATGTGGCGTCTTCACTTTTAAAAAATTAATTGTTCATTTCTGTTCCAACTAAGAATTTACAAATCACGTTCGTTTTATTGACAATAAGCAAGTTCTATGATTGGTTTTATAAAACGCTGGGCAAAGGGAGTTTAAGGATCCCTATTGTACTCTTTATTAACTTCCCATAGGAAGCTATTGAAATCGGTCCGATTTGTCGAATTGAAAATGTTGACATTTCTCGACGTTTCAAGGTCCCTAGAGTCGAAATTAAAGATTTTTAGAGAGATGACACGTTCGTACGTTCGCGACGTTTTTTCGTCGTCCATAACTCAAGAACCAGTGAAGATATCGACTTCAAATAAATTTTGTTATACAGATAATAATGGAGAAAGATGCAGAAAGGACTCTCAAAAAAATTGAGTGGTGGTTTTTTTACCATAGCAATATCTAAATAAATAATAGCGCTAGAGACTTGAATTAAACTTTATATAATATATTGTAACGCGATACCAAACAAATATATTTTTGGAAAAAATTCCAATTAACGGTTTTTTGTATAAATCAAAAAAACTGAAAAAAAAAATATTTGTCACCTCGAAAATTGTATGAACAAAAAATGATTTTATCTCCAAAACAATTTTGTGCAACGAAAAATAACGTTTTAGCATCTGGTAAAATTTAGAGAAAAATCGAACTAATACTTTTTTTTATAAAAAATAAAAATCTAAAAAAAAACATTACTCAAAGTTGGTAAAAATTGACTTTCGACTCAAATATCTTTTCAAAAATTTGAGATTATGGCTTCCAAACTAATTGTGTCTTATAAGAAATATTGTTTTCTACATTCAGTAAATCATCTTCTTATACATTATATAAAAATGAATCGTAAAATGTGTTGGTAAGCGCATAACTCAACAACGCCTGGACCAATTTGTAAAATAAATAAATAAATTAGGTGGCGCAACAGTCCGTAGAGAACCAGGGCCTAGTGACTTACAACTCTCAACCATTCCTGTGTGCGAGTACTGTTGTCAGGGATGGAGGGGACCTACAGTTTTATGCCGAATCCGAACGGCTAATTTGAGAAAGCACTTTTTCATGACAAGCATTACTCTTGGAGAATTTGTCAATTCCTCGCAAGAGGCAGTACCCGTTTATTTTTTAAATTAAGGTGGCACAGGCAGGGATCGAACCCAAGACCTTTCGCATGACAGTCCAACGCACTAACCATCATGCCACGGGTACTACAACTACTACTACTACTGGACCAATTTGGCCAATTCTTTTTTTAAAATGTTCGTTGAAGTTCAAGGATGGTTTTTACGGCGAGAAAAATTCGAATAATTTTGGGAAAAACAGTCCCTTTTCTTTTTCCCATACAAATGTTTTCTAACTAAAACGTAGTTCATATTAAAGTTCAAGCACTCACTGTTGTCTAAGCAATGTAGGTGTGTTCCTAACGTCAAAGATCATGTCTATCAAAACAATATGCGTGTTTGCGTTGGAGCACAGAATACATTAGGATTGACCGCACCCAATCGTCCAATGCTTATGCTTTTAACCAAGAGTTGCATCGAAAAAAACTGTATGATCTCAACATTTTGAAAGAATTTATTCAAACAAATCTTCCACTTTTGAATGAACAACAGAAGTATGTATTTGATACTCTTATGAAAGTAAGAAATGATGAAACTGGAGGGATTTACTTCTTAGATGCACCTGGTGGTACAGTAAAAACTTTTTTGATTTCATCAATATTAGGAAGAATTCGCTCACAAAATAAAATTGCACTTGCACTGGCTTCGTCGGGAATCGCAGCAACTTTGCTTTAAGGTGTCGAACAGCCCATTCAGCACTAAAATTGCCATTATATATGCAAAGCAATGAAACTCCAACCTGCTACATTTCGAAGAACTCTGCAATGGCAAAGGTTTTGCAGCAATGTAAATTGATTGCTTGAGATGAATATACGATGGCACATAAACAATCTTTGGAGGCTTTAGACAGAACCTTAAAAGATCTACGAAGCAATAATAACAGATTTGATGGTGCATGAGAGGAGATTTTCTTTAAACATTGCCAGTGATTCCACGATCAACGCTGATGAAATCAATGCATGTCTAAAAGTCCTCCAATTTGTGGAAACATGTCAAAGTACTTCATTTAAGCAAGAATATGCGTGTCGAGTTGCAAAATGACCAATCTGGAAACATATTCTCTAAACAACTCATTGACATTGGTAATGGCAAATTTCCTATAGACATGTTGACTGGTTGCACTAACTTTCCTCAAAGTTTTTGTCAGTTAGCGCAATCAAAAGATGAACTTATTCAGAAGGTGTTGAGGTTGAGTTTAAACTACTACAGTTTCCAGTGCGGCTTGCTTTTGCTATGACCATATAAACAAGCCCCAGGGGCAATCATTAAGTGTTTGTGGTATTAATCTAGAAAACCCATGTTTCTCACATGGTCAATTGTATGTCGCCTGTTTCCGTTTTGGAAAACCATCAGATTTGTTTGTCTATGCGCCAACCGCCAAGTAATGAAAAAAAAAAACATCGCATATCACAAAGCACTACAATGGTTATAAAACTGAAGTCTGTTAATAATTATGATTTACATTTTTTTTTTTTTTTTTTTTTTTTTTTTTTTTTATCCGATGGAAATCTTCAAAAGACACTCGGTAAGAATCGGTACCGAGTAGTGTGGGACTCTTACCGCACTAAAACCACCGGTGAATCAGGACCAATCTATGAAAGATCGACAAATGATTTTTATTTCTTAATTTTTAAATCGCATTGGGGGAAGTTTAAGGTTATAACAATTTCCCGTAGCTTTTAGACCATCAGCTCATGAGGCTTGGTTCTTCTTAATCTCCGAACATTGTCTCGTACATTTAATACGGTCTCCATTTCGGAGTTAGTATGACTTTGCAGTCGCTGATTGTGTGATACAGCGTGTTTCTTAACCACTTCTGTAACCATTTCAATTTGAAGGTCACGATGTAGATCGCTATTTCTTATATACCAAGGGGCATTTATTATTCCACGAAGGACCTTGCTTTGGAATTTTTGGATGGGTTCAGCATTTGTTTTCTTTGTACAGCCCCATAGTTGGATGCCATATGTCCAAACGGGTTTCAATACTTGCTTATATAACATTAGTTTGTTCTGGATAGATAGGTCAGAGTTCTTTCCTATTAACCAGTACATTTTTCTGTACTTCAAGTTTAGTTCTTGTCTTTTCTTTTTGATGTGTTCTTTCCATTTAAGCTTTGCATCCAAATTCATTCCAAGCTATTTGGCGGTATTGGAGTAAGGTACTTCTGTACTGTTTATAAATATTGGAACATTGTTTATGTTTTTGTTTGTAAAGTTTATATGCGTCGATTTTGTTTCGTTTAATTTGATACGCCATTTGTGCGTCCAATCACTAACTTTATCGACTGCATTTTGCAATTTTTGTGTAGCCTTCGTAACGGATTTATCTGGCACCAATATTGCAGTATCATCAGCAAAGGTGGCCATGATAGCGTTGATGTCCACTGGAATATCCCTTGTATATAACAGATACAGAGTTGGTCCTATGACACTTCCTTGTGGTACACCATCTTCAATTTTCTTAAGTTCCGAGTAATTTTGGTCGTACCGTACTCTAAAGAGTCGGTTCGTAACGTAGGATTTCAGTATTTCATAGTACTGCCTGGGGAGGTCCCTATGCAGTTTGTACTCAAGTCCCAAGTGCCAAACCTTGTCAAAAGCTTGAGCAACATCTAAGAATACAGACGAGCATACTTGTTTTTCTTCAAGTGCCTTTTCCACAACATCCGTAATTCGATGCACTTGGTCTATTGTGGAATGTTTATTTCTAAATCCAAACTGATGGCTCGGAATTAGTCTTCTTTCTTCAATTATTTTGCTAAGCCTTTTCAGTAGCAGTTTTTCAAAAACTTTTGCCATGATTGGTATAAGCGATATTGGTCTGTAAGATGTAACTTCTGTTGGTGGCTTACCTTGTTTAGGTATAACAATGACTTCTGAAATTTTCCAATGATGTGGCACATATCTTAGTTTAAGGCATGCGTTTATTATAAATTGGAGTTTCTTGAAGGCTATAAGAGGCATTTCTTTCAGAACCTGAGCAGTTATAAGATCGTACCCTGGTGATTTTTTGTTTGACAACTTATGTTGACACATGCTTCTTACTTCTTTGAGCGTGACAAAAGGTATTTCACATTCGTCATTTCTGTCAACAAACTGTAAGGGATCTGTAGCTGTGCTTGCTGGGAATGGCTTGAAAACATTCGCGAGATGTTCAGCGAAGAGATCAGCCTTTTGTTTCGGGTTTCCGATCCATTTACCATCTTGAGATTTTATCGGCGGGTTTTGTGTCTGAGGTCTTTTTAGGCGCTTAGCTGCTTTCCATAAGGAGTATTCTGTAGAAGCATCCGTCGTCAGACTTTTCAGGAATCTACTTAGTGAATCATTTTTAAACTCACAGATTCTTTTTTTTAATTCGTTGTTAAGACGGTTAAAAACTACCTTATCATCTGGGAATCTCGTGGATTGCCATTTTCTTCTAGCTCTTCTTTTTTCCAATATCAACTCCTTTATTTCGATAGGATATTTTATTTCTTTTTCTCTCGCATTCGAAATAGTTGGAGTACTTTCTTCTGCAGCCTGCTGCACATCAGCAATAAATTGTTCTACTTCATGATCAATTTGTTCAATTGTTTGCATAGGGGATCTTAGGTTTATAAAATTTTCAAGTTTGTCTCTGAATTCATTCCAGTTTGTTCTGTTATTCACGAGCTTGGGATTACTTTTTTCTATTATTTCTGTTTCGCTCAGTGATAAAATTACTGGAGTATGATCTGATGATAAATCGTAATTACCTTCGACACTTATATGATTTCGTTTAATACCTTTAACTACGAAAAAGTCTATAAGGTCTGGTATTTTGTTAGTATCAGATGGCCAATATGTTGGCGAACCAGAAGAATAAAATTCGCAGTTGTATTTTCGGCCTGCTTGGTATAGCCGTTTACCTTTTGTTGTTATGAGCCTAGATCCCCATTGGGTGTGTTTAGCATTGAAGTCGCCACCAACAAGGAAGTTATGTACTAACAAATGTAGGGGGCAGTATATAGCTGCTATTTTAAATTCTTTCTTTTTTATACCAATACTAATTGTTGTTACTTGCATGTTTTCATTAGTAAACTTTGGTTCTTCATAGTGTGTTAAGCACTTTTTTATAAGTATTGCTGATCCTCCCCTAGCTTTGTCAGCTGGGTGCGGAGCGTGATAACATGTATAGTTTGGTAATTTATTATCAAGACTTTGTTCAATAGCGAGGTGGGTTTCGGACACCAAACAAATGTCTATATGCTCTATGTCTAAAAAGATGTTTAGTTCTGATACATGCTGTAAAAGACCGTTTGCATTCCATGTTGCGATTTTGAGTGTTCTGTCCATCATTGTTTTTTAAGAGCGACTTTTTCGCTTAGCTGTTTTATGTTTAAATCTTGTTGGTCAATCCTTTTCAGGATGAGTTCCAGCATTTCTTTTATAGAAGTTTCCTCATTCTTCCGCACATTTTTTATAATCTGGGAATAGGATTTATTTTCATCACTTTTGCTTAGTGCAATTGCTTTTCCCGGTTGATTTTTAGTAGTGTTATCGACCGTTACTTTTTTGCTTTCAACTACTGGTTTTGTGTTGGTTGAGTTTCTAAGCTTGTTCCCAGTTTTGTTTTTTCTTTTTGTGTCTTGGAACTTTTTTGCTACTGGACATCCTCTGTAACTTGCAGGATGATTGCCTTGACAGTTAACACATTTCGCTTTCTGTTCTCTGCCCATGGGACAGTTTTTAGTTGCATGTCTGCCTTCGCATTTAACACAAGCGAACTCGCGATTGCAGTATTTTTGTGTATGCCCAAAGGCTTGACAGCGCTTACATTGTGGAACAGTTTTCGACTTTCGCAGTGGTTCAATTTTGACAACTATGCCCATAATTGATTTAATACTGTAAATCTTATCGAGACTTTCTTTATTTTCAAACGTGAGCATAAATAAAGGTAGAGATCTCTTTTATGATTAACAATGATTTACATGATTAACAATAAAGCAATTACTTACTTTTAAATCCTTATGTATGTTTCATTTAATTATTTTTTATTCACAACACCCTATCACCAGGGTGACGGTTCTGTTCAGAAGAATTTTTAGCCCACGACTATAAAATACGTAGGAACAAAAATTTCCACATTACAAATCTTTATGAAAGGATGAAGTCTGTCGGGTCCGCTAGTTTTTTTTATAATAATAAAAAAGTCCGTTGTTTCATAAAAAAATAAAATCTACAAAAAATAGTGCACAAATTTGGTAAAAATTGATGTTCGGTTCTCGATATCTCGTGAACAATAGAAGATATTGACTTCAAATTAATTTCATTCATCCAATTTGTATTTGCTTATATAAGAAATAAAAACTTTTAAGAAATGCCAATAACATTTGTAAAAATTGGTGTTGGACCAAAAATCTGGTTAGTAAAAATAGATTTAGAAATGGAAATATTTCATTATATGCAGAAAATTGTTGGCAATTTTAAAATTTTTAATAATTATTCAACTGGCAACTTTTTTAACAAAACACGAAAACCCACAAACCTTTCAAGCAAGACAAATCGACAGACGGGATGGGAAGTTATCGGTGGTGGGTCGCCTCCCAGCCTCTTTTCTTATATACATTTGAATTATCGAGGCGGAGTCTATTACCTGCGTACATTTGAGTTTATAATTATTGACTTCCATAGAACAAACTACATATATGAAGAATGAAGCTCTAAGTCGAATAAGCATTCTACATACATAATATAACCTCAACTGTTCATTAAAATTTAAATAAAGTAGGATTAAAATCATTGTTTAGAACCAGTGCTCCACTATCGAAAACTTCTGTATTTTCTTTTTACTTCTCTAATAGTTCATGTTAAATGTTATGTTAATTATGTTTGCTTTCATTTCTATTACTATTTTCTGAAATTCTGAAGTGTTAAAAAGAAGAGGATAATAAAAAGTATCATTGAAAAACGTTAATTAATAATTCTCATTGTACCATTAAAATCCGTGCATATCATTAAAAAATACGCGTGTCTATACAATACATAATTCCAATTCCTTAAACTTCTTCGTTATTTGGTCATTGCATGTTATAGTGTCTCAATGTTTTAAGATATATGTACATATGTACCCATACAAACAAAATTATTATAACTTGACATAGTCAACCATATGTTATTTTCCATACCGCTAACCACGTTCCTTTAAATATAAATTAACTCCTCATTTACAAATGTAAGTATCTTTATCTCTTGAATCTATTTTTAAAGTGGGTAACATTTACAATTCATTCACAGAAAAATTGTTCCAGAGATAGGAGTAACTACCGCAGCAAAAGGCATAAAATAGGGGATGGTTCATAGACCGTAAATAAATTGTTTGCAAAGCAGGGGCAACCCGCATCAACAACAAACAAAACAAATACAAACAAAATTCAACTAAATTATGAGTTCAACAGTTTTTCACTTTCGCTCCTTGTGGACGAAAAAAAAAATATATTTTATCCTTTTTAAACGCCGCAATCACACAAGAGTTAAAATCCTATTGAATTTTTGAAATTTCCCACACCCTTAGAAGAAAATTTTCAATAATTTTCCCAATCGAAAAGAAAATTCGCAAGTAAGTATGATCTCACCGCATATCGATGCGGGTCAATATCCTTGTGAATCCTTGAACCTTTGTGAGTTCTTTCATAGAATATGTAACGCGGGTAAATGATTGTAAGTGATAGGGATAGAGAGTTCTCGTTCCTCTATCACAGGTCAGGATAATTTCCCTCTTCTTCGTTTTACTGAAATGTAGCTTGGTTAAAAAGTAAAAATGCAATAATTGTTGGTCTTCGATTGGCGAACCAATTTTTAATCAGCGATTTTCCAGTATTCCGATTTTGCTGTCTTCCCAGAGACAAAGGACGACAAAGCTGATATGCACACCATGCAATAACTGATATTATAATTAATTTTCAGTTGAAAATATAGATCGCCTGAAGAAATAGCAAAAGTACAACAACAATAATATTATCTACTTTATTGTGAAAAACAGTTCCCCATGCGATGGCCAGGCCAGGGTCCAATTCCACGCCCTTTAAGTAGTACTTCTGTTCCGTTTCTTTTGTGTCCGTTTCGAAGTGGAATAATTACATTTTAATGAAGAACCAAAAGAGAAACAGGCAAACAAACCAACGAACGTGCGCCGCGCCACATTGGCTGATGGGCAGGGGGCTTTGAGGGTTTGGGTTTATGGTGTTTGCGGAGTCTTGCAGATGGGTGGCATTACAATAAATATTCGTGCATAGGGTTATAAGACGGGAAAGGATGAACATCAACTACTAGAAGAAGACCAATATTTCTGAAGGCTTATTAGCAATATTTTTCTCAAGACATCTTAGGCGATGGATGTAATAATTACTTTGGTATAAGTTGCGGGGGAGAAAATTACAAAAAAAGACAAACTAGCCCAGCCACCATCATCAAATCCCTCATAGAGCTATAAACATAGATATCTTTCGTAGCTTTACGACTTGAGTATTAATTCGAATACAGGGTGTACACTGTATATAAACAGTGAACCTAAATCTTAAGGACCTGTATCCCGCGGAAAACTATGGAATATAAAGTTTTTATTATAAGATGCAGGTATAGCTCAAATAATATTTTAAAAATTCTGGAATTTAACGGTTGGACCTATGATTTAGTAAGAATATTCAGTCTCCGAATCCGAATTTACAAACATGTATTTGAAAAATATTTTATAGCCTGATGAATACTAAAAATCTTAATTTTTAAGATGATGGCTTTCCAACTGGAAAAATATCGGTTTTTCCAGTAGGGATTTGACAACTATGAATTTAATTTGTGTAAGGGTGCGTTCACTAACCATCGAACTGTCATTGTCGAATTATCCAGTAAACTTAAAATTTTCATCATGGTAAAGTACACAAATGATTAACGTCTGCCTTAACTCGAATTTTCGGTCGAAATTCTTGCCCCCAGTTAACAGGCAATAACAAATTTAGTACACAAATTTTAGTCTTTACATTCGTTGCATGATGTTACCGTGTCAGTGAGCCAATGGGTTGGTCGAAGTGTCGAAAATATCGGCCGTTTAGGCGTCCGTAGCGAACGAAACAAATTAGTCAATTCCAAGGTACGTAGTTATCAAGAATTGGGCATCTTTTATACCACATTTTGGCGCGTGTTTGGCGTAGTGATCTTATTTAATATGCATACAAAATAAAGCCGACTAAAGAATTGAAGCCTATGGACCTATGAGGAGAAGTACTTTCTCCGATTTGGCTCTGGAGAAGATGCGCCAAGATGATGAATTTCATGGCAATCATCTTCATTGGCAAATCTTATTTTTGGCTTAATGGGTTTCTTTATAAGTAGAATCGGCAGACGGCTTTTAAGCCATGCTCGTAAATCTTTTATATTAAAATATTTTGTACTTTATATGTTGAAAAAATAAAGATAATAATAATAATAATAATAATAATATAAGTAGAATATACGTTATTACTTACTTATTTCAGATGGCTCTACAGTCCTGTGTGAACTAGGGCCTCAATCAACAAACTTCTCCATCTAGCTCGGTTTCAGCTAGATGTCTAAAGTTGAGCACTCCAAGTAGGGTGAGGTCACTTTTTATGAGTGCCATCTGACCCGCGGTCTTCCTCTACTGCCTGTCCTGTGGGCTTGGATCAATTTCAATGCGCTACGATATGTGATTCAACCAACTCAGTTGTTGGACTTATATCCTTCTGGCTAAGTTTACGTCGCTGTACAGCCCGTACAACTCCTCGTTCCATCTTCGCCTCCAATCACCTTCTATGCTTACGGCATCGTAGATCAAGCGAAGAACTTTTCTCTCGGAACAGCGCAAGGTGCTTTAATCCGCTTTTGTCATAGTTCATGCTTCTGCACCGTATAGCAGGACGGGGATGATGTCAGGGGATATGAGTCAGTCGAGTGGCCACCTCGTTCGTGCGATTTAACACCTCTAAACTATATTCTTTGGGGATACGTTAAGTCATTGGTTTATCCCAACAAGCAAACGGACGTTTGGAGAGCTCCAGAGAACAGTGAACATTGAAATGTGCTGCCAAAACATCGAATATTGGGTCCAACGAATCGACAGCTGCAAACGTGCCCTAGGTGGCTGAACGAAGTCGAGTTCCTTTCATAAATGTTGTACTACAAGTAGATAACAAAATTTTTCAAATTTATCAAATGGCTTAAGTCTTATTTAGGAAAAAAGTTTTCATGTCTTTATTGGAAAACCCTTTATACAGTGTTTCGTAACACTACGATTTATCTCATTTCGCGATCTTTCGCCCCCAAATACTGTCCTATTTTCTATAGCTCCTTTCCTATAAAAATGTCGTTTGAACACATGAGACCACCCTGTGCCAAGTACATATATCTATAGTCTTCTGGTTGCTTTTCTGTTTTTTTTTATCTCTTCATTTTGATGGAATTAATTAAAAGAGTGGAGAGATTTTTTGCGCTTTCCATCTAATTGGCGTTGGCGGTACTTGTTAAAGCAAAAAAGCTAAAAAAAACGAGCGTTCTGGAGGACATTAGTCAAGGGAAAGAGAGCAGAGCACTCAACGATGGCTTTTAAAGGGCAAGTTTAGCAAAGTATGCATATCTAAGGGTGTATAGTGTATACATTTAGCTTTAATTTATTCTAAAAGTCTACATCACTTCACGTTAAGGATGTGTGTAAATTAAAGAGATACAAAACTGAAAAAAAAATATGTATTTAGATATTTTCTTAAGCACTAAAGGTTTTAGCCTTGGCAAAGACTTATAATGTGGGTACATTTATGATGAAACGAAAACCAAAGTGAAAAAATAAAATGTAAACTACAGAAAACCACCTTTCATTATGTATACTTTTTAAATGCAGTAAAATGCAAGGATATTTGAAAGAGATTATGGAATAATAAACCATAACGTGGCAGTGAAATTATGAGGACTATACTATGACTACATAACCAAGGACTATGCAATCATCACGGAACTATAGTTTATGCTTCTATTACTGTGAGACACCCATGACCATGACAGATGGGTCTAAGTGGAGAAGGTTGTTGTTACTTCAAATATAATATAATGAAGGCAACCAAAAGTTATCAGTACCTGTAAATATTACCACATACCGTTTATGAATTATTCAATGTATTCAAATTATTCAAGCTTAGACTAGGCTAACAGAGAGTGTTTTGTGTACTACTTGGGGTAAAACCTCTTATTAAATGGGATATAGCTTTTTTAACTTTGGGAAAAAACTTTTTTGTCAAATCTTCGTAAAAAATGTTTAAACCTCAAATATACACTCAGTTTTATTTATTAAATACATAAATAAGGTGGCGTAACAATCTGTTGAAAACTAGACCCTATTGACTTACAACTCTCAACCTTTCCTGTGTGTAAGTAATGTTGGAGGGGACCTACACTTTTAAAACCAAATCCGAACGACTAATTTGAGAAAACACTTTGCATGACTAGAATTACTCTTGGAGGATTTGTCAATTCCTCACAATAGTCAGTACCCGTGAAAAAAAACTTTACATGGCACATGCAGGGATTGAGCCCAAGACCTCTGGCATGACAGTCCTACGCACAAACTATCACGCGACGGGTACTACACCTACTTTAAATACCTTTGCGAAAATTTTTCTTATAAAATCTTTCAAAAAAATGTCAGATGCTTATCCCTCAACTCTGAAATACATATTCCATTTCTAACTTTTTTGCAGATTTTTTGACCAAGTTTTTTATTCTCAAATAATTTCGAAATAAATCTAGACTTCTTAAGATATTTGAACGGTTGCAATTTAAAATCTTTAGTATCGATTAACATAATGCCAAACCTCAGTGATTAATATAATTAACCTTTTTAAGGATGATAATTACTCGTCTGGTCCTGACGGGATCCCACCTAAGGTTCTTAAGAAGTGTGTTACAAAATTTGCTTAAACACTCACTGTTCTCTTTCAATTATTTGCTTCTCAAGATGTGTTCCCCAAACAGTGGAAATTATACCAATCCTTACAAAAAGATCTAAAAACGAAATATTAAATTATAGACCAATAGCTATGTTGTCTTTTATTCCAAAATTGTTTTAAAGTATAGTTCACGATTCCTTGCTTATTTTTTGTAAACCACTCTTCTCTAAAAAAGCAACACGGCTTTCTCAAATGTAGACCCACGACTTTTTATCTTACTGAATTTGTATCACATAGTATTTGTGCAATGGAATCAGGTTATGAAATTATATGTAATTGCAACCCATTTTAGAAAAGAATTTGATTAAATTCCCCACAGCCAAATTCGTATAGCTTTCCAATGCAATCTTATTTGAATGATAGGATACATACAGTTTTGTTTAGGGCTAACAACCTATATACATACTCAAAATCAGGCATCCTTCAAGGGAGTCACGTCGACCCTTTGCTTTTCTTGCTTAGTATTAACGACCGACATCGACCTTACTTCTTTAGGATCTGACCTGGAAATTTACGCTGAAGACATGGGTACACTACTACAAGAAGGCTTAAATAACTTTTCTACCTTGCGTCATCACAATTTCTTTGAGAAAATGTTTTAAATAAATACTTAATTTATATAAATGTATTCAGTACATTGTTTCTTATTGATCTTGTAGCATTCCGGTAATTAGAATTGTCTCCTTCTACACTTTCTGACGTTTTTTGGTTCTCATTTTCAGGAAGTTTAACTATCGAGTATTCGTCAACTAGGTAATTGATACATAGGTACAGTGCCGTTCGAAAAATGTTGGTCAAACTTTTTGTTCGAATTTTAATGAGGTTTTGTTTTATTATGCAGTTCAAATCCTTCTTCTTATGATATAAAAAATTAAATGAAAATATGAGGTTTTTAGGTACCTGCCTAATTTTTAAGGATTAAAGAAAAATACTTTATTGGTGCAGTTTTTTTTGTTTTTTTATTGCGTCTCAGAAACATGTTGTATCTAATTGGGACTTTGTTGGACCTCCTATTGCTTTTATTACAGCTGCACATCGGCGAAAAATTGAATGAGATCGGTTTTTTCATGTGGATGCAGGTATCGTGTTCCAGTCCGCGTAAGTAGTTTTTTTAATTCATCAACTGACTATGGGCGCTTCTTCGCATCTTCAAGTTTCATTGGATTGAGATCTGGACTTTAGGGAGGCCAACTTAGTACATCGATATTATTTTTTTCTTTTTAACCTAAAAAAAATCTAAATATTATTTTTAGTCATAAAAGTTTTAGCTTTTTTTGAAGCTTAATATTAGTCAGTCATGGTAAAAATAAAAACAGGTTCATACATACAATTTTGGCTGTATGACAAGGAGCATTGTACTGTTGAAAAATGAAACTGCAAGTGTCCCCAAAAAACTCTAGCACCGTGGGCTCCAATACGTTTTCCAGGACTCGAAGTTAAACACTCACCCTTATTTTGACATTCTCTTTCGTTCGAAAGTTATTCGAATTCGTATGATACGTATTTTCACTTTCTAACGATTCGAAAGTTCATTTTAATTCGAAACTAAAGCAAACTTTGACTTTCTAATCATTCGAAACAAACGTCATTTATTAAGCGTTCACATCTTGATGAGAGACTTAAAAGAAAAACATGTAGGTTCTGTTTTTTTCCGAAAAGATAAGAAAATGGAATATACATATTTTTATGAAAATTTATTGATGTTTTTATTAAAGGTCACAGTCAAGACAACTATAGAACAAAAGGAAGAAAACCATGAAATTGCGAGAGGTTTTCTTACAAATCGAATCCCCAATCGATTTGATGCATCCATAATTCTTCTTCTATTTATGCTGCTTTGATTTTTCATAAATAAAACAATTTGAATTTTTGAAAGACAATTTAAACGATTTTATCGACTGTGTTACTTTTTGATTCTCGTTGACAATTGTGAAGGGTGACCAGGTGTGATTCAAATAAAGAGACTTTAAAGTTACATTTTTTTGGTAATGCATGTGGGACAAAAGCAAATCGAATTATAAGTACATTAATTATTTTATTAGATTTAAAGGTGCTGAGTTAGCTGTAAAAAAATTGTTAATATATTTTTTTTACTTTTCATATCAATAAACTTAAATTTATGTTCCCATATTCCAAGTGTCATTGATGGTTTTTAAATAATTAACATCAATTTTAAATTTTGTTACTTTGGTCACACTAAATAAGATCGAAACTTAAAATAGCTGACTTCAAATTCGAGTTCATTCCGGTTCATTTAATATATTCATTCAACGATGAACATTATTCGTTAGAATGTCAAAATACAGAAATTTCATTCTAATGAATAGATCTATTCTAACGAATTGGCTGTTCAATAGAATGTCAGAATAAGCGTGATTGAAAGAAAGCTCATTCTACCTTTTTCATCTTCAGAGAAGCATCCCCAGACCATCACACCTTAAGTTTTGGGGGGCATTCGCAAAATGAAATCAGAGCTTCGTCATTCTTTCGGTTCTCTTTGCGCAAGGATCCTCCCATCTCAAAAATGGAGCTAGAATTTTGATTCGTCAATTGTTCCACATGTCTTGAGTCCAATTTAGGTGCTCCTGAGCCCAGAGCAATCGTATTTCTTTGACTCTTTTTGGAAAATCCGGCTTCAGTACCGGCTTATGTGCTCTAAGTCCAGCTTTCACGAGCCTTTTTCTCACTGAGCTTGACGAAATTACTTTGCCTGTACCTCGACCCAAATCGTTTTTAAGGTTCACCGAAGTCCTGAACCTATGCCGACGACTAAACAACACCAAAAAACGATCTTCCACTGTGGTCGTCTTTTTTGGCCTCCCTGTGCCTTTTATTCCTGCTAGTAGTAATGGAGACGTGACAGACACAAAATGTTGGCTTTATTTTCCGAACTGATGTTTCCCTTTTTTTCCACAAAATTGCTTCGGTTGGTATTGGACTACTATCACGAGCCAAACGCAGCTCTTATTGATAATAACATCAACTTTTATACAGTGATTGAATGACATGTTGCAAAAGAAACCCGTAGAGTTCCTAAATTCCAAGAACTGATCTCGAAAAGGATAATAAAATGTTTGACCAACATTTATCGAACAGCACTGTATATTGTGCAATGCACATACAACGCTCACGATCTGTGCAGCTTTTTGTAGATTGCAGTCTATTTTTTACAACTCAAATTGTCCTCTCTTCAATATTACGAGTTTTGCTATGTTTTGAATTGTAAACACTTTTCTGACTTCCAGAATCAAAATGGGGTCATAATCCATGGCCCCAGGGCATAACCAGCATCACCTTAATAACAATCAGTATAACAAACAAAAAAGCATTCAAAATACGCTTTGTAACAAACCCAGAATCTAAGTAGGTATTTCTCTCTCCTTGTAGAGTAAGTGCGGCAAATATGGCCCACCCTTAACATTTTTTTAAATAAAACCATAAATTTAAGTCTAATTCATTTAATTTTTTTTTAAACAGTCTAACAAAACATTTTTAATTCAGCTTTTAAAACTTTAACTAAAAAAAGAAACATAACAAAAAGTTAAAAACAAAAACTTAAAGGAACTTCAAAAATCATATTAAAAAAAATTGCGGCAAATATGGCCTACCTGGTGTTAAATATGGCCCAGTGTGGGCCATATATATAAACTTTATAATTTTTTTTTTAAATCATAATACCACATTATGTTAAGAAAATATTAAACACAATTTAATTTAAAAAAGAAGTTACCAATTTAACTCAAAATTGAATGTTAAAACACTTAAGAAAACTTACCAAAAAATTACAACCAAAAGTAAAAAAAAACAAAGTGCCCGTATATCTATCACAACCGTAGCCCCACATTAAGTACGAACGACTGAGGCTAAACCGGTTTGAACGTGTTCGTAATGCAACATTTTTTTTTTCGCTCCGGTTTGGGAAATACCGCTATAGGCCATATTAACCACGTAGGCCACATTTGCCGCACTTACTCTACATATAATATATTTACTTTCAAAATATATATTCGCACCTGACAAGTTCCAAATATGACTGAGAGTCATTTGTCATGATTTGATCAAGGCTATCTTGCATCAACTTATTTAATATTAATTTTGTGGTCACAAATTTATAACGAAACATAATTGTAAATAAAATTCCAAATGTTGTTTTGATATTTTTTTACCATAATTGCATTTATACTTAAATTGCCTTTTCTCTTGTAATACAAGGCTTTTTCTTCTGGTGCTGTATAAAAAATGTGTTTATGTGTGCACCATCAAGGAACAAAATAACCCCGGGGAAACTTGCTTTGGAATAAAATTCTTTCTATGCACCTCTGATTTCAAAATCAGTCATATCAATTTTAATCCACAAAAGACAAAGTCTTGTCTCTGAGACGGTAAGTACGCTTTTTAAATTTAAAAAAAATGTTGGCCTTGCCATGCCGACTTCTGAATTCTTGCCTACACCAAGCTTATATCCGCCTTTTCCGAGAATCCTAAGCACAGCACACAATCGGCATATACTCGTATGAATTTATGGAGGATGAAAATACCCCTTGTTCAAGCTCTTGTTCCAGCTCTCCTTTTAATTCTCTTGCTTAAAAGTTTGTAGGTTTTGTTAAAAAAGTTGTCAGTTGAATTATTCTTAAAAATTTAAAAACTGCCAACAACATTTTGTATATGATGAAATAGTTTGATTTTAAAATCTATTTTTGTTAACGAGATTTTTACTCGAACACTAAATTTTACAAATTTTAGTAGCATTTCTTAAAAGTTTTTATCTACATATAATATAAAAATAAGTCGGGTTTTCCTTCCTGACACTATAACTCCAGAACGCACGAACCGATTTCCACGGTTTTGCATTCATTGGAAAGGTCTCGGGCTCCGTGAGGTTTATAGCAGACAAAAATTAGGAACATTTTCAACAGAAAAGAGGTGAACTCCGTTTAGCTTCCCATAGAAAGGTATTGTAAAAATTCCGATTTGTGTAATTGAAAATTTTTAAATTTTTTGACGTTTAAAGGGCCCTATATTCTAAACCAAAGCATACTTTTGGGAACCTTTTTTAGTCAACCTCTCTAGAAACGTCAGAGATATCGACTTCAAATAACGTTTGTTTTAAAGATAATAAGGGTATTCATGTAACGATATAATTTTCTACTTTGTAGAAAAATATAAATTTCCGCAAAGGGTTTACATGAACACCCCATTAGAAATATTTGCGGAAACGTTAGAAACAAACACAAAATGTATCTGTTTTTTTTCTACGATTTCTGCTTCAAATTTGAGAGATAAAAGTCTATATTTTGCAGAATATTTTTCCCATACAAATTTTGACAGTTGATTTCTACCGATAGAAAATTCTACAGTTTTTAAGGTTTCTATGGGTTTTCTGAGTTTGCATGAATACCCTTAATAAGAAAAAAAATGCAAAAACGACTTTTAAAAAAATTTAGTGAGTGTTTTTTTTTATCATAGAGCAATTTAAGAAAAAAGTGAAAAATTTGGTTGACCCCAAATCCACTTATATAAAATTCTCTATTACACATTCTGAGCAAATTTGGTATAGTTTCGAAAAAATCAGTTATTTTTTTTTTTTTAAATCAAAAAACTGAAACAAAGTCACGTAGAATATTTGCCTAGAGTACGACGTGCGAACATCGGCCGCCGCACAAGACATGAAAGGCAGCAACAAGTGTATTCACAGAACTTAAGCGAAGAAAGACAAAATATATTAAGAGAAAATTCCAAATTGGCCACAGGTGTTTTGCACTGATGCGCTAGGTCGCATGTACACTGTTCATTCTAGAAATGATGAATGTTTTTATTTGCGACTGCTGTGGTAAATGTACGAGGACGAAAATCATTTGCCCATTTGAATACTGTAAATGGCCACTAATGCCAAACATATCGAAAAGCTACTGATTGAAGTAGGAATGATTGAGCCAAATCGATCGATGCACGATGCATTGAACCAAGAATTAAATCGAGAGCTGCAATACAATGTTGATACATTGCAGAAATTCGCTCGAAATAATGTGCCCTTGCTGATGGCGGTCATACTGCACATTCTGCGCTTAAGTTGCCACTCAATTTAAACACAATTGATACTCCATCATGCAATATTTCCCGATCCAATGCAATGGGAAAATTGTTGATGCAATGGCAAGCTCATTGTTAGGAATGAGTGCACAATGGCACATAAGAAATCACTTGAAGCACTTAACTTCACACTGAAGGATATTCGACGAAGTAACAACATCCAACGGAGTTTTTGAACTCTCTGGAGTTACCAGGATTTCCACCACATAACTTGCAACTCAAAGTTGGTTCAGTTATTATGATATTGCGTAATTTGAATCCACCGGGACTTATGCCGAATTTGATTGAGGCAACCATTATTAACGGAAAGTACACAGGTGAAAATTTATTTATTTCTCGAATACTGATTCCGACTGATCTTCCACTTGACTTCAAACGATTGCAATTTCCGGTTCGCAATGACAATTAACGCTTCTATTAATTATTTACTTTGGATTCACTTTCATTTTTTACTTAGAGAAGTTCAACTAAATTACACTTCATTTTTGTAATCAAAATGAATTCATTACTGTTGTTAAATGAAATAAAATGTTTCCTTTTCAAATATAAAACAAAAAAAAATAATTTGTCTTCATCTTTTAATCCCTAAACGAAATGTTACAAAAAACGAAGCCATCTGGTAACGAAACGGAGTTCGCCGGGTTTGCTAGTTTCTTATATAAAAAAATACAAATTGAATGAATAAAATTAATTTGAAGAAAAATATCTTCTATTGTTTACGAGATATCGGGAACCGAACATCAATTTTTACCAAATTTGCGTACTATTTTTTCTGGATTTTATTTCTTTACGGAAAAACGGACTGTTGTTATATAAAAATTTACTGAATGTAGAAAACAATATTTTCTGTGAGATTAAATTAGTTTGAAGCCAATAATTTTAATTTTTGAAAAGATATTTAAGTAGAAAGTAAATTTTTACCAACTTTTAGTAATGTTTTTTTTAGGTTTTTATTTTTTGTGAAAAAACTGTCAATTCGATTTTTCTCAAAATTTTACCGAATGTTAAAAACAATATTTCTTATAAGACAACATTACTTTAAAGCCATTATCTTAAATATTTGAAAAGATATTTGCGTCGAAAATAAATTTTGACCAACTTTTAGCAATGTTTTTTGTTTAGGTTTTATTTTTGATACAAAATACTGTCAATTCGATTTTTCTCAAAACTTGTCTAGATGTCAAAAACGTTATTCTGCGTTATTTTGGAGACAAAATCATTTTTTGTTCGTAAAATATTCGAGGTGACAAATATTTTTTTAGTTTTTTTGATTTATATGGTATCACGTCATAATATATAATATAAAATTTAGTTTAACTCGCTGGCGTTATTGGTTCGTAAGGAATTTCGGGTAAACCAAAATATTCACCTGTTTTTTTTTTAATTGCTATGGTACAAAAACCACAAACGAAACTTGTTTGAGAGTCCTTTCTGCATCTTTTTGCATTATTATCTGTATAACAAAATGTATTTGAAGTCGATATCTCTACTGGTTCTTGAGCTATGAACGACGACGATAAAAACGTCGCGAACGTACGGACGTACGTACACACTCACGCACAGACATCTCTAAAAAACTTTTATTTCACTTCTAGGGGTCTTGAAACGTCGAGAAATGTCAAAATTTTCAATTCTACAAATCGGAAGTTAAAAAGTATTTCTATCACAACCAGAAATAATCTGTATTTTTTCACAACTTTTGGAAAAACGGTTCTAAGAATTAAAGTATGTAAACGCTGGCAGAAAACCCATCAAACACGCTGTACGTGAAATATCCTTATATACATTACATATGTATCTATTCTTCTTCAAGAAAAAGTAATTGTTTCCCTGTCTATTTTTATCAAATGTGAAAGGATTCCGAAGGACTTTTAGAAAAGGAATAAGAAAACCATTTTGAACGTGTACCTGTAATGTGTAAAACTATTTTCAAATCATGGATTTTCCGCAAACAATTATTTATCTACTCTTCACTTTGTACGAGTATAAGGCAAATCTGTTATTATCTGTTATTCCCATTTTCTCCTACTATGCTTTTAGTCAAATTTAATTTCAGATTGTCCGTATTCTTCAGATATTCTCTACTCATATATACTATGTATCCTTCTATATACCCTCTAGGTATTCTTGTAGATATTAAAACCGCACAACCATGAACCATCAGCTCCGACCTCAAACCATAGTCCGCATCATGTCTAGTGTGCAAAAATGTATAAAAAATAATTTCTAAATCTTCAACCAGCCAAAAAGAATTCTCTTTACCAACCCCCCCCCCCCAATACTCCTTTCACATGTGGAAACGTACTACTGGCACCACGACACGAAGTGCTCTAGCTCATGTCCTGATGCAAGGACTTGGTAACTTATCATAGCGGAACAGGGTACAGGTAGTAAAAAAGAGCACAAACAGAAAAAAGGACTAGGAATGGTACCAAAACTCTCATCTACATGTTGTTCTTTTTTTCAAGGCACCAAGAACTCTCCTCATTTCCATCAGCTTACCATTCCCGTCAATATACCCTACCCAGGCTTACCACTCTTTTGTGTTATTTTTCCTGTGCTTAGGTAAGGTACCTCAACCTGCTCTGGTTTTTCCTTTTTATTATTTTGTGTGTTTGAAAAAATTGCATTTTCGGTATTTCTGTCTATCTGTCTTCCAATTTGTTGTGATAGCCACGAATGCACTTGAATTCCACCATGAAAAGAAGATAGCCAAAACTGGGTGATGCCTAGATGAATATCCAGGGTTGCATTTGAAAGATAGGTACTCGAGAAAGAAACAAGCAATAGATTTACCGGAAAGCCAATTTGACATGTTTTCATAGTATTTCAATGTAAGGTTAATCATAAACTTGAGGCATATTGATGGTGATTTTAAAGTTGAATAAAATTGAATAAAACAAGATTTAGGTTCAATAAAAAAGATTAGCGCAAATTGTATGTGCGCTGGTATTTTTACTCAAAAGTTGAATGTGTCATAGTTCCTTGAAAAGGTTACATATTATTGAATATGGTTCATAAGTGACCAACTGACCTTATCAACCATGTTGACCTGAAAAATTTAATTCTTAAGTAAAGGAAAAGGAAGCAGACTTTTCGGATAGGGCAAATTGAGCTATTAGTTGCCCAAATCTTATCTTAGGCGATATTTTGATTGCCAAAATAAATTAATAAACGGAAATTTTTTTTTAAACTATAAAGGCTTTTGCAGATTGGGATACTCATGAGATATTAGACTATTTTTTCTTTAAATTCGCTGATAAAAAAATAAGTTTGACAGCTCAATAATAATTGAGGGCTATAAGTAGCCCAAATATAATCTAATCTAATCTTGTCTTTGCAAAATAGAAATTCTTTCAGTTTTATTTAAATTTGACTTTTATTTAGGCTACTTTTGTCTCTCCGATTTTGGGCTACAAATATGTATTTTTAAATTGAGCTATTATTTGGGTTACTTTTTGGGCTCCGATTTTGCACTACCTACGAATATTTTCAAATTAGGCTACCGAGAGCTGTAATATTTATTTCATAAGTGTCAGAAGCCGGCTTGTCAGATAGGGCAAATAGAGCCCAATAATTCGGCTATAAGTAGCCCAAATATAATCTTAGGCGATATTTTTTTTTGCCAAAATAAACTATATAAACGGAACATTTTTTTTAAATCATTCGCCCATATATAGGCTTGGCAGCTTCGGATATACCGAAACTGAACTATTTTTTTTTTCTCAAAATCGTCGATGGACAATTAAGTATGACAGCTCAATAATAATTGAGCTATAAGCAGCCCAAATCTAATATAAGGGTAGTAATTTGTCATAGCACAACAAAAATTGTAATTGAAGCGTACATGTTTTTTTTTTAAATTTATATTTTATTTGGGCTACTTTTTTCGATCCAATTTTGGGATAGAAATATATATTTTTAAATCGGCTCCGGTTGTGGGCTATGGATATATTCAAATTAGGTTATACAAATCTACAATCCAGACTGAAAGTTCATTAAATCTTGTGGAATCTCTTGTGAATAAGTTTTGGCTCAAATTCTTTCATTTTATATTTGTTGGTTTGTCAAAATCAAAAATGGGATGCTGAGTGTGTGCTGAGACCTTCGCTGATTTGAATAACCTAACACAGCTGGTCAACGAGCCCACTCGAACACTCTTGACTTGTTTCCTATCCCCGACCCTGATAAGTACACTATTTATATTCTAACAACTTTAGGCACATCTGACCATTGTGTTATATCTGAAAATTTCTTGTGTCAAAACCCTCCAGTTAAAGAAAGAGCTCTTAAGAGAATCGTTTGTCAATGAGAGAAAGCCATCTGGGACAGTCTTAATAATTATTTCAGGATCTTTAACTGGTCACTATTATGCTTCCTGAATAGTGATGTTGACGCCAGCGCTGATCTGATCACAAGTTTGATTCTCTTGGGAATGGGAACTTTTATCCCGAACAGGGTTTTAATCATCAGACCTAAGAAAACCCGTGGTTTGGTTCGATCTATAAAGAGTTTATTAGGGTTAAAGAGGTAAGTTTCCGTTGTTTTAAAGCCAAAGCCAACCACAACTAAGGAAAACAGGAAAAAGTTCAAGCAAGCCAGGAAGGCCTGTAATGCGCATATTCATCGGACCAAATTCTTTCATGACGGCAAAAAAATACTGCAATGTCCCAAAGGCAGTAAAAATTGTTGGTCTTTCGTACAAAAACTTGAGGAATTCTTCCTCTTCCTCACTTTATATGCTCGTTGTAAATAACACTCCATTTGATAGCTTACTAGAGAAAGCGAATCTCTTTGCTAGGCAGATCGCCGTCAATTCAATGCTGCCAGTGAGTGTTATAACTCCGCCCGCCCTTGAGCGCGCTATTGATGGGACCAATCTTTTTTCGCACTAGCACTGTGGCGAAAGTCCTAAGAGTACTTAATATACATAAATCCCCTGGCCTAGATGGTATTCCCGCTATTGTTGTGAAGAGGATGGAAAACTGCATTTGTCCAGCCCATCCCTAAAAAAAGTGCCATCCGACCGATTGCACTTAGGTCCCTTCTTTCCAAGGTCATGGAAACGCTGATTAATTATCAGCTCGAGAAACTTCTCATAGATCGAAAGCTAATTAATCAGCAGCAATAAGTCCACTGGTGACCCATGGTCCTTACATCGTTTTGGAGAAAGTAAGATTATCGCGCTTGATATTTCAAAGTATTTGATAGGGTTTGGCATTAGGCCCTCTTATCGAAAATGCGTGCCGTCGGTTTAGATATAACTCTCCTTCATAGGATTATAAATTACCTTTCTGACCGTTCAATACAAGTAGTAAATAAATTGTTCTAAGTCCATAAAATAAATGCTGGTATGGCCCAGGGCTCCGTTTTTTCTCCGAAACTGTTTTTCATTTTTACTGATGATTTCCTGTCTGCAACTTCTAATCTATTAAATTGTTTCACTGAAGATAGTACTCCTTACACTTTTCATATTCGTTTTCAGTCTCACATTCCTCTTCTTCGGATGTGGAACTGCAACGACAAAATATGATAAGCTCATTAAATTCCCACCTTAACATTGTTCGATGGAGAATACAAAACCGTGTGGAGTTTAATGCTACGAAAACATAATGTTGTCTTGTATCGTTAAAGCGAGATATATCCTCCTTGTCATATTCCATGGATGGCACTTGCATCAATGAGACTGAACATTTCGATATTCTCGGTATTTGTATCGCTAACCGCTTCTTGTGGAACGATCACATACGCGATGTCGAGAAAAATGCCGCAATATTTTTGGCTTAAGACGACGCAAGATGGGTTTCTTCCCCTCTGATCTAAAAGACTTGGGCTGGTTTTCCTTCAACTTACTAAGTATTGAAGGTAGAGCATTCAAATTGATTAGTGATAATATCATTATTAATTCACTTACATCGCTTTAACATCGTCGTAAGGATTTTTGTCTAACCCTTTTATTTACCAATACATTATTGTTATTATAATATTGAAGTCACAGTTCCCAAAAGCATCTTCTTGGCCGGCAATAATAGAAGTGCTTAAAAAATGTGAGCTATGGTTGAAACAAGTTAGTCTTATAAGGAATGGAAACCGTGTCCGTAGTTCAAGAAAAAAAGAGGGTATATCTGCAACTAAAAACCCAGGTTTGTCGATAAGTCGTCCATATGGATTTGGCATTCCACTAACGACTTTACACAGTATTTTGCATACAAAATTGGGTCTTAAGGCTTTTTAAAGTTCATTTAACACAACTACTTAAGCCCGTCAATCATCAGCAACATCGTATACACGGATTGGATTCTTTAAAAGCATAGATACAAATAATGCTGGTTTTGATAGGGAAATCATCTCCACTGATGAGACCTAGGATGTTAATAAGTACAGTTTTTTCATTTGTGGTCCAAAAATTTGATAGCTTCCACTGAGTGGGTTGCGGAAGCGGTTAAAGTTTTGCTAAAATAATGTACGACGGAATTGTTCCCTATAATATTTCCGCTACAGCATATGTCTATTTTTTAAAGTTGGCTCACTAAAACCTTTTTTATGCTGACCAAATTTGTTATAAGAAAAGAGGCTGGGATGCGAACCACACCGTCTGTCGATTTGTCTTGCTTAAAAGTTTGTAGGTTTTCGTGTTGTGTTAAAAAATTGCTTACTTTTTTTTGTAGATTTTATTTTTATATGAAAAAACGGTCTGTTGGATTTTTATAAAAAAATTACTAAATATCGAAAACAATATTTTCTGTGAAATAAAATAAGTTTGAATCCAATATTTTTAATTTTTGAAAAGCTATTTGAGTCGAAAGTAAATTCTTACCAAGTTTTAGTATTGTTTTTTTTAGGTTTTTATTTTTCGTATAAAAACTGTTAATTCGATTTTTCTCAAAATTTTACTGAATGTTCGAAACAATATTTTTTAAAAGATAAAAGTAGTTTAAAGCCATAATCTCAAAGTTTTTAAAAGATATTTGTGTCGAAAATCAATTTTTACCAACTTTTATTATTTTTGGTTTGGAGATGAAATCATTTTTTATTCGTAAAGTTTTCGAGGTGACAAATTTTTTTTTGTCAGTTTTTTTGATTTATACAAAAAACTGTTAATTTTATTTTTTTCCAAAAATATATTTGTTTGGTATCGCATTACAATATATGTATAATATAAAATTTAATTCAAGTCTCTAGCGTTATTGGTTCCTGAGATATTTAGGATTAACTAAAACGTTCACCTTTTTTTTTTAAGCTGCTATGGTACAAAAACCACCCACTCAATTTTTTGAGAGCCCTTCTGCATCTTTCTGCATTATTATCTGTATAACAAAATTTATTTGAAGGCGATACCTCTTCTGGTTCTTGAGCTATGGACGACGAAAAAAACGTCGCCAACGTAAGGACGTACGAACGTACGTACACACGCACGCACAGACATTTTTCTAAGAACCTTTTATTTCGACTCTGGGGACCTTGAAACGTCGAGAAATGTCAAAATTTTCAATTCGACAAATCGGACCCATTATAATAACTTCCTATGGGAAGTTAATAAAGCAGAATAAAGCATATATTTCCCACTGAAGCTTTCCATCCTTTACAACCCCAGTGTTCTATTAACAAAAACTCTTTATCTAGATGAAATGTTTGACAGATCGAAAACCTGGCACTTTGTTGACATAAAAGTTTTCGTCCTGGAATCCTACAGCTTTTGAGAGGATCCAAATTCAGCCCTGTAAAATGGAAAATTCCATTGTTGTTTCCTGTACACAGCAGGTGGCATTGCAATTCAGCAAAATCGGTCGTTGCAAACACAAGCAGCAGCGAAACGAAACGAAGGAATAGCTTTTTGTCGTTTTTGAAGTGTGGATTTCATATTTTTGCAATTGGGCAATTTATCAATATTCTTTCATTTCATAAAATGTTATGTATGATAAAATTGATTCTTTTCATGGTGCTCCTTTCCTTGATATCTTTTAAGCTTGCTTGTTTCTTTTATGTTATTTTTTAGTTTTCATTTAGCAATAAATGTATGCACCATGCATGTCTGAAAATTGCACTTTCTTTGTAAATAAAGTTATTGTATTGGATAAATGGACGAGAAGATACCTAACCTACTTTAAGGAAGTTGTTGGTAGATATAGTGAATCACCTGTTTTCAGCTCAGCAAAATATTGATATCAATATTGAATTTTTAGTGTTTGGAAAATGGGAGGCAAATTCATGAGAATATCAAATAAAATTGACTTTCAAACTGAGAGTTGAACAAATGTTAAGTTCCTAGACCTATTGGTACATGAAGCTTTTTGAACAATATTTTATTCAAATAATACAAAATTGAAGGCGAAGAGGTAAAATGTACAGTCGTATTGATTTCTTTTGATATTGTGGTTGACAAGTACTTATGTACTTTGAACAAAATTGAGTCAAGAATAAATTTATTAGAATTTGCCAAAATTTATTCTTTTTAGAAATTTTACCCCATTTCATGCTCATAACAATTAGCAGCCATTACTTCCTGAAGGTCATAGTATGTTGTACTCGCAAATACTTCACATATTTTCTTTTAAAAAAATGTAAGGGGTGTTTTTTTAAACGTGTGGTTTTCAATCTGGGCAATACTTTTGTCGGAGCTGCAGGGGCTTATTTCACCAAACACTTTTCACTTTGCAACTTTGCAAAAAACTAATATCCTCTACAAAGTAAAAAGCAAAGTGTTTCACAAAATTTGCAAAGTGATAAAATTTTCACTTTTCAAGATTTCAGACTTTATTTGAAAAGTTAAAATTAAAAGTCTTTCACCAATATAAAAAAAAACTTTGCAATTAATTCGTAGTTTGAAAAATTGTGAAGTAAATCTTAGATTGTGTTTAGTAAGATCAAATATGCATTGAACATTATGGTGAATAAATATCTATCACGGCACCTTCAACACATCCAGCTACATAAGGCAATCCTTCTTGAGAAAAAATTTCGAGGCTATGTCTGAAAATTTTTGTGCTAAGCAAATGGTGTAAGAGAGAAATTCATTAATGATAACATTCGACACTCAATAAACTACTCTGCAGATGGTAGCTTTGCTTACACCGTGTATAGATGCAACACCCTGATATTGGGCTTCATGTAGTGTACACAAAAGTTGTTGCAAGGGGCTTAAACACATATTCATTTGGCTATGTCATTTATTTCCAATTTTATGCAAAACAAATTGGATGGTACTTTTTAATAATTGAAAACTCTTTTTTGTCGAAAAATCATATCCGATATCGAAGTTATTTCTTAGTTTCACTAATCTTTTTAACTTCTTCGTTTTATTTACAACATTTTTGCAAAAGAAACATTTTTGTTGGCTTTAAACTGTCAAATTCTATTGAAAGATGGCAACGATGTCGATGGACTAAAAACCTCAACAAAACAAAACATTTTTGAAATTGAGATGAAACAACGCGCTAGCCCTAAAATTCATAATTCATGTTCTTTGGTAAATTCGTCAAAAAAATAAAAAAAAATAGACTATATGTGCATTGTCTTAATAACTTTTATTAACTTCCCATAGGAAGTTATTGTAATCGGTCCGATTTGTCGAATTGAAAATTTTGACATTTATCGACGTTTCAAGGCCCCTAGAGTCGATATAAAGTATTTTCAGAGAGATGTCTGTGCGTGCGAGTGAACGTACGTTCGCGACGTTTTTTCGTCGTCCATAGCTCAAGAACCAGTAGAGATATCGAATTAAAATAAATTTGGTTGTACAGATAATAAAGCAAAAAGATGCAGAAAGGGCTCTCAAGAAAATTGAGTGGGTGGTTTTTTTACCATAGCAATTTGAAAAAAAGGTGCAAATTTTGGTTAACCCTAAATATCTATTTATTTATTTATTGTCACCTCGAAAATTTTATGAACAAAAAATTATTTTATCTCCAAATAATTTTGTGCAACGAAAAAAAGCATCTGGTAAAATTTTGAGAAAAATCGAATTGACAGTTTTTTTTTTATAAAAAATAAAAACCTAAAAAAAACAATTCTAAAAGTTGGTAAAAATTGTTTTTCGACTCAAATATCTTTTTACAAATTTGAGATATTGGATTCAAACTATTTTTATCTCACAGAAAATATTGTTTTCGTCATTCAGTAAATTTTATATGAAAATCCAACAGACCGTTTTTTCATACAAAAATAAAATCTAAGCAAAATAGTACGTAATTTTGATAAAAATTGATGTTCGGTTCTCGATGTCTTGTGAACGATTGAAGATATTGACTTCAAATTAATTTCATTCATCCAATTTGAAATGCTACTAAAATTGGTAAAAATTGGGTTTCGACCAAAAATCTGTTTAGCAAAAATAGATTTAGAAATGGAAATATTTCATTATATGCAGAATATTGTTGGCAATTTTAAAATTTATAAGAATAATTTAACTGGCAACTTTTTTAACAAAACACGAAAACCTACAAACCTTTCAAGCAAGACAAATCGACAGACGGGATGGGAAGTTATCAGTGTGGGTCGCATCCCAGCCTCTTTTTTATATTAATTCGCAAAGAGGAACATTTTTCAAATTTAATAAATTTGCGTTTGGTGAAACGTAGTTTGCAAAATAAAAGTTTAAAGTTTCTCAGTTTGATTTGCTATTTCATAATCTATCTAATAGACTCACTCTTGAACAATGTTTGCAATTCCTGAAAATGTATTACCAAAATAATTGTTCCGTTCTATACAGCCAAAGAAACCACGAATTTTTTTAAGGAGACTTTTTGTAAGCCTGTGGATGGCAGCGTGGCCTCCGATCGTGCGATTCAACACCGCTGAAATATTTTTTTTGTGGCGCTATGTGAAGTCGCTTGCCTATGCAGATAGACCAAGATGATTGACGCCTTGGAGGAAAATATTCAGCGTGTTATTGTTAAAATGAGGCCCCAACTGCTGCAAAAACTGGGCGAAAATTGGACTCTTGGCTGTAATTTATTCGAGCCAGTTGTGGCAGCCATTTGCCTAAAATCATTTTTAAAATATAATGGCATGGTACGTACATCCGTATGTTCGGGATGCCATTTTTCGTCGTCTTTATCTCAAGAAACAGTAGAGATATCGACTTCAAATGTATTTATTTTTTATAGATAAAATCGTCGAAAGATGCAGAAATTGCTTTAAAAAAATTTAGAATATTTCAAAAAAACCAATTGACGGTTTTATTTTAAATAATAAAAACCTAAGAAATTATTACTAACAATTGTTAAAAATTAGTTTTCGACTCGATTATCTTGGCAAAAATTTAAGACACTGCCTTCAAGACACTATTCTTAACATTCACTAAAATTTGTATACAAACTCAACTCCCGGTTTTTTTATAACAATTAAAATCTACAATCAAAAATTTCCCAAAAACAAACTATTCAAAATTGGTAAAAACTGATGCTCGATTCTCGATATCTCTTGACTCGTGAAGGCATTGACTTCAAAATGATTTCATTCTGTGGTAAATTTTTTCGTTAACGGAAGATAATGGTGTAGAAAAAATAAAATCTGTATATTTTAAATAAGAAATAGAGGAGGGCAGGCACCAGGTGGAACAACATCACCACGTGTCAGGTCACAAAAAACATCTGGCCAACACTGGATTTAAAACCTTCAAGGTGCTTGCTATCTCTAAGCAGATCGCATATAAGCTCGATAATAATTATATGTAGGTGTCATAACCGGACACTGTCTAATAGGAAAGCAAGCCACGCGACTAGGCGTATTCTTAAATGACTTTTGTAGAAGCTGTATGGACGAGGAAGAGGAGGAAACAGTTCTTCATCTTCTCTGTACATGCCCTGCTCTAGCTCGAAAACGCAAGAATTACCTAGGAGAATTCTTCTTTAACGATCTAAACAATCTAAATCATATCAGCATAATCAGCATCTCACGTTTCGTAAGGGACTCAAACTGGTTCCATTGAGCTTAGGAGGAAGCCTCAAGATTCATGTGGTATCACAATGGGCCATTAAACTGGCCTAAGTGTGTCCGTTTCCATCTTGGACAGCCACTTTAACCTAACCTATAAAAGAAACAAAAAATTTCAAAAATGGTACTAAAATTTATAAATAAAACTTTTTCCGCTCTCGATGCCTCTTTTAATACATAAAGACACGGAAATTTATTTTATTCTAACTCTTAATTTTATTACCTGTTTTGCTTTAAAATACAAGTTTTTATAATGTAAATTATTTAATACGAAAATGCAGCCGCGACCTCCAGCCAATTGCGTTGAAAAAAGAATACTCTGAATGATGGTTTTTAAGTCTTTAGAAAAAAGGAATATGCCGGAAAAACGAGAGAGAGAGAGACTCGGTGATAGTTCACATATCGCATGTTGTTTCGTTTATATTGCATTCAAGTGCAATCATGTTGCATTCAGCACTGTCATGTGCATGAACCACTTCATCACCCTTCCCCAGTGCAAACGCTCCAACGAAAACATCATAATATCTTTTACTTTCATCTATTATCAACTGTTTGTTTTTCAAAATTTTCTATCATATAAGCCGGTTTCAATCTGTCGATCGAAATAGAAATATTTTTATTTTTTATATTCACAACAAAAAACTTTCTCGTACGTCTAACGACTTTATACGGTCCTTCATATGGAGCTGCGAGACCGGTCTTGACTCTATCCACTCTGACGAAAGCTGAATCACAGTCTTGTATGGTTGCTGGTATGAAAACTGACTTACTAGGTTTTCGTGTGTCTGTTGGAATTAAATTTTGCATTGTGGTACGTAAGTTTACAAGGAAAGTGTCTTCAGAAACCTCTGCGTTTTTATTTTTCACAAAAATCTCCCCAGGAAGCTTTAAACATTGACCGTACACCAACTCTGCAGGTGAGCAATCCAAGTCTTCTTTGATTGCTGCACGAATTCCAAGCAAGATTATTGGCACCTCTGAACTCCAGTTTTCGTTTTGCCTCTTGCTTTTAAGGAAGCTTTTAATTGCCTATGAAAACGTTCCACCATTCCATTTGCTTGCGAATGGTAAGGAGTGGTGTGGATTCGGTGTGAGCCAAGTATTCTCGCAAGTTCGCTAAAGAGCTTGGATTCGAACTGGGTTCCTTGGTTCCTGGACCTCTTACATACTCTATGTTGATAGTGAATTGGGAGATGTAGTCAAGCTGTCGATTTTGTCGTGGATTTCTCTCTGTCTTTGATTCTATGGCGTATGCCAGGGGTTTGTGATCTGTGAACACTTTAAATTCCTGCCCTTTAATGAAGTATCTAAAATGCTTAATGGATAAATAAATTGCAAGAAGTTCACGGTCAAAGGTAGAATATTTTGTTTCTCTTGGTAAAAGTTTCTTCGAGAAGAATGAAAGAGGTTCCCAAGCATTCTTTGATTTTTGCTGTAAGACACCACCGACTGCAGTGCCTGAAGCATCAGTAAATATGGAAAACTCTCCATTGACTTTTGGGTGAGCCAATAAAGTGACGTTGCATAACTTGAGTTTGGCTTCCTCAAATGCATCGTTAATATTTTTCGTGCAATCAATGATTTTTTTAGATTTTCGACCAACATTTACGTTTCCTATTTGAGCATAAAGTGGGGCCACGATTTCGGATAGGTTAGGAATGAATCGATTATAGTAATTAATCATTCCTAAAAACCGTTGCAATTGTTTGACAGTAGTTGGCTTACCAAATCGGACTATGGCTTCAATGCGATCCTGTGATGGAAAAATGCCATCGCCATTGATTTTGTGTCCAAGAAAATCTAACTCTGCGGCCCCGAAAATGCATTTGGAAGTGTTTATTGTTATTTTATATTCCGATAATCGTTTAAATAAGGTTTGAAGGTGCAATTTATGTTCATCTTCCGTTTTACTTGACACTAATATGTCATCAACATATATGAAAGTGAAATCGAGACCTTGGCAGACTGTGTTTATAAAACGCTGGAATGTTTGTGCTGCGTTCCTTAAGCCGAATGGCATTCGCCGGAACTCAAACAAGCCAAATGGTGTTGTGATGGCTGTTTTATAAACATCTTCTGTAGCGACGGGTTTTAAATGGTAAGCTCTAACTAGGTCTATTTTGGAAAATACTTTGCATCCGTGTATGTTCATGGTGAAGTTTTGTATGTGCGGGATGGGATAACGATCTGGAACCGTAATGGCATTTAGCCTGCGGTAGTCTCCGCATGGTCTCCAATCCAGGTTATCTTTCTTTCTGACCATGTGGAGCGGCGAACATGTGGGTGAAGAGGAAGGTTGACATATGCCTAACTCAGACATGTGCTCGAACTCTGTGAGAGCTGTCTTATGACGAGAAGCGTCTAGCCTCTTTGGGCGTGAGAAAGGTTGTGACCCTTTTGTTAAAATGTGGTGAACAATTGGGTGATTAACCGGAGCAAAGTAATTGGGTGTTTGTGTCAGTTCGGGAAAGTGTTTCAAGATAGATCCGTAGCAGTTGTCGATTTTAAATTGAATAGGTAGAGCTATGTTATCGTTTCTTATGACACCCTGTGATTGTATTTTTGTTTCAGGGTCTATGATGCGTTTATGGTGTAGATCGATTAATAAACCAAATTTGCCTAGGAAATCTGCTCCTATGATTGGTCGGTTAACGGAAGCTAAAATAAACGGATGAGTAAAATTTCGTCTAAGACCAATGTTAAGTCTTAAAAGTTTGGAGCAGAAAGTAGAAATTGCGGTACCATTTGCTGCTGAAAGTAAACCTGTTGATTTATTTACGCTTATATGCGTGATTGGAATGACTGACACATCCGCACCTGTGTCAACCAGAAATGTTAAATTGTTGTTTGTGTCTCTAATAAAAAGGCGGCGATTAGAAAACTGACTGTTTGCCGCGGTAACAGCAGCCTCGTTTAATTTGGGGTTGATTTAGGGTTTGGTGAACGTGGTTGTGAATTCGCAGCATAGCTGCAGGGTTGATCACATTTTTGGGCCTTAGGTCCATACCTCCTATGATACCAACAAGTTGTAGTCTTGTGACTATGATTGGATCTGCTAGGTGTGCGATTGCGAAAACTCCTATGATTTGGTCTGGACCTGAATCTATTTCTGGGCTTTGATCGAACATTTATTGATTTGATCATGGATTCAATCCTGGATAAGCGTTGCTCCAAATTGGAACCTTGACTTTCATTTCCTTGTGAAGCAATGCTGCACACACTGGTGTTCTGTGACGCCTCATAAATTTTGTCCGCAATGGACCCTAACTCATCTATGCCTTTTGCATCGACCGAGAGAAGAGCAATGTTTATAGCCTGAGGTAGACGACGCACGCACCCACAAATTTTTTATAACATCTTCGTTGAATGAGGTTCCTGCTAGTTGCTTCATAGAGCGAAAAACTTCGGATGGCTTTCGGTCGCCAATCTCCGCCTCATTCAATAAGGTCTCTAATCTTTTTAACTCTGAAATTGAATGTCTTTCTATTAAAATACCTTTTAAGACGTTATATTTTTCTCGCGCCGGTGGTTCTGAAAGTACGTCAATAACCGATTCACAGGTTTCGATAGGGAGTGCCGCGATAGTGAGACAGTATTTTGTTTCCCGACTAGATATTTTAAACACGTTAAATTGAGCCTCAGCTTGTATAAACCAAGTTTTCGGATTTGCTGCCCAAAAAGATGGGAGCCGGACACGGATTGAATTAATGTTGCTTTCGTCGGGAGTTTGCCCTGTTTGAGGCAAGTTTGGTTGTTGGCTATTTAATGCATCCTGAAATGGATTATCAGGGATATCGCTTGTCTTAATTCCTTGTCTTAATTCAAACTTATTTTATAATATGCAAAAAATTGTGAAATATTGAAAAAAAATTACTCCTTGTTCTGTTTTTTAATTTTAGTGAAGTGGAAATAATTACGTTCAGAAACATTAACAATTAATTTATTAAACAACAACAGATTTATAGTAAGGGATCAATAATATCAATGGCTATCATTGAAATCCATCAAGAAAAATGTTAAAGTAAATATTCTACTGAAAAGAATTTTGTTGGGAATAAAAGTTTAATAGCATAATTTATTTATTGCTGAAAATATATTTTTCTATTTTCTCGACAAAAATTCATTTTCGTGAACACGTGGTTAAAATCGTTTTTTCAATAATAGAAATTTTCAATGATTGGCATAATCGACATGTCAAAAAATTGCAATGTTTGTTTTCAATGATGAGAACCAATGATAGCTAAAAGTAGTCCTCCAGGTTAACTCTGGGAATTAATTCTTTGCACACAATGTAATAAATCTCGTGTGTTATACAATTTTTTATTTAAGGTTGTTCAAGGTCAATACAAATGTTTTGTCAAAAAGCTTAATTGTTATTTCGTGAAGGTTAAAATCAAGCAGATAATAAATCACAAATAATTGAACGTAGACCAATTTTTGTCTGAGTTTTACGATACCAGCAAAACATTTTCGATTAAATATATTGGCACTAATTTCTGAATTTAATTTTTGGCAAAAGAAACCCTTACCTATGTTTATAGGCTTTAAATAAGTTAATAGTGTCGAAATAATATTGCGATATACTAAATATCCTTAAGTAGACACTTTTCAACTATCAATGAGGTTTTTGATTCAGATTCATAGCTTTATGCACTTTCTTGTAATTTATTTGTATAAATATTGCGTCTATTACATAAAACAAACACATATGTACATATTTATGTACCTATAATAGATGCGAAAAATAATAATTTCAAAAGTAACTTTGGAAGCATTTCTTTAGGTCATATAAAAACCCGTATCCTATATTGAATTCAACATCCAACCCTATTTCATATTCTTGATATAAAAATAATATCTTCACAAACATTTTTTTCATTGTTGCAATAAATTGCAAGTATTGACAAAATATAACCTCCCCTATTATGAACTCTAAAACCTATTTCGTAGTGTCACATCAAAATATATCGTACAGAACTAATATTTTTTCTGCAGGTCATTTCAATTTTACTTTCAAGACTATTGTTTGGAAAAACTACAAAAATTCACAACCTAGAGGAAGTAAATCCAATTTTTATCTAGAAATAAAATCTCCTTCCAAATATATGTACCTATAGCTCTATTGTATAGTATAGTTTTTATGTACATACCCGCTGAACTCTAATTTCCATTATCAATTCCGATTCATATTAAAAATTCAACGTCAAAAGAATATCCGGGGCCTTACTTCAAATCTCCGATTGTTGATAGGTTAATTAAGAGATCTTCCTTCTTGACTCATGAAATAACATTTTCTAACACTGTTTTTATATAATTTTACTAAGGATATAACTATGTAATGTAATGTATATATATACTTCTTCGATCTTTCACCCTTCCTTGGTCCTTGTTAAAGTCTTAATCATCATGATAACGTCGACGACGAATCATCATATTGATGAAGGGATGATGTCTTCTTTTGATTGTAAGTATAAGAAAAACGAAGGAACCGGAAGCTGTTTTCTTTTTCTTGTTTTAATTTTTTTGAATTTTTTTTATTTTGGACTCAATAAAACTTTGATTCATTTTACTTAGATTTTAATTATGCAATATGAAAGAAAAAACAATTTCTTATGTAATTTTTTACAACATTATTCTTTTTAAACTTAAACTTATGGATAGGTCAGGGGTTATATTCAAAAAAATACTTCTGTTTTTTGTAGGAAAAGTTAAACTTTTCATTTAATAAATCGAAATCTTTTTTTTATTTTGTAAATTTATTGTTTCCTTGCTCAAACTATCTGTTTGCGAAAAGTTTCTTTTAAAAAATAATCGACATAGGTATTGGGTTAAATGAAAGGAAGTAAAAAGAACAAACAAGAAGATAAAACAGGGTTTAAAATAAGTTGAATTAAAAATTTAAACTCCGGCGCATAAAATTCAGTTTTTTATGTAGGACTTTGTAGGTAGGCATTGATTTGGTTCTTAATCAAATATGACAATCAGCCTTATTTTGACATTCTCTTTCGTTCGAAAGTTACACGAATTCGTATGATACGTATTTTCACTTTCTAATTATTCGAAAGTTAATTTTAATTCGAAACTAAAGCAAACTTTGACTTTCTAATCATTCGAAACAAACGTCATTTATTAAGCGTTCACATCTTGATGAGAGAATAGAAGAAAAACATGTAAGCTCTGTTTTTTTCTCGAAAAATAAAGAAAATGGAAGATATTTTAATGAAAATCTGTTAATGTTTTTATTAAAGGTCCCAGTCACACTCAAATTGGACAACTATAGAACAAAAGGAAGTTTTTATAAAATTAATGGAAGAAAACCATGAAATCGCGAGAGGTTTTCTTGCAAATCGAATCCTCAATGGGTTTGATGCATCCATAATTGTTGTTTTATGTATGTATGCTGTTTTAATTTTTCATAAATAAAACAATTTGAATTTTTGAAAGACAATTTTAACGATTTTAACGAGTGTATTACTTTTTGATTCTTGTTGACAATTGTGAAGGGTGACCAGGTGTGATTCAAATAAAGAGACTTTAAAGTTACATTTTTTTGGTAATACATGTGGGACAAAAGCAAATCGAATTATGAGTACATTAATTATTGTATTAGATTTAAAGGTGCTGAGTTAGCTGTACAAAATTTGTTAATATATTTTGTTTACTTTTCATATCAATAAACTTAAATTTATGTTCCCATATTCAAAGTGTCATTGATGGTTTTTTAAATAATTAACATCACTAGCACTTAGAACTTTATTAATTTAATTTTTCTTAAGTTAAGGTATTTTTTGTTTTCCATCCAATTATTTAAATGAAATTGAAAGTTTGTGGAACAATTTTAAATTTTGTTACTTTGGTCACACTAGATAAGATCGAAACTTCAAACAGCTGACTTCGAATTCGAGTTCATTCCGGTTCATTTAATATATTCATTCAACGATGAACATTATTCGTTAGAATATCAAAATACAGAAATTTCATTCTAATGAATAGATCTATTCTAACGAATTGGCTTTTCATTAGAATGTCAGAATAAGCGTGAAATATATTAAGTCTGCTGAAATTGTAGTTGTAATACATGAATACAGAATACCTAATTTCATTAGGATACATTTGTGATGAACATTTTATTCCATTATAAAGTGTCATTGCAATTAGTATCATAAACAATATCATTCATATGGCCGAATGGCCGCCTCGGATCATTTTACATTTTGGGCAATATTTCGGCCATAAATTGAGTAAAATAGGTTCTTAGTGCAAACATACTTCGAAGATTTTTTGTGTAAAGTCTTTTCCGTCATTGAATGGTGTCACATCACATGATCTTGGTCAAAAACACTCTAATAAAGACACAAATCCTTGGTAGCCATCTTGGTTTGCCCCAAGCTAATGCGAACAGCTGATTCATAAACTCATTCAAGTGTGCGTGACAATTGATCTCAAAATTTGTGACATTTCCCCTAAAAACTCAGTAGTTAATTCTATGTATGAGTATGCGTGAAAAGAAGCATTACAACATTACAAATCAGCAATGTGAACAAGTGGGTTTTGGAAGGTGATACGTACGTAGGATTTACAGGCTTTTTTAACAGGGACGTTACAAAAGTAGAGCGACAGGGTTAGCAACCGACGCACGCCATATTTCTTGCCGCTCTTTTTACATTACTCTTAAGGTTTGCCATTTCATGATGGAAAGGTTTACGAGCCAACAACGAGTCGAAATTTTTAAAATTTACTACCGAAGTTAGGAGTAAATGGCCTCAACGTCGCGTCGTCATAATCGTCCTAGCAGATTAACAATTGAACGCCTAGTGGAAAAATGTTAATCCACACTCACAGTACAAAATGTTCCCGTGCCAGTGATTCAGTTTGTAAACTAAAACTGGAAAAATGTTTTCATAAGAAATAATTAAAAAAAAATCAATCTAACGATTTTCAAATACAAATTTTGAAAAATTACGGTTTTTTGGAAACCAAATGGTGGCCTGTAAATTTTTGAAAAAATTTTGTTCGCAAGTAGGTATATTTTTTACTCTTAAAATTAGGGAAATATTTTTTACCAGACTCTTTAGATACATAGGTAAGTTCATGCGACCCAGTCGTGTATTTTATTTTGGTAATCAATTTTCTAGATTTACAAACGTTGTTTAAGAGTATTTATTAAGGGGGTCATCCCATGTGATGAATTCAAAAAATCGAATTTTTTTTTTTTCATGAATTGCTAGTTTAATATGTCTAGAATACGGTAGTAAAGGGATTTTTCAAAATTCGAAGTCGTTTTAAAGATACAGCAGGTCCATGTTTAGAACCAGTGCTCCACTATCGTAAACGTCTTTATTTTATTTTTGTTGTTCTGTAATAATTCATGTTAAATGTTAATTATATTTTGTATTTTGTGCGTGTTAGGCTTTAATTGTATTATTATCTTACTAACAACTAACACATGCACTTATGATGAGCCTCTGATCGCAGTTTGAAGCTTGCTATAAGCTAACTACTTTCTGAAAATTCTGAAGTGTAAAAAAAAAATATGGGGTAAAGTATCTTACATACATCGGCGATGGTGACAGTAAAACTTACAAAGGGATACTACTTGTCATCTTTAATGAAGGTTTTGAAATTAATTTGAAAGTAATGTTGGTTATGGGATGCCCTATAGGCATCCCATAGCGAATCTCACGTTTTGAGCAGCGCGTAAGTGATGCCGTTAAACAAGCCAGAATTGATTCAAGAGCTGAACAATCTCCTTTGAAAGAGTTTCAAGAAGAATAGGAAGGAATACTCTATGGACCAGGCATCGCCGATTGAAAGGTTAGTTGATATTTTCATAGTTAAGAGGACTTGAAACTTTAAACGAGTTTTTCTCAAAACTGTGTTTTTCAAACTTTCCTCCATCGTATCTCAAAAACGGCTTGACCGAATGGTTTGAAATTTGATGGGTGGATTCAGCACATGTAAACGCATGGAATGAACTATCGACAAGTAAAAATTCCAAATATTTCGATTTTTTTATAGCAAAAAACAAAAAAAAAACGCAAAATTCGCGACTTTTTTTTTCAAATGTCTCCCAAAAGTCCAATTTTTGGTATATTCATTTGATGATAGTTCATTCCATGCATTTAGGCTCACAGATTAAAACACCGTTTACTTTTTTTGTTTTAGATAAGCCAATCAGCCGGAATCGTGGAGGAAGTGCGAGCCCATTTTTTCGAGGTGGTGTTGTTCACACCGGTGTAACTCGTGTTCTTTACAATATTTTTAATTCAAATTTTATATTTATACTGTCGAACTATGTTAATAAATGATAATAAACTTAATAAAGTTGTATCTATTTACTGGTCGTAAAAAAAAAATCCTAAAAATTCCTTAAAATACAAGCCGTCACATGGGATGACCCCCTTAAAGAATGGCCAAACCATATTAAGCATAAATCAAGTGACAGATGTCAAAAATACCGACTCCAAAAAAAGAATTACCAGATTCAAAAAACCACACGTCTAAAAATAGACCCATTTACATGGTATGTATTTGTAGACTTTGTTATAGCAACTCAACACGAAGAATTTTATGATCAAACATATTCTTTCCCAATAAGTGTTAAAAAGATTAAATAGGTAATCAAGTCAAAAGATATCATAAGCTTAAGGTTAAAATAAGCTTAAGATGTAAATTCTTCTAGTATAAAAAGACAAATATTTTTGCAGTTGGGGAGACGGTCATTATTAATAACGCTCAAACTTTGTGTCATATAATGTTTAGTCTATTTTCAAGTGTTAGGCTATTGCTAAAACCAAATAAAATATTGTATTGAAAACTTACATGAAAAAGAGGCTGGGATGCCACTCACACTGATAACTTCCCATCCTGTTTGTAGGTTTTCGTGTTTTATTAAAATAGTTCTCAGTTAATAATATTTTGCGTATAATGAAATAGTTTGATTTCGAAATAATTTTTTTGTTAACGAGACTTTTAGTCCAAAAACCAATTTTTACCAATTTTATTAGCATTTCTTATAAAAAATGATTTCTGATATAAATAAATTCAAATTGGATGAATGAAATTAATTTGAAGTCAATATCTTCTATTTTTCACGAGATATCGAAAACCTAACATCAATTTTTACTAATTTTGGGTACTATTTTTTGTAGATTTTAGTTATTTATGTAAAAACTGACTATTGGATTTTTATAAAAAATTTACTGAACGTCGAAAACAATATTTTCTGTGAGATGAAATAAGTTTGAAGCTAATATTTTTAATTTTTTAAAAGATATTTGAGTCGAAAGTAAATTTTTACTGAGTTTTAGTATTGTTTTTTATTTTTTGTAAGAAAACTGTCAATTCGATTTTTCTCAAAATTATACCGAATATTGAAAACAATATTGCTTATAATAAAAAATTAATTTAAAGCTAATATCTTAAAGTCTTGGTATGCAGCTATTTAAAAAAAATTAATAAATTGGGTGGCGCAACAGTCCGTAGAGAACCAGGGCCTAGTGACTTACAACTCTCAACCATTCCTGTATGCGAGTAATTGCAGGGATGGAGGGGACCTACAGTTTATATGCCGAATTCGAACGGCTAATTTGAGAAAGCACTTTTTCATGACAAGAATTACTCTTGGGGATTTTTTCAATTCCTCGCAAGAGGCAGTACCCGTGAAAACTTTTTTTTTTTTTTTTTTTAAATTAAGGTGGCACAGGCAGGGATTGAACCCAAGACATTTGCATGACAGTCCAACGCACTTTTTTTTTTTTTTTCAATTCATTTTTATTAATTCAATCTTAAATCTATCTTAAAGCTAGACAAAAAATCATAAAACTAGCCTAATTAACCTTAACTTACAACTAACTTACTGGTCCCATACGGACACTCTAAGTTAAACAATAATACTTAATGCTATTGCCTTTCGGCCCTAAGATCTATTTAACTTCAATTCATTTTATTTATTTTTGTATTCATTAGAAAATTTAGAAAAAACTAATGTCAATATCCTTTTTTATTTTTACTTTAAACTACTTAAAATAAGGTCCTTAATATAAAACTTAAAGCTAACTAAAACTACCTATTCTACCTATAAACTATTTAAAACTAGAACAACCACAGCAGCAAATCTAACTATCTAACGTTTTTTGTTTTTCATATTTTGTATTTTTTTTTATTTTTTTTTTGATTATTCCATGTTTTTTTAAATTTTTTTTTTTTTGTATTTTTTTTTTTTTCTTTTTTGTATAACCATCATGCCACGGGTACTGCAGCTATTTAGAGTTTGTAAATATACGTTTTACAAAGACCCATTTAATATATTTTTTAAAATCGGGAAAGTAAAAGTTAAAATTTGTATCATCAAATATTATCGAGACAGTATAAGAGCTTGAGCAGAACAAGACAAATTATTGAAATCGGTTGATTAGTTCTTGAGAACAGACAGAAGGAATCGGGAGACTTATTTTTTCCAAGATCATGCGATTTAACTGCACTTGACTATTTGCTATGTGAAGTCGCTTGTCTATGCAGATAAGCCCGGCAAGAGAATATTTTGGCCCGTTATTGCTGACCTACGACGCCAATTGCTGCAAAAAGTGGTTGAAAATTGGGTCTCTACACGCAACAGTGGCGAACTAGTGCCTAGTGACTTACAACTCTCAACCCAGCCTGTGTTAGAGTATTGTTGTCGGGTAATGACTGAATCTACAGTTTTAACTCGAATCCGAACGGCTAATTTGAGTAAGCCCTTTTCGTGACAATAATTACTCTTGGAGGGTTTGTCAATTCCTCGTAAAAGACCCGTGAAAAAAACTTTAGACGGCACCGGAAGATATCGAACCCAAGACCTTTGGCATGACAGTCCCACGCACCAACTATCACGCCACGGCTACTACAAAAAATAATACTCATACCTATCGTAAATTTGCAAGGAACTCCAAGTTCAATCATTTCGGGACATCAACATAATCTTCTAACAAATCCATCAACTTAAAATTCATACAAGTTTTGTAACAACAATTTACTGAAATGTCAGCAAATTACATAACCTTACGTATTTCATAGGTGCAATTTCGGGACTTTATGCTCTACTGTTCTTTCCTCATAAAATGAGTTCCACTTAGTGCCATTTATGACGAGCTTTGAGTTCCGTGCAAGCCATTAACAATACTGAGGTTCCATTCATCGGGCATGCTTTCTTCCGACCATATCTTACAGATAAGTTGGTGCATGCTCCTAACCAAATTATCTCCAGCTGCTTTGAAGAGCTCGGCATTCAAGCAGTGGCGATTCCTGGTCATAATTTTAGGGTTAGCTACTGGTCTTCTAGAAAATCAAAATACTCTTTCAAGAATAATAATTCATTTTATTCAAAACGATAGTTCAATAAATATTGATTTTCGCTAAAGGTTCGAGTATACTCTCTGTGTCTTTCCTTATGTGTTGATTTTAAATCTGTACATGCTAAAAGTAAAACAGTCGATTGGAATTCACTGCTCTTTATACTTACAGTGGTTAATAATTCCAACCAGCTAGATGGCCAAAGAATTACAATTCCATGGCTTCAAAGTGAAATTTGTATAGAATATAATTATTTGCAAATTAAACTTCATACAATTTTTATTATACTTTTTAATTGAAAAAGAATTGAATTTGATCCTATGCAGGTACATATGTAAGTCGTTATGTTCTCTTACTTTGTTATTTTTTCGTTCTGGTAATGTTAAATTTATCATATAGTTTTCAGTGTTTCTTAAAGAATAAATAAGCAACGAATTAAATTTTCATAAAAATCCAAAAAAAATGTTGACATTATTGATCATCAAATATTATAAAGACATTATAAGAGCTTGTGAAGAAAAAAATTATTGATATTGGTTCATTAGTTCTTGAGTACCCTTCTGAAACAATACCAAGCAATTATTTTTCTATAGAAAGAAATTAAGTTAAGAAAAAAATTAAGGTAAAATTAAGTAAAAATCTTTCGGTTGGTTATTCGATTTTTGGCATTTGTATGGAACTACTGTTATTTTTACTCTTAGAAAAAAAAAATAAAAAAAAAATCTGCTTAAAACCTTAATTTTCCTTTTTGAACTCAATCGAACCCAATAGTTTGGAATGTAGAGATGAGGGCAGACAGACAGATGGACGCAAGTGGGGGACCCACCCTCTACCATTCTAATGCCTTGTTTGATTAAAATTTCGAGTTAGAATTTTTTTACGGAACCAATACTCGCCATATACAGTGTCGGACAAAACAATAGCACTAAATATCATTGGGTTACGATTTCTTTAAATAAGTTTCAAAACTTGAATAAATTTGAATGAATTTTATTAGGTCAGCTTATGTAACCTAGCTCTTGTATTCCAGAAAAATATATATACATTACTTACACACTAAAGAAAATATAACAAAAGATTTAACAATTCATGGAAAATAATGGCGACAAAACTAAAGCACATAATTAAATTCTGTTCTTTAAAGCACTTGTTTTTTAATATTTTGTTGCGTAACCATTACTTTTAATTACTGCTTGACATCTACGAGGCATTGACTCGATTAAGTTAGTTATAATTTCCTGGGGGATATTTTTCCAAGCAATTTCAGTTTGAGCAAAGAGCGAATCCTTATTCCTACAGCTACTCCGGTTAATCCGACGATCTACAATGTCCCATAGATTCTCTATGGGATTGAGATCAGGGGACTGAGCTGGCCACTTCAAAACGTTGATTTTATTTTCCAAAAACCAATTTTGCACTATTTTAGCCGTGTGTTTTGGATCATTGTCATTTTGAAATATCCACTTTAACGGCATCTCTTCTTCCGCGTGTGGCAGCATGATGTTTTGAAGGATGTCTTTATACATAAAGCGATCCATTATGCCTTCTATGTTATGAATTGGACCGACTCCAGCACCAGAAAAACATCCCCAGACCATTATATTTCCTCCTCCGTGTTTTATGGTTCCTTTTGTGAAACGTGGGTTTAATCTTTGGCCTTTAGGCCTGCGGACTTGCCTTTTTCCATCGGAACCCTGCAGATTAAACTTGGACTCATCCGAGAATAACACCGTCTTCCATTTAGCAACAGTCCAGCCTTCGTGCGCCTTTGCAAAGGCGAGTCTCGCCCGTTGGTTTTTCTTCGAGATGAAAGGTTTCCTAAGAGTTTTGTACGAGTGGAAACCAGCGTCCACAACTCTTCGTTGGACAGTCCGACTGGATACAGACAAACCTAGTTCACTTTTAATTGTTGTTGCCGAAATAAAAGGGTCCTTTTTAACCAGCCGGACTATCGTTTTATCATCTCGTATAGAGGTTTTTTTTGGTCTTCCACCACGATGCCTGGTTTCCAAGCAACCTGAATTGCGAAATCGGCTTATTATTCGCGAAATTACGGAATGGTGAATCGCGTATTTTTTTGCTATACTGGTCACCGATTGACCTGCATTAAAATCCGCAATAATCTTCTTTTTAAAATCGGTGGGATATTTGTTACGAGCCATTTTTATAAACTTTACACTTAACAAAATTGCAACTACTCTGTGACTTTTATATCAATAAGATGATTATTGTGTAAGCTTAAATTAATTTAAATAACAGTAAAATTTATAATAGAGTAGAAAGAGACTAAGCTATTGTTGATAAAATGTGTACGTGCTATAGTTTTGTCGCGGTTGAAATGCAAAAATCTCTCTATTTGTTGTTGCATTTACTTTGTATGAAAGTTTATTTTTACTATTTTTTAAAAGCTGAAGCATATCCTCGCAACCCAGAAAAAAATCTTTTAAATATATTCAACTTTAAAAATTTTATTAAGAAATATAAAATAAAGCTTAATTTAGTGCTATTGTTTTGTCCAACACTGTATGTACATAGTTCTTATATGTCGCAAGTAAAAATGTATGTATTGTAGATACTTAATTAAAACTTTGAAAAATTACACTTCAAACTGATTTTTATTCATTTGTTTCCAAATTTTGACTTAATAGTTTCACTTGAGCCCGCTTATAATTCTTAGTTGTAAGTAGGTACTACTGTTATTTAAAAAAATGTCTTCCATTAAAAATTAAATGCTTGTTTTGATTTGAGCTGTTCTAAAAAAATCAAGTATCCTACCCTCTGGCATGTATGAATTGGTATGGAATTATGTTAATAATAATTGCAATAAGAAATATAAACATAAAAATCATACCGATCATAACACATCCAATATTCATCTAATAAAACACTATTTATAATAAAATGCACTTGCTTAAGTCACTTTCCTTTCAAGATAAAAAACGCTTTCACACAAAAACTATTTCTTATTTAACATTTGAAAAATCCGCCTATTAAACTCAAACACCACCTGTGTTCCATTTTCTCCTTCCCCACACATCGACACCAAAAATCAGTATTATCTCTAAAAAGAGCGCTAAACAACGAACATAATTCCTGTCGTAGTACTGGGTCAAGTTCGCTAGCAAACCTCATATTCACACAAATGAAAATAAATAACACAATTTTCTCCTTTTAAAAACGAATATGATATGATATGAATTTCGACGATCATGTTCGATTCGTCGTCGGTCTTGTTTTTCCTCACATAGTCCATACGATGTATAAAGAAAGGAGACATCAAACTCATGGTTGCGACTCGTGCAACTTGTCTTTTGTGTCAGTTGTGTGCCTTTAATGTGTCGTATACTTCGCCGGGTTATCGCTTTTATTTGCGCTCACCCTTCTGTTTATTTTTATAGGGTTTTTTTTCGAATGTGTGCATAAATCTGTGTGTGTGGAATGTATGAAATTTGGTAGCGCAAATTTTTGCGCTGCCCAAAGCCCAATGCTTTAAGATAAATTATTGTATGCGAGTTTTATTTCATGAAATGAATGTATGAAATTTGGTAGCGCAAATTTTTGCGATGCCCAAAGCCTAATGCTTTAAGATAAATTATTGTATGCGAGTTTTATTTCATAAAATGAAGATTTGTAGAAAAGTTGCATATAATGTAACTACAACTGAATTTTTTAACATTATAGTCAGCTGTTGAGAAATTCAATTACCAAATAATATACATATTAGAAAATTATATTTATTCTAAAATTCTTGGTTTAGCGCCGCTAAACCAGCTAACTATGAGGAATCGCCCCTGCATTCAAGCATTGACTGCGGTTCCACTATGATGTTTCCACTTTCGTTTTTGCAGCCTTCGGTTCCAGGTTTATGGACTTGTGAATTCCGTTTCACCTGCTCATAAAACTTTCGAACTTCATTCTTACTTTTGAACCTCTCAACGTCTTCGACCGCATGCCTCTCATGCTCTCTCTTTTTCCGGTCGGTGTTCTTCTCGCCTCTTCTGCATAGAGCTCATGAGCAGCTCTCGTCCTTCTACGCAGAGCCGTTTGCGTGCCTGTTGTTTGGCTGCATTTGCCTGCCGACATTCCTCATCAAACCAGGGGTTCCTTGTTGGTGGCTGCTTGAAACCCAGCACGTCAAAGGCGGCTTCTCTGATTGCATCTTGGCAATATTGCCACTGGTTTTCGATACATTGTGTTGGCGGCAGAGAAGTTAGATGCAACTCGGTCGGAGAAGGATTTGGCGATCTCTTGCGATTGTAGCCGTTTGACGTTGTACCTTCTCCCACCATCAACCTGTTTTGCCTTGGGTCAGAAAACCCGATGTGCTACTTTGGCTACAAAGAGGTAGTGGTCCGAGTCGATGTTAGCTCCTCGTCGATGTTAGCTCCTTGGAAGCGTGTCTAGCGTTTATCGCAATATGGTCAATCTGGTTGACCGTAGATTTATCTGGAGAACTCCAAGTTGCTTTGTGGATGTTGAGGTGTGGGAAACGCGTACTGGCTACCAAAACGTTTCGCCCCGTAGCAAAATCGATGAGCCTGAATCCGTTGTCGGAAGTGTTTTCGTGCAGGCTATTTTTCCCGATTATTCCACCAAAGATGTCTTTCCTTCCTAGCTGGGCATTAAAATCGCCCAGGACAATTTTAATATCGTAGCTAGGACACTGCTCATATGTTTTGTCTAAGAGCTCGAAGAACATATCCTTGGTGTTGTCATCCTTCTCTTCTGTGGGGGCGTGTGTGCATATTAGGATAATGTTGTCGAATTCAGCCTTGATGCGGGTGGTCATGAGGCGCTCGTTGATGCACCTACAGCTCAAGACTTGTTGCTTAAGTCTGGCTACAATGACAAAGCCTCATCCAAATAAGCGCTGTTGGTTTTCTCGGTAGCAGTCACCATAGTAAATATCGCAGTTTTTCATCCTCTTTTTGCCGGCCCATCCCATCTTATTTCCTGGATGGTGGTGATGTCTGCTTCATAGCAGTCTAGGTCCTCCGCTAATTCTTCGGCTGCATGTGGTCTGTTAAGGGACCTAACATTCCACGTGCATATCCGAAGTTCGTTGTCCTTAATTCGTTTGCGTGGGTTGTCAACAGTAAATCCGTCCGTATCCGAGGCTTGTTGGTGCTTCGCAACTATGAGATTTTTACGTCGTCATAGAGTCACCCCAACGGCACAACCCCCAACCTGGAGGGCCAGATCCTTAGTATGATTCCAAGGACGGGGAGCCGGATAAACCGCTCCTTAAAGGTGTTCACTAAGTAGTTCAACCTTACTGGAGCTGTAGACGCCACCGTTGATTCCATCTCTGGAATTCCTCCGCTGCCGTCTGGATAAGGAGAGGTGCCTTAGTGGAAACACCTCTCCTCCCCTCTCGTTTGCTACCCCCAACAATTTTCCACTGGGGTTAGAACCCAATCTCCAGTTGAGGTACTAGGCACCCGATGTTCACCACGGGGAGGTGAGAGTAGGAGTTGATAGACAGAAGTGGGTTTTGAGAAAGACCTGTGGACGCTTGTGTCCTCTTGAATGCACATGTCTACCATTTGAACATATTTGATCTTAATAAACACAGAAACACTTTCACCTTTCAAATAAAGTCTGAAAAATTGAAAAGTGTCTTTTTCTTTTTGCAAATTTTGCGAAACACTTTCAGGATATTATTCCCTTGCAAAGTTGGAAAGTGAAAAGAGTTTGGTGAAATAGGCCCCTGATTATAAAAGAATTAACTATTGCTTTCTGACAGCTTTGAACTATTTCAGTGAACTTATTTTTAAGCAATGAACAAACCATATGTTCACGCCAAAAGTTCAGTATAAGAACAATAGACTTCATTAAAAACGGTTACTATGGTAAAGAAACATCAATTCATCCACAGCGAACATCGGTAGGACCTATTTTGTATGTGCGGCGGCCACGACACGGGCACCGGCGGCGGCGTAATATTTTCAATATGGTTACCTACAAACTAAACTTATAAAAAAATGTATTTCTCTACTAAAATACTTTAAATAAAATCAATATGGTTTATAAATTACTAAAAGGTCAACAGATTCCCCGCTTTAGAAAGTTGCATACCGTGAAATACCAACGCGAACGTTGCACAAAATATGCTTTAATTTAAAAAAGGATTTAAGTCAAGTTCCATACTCAAATCCAATTCACAATTCGCAATCCTACCAAACTTGAACATCATCATATACATACGAACGATAGATATGAAGCCAACACCATTAAACTTAAACAATATACATATAGGACGCTCAGTACACTATCTGAAAATCATGACATACGATGCGATTCAGAAGGACACAATACAAACATTTCCCAAGGACACAGAATGAAATTCGTGCGGAAATAATTACCACAGTGTCAACAATGTGAACTGTTTTCAATTCTATTACAAAATTATTACAGTTTTGGTTCTATTGACGTCGTCGTTGTCGTTGGTTTGGCTCACTCTGTTTTTATACAAGCACTGAACAGCAGTATACGTCGTTGTTCATATAGCAACAATATTTTACCCAGCCACCCGCTCCCAATTCCATTGACAGGTCCTCTGAAAACATCATAAACGCTCCCGTCGGGTATGTTCACTATTGTTCACTTCTAGTTGTACTCGTAGCATGCCTGGGCCCACCATCGACCCCTTTGGCCAACCGACTGACGACCGAGGAACGAGAACCAACAAACGGCGGCGACGTAACCGAAAACCCATGCCACCTCTTTGAGTGCTGTTGTGTTGATGTGTGTGCAGCTGTAACAATGAATTTATAGTCTTGAACAATAGTCCTGGACTCCTGGGATGATGTTTATCCGAGTCAGTGTGTATCTGACTGAGTGTTATAAACAAAATATTCTGCCGACGGGAAAATAATATAAATTCAGGGTAATGTCGGAGCCCGGGAGGAGGAGTTCGCGCAGCCGGCGCGGGCGGCGGTGGCATGGCGGCACAGAGCGGTGGTAAAGTATAGATGGGGACTGATATTGAATGCAAAGTACTATTCCTGCAGAACGGAAGCTATTGCTCTTTGTTTGTCAAGCACAGGCAAAGGCAAAGGCTATAAGGCAGCCGAAATTGGGAGCGTTTAGGCGCTCGCTCAACCACTACAATGCCGCGTGTCGATTAATTAATTTTGCCAATTTACTTCGATATTTGCAAGACTTTCAATTATTATTTTATGAATGGCTGCCTATGTGTGTTAGCAGGTCCTACAAACAGTAAAGGATCTAGACCGCCAATTTGGCAGCTTCTGCGTAGGAGCTTTATGCTACTTCTACATATACCGAAGACAGTACTTTGGTGGTGTTGTGATGCCAAGGCACGAGTATACCATACTTGGCAAAGTGATATTGATTTCTTATGAATTATGATAGGTTAAGTTTTTGGGGGTTTTGAAGCTTGAAGTTGCATCAGAATCAGAAATAGTTTGCCAAGAATGTTTATGCACTGACACCTTTGAAAACAACACATTTCTCATCGAAATTATTATAGTACTTTACTTTTACCTTCTAAGTTCCAAGCACAGAGCAGAGGTTGAGATCAGGGTAAACATGGAACGGATGCAGAGTGAAGAAGCTGATGGAGCAATAAGATATTAAGGAGAAATGGAAGAGGCTTTTGTGTACGTACATACATACTCGTAAGTAAACCAATATCTAGGTAGCTATTCAATGTTTTCAAGGCAAGAGGAAAAATATTTTCTATATTTCTTATGGTTTTGGCAGGAGTGGCCACATAAATGTGATTAAGGTTTAGTGCAGATGTGAGGAATAAATAAATGAGCTTTTGCAAGACCATATAAGTGAGTGTGATATAGGAGCTATATGATAGTGTTCTATGAGAATGAGAAGAATTAATATTTATTTATGTAAGGGATTGTACTGACAGTTGTGTAATTAAAATAAACAAATTGATGTGGAACGTGTTGAGTTGCAGTTTTTTTTTTTGTTTTTGATTTAGACGGTGCAGTTTAGTTTCGAGTGATGGTTATAACAAGTATTTTATTTTATAATTTAGTGACTTTTAAGAACCACTGAAATAGAAAATTCATGTCAAAATTTAACTCGCAAAGCTTTACTAATGGGAAAGTCAGTTTGTTTGTTTGCTTGTTTGTCCGTCCTTCACATTGCAACGGAGCAATATTGAGGCATGGTTCAACGTGCGTAGGTAGTTACAAGACTCGAGAGTCTTTTAAGCTACTTTTTAACACTTTAAAATATCTCATTTACATCTAATTAGAGCAGATCCATCGGCAACACTTATAATTAGATATTAAATATATTCTTTTTTTTAGAACATTTAGGAATTATATCATTAGGTGCTACCTGCTTTTCGACCTATCACCGTTGCCTATCGTTAGGTGTTTCTAATAATGATATTAACACACGAAACTGTTAAAAATAGAAGTTGCACTTTTAAAAACGGTGCCGAGAGCTCAGTGAGAATAACGGAAAATTTTTATAATTTAGTACTAAACTTGTTGCAAGTGCGCTTACCCTCATTTACAAAATGCTTTATATGACGATAAATGGCTCTGTCAAAGAGCGATTCTAGCACCAAGTAACGATGTTGTTCTGAAAACATAAAGTTGCAGGAGATTTCAGGGAGTATTTGTCAATAGACACTGTCGTGGACTCATAATAGAGCACTTCATACCCAGTAGAGTTTCTTGAGTCACTTAAGCAGTTCAGTGTGCCCTCACATAAGCTGCAATTGAAATTAGGCGTAGTATTCCTTATGCGAATTTTAGATGGCACACAATTCGGGCGAAACATTATAAGTGCTAGTATCTGAAAATGTAATTAATCCTCAAATTCAAATAAAAGACGCTGATAACTTCCCATCCCGTCTGTCGATTTATCTTGCTTAAGAGGTTTGTAGGTTTTTCGTTTTTTGTTAAAAAGTTGTCAGTTGAATTATTTGTAAAAAAAATTAAAATTACCAACAATATTTAGCATATAATGAATTAGTTTGATTTAAAAATCTATTTTTTATAACGAGATTTTTAGTCGAAAACTAATTTTTACCAATTTTAGTAGCATTTCTTATAAGTATTTATTTCTTATAAAAATAAATATAAATACAAATTGGATGAATGAAATTAATTTGAAGTCAATATCTTCTATTGTTTACGAGATATCGAGAACCGAACATCAATTTTTACCAAATTTGCGTACTACTTTTTGTGGATTTTTTTTATTGAAAAACGGACTGTTGGATTTATATAAAAAATGTACTGAATGTCGAAAGCAATATTTTCTGTGAGATAAAATAAGTTTGAAGCCAATATTTTTAATTTTTGAAAAGATATTTGAGTCGAAAATCAAGGTTTACCAACTTTTAGTAATGATGTCTTTAGGTTTTTATTTTTTGTAAAAAAACTGTCAATCGATTTTTCTCAAAATTTCATATAATGTTGAAAACAATAATTTTTGAAAGATAAAATAAGTTCAAAGCCAATATCTCAAAGTTTTGAATAAATATTTTAGTCGAAAATCAATTTTTATCATCTTTTTATTTTTTTTTTTAAGTTTTTATTTTTTTTTGTAAAAAACTGTCAATTCGATTTTTCTCAAAATCTTTCGGAATGTTGAAAATAGTATTTCTTATAAAATAAAATTAATTTGAAGCCAACATCTCAATTTTTTGAAAAGAGTCGAAAATCAATTTTTACCAACTTTGAGTAGTGTTTTTTTAAGTTTTTTATTTCTTATAAAAAAAACTGTCAATTACATTTTTCTTAAAATATTACCAGATGTCAAAAACATTATTGTTCGTTGCACAAAATTGTTTTGGAGATAAAATCATTTTTTGTTCATAAAATTTTCGAGGTGACAAATATTCTCGCGGGTTCGAAATTTTTTACGAATACGAAACTTGCCATATACATGCATACGAGTAGTTCCTATGTATATGTCGGAAGCAAAAATACCTCTTCTCTGATAAGTGATACAGCGATCTTGAACTTCATTGTTTCTCTAGATATTAAAAATACTTTTACTATTTATCTCATGATGTTAAATGCTCTGATATTAGTGACTGTCTCGAAATGTTAAACTGGATTGATTCTGAAATTAAAAATTAAAATTCAAGATCTCTTAGGAATTTTTAAGGATAAAGGATTGGTGTATACCACCAAAGATGGACCGTTAACACCTTGTCTCGACTGGACAAAGACGATTTTTACCGGGTCGCGAGTTCCGCTTTCCCGGATTTTTTTCCTTGAAGTGAAAGCCAAACGATAACAAAAAAAAATAGTTTATCACTAATAACCACAACGCACGGAATCGAAAAATTGTACTCTTCAAGTACAAAAAATACTTAGCTTTTACTTCTTGGAGTCTTGCCAACTTCCCTTTCCTAGATGATTTCGAATTTTCCCCTTTTTTTTCCTTCTTTTCACCTCCTTCCTCCTATTTTCCCAATTTCCAAAAAAACACACTATTTCCAAAAATTTCCCTTTTCTTTAAAATTTTGTCCAACCTCCGGTTTTTTAGTCTCTCGTCGCAAAAAAGTGATCTTTCGGACTTTTACCTTACCACGATGACCTCTTTTTTTTCCATTCCCACATGCTTTTGGCCAATCAGAAAGCGTGGGTCTAGCATGTTTGCGAGAGTGAGCGAGCGCAGTTAAGACACCACTACTTATCCTACTCGCTCGTTTCCCCCCAGCCTTATGTACTACCACCGACATTGAATTCGTCGACCTCAGGTAGTTCTTCCAGTGAGCGGCAATTCAATGGGTGCATTCAGCCACCCTATTCACACCCACTTAATTTTAAAAGAAATTTTGGAAAGTTGAAAGAAACTCAAGTTTTGAAGGTATTCATTTTTCCCGTCGCGTTGCAAGAAATTTAAAAGTTAGTGAAAGCTTATTATTTGTGTTTTAAATGTCGGAGGGTAGAAGTTGGCAGTGGTTTCTAACCTCGCGATTCTACTTTACTTGTCATTGAACATTCGGGCAGACTAGGGAATTAGAGACTCGCGTTAACGTTCCATCTTTGACATAAAATAATTAGGTTATGTTTGGCATGCAGCCATTCTCATATTAAGTAGTATCGGCATTCGTGGACCAAATGTCGCTCCAGCTATTTCAGGATTCAACTGAACTCTTAGAATAATTTAGAGCCACAACGAAGAACGGATGGTTAAAAGGAAAAAGGATATGAAATAGGCGAGTAAAACTATCACTAATAAATCGCAATCAGAAATGACTTATCATACAAAATCACAATCATTTCTTCAGTTGAAAACCAACTTCTATCGTTGCAATAAACTAAAGAGCATAAAGACACTTATAAAAAACCTTATATTTTCTGGGTTATTCTGTTTTATTTTCTAAATTATCCTTTGATTAAATTTTGTTTGCATAGCCAATTTGTTTTGTTTTGAAAAGCTTCACTCTTATTCTCATATAACGTAGGTAAACCGAATTGGCTCAATCTTTTAAGCTCAAGCAAACAAAAATTACAAATCACTTTGCTAATGCAAAACCAACATTCACCAAACCAAACAATACAACACAAAAAATAAAACGTACCACAAATTTTAATTTAGACTCCTGTTCTGGCTTTTGCGGAAACTTCGCGTAAAACAGTCATCTCTCTAACCGATATACACATTTTTTTTGAATCAATCAGATTATATGAATAATTCTCAAATTGTTTTGGGATTTGTGGTTGGAATCGATTTTAATTAAATTAAAAAAAAATAACTCCACAACATTCGGAAATTATTATTATTATGGTATGTGAATTTGAAATTATGTAATATAAAACGAGAGGGATTGTTCCTTAAGGCTCCACTCTAATAAAGGGTTTTTCAATAAGGGCGGGTAGATGTTAAAATGGAATAAAACAAGCTGTATGTGAGGTATTAACAAAATAATTTTTTTATTTGAAAGGCGCATGTATGCCAATAAGTGTGGAATATGACACCATTCAAATGTTTGCTTCAGCTTTTTACGGTGGCACTACTCCGAGTGGTCCAATTTTCAATGACTCCTCCGCATAGTTTTGGCTAAATTTGAGCGATGCCAGAGAATGTATTTGGAATACTAGTCGCAAAGTAGAGAATTTTAAGTACAACACTTAATATGTTGCCTACAAATGCAGACAAAATCTCAAAGGCCAGTGTAGTGGTATTTACAGGCTGAAAAAGTGTATTTTTGTTATATTTTTTTCAATATAAAATAATAATTTAAAAAAACAAAATTTTTTCAATGCTTAATATTTTATTCAGTCTCTTTATTTATGAACTTAGGTACATACAAATAACAAAAAGGAAAAAAAGTAAGTAATTCAACTACATTGTAAATGAACAAAATGCTAATTCAACAATTCAAACAAAAAAAAGTATCACATTAGCAGTAAATAATAATAACAAAAAAAAAAAATAGCAAATTATTTCAGCAACTTCCTCATTGACATCTGCCAATACCTTGGCGTGCAGACTAATACGCACTGATTCGCTCAGAGGTTTCGTGATCGTGCGTTTAGCCATGTTCAGCATGAATTCCTCGTCCACATCGTGCGCAGGAGGTGCCGAGCTTAAATGAGCTGACACCGTCGCATTCAACCCTCCAAGAAATGTTTTAAAATCCTTGTTGCGGTAAATTTTACCACAACAAGTTTCATCTCCCTTTTTGCTAACCACCCTTAACAATTCTTACTGCGGCCTCAAAATTCTGGAAGAGTTTAGTAGAAACCTGGACCATTAGCCAGTGACCTGCTCTTCTAGCATTTTGGGAAAGTAGATTTAACAGGTCTTATCAAAGTGTGCGAAAGGATTCCACACCAACGAACTGTGCAACGGTTGGCCCACATATTAGTTGAACAATATCGTCAAGGCATGAAGACGATACAAATGCCCAACAATGTGTGTAGAAAAGTCACACCAACTTTAACGTAGTATGGCCGAGGCCCACCATAAAGTACTAACGATAGAAACATCACTCCAAGAATATATTAATAACTTTCATTTGAATTATAGGCTTGGCTACCGACTTCCTTCAACACGACATATGTACATAAGTAGTTTTTCCTAAACTGAAATCGAGCGCGTGTAGGTACTCGGTAATGCGAGGAATTTCACACGATGTTCCAGAAAGTCTTGGCTGGAATGGGTTCGAAAGTGAAGAGCTGAACTCACTCACTGAGCTACTGGGTGATCGCATCACCTTTTTTAAGAGATCGCATGCAACGAAAGATACCTGGCTTCTCGGTCGCACACCTCAATCTTATGGATGGAGGAAGTTGCGGGACCGAGACAGATCGATCACCATGCAAAAGATCCGAGAGGATTGCCTAAGGGCAAGTAGCCGGAAGGGTCAAGCTCGCCATGATGATGGTCACTTTTTGGAAAGCGATTAGAAGATTTACGAAAATTGTGTGAAGGATTTTTTTTTTAAAAGACCTAATTTTTATACGATAGATTTTTTTTAAAAGTTTTATTAAGTTGGAGATTTTTGTGTTCTGCTGTAAAGAAAAGTTGTTGCGGAAGGACTACGATAGCTGTTGGGGAAGTCGCAAAAGCTAAGTATAGTGTTTTCTTTTTTTCTGAGAATATTGCTTTTTGGTGTCCTTCATTTTTTTTCTAATTCGTCCTTTTGACCTTCGAGTCAAAGTGTTAATTTCCCGATATTGCGGGACGAGTTTACCGCTTTTGATTTTTTTTGTTTTATCGAAATAATTTTCTTCGAGTGATTTCTTTTACCGGTTTTGTTATTGTATTCATAATTTTCTTCTTCTTTTGTTTGCACTACATTTATCGAGAATAATTGACCTTCTGTCAACCTCAATAATTCAATTTGTAGCTTTCTCTTTTATAAAAGATCCTGGTTTTTAATCCCGTCTTCGGCCAAGGTTTTCCAGGCAATAAAACATAACTTAAATTTCCCATCTGGAAAACAAAACCTTTCTTTTATTTCCTAACTTGATTTGAAGGACTAATTTTTCAGCTTCTGGTTTTGGTAAACTTCCAGTAAAAAATTTCTTGGCGCCCGCACTTTAATCAATACGACTTGGAGAAATTCACCTCGTCGTATTTCGATATCATTTTGATATCAATTTTATTTCAATTTTATTGATCACCTTGGTTAATAAAATATTCACCTAATCGGAACCCCCCCTTAAGCTGAGCTACCGTGCTGGCAATACTTTTATTGCTACCTGTGGTGAATTCTACCACCTGTTTGTCATATCGACTGACATTTCTCGTAAAGTGTCATAATAATTTTCGCGGCACATCGGGAAGTGCAATTCAAATTAATTCAATCTAGAATAATAAAAACAAATAAAAAAGGAATTTAAAATCGTGTACGGTTGTAATTAATATTGGCTTCGAAAATCCAATAGTGTTTAGATTATATATTTATATATATTCAATCAGTCGGGTCTGTCGGTCGGTGGAAAAATTCACAACATCCTCTTCCACCATTCGCTTCGAAGATCTTGCTCTCTTTGGAGTAACCATCTCGTTGCCGTCGTCATTCCCAAAATTTAAATCTTCACCGCTGATTGGCGACGGCAAATCTTCAGAGCCCTCAACTACAGCAGTTTGTTGGTAGTTCCCTAATTGCCTGCAACAACACATAAAAACATTGTCTTACACCAGAAACTACCAATTATTGTGTGTTTGAATCTTCGTGGTGTTAGTGGTGGGATTAGGAAGTTTAGCACATCAAAAAACTCCCAGTTATCACCCACTGCTGCCAGGGCCGTCGAGAGGAATTTCGGGCCCGGGACGGAAAAATCTCGGGCCCCCCCCATATTTACCATTTTTTCAAAGTTCATGCCTACTAATATGGTACGTTCTAATTTCAATTACGAATAGCATGAAATTGGTTGGAATTAACGGAAATAATAATTTTTTGTTTGCAAAGTGAACCGAAAAAAAGTGTTAATCATCAAATCAATCTCACGGGTATAGTCCAGTTTAGTTGAAATAGAAGATGGATAGAAAATAATTCTACATGCCAACGACATGTTGGTTGGTCGATTAACTATTTAAAAAAAAAATTAGCATGAAGATCTATTACCTACTATGAAAATAAAATAGAGCGAAGTAAAAGTATTTGAAATTTGTCTTTTTGTATGTATTTAAAAGGTTTACTAAATACTATTTATTGTTTTTCTTTATATTAAAATATTATCACAATGTTTTCATTAGAATTAATTTGCATTCAATGAAATATTTCTTTTTGCAAACGAGCTTTCCTAGCTTTCTGAGCAGCAAAACAACTTATAATTACATCGAAATTCAATTTTATTGCCAAAGGTGATTCGATACATAGTGTAGCAAGTCCAGAAACACGATCTTGTGATGAGCCACGAACGATGAAAATTCCTTTTCGGGCAAGGATGCTAAATGAACGTTCGGTACTAGCTACGGTTACAGGTACGGAGACCAACACAAATGTTGGGGAAAATCGTCTCCAAGTTCTGTGAATAAATAGTATTGAGCAAACATAATGGCGGAAGTTCTGCTTCAAAATTGTTTTTTCAGATGAATTATTTCTTCTTTCAACTCTTGAGACACATGCGAGTTATACTTTTGAATGAACCTTGTAGCGGAGTTTTTAATCTCAATTTCGTCCATTGTTGAAAACTGCCATAAAAATGAAAATGTAGCATTCAAATTCTTCATCGTATCGAACCGACGAGAAATTCCAGATATAATTGAATCAACTATGACGTAAAAGGTGTTTTTTTGAAATATATTTCTTCGTCTCTTTCAATTTGCTCTCCGGCTCCTCGATTTTCTCCAAAATGTCGCTTTAATTGCCTTTTTCGGTTCGATGGGAACGACTCTGGAAAATCCCCCAATCCAGTAGCAACTGCTTTGCATTCAGATAAATTTGATCCCATTCGTTTCGAATAAAGTTAAAATCGGAGATCAAGTTATCAAGATTTCGAATTTCAACATCAATAGTCATGTTTCTGGCTTGAAGAATGATACTTCTTTCATTTATAGCGCTAAGAACCTTGCACTAAATCGAAGACATCAGGACGCATTCAAATTTGTGCATATATTTTAAAACGCCATTTACATCTCTTCGTTTCAGAAGTTAATATCACTTAAGGCTTCTAATGATGTTCTAAGGTTTTTCAGATGGTTTCACTGCCTCAATTCTAGCTGACCATCTTGTATCGGAAAGTTTGTGAAGGGATCCGGGCACATTTTTCTTAAGAATTTCCCAACGTTGGGCACTGCTGCTAAACAATTTGAAACACTTTTGAACAGCGCCAACAAATATTATTGCGGCAGTACAACATTTCGCTGAATCGACTCCACACAAGTTAAGGCTGTGAGCTGCACATGGTGAATACACGGCATTCGGATTTTTCTTTAATATATGCCTTTGTGCACCATTATACTGTTCTTTCATATTGCTTCCATTTTCATAGCCTTGTGCACAACAAATTTCTAAAGGGATTTCGTTCTTTGCCAATGTTTCGCAGATCAAATCAGCTATTGCGGTGCCAGTTTTTGTTGTTGCAATCGATAAATTCCAAAAACCGTTCTTAGATGGTGAACACATTTGATTCCAATCGCAGATATCACAAAATAAATGTGTTTTGTTCCACATGACTTGAATCGGGTGTTGCATCGACAATTATAGCGAAGTATTTGGCGTTTTCAATCTCCTTCAAAATAGCTGAATTCACATGTTGGGCACAAATTTTGATGAACTCATTTTGCTCTTGTTGTGAAATTCTTACTTTTTCCAAGTGCTCCTGAAGTAAGGGTTCATAATGACTAATTAATTCCAAAATGCCCAAAAAATTACCATTATTTGGCTCTCCAATAAGATTGCCATCACCTCGTATTTCTAGTCCCCTGGTGGGATTTTCCGGTCCCCCGAAACCGAATCAAAAATTTCGTTTACAGCCGAAACAAAAATAGAAGAAAAGAAACTTTATAAAAACAGAAACCGAAATGAATATTTGTGTTTTGTTTTAATTTGACGGGCCCCTTATTTTGACTTTAAAAATTTTCAAAATAAAATAAATTTGAAATTTACGTTAAATTAAATAAGAAAAGCGAAACAATTTATTATAACTTTCTTTCAATAGTTCAGAGTTGCCCAATTTTCCATTAAATATTAACAAAAATGTACGCGAATAATAATCAGGGGCCCAGATCGGCCAGCTTGTGACTGATAGATTGGCAAATAACCAAGATAAAATAGTGCAAACAGGGGCCCGATTGCGAAAGCATGAATGATTTTAAATTTTCGGGCCTCTTAAAATAAGTGGAAATAGGTATATGTTGATGATAAATATAGAGTATATTCTCATTGCTTTCAATTTTACGGGTCCCTAGAAAATCCCGGGCCCGGGGGGTTTCCCCCTTCCCCCCCCCTCTCGACGGGGCTGACTGCAGCTCCACTCCCAAACGGTTGCTCCATCGAGCGCTTCTCTCGAACGAACCGGTCTCGAAGGCTCTTTCACCGCTGCTCGCACTCGCCAATTGCAGAAATAAACGAAGGGTATTATTTTAACTTTTTATTACTTGAAGCAATTACCTGGTCTGTTTAATGTTTGGACATTCTCTTCCCAAGCAGCATTTCCTATTAAAACATTTTTACATGTTTTGGACCTGGTGTTATAAAGAAATTCTCGTTCCCTCACCAATTCAATGAGTAGTTCTTGGAAACTCATTTTTTATTCTAAAAAAATAAAACATTTTCAAGGAAAAATTGTATAGTTATTCTATTTATATTTCAATAACTTACCTTTTAATTTTTTCTAATTACAAATGGGAATCCCTCAAGCAAATATGTTTTTTGTTGAAATTTTTTTTACAGCTGTTGAGCTGTCAGACAAAGCAAATGTTCAGAAAATTTGAACTAGAGCTTCCGTTTGGAGTCACATTACGTAACATAACATTCTTTTCCTTACGATTGTCAAACGAAACGTGAGGTCAAACATTTATCATCCTCGTTCGGCAATGGGGTAAGAGCTGGAAATATTTGATTAGTTCAAGCACGTGTATAAGGCTTTTAAAGTTCAGTTAACACAACGTCCTTAAAGTGCCTAAAAATGTTCCGGATTTTCATTCAATAATAATCTTTAGTAATGGGAAAGAATTTCACTTCAGAAACTACATTTATATGCAGAATTCTCGCTCGGAAAATGATTGTTGAAATGCCTCATATTGTTTCTGTTGTGCTGTTTGTTGGCTAGATGGCGATGGTGGTGACTTGTGATTAAACTAACTTTTTCAAAAATGAAGCTGGTGCAACTATTATGATGATTGGATTGCGCGATTATTAATGATTTATTTTTTGAATACAATTATAAGATTACGTTCCTTACAAGCAATAACACAGACAAATTTCTGGATCATGTTATTTCTTGAAAGGGTGATCACAAACCACAATTGGTCACTGAATTCTTGTGATTTAATACCTTTATACATTTTTCTTTGGGACAAAGTGATAGTCGATAGGATAAAATTTATTAAAATAAGGAGCTCGTGAGGTTTCCGAGAACATTAAGCCACAAACACGTGAATTTGTCACGGAAAATTTCATCTTTTTTCCATCCGTTGGAATACTTTAAAAGACACTCAGTAAGAATCGGTTAAGAGTAGTGTTTTGCCTTCTTACCACTACTACACTACAGTACTGTGCAGTTTTCTGTACCTACTTACAAGTTGATTGGGATTGGTTTAAGGTGCACCAAAAGGCTGGAACAAATAGGATAGGTTTAGACAAGAATAAATCCTACCGTCGATTTCATCCCGTTTAGACGGGACGGCAATTTGTTAAAAAATTGATTTAAAACCGAAACAAAAATATTACAAATTACGGTAGCATAGAGTATAGCTAAAACCCGTATGATACCCAATAAAAATGGTCAATCTGGTAGTAAACGTGGCGTGATTTTTATTGCGTTCGGCTGTAAATTAAAAAAAAATATTAAAGTTAGTTTTTTTTAAATTTTCTAATAAATTAAAAGAAAAAATGTAACCGAAATAAAGTTAATTAGATCATAGGGCCGAAAGGCATTAATATTAAGTATTATAGTTTAACTTAGAGTGTCCGTTAGGGCAAGTAAGTTAGTTGTAAGTTATGGTTAATTAGGCTAGTTTTATGAATTTTTGTCTAGCTTTAAGATAGTTTTAAGAATTAGTTAATAAAAATGATTTAAAAAAAGGTGCTTTGGGCTGTCACGCCAGAGGTCTCGGGTTCAATCCCTGTCTCTGCCACCAAAAGTTTCTTACTTCACGGTCACTGCCTCTTCCGAGGAATTGACAAATCCTCCAGGAGTAATTCTTGTCATGAAAAGTTCTTTCTCAAATTAGCCGTTCGGAAAACTGTAGGTTCCCTCCATCCCTGACAACATTACTCGCACATAGGAATGGTTGAGAGTTGTTAGTCACTAGACTATAGTTCTCAACTAACTGTTGTGCCAATTAATTTCTCAAGGTCTTAATTAAATGAAATTTTAAAAAATAATAAATCACTATATTTATCTACTGCAGTTGTCAACTTTTGCGTACCCTTCTTTAAGAATTTAAAGCTTAACCACAATCACGCGTTCGGTCGTGCGGGCTTTGTCATATTGAATAGAAATAACATACTGTGATTGAAAATGTGAAAGTAAACTTTTTTTCTCAACACCCGAGGTTTGAAGCTACATTACGTTTTGCAAATTCTTAGTTCGCGTTGTATGACACATGCTACCGTAAAATACCTGTCAAAAGTCCGACCAACTTAACGCGTGGTTGTGGTTTAGTCATTACATATCTGCCTTCAATATATTTCAGTATCATAAGCAAAGGTAGCCATCATCGCCTTGTTGTTCATTGAAATAGCACTTGTATCGGGTTTTCCAATAGGGATTTAAGAGCTTTTTTAATTTTTGATGCCAACATTTTCCAAAGAGGGTTGCGAATTTGCAATGATTCACCGACCCAAATACTTCCGATGCCAACATTTTCCTTACACCTTTCGTTCCAACTAAGTTAGTATTGGGTGACCCAAAGTCAGGCCATAAAAGTATTTTGTATCAGGATCCTTGTCCCTCATCCACAAGGTTCTGTAGACCAATCCGAATTCAATTCGTTTACGCGACAACCGATGTAATGGCTGAATCACAAACACGCTTCAGCTTCGGCTTCGCCTGACGTTTACGAGTTCAGCCATAGGAATTCAATGCATGCTATCACAATTATTAATGTTTGACCTCACGTTTCGTTTGACAATCGTAAGGAAAAGAACGGTATGTTACGTAATGTGACTCCAAATGGAAGCTCTAGTTAAAATTTTCTGAACATTTGGTGAGGGAACGGGAATTCCTTTATAACACCAGGTCCAAAACATATACAAATGTTTTAAAAAGAAATGTTGCTTGGGAAGAGAATGGCCAAACCGTTAACAGACCAGGTAATTGCTTCAAGCAATAAAAACTTAAAATAATACCCTTCGTTTATTTCTGTAGTTGGCGAGGCAAGCAGCCAGCGGTGGAAGAGCCTTCGAGACCGGTTCGCTTGAGAAAAGCGCTCGATGGAGCAAAAGTGTGGGAGTGGAATTGCAGTGGGAGATAGCTGGGAGTTTTTGTTATGTGCTGAAGTTCCTAATCCCATCACTAACACCACGCAGGTTCAAACACACAATAATTGGTAGTTTCTAGTTTAAGACAATGTTTGTATGTGTTGTTGCAGGCAATTAGGGAACTACCAACAAACTGCTGCAGTTGAGGGCTCTAAGGATTTGCCGTCGCCAATCAGCGGTGAAGATTTAAATTTTGGGAATGACGACGGCAACGAGATGGTTACTACCAAGAGAGCTAGATCTTCAAAGCGAATGGTGGAAGAGGATTTTAAAACATTTCTTAGAGAATTGAATGCGACGGTGTCAGCTCATCTAAGCTCATCATCTCCTGCGCACCATGTAATTGAATTACTTACTTGTTTTTCCTTTTTGTTATTTGTATGTACATACACACTATCACATAAGTATACACCAAGAAATAAAATATTAAACTTGTAAGACCAATAAACTAGAGATATTTTAGTAAAACATAAGGCACATATTTCTTAGAGAATTTTATTTTCTATTCAAAAAAAAAAAATTAGAACTAATTTTCTTAAAACGATAAAGATAAACATTATCATCTAAAACCCTGCTTAAATTTCCAGAACAAAACTTAGTATAGGTACACTTCTAAAAATTAACAAAAAAATCAAAAAATGTTGAGAACTAGTATCTTGTTGGATAGCCTTTCGCTTTAATGACTGTTCTAATTCTGGACAAGCAACAAGTTTTTGGGTGACATTTGCGCCTGTTTTTGCCCATTCTTCTTGAATGACCTTTTTAAGCTCAGATTTGTTTTTGATGTCATGTTTTCGAATTTGGCGCTCAAAGTGATCCCAAAAATGCTCGATCACATTCAAATCCGGAGACTGCGGTGGAGTTTTGAGTTGCCTGGGCACATTATAAAGAAGCCATTCCCTGACAATATGTGAAGTATGCTTGGGGTCATTATCTTGTTGGAAGGTGAATGACCCCTCACATCCCAGGTTCTGGGCACTCTGGTGGAGATTGTTTTTCAAAATATGGAGGTAACCATAACGATCCATCGTGTTCTCGATAAATTGCCTACTCCAGATGCTGCCATGCATCCCCAAACCATAACCGATCCACCACCATGCTTTACAGTTCCAGTCATGTGCAAAGGATCTAACGCTGTATTTGGTTTTTGCCACACTTTTCCGCTCTCGTCTGACCCATGAATGTTGAATTTACTCTCATCCGAGAATATAACAGTATTCCAAAAAGGGGTTTCAATTGGGATATGACTTTTAGCAAACTCAATCCGCTTTTTGCGATTGACTTTGCTGATAAATGGTTTTTTTCTTTTAGAATTAGAGCTTAACCCGCCCTCATATGTAAGATTTGGCGGGCGTATGGTTTGGGGATTGCATGACTTACCTATCTGCTCCTTCATCTGAGCCTGCAATTTTGTTGCACTTAATTCGGATTTGTTTTACTGTGCGAATAATAAGCCGATTCTCATGCTCCGTGAAAGTTCTTGGCCGGCCTAAATAAAGAGACTGAATAAACAATTAAGCATTGAAAAATCTTGTTTTTTTTTTTTAATTACAATACCTCTCTTTGCATCGTGGTTACTTCTTTTTAAAAAGAAAATTCAACAAAGCAAACATTTTAAAAGCGAAAATAATATTAAATTCTATTACATTCATAACAACAAAACAAAATAAAATTGTCAATCAATTTATAAAAAAAAAAATAACTACCTGCTGAGTCCATATTTGCTGTAGTTTATCTATTTTCTTTATCAAAATACCGGTAAAATGTTTGCTGAACAGCTTAGAATAGAAAAGGAATCCCCGAGTTCTGATGGCATGGCGTGTAATTTGAATCAAAAGTCATGGCCATCTTTTAAAAAATTGTTTTAATTCAAAAAAAATTTAAGACTGCAACCCAAAACAACGCAACTTCGAAAATCTAACGACACACAGTAAAAATTAGTACTAATTCAGCATCGAAGCAGCTTCGAAAAAACGCAAAACGAAACGACGCAAATCGAGGTATTGGTGTATTATTTTATATTGAAAAAAGTATAACAAAAAATACACTTTTTCAGCCTGGAAATAATTGTTTTTAAATTTAGTTGTTATTCAGATATTCCTTTAATTTATCTCGCATTGCAAACGCAAGTTGAGATGAGTTGTGTGATCCAATTGACCTGCAAATTCCACAAAGTTTCGAAGTCATGAGAAATGTGCTTCCAATCACTTTCTGTTGGTGGTGAAAAATAGAAGGACATAAGGCAGTTCCAAAGAATATCGGCTGTTCTGTAAATGATGTTTGCAACAGTTGAATATCCCATACGAAACACCCACGCTAGGACTTACTTTGGTACTCCTTGTAACAAATACCTTGAAGAAAAATGTTGTAAGCAAAGAAATAAACATTTTCACTTGAATAACTTTCAATCAATCGGTTTTCTCCAACTATAGTCTTCTCCAGATGTGGTTCAATAAGAGCGCGGAGTATCTCAAATGCTTTAGGAGACATCCTTGTTATTTATCCTTCATTTGGTTAAAGTTCAGAGCATAGAATCCTTCCTCATTTCTCCGTAGATTGAGTTCCCGAACCCACCAACGTCTCTCAGTTTGCGCTTCTTCTTGCTCCATTAGCTGAACATACCCACGATAGGCTGTGTAAGCTACTTCCGCGATAATTTTAATTTTTTCGATCTCAAAATTCATATTTTGTACTGCTCGAAAAACCAAAACAAACTTTTGATACAAAATTTCAAAGCAACCTCGAAGTAGGCCCATCGTAACGCAGACGAAGCTGAAGTGTGTTTGTGATTCAGCCATAACTGTTAGAAAATGTGATTATATTGAAAATTAAATATCTAATTTGATTGAAACATTGGTTGAGCATATAAACAGAAGCATCCAAATTACGTCACGTTACTGTAAATGGCCAGCGTTATCACACCATTATTACCGATTATTTTTGGCCCGAATTTGAAGATATTGACTTGGAAGACATGAAGTTTCAAAAGAATGGTGTATAACAAGCCAAAAAGCAGAAGTTACAATCGATCTACTAAAAAGATCAAGTTTGATGAGCTTGTGATCTGAAGAAATGGGCCAGTCGATTGGCCTCCTCGTTCGTGCGATTTAACGCTTATTGAAAATTTCCCTTGGAGCTACGTTAATTCACTGGCTCATGCCAACAAGCCAACGACGCACGTTGGAAGAGTTTAGAGCCAACATCACCGAAATAAGTGGCCTATAGTCATCAAAGAATGGGTCCAATTCAAACGTACCCACGATGGCCACATGAAAAAAGTTAAGTTCCATTCATAAATATTTTAATTTTACTTCAAGCCCATAATAAAGTTTTTGCCATATCTCATCAGATTTCCGTTTTATTAAAATAATAAGTTGTCAAGTCCTTATTGGAAAATCCTTTGTATAACAGATACACTGCTGGTCCTAGGAATTGAACATTGTTCGGATAATATTTATAGGCCAAAATAGGACTTACAAGAAAAAGTGCAGTAGTATTCAAAATTCCAAATTAAAAAGATGTCTCCGTCCATTGTTCACACTTAGAAACTAATGATTAAAATAGATAGAAATTTTCAAGAATTTTCAATTTCTGTCATTGGTAACCCTGTATTTGTTAGAATACCTCTTCCATTTCCATTATGTTTACTCATCGCAACAAAAAAAGACATTACAATGATAACAACACAATTTACGATTTTAATGAACTTCTAACAAACTGCTCATCAAGTGGTTTATTCTTCTGCTCTATAGGTATAGAGATAGAGATGATGATGAGGCAATGCATCCAGCTTTGCAACTCTGATATGATTCTGTTGCATGCTTTCCTCAATAAATTCATAATGATTTGTATGCCAAATTGGTTTCTGCACTTGGCCGTTGCTGTTGGCGTGTTGGCGTTTTGTTGGCGGCACGGGGCACTTCAAACGGCTCTGCCGTCAGGGCAATAGCAGTATAGAAGCTTCATTTTAGTACGACGAGCACATACTTGTGCATAACAAACATTTATTAACGAACCTCGACGGTTTTGTCATAGTTTTTATTCAACAGAATTCAGAATCCAGAAGTAGAAGCGCAGAACTGCAACGACCTTCCTCAATTTGTCCAATATCATCATCAGCAACAATAATAGCATTATCATCATCATCATCATCATTTTGAAAATATAAACGTAACGTATTGTGATGTGATGCTCATATATGGTGATGGAGGATGGTGCGCGGTTTTCAAAACAATCAGTTGTGTTGTTCCACTAGTGAAATTAAATTTTGTAACTCAATTTCCAAAATGAAGTACATATTCCTCCTGTCCTGTTGCTCTCAGGCTTCCAGTTAAAGCGTAAGCATGTGTAATGACGTTTCACATGACAGAGAGTATGGCATTAGAGATTCTCGGATAGCCGGGTGGTTGAACTGACACATCATGAACCTATAGTACCTACAATCTATATATGTAAGTTTAATAAAATGGCTGAAGGAAGTTCTCTTCGACAATTGCATTTAGCAATCAACCCTGGGACACCAACAGCAAGTCGGTAACAAGCTAAAGCAACAACACTCCCATTGCCATATTATGTATACTTAACGGTACCTATAGTTGCTAGCCCGGGATTGTTTATTGTTTCGTATAGATGCCATTTAATAAACGTCGATTACCTAATCTATAAGTTTTGAAAAGGGGCCTGGCTGCTTAGTTGGTTGGTTGACCGTTACGATTATGTTGATGATGGTGATGGTTTTCATGGTCTTAGCTATCCTACTTAACTGGGTTAGTGGGGTATTTGGAATTGGGCTCGTAGCTGCCAGCAATCACATATTAATGGTTGCGTATCAATGGAAGCTCGTGCACAAATAACTGATTTGAAGCCGCATACCCTTAAGTGGATTAATTAAGGTGGTTGGAATTATTTGAGTTGTCTGCGCGCCAAAATTTAATCAACAGACAGACGGAAAATTAAATGTCTTCAATTATTGTCATTTGTGATCTTCTGATTATTGAGTAATGTAATCAAGAGTGATATTGAAAGTGATACGTATCATATGATGACTAGTTGTGCATGTTCCTCTTGGAAGAGCATTTGATTCATGTTTATATTTTAGATGTACCAAGAATGGGTGTGATGTTAGTTCAAAATAATTCTGAACCCAATAATTGATTTGAAGGCATATAAATGAAGAATTGATTGATCGGGATTGGAATGCTTTTGGAATCGAGTGTACCTTTAATTTCGCAAAAGAAGTTAAAGAAAGTTAAAATTAAATTGTTCGAACTTAAGAAAATTAATAAATCAGGTACAATAATAACACCACTTAAAAGTAAATGAATAAAAACAATATCATTATTAACCCTCCTTTCCGATAGAGGCAGAATTTGAAGAAGCCATATTTGATGTTTATATGGAGGGAGGTTATAAGGATCAGACCATGTAGTCTTCTTAAGGCGAAACGTATAAAGTTGCATAAAATATATTCTATCCTCTTCTTTGTATCGTACACAAAGGGGTTCATCATTGACAGCTAAGATAAAGAGTAGATGTCCTAAATGACTAGCCTGGGGAACTCCTGATTTGGCAATAAAAATGTAGGAGAAAGTACTTCTGAATTTAACTTCATAAGGCCTATTTTGAAGATAAAATTAAATCCATGTGAACTGAGGAGGAAACCCCGTTGCCTTAAGCTTAAATGTGATGATTTCATGAGGAAATTGGGCAAAATCTTTAGAACAATCAGTGTAAATAGAGTCGTTAAAGTCCCTGAAAATTAGCTTTCCGAAAATCAATAGCATATGAACAGTCATGCGAATTACTATTTTTTAGTAATTGACCGTCCATATTCGATATAGCTTAGTTTGATTAAAATAATGCCGTATTTATAGTGTCAGATGGAAAAACTAAATCGAGTTGTCGATTTAAAGAATTTTTAATACAGCTTACTTATATATAGGAGCTCTTGTGGAGACGAACTCAAAGATGCTTCTGGGTATGTTAATGTATGGGAGGTTATAGTTATATAAAAATAGTATTGCTATCCAAACCAGTGATATCCATTATATCATGGACATCGTTTAGCAAAAGCTGAGTTCAGGCTTTTTAGAGGAATGTAGGCTTTTAAAAGAAATCTTGTGACTGCAGCAATATTATATAATATCATTTCTGAAAATTAAGAACTCCGAATCCAAGGTAAGGTGTGGCTTGTGGCACCATCCTGTTAAAACCACAAGTAAATATCTTTCATTTCGGGCCCAAAACAACCGGTAAAATAAAATATGTCCAAATAATGGTGCCTGCACTAAACAGTTACTTTACTGTATGAATAGGCGATTCATGAAGCAAATGTAAATTTTCAAATCACCCATTGAGCCAATAATGAAATTCTTCAATGAAGACGATTTTGCGATGAAATTCATCATCTTGGCCCATGTTTCCCAGAGCCCAATCGTAAAAAGTTTATCGCTTCATAAGTCTATAGGATTTGGGTGTTAACAAAAGTCCTTACTCAAATTACAACATAATGTGGTCTGAGCAATACCCAATTCTTGAGAATGCCGTGGAACTGACTGATCTGGATCGTTTGCTACAGATGACCTCGGCAGCGATATGTTTGACACTTCGAAAAACTACAGAGCGAATATTTAGACTCAAATTGTTGCACTAAACTTGTTATTGCCTGTCTTCTAGGGTGAGAACAACGACTGAAAATTGGAGTTTACGCTCTAAAAGTTTGTAAATAAGCGTTACAGTTTTTCTCTATCACCCCTAACCTATTACAATATAACATAATACGAGCTGATGCAGTACGCACGACCATTGCATAAACATATAAAGATGTGTAAGAAATACATAAGTATGTATATATGATATGGCTTTTGCCATTAACTGCTTTCAAGTTCTTCTGCCTTTACCCAGTTCGAGCACCACTCTTGTGTACATTAAAGAATAGAATTCCCGAGCATAGTGTGGTACAGGACCGTCTCATAATTTTTGGGTCAAGAAAAACATCTTCCTTCCCCCCGTTTATTCCTCCATCCACTTCTTCTAAGTGTATATGATGGACAGGCTTATACCAATCGTTTATTTTCTAGACAACGACAAGCCTAGCATCTTGGGTAGTGCTCCCCTGACCATTCTTTAACCTTTCTTAGGCACAGGATTTCATATATAAAATACCTTGTTATATAAGTTATAAGAACCGAAATAATAATAAATAAAGTTGGTTACAAACCGGAGTTTTAAAACTCTAAGCCCAAGTTTTTTGCTTTCTTTGGGAAAAACCCTGGACACCGATGAGTCTACCTAAGCCAACGTTGCAGATGTTGCTAGTTAGTGTACTTTATCATGTTGAGTTTATTGTATCAATGCCGTTGACAGTTGATGATTAGTGAAAGGGTGCGTTCACAAGTTAAATTCATATTTGTCATGTCCCTATTGGAAAACCCGATATCTCGAACACGATATTGGTGACCAGCAAGCACATCAAATGAGGCGATCAGAAATTGTAGGTTTTTTAATTTTAGCCCCATGACAGCCATTTTGTTTTGCTGACATCTGTCAAATTTTTTGTTTATTATTCATTGCCCCCATTTTACGGCCGTGGTGGCCCTTCACAGTCAACTCTTCAACGCTTGGTGGACAAATTTGAGACGACCGGTTCAGTAAACAATCAGCTAACACCCCTACATTCAAGCAACGCAAGATCGGCCAAAAACATCGCCGCGGTCCGTGAAAGTGTACTGCAGGACCCAAGGCAGTTATTCCTTGTCGTGCACAAGAACTCGGCCTTTCGTAGACTTCAACTTGGCGAATTTTGCGTCGGGACTTGGGTCCTCATCTGAACAAGATCCAACTGACCCAGGAGCTCAAAGTTCATGACCATAGACAACGCCGTTTGTTCGCTGACGTTTTTAAGAGGACCTCAATTTTGGCCGAAAAATCATCTTTAGTGACGAGGCGCATTTTTGGATGAATGACTGTATTAACAAGCAAAATTGCAGTATGTTGGACAACACCAACCCACGCGATGTTCACCAGGTCAGTTGATAATACATCATCAAAAAGTTACCGTTTGGTGTGGATTTTGGGACTCCCGTCGGCGGCGTAATTGGTCCGTACTTTTTTAAGAACGACGTTAATGAGGCGGTCACTGTCCACAGCGAGCGCTACAAAATGATGATAACTCATTTCTTATGGCCCAAATTGAACCATATGGACCTAGATGCCAAGTGGTTCCAGCAGGACGGCACTACGCGCCACACAGCAAACGCCACGATTGACATTTTGCCCGCCTACCCGCCGTTATTGAAAAACCCTTTATAAGCTTGATAACAACAGCAATTTAGTTAAAATCTGGTAGGGTTGGAAGTTCAAGGCTTTAATCTTGCACATGGATCTTCTGTTCCTATTGACTCTAAACTAAGTAATCGAAGGGACAAGGGGTGATGATGGAACCCCTGCCTGATGGTTTCTCTTGGCACACACATGCCGAACAAATTTTATTCAATTTCTATTGCTATGAAGTTATGATAAGAGGATAGATTCGGTGAGATATAGAAAAGGCTTTTTATAATCTTTTGTCTGCTATAGACATCATTGAAGCCTTATAGCCTTAACATTTCTGTGTGAATTTCTAAATCAAACACAAATTTTCATTTTTAAAGAATTCCAATTCATAAACTATACATAAAAGCAAAATCCAACACAAAAAGAACACTTCAGGTATTGTGGGGATAGCTGAAACGGAAAACGCCATCAACCTTGTACCTATCTTAAACGTGCGTCTAACCTGAAAAAAGGAACCCAACGAAATCGCCTGTTGTAATATAGCAAAAATAAAAAAAAGCAAATCTAAATATAAAAGTGCGAATTCATATAGATTAAAAAAATATGCGAGGACAAGGCGTGGGCGCATCATATCTCATTCATGCATGAAGTGAATTCTTCCACCAAGGATACTGAGTAAGTAGGATAAAGGAAAAATTGAAACAGCCCTCAAAGGCAAAAACCACTATATAACACCTGAAAACACAAAGGCCATATCTGGGGCCTATCCCACAGGCATACCTCACCTATATATTATCAGGAACTCTACAAAACACGTTCAATAGCAATAGATAGGTAGGTGCTGAAAAAAATGGAAGGACGAAAAAAGTTGAAAGTAAGCCGCTTCTATACGATATGCTTTGAATGTGCTGTGCCGTGCCAGTTGCCACCCAGCAGTCACTACACCGCAAGTTGAACACAAATGATTTAGGAGGACTCGGATATCACGACTTGTTTCTTCCTTTTTGCACCTTTATACTTAAATTCCAGGCAAAAAAAGAAAAGAAAACTGAAAAAATGAAGAAACATCCTTTGCAGGGTAATAAAATGAACTTCTTTTCTGATGGCAGCAGATGAAGAAAAAAAGGAAGTATAAACAACTCAAACAAAAAGCTGAAATCGGAGGTAGAGATACCTTTACTCCTTGTCCAAAACGATGATGCTTTTTGTTAAAGAAAATATCCTCCCGATTGCTATCACTACTCGTAGTACCTACAGTTAATCTGTCATTTGATGTTGATGTATTTTGTAACTTTGCAATCAGAAGTCGTAGATCTCAAAAAATTTGGACCAAACTCTTTCAATATTTTTGGAAGAAGTTTTGTGACATAATGAAAATCGATACAAAATTGTTCATGTTGGGGGCGCGAGTCCAGTTACATAAAGGTTCAAACTCATCTCAACCTCCAATTTTTAGCCATAATAAAAATTAAAAATTAAAAAAAAAAAGATTAGATTAGTCGCGACTTTGAATCTATACTGATAAAATAAATGGTAAAGTTAGTTTTGTTTGCATGTTTGCTTGTTTGTTTGTCCGTCCTTCACGTCGCAACGGAGCAATGTTATGACATGATTTTTTGTGTGGAGGTAGTAGCAAGGCTGGGAAGTGTTTTACGGCTTTAAAATATCTCATTCACAGCTCATTCCACCAGGTCCTCCGGTAGCACATATAGATAGATATTCAATATCTCTGGTATACTGCAAAAAGAGTTCAATTTAAATAATTGTGTTTCTGAGGTATTGAAAATTTGAAGTTTATGGCCGCTGAAAAAATCTTAAGTAGTTTCAGGGTTCTGTAGTTTTATTTCTGATGGTTTTGCTTTTTTTCAAGCTTTTATACCAGTGATGAAATTCATCTGGGATGGCTCCTGACTTGCACAGATTAGGTAAATCTTTTTTTTTTCAATACTTAAAGGAATGCTGCTTGTTGATATTAACTTCTTTCAAATACATTGGCCTACCTTTACCGAAAACCCATGGTGATCGTACTTGATCTTGATCACACCAGATTGAATCTTAAAAGATTTTACATTCAATCATTTCACTTTTGCTCCGCTTTCATCCAAATTTGTATTTTTTTTTTAAATGTTAAAGTTCTCAAAAATCCAGAAAATCGGTATACAGCTTTGGGCTATATTATATACGGATTTCCTTTGCTTTTAAGTCTCTTGGAGCGTGCGAGTCATGAATCGTAGTTAGTATTGTGAGAAGATTCGACGTAATATGGCTGCCAACGCAATAGACTCCCATGTACTTACTTTTCATATCGATCGAGTCTCTAACAACCTCTTAAGAAGTCCTATTAACATTGTCCTGCAGCCATCAGAGACGCCACATCTGAACCACCACAGCGAAACCTCTGGTTTGACGATGAGTGCCGGCAAGGAGATAGCTTAATAGATTAGGCCTTTATCAGTGTGGCTTTTGGCCAGGAAAGTCCACCATTGACCAAATATTTGCATTACGGCAGATCTTGGAAAAACACCAGGAACTTCAAATCATATCGATTTCAAAGGGTTAGTGGTCAATGAGGCTAAGACCAAGTACATGCTGTATTAAAAAGGACATTGAACGACGACGTCTTCGACAAAACGTCACCATGGACAGCTTTAACTTTGAAGTAGCTAAGGATTTGGTCTACCTAGGCACCAATATAAATCCAGAAATCAACACCAGCGATTTAATCAAACGAAGTATAACTCTTGAAAATCGCTGCCTCTTTGGACTTAGGAGGCAATTGAGTATTAAAGTCCTCTCGCGAGCATCTTAAATCACCATCTATAAGACACTCATCATCCCGGTTCTCTTTATGGCGCTGAGTCCTGGAGATAGTTAAGGACTTCGTCTACCTAGGTTCCGCTATGAACGCAGAAAACAACACCAGCCCTGAGATCAAATGAAGAATAACTCTTGATAACTGCTGTTTCTTTGGGCTGAGAAAGTAATTGTCGCTATATAAGACCCTCATCATCCCCGTCCTGCTTTTTGGTGCAGAAATATGATAAAAATGGATGAAAAAACGTTTGGTCGTTTCGAGAGAAAAATTCTTCGTCTGATCTACGGTCCCGTATGCATAGAAGAGGAGTGGAGGAGAAGATGGAACGAGCTTATGGGCTGTACAGCAACATAGACTTAGCCAGTAAGTCCAACGACTAAGATGGCTGGCCCACGTAGAGCGCATGAAACCAATGCTCCGGCCCGGAAAGTCATCGAATCCACACCCACTGGACAGCGCAGTACAGGAAGACCGCGGATCAGGTGACACGCACAAGTGGAAAGTGACCTCACCCAACTTGGAGCACAAAACTGGAGACATCTAGCTAGGTATCGAGATAGATGGCGAAGTTTGTTGGATGAGGCCCTAGTTCACACAGGACTATAGCCCCACCTTAAGTAAGTTCTGAACTTATTGCAAGTGTTTACCCCGATTTATAAAACAATGTACATGACAAATTTTAGATGAACCTCAATTATGTAACGGAACAAGACTTCGTGTTACATAAATTGGGCGAAACATTATTTATAACATTGGAAAAGGAGAAAAAGTAATTATTCCTTGTATCCCAATAATTACTTTAGAAGGCCAAAAGGCTTCAATTCCGCAATAAAGTCAGTTTCAGGCAAAGTCGAATAAAACTTTATAATGTAGATGCTCTAAAGTTTTAGCGAAAATATTTTGAAAACTGACTATTTAAGGTTATTAAAATGACATCCTTTCATTTTTGAAAAGTATTTCGTTCGGTAATCGCGGCCAAAATATAATAACTTCGTTAGCTGTGAATAGAGCAATTAAAACATTATAGGCAGATTTAACCATATTCGACCAAAATAAAGCAGTTTAAATGTCAATAATAGAACGGCTTATTAATCGATCTGTAAACTGTCAAATTCTATGTCAGTGTTGTCAACTTTTTAGAAAAGTGTTGAAGTACACATATCTTATCAGGAATCCTAAAATACTTGTTAGGCCTGGACCTGATTCTGTCCATGTTATTTTATAAAATTGATTCACTGTACAAGTAAACTGCTCTGTAGCGTGCATCAAGCAACTGAGGTGCTGTTTAAGTTGAGCGATTTTTATTCCCTTTTATTGCATTGCTCAAAAAAACACTAACAAAAATAAAAAACAAAATGCCAATGCCGATTAAGTCGAAGTATAAAAAGAAATTATGAGGGATTTGTAATAAAATGAGTAAATATCAAATAAAACATTTTCAACTGCTTTGGGATTTTGTTGTATAGGTGGGTAAGGTAGGTAAAGGTATAATATAATAAAAATGGCTAGCATGCCAAAGAAGAAATAAATTATCGAGCAATCTTTATACTCACATTAATAATAATAATAATAATAATAATAATAATAATTGAAGGACGCCAAGATGAAATCGATGGTTCTCTAGGTAGGTATATAGAATATAGGTATTATTTTTTTTTATTTTTTTATATTTTTTGTTTTATTGTCTTTTTGAAGACGTGAGGTTTTGAGATTTAAAATTTAAGAATGTTGTGTCAAATTTGTTTTTATTCGAAATAAATACCTGCATTGTTTTCATGATTATAAATGTTTATGTTTTAAAAAAACATTTTGTATCCAATCGTTGAGTTTGTATTTTCTATGACTATATTACAGCTTGAGAAGATATGAAAAGGTTAAAAATGAATCAGTGTGTCAAAATAAAAGTAAAAAGTTGTTAATATATATTAGAATGTAGTTACGATTCACAGTTATAAACTTGACACTACGATATGGTAGCTGGTCTTTGTAACTATTTCCAAGAGAAATGTAGGTAATCTCAATGAACTTACATTTACATTGAAATTGGTTATATATTTGAAAACTTAATTAAATTATTTGAACTTAAAAGTAATTGACTTGACTTTGCAAAATCTGACTTCAATAAAAGTGATGAAACTGTGTAGCCTTTTGATATGGATCATGTCAAAAGTAAGTTTATACAACATTTTGAATTCATTTGATAATGTTATATCGATTTCAGAGTCTTTGCTGAAAATTTATAAAAATTGTTGTTCGTGAAAATGGTGTATTAAAAATTTGAAAAAGCTTTTCACTTTTGAAAGCCGTACCATAATTAATGGAGATAAGCTACCTCCATTAATTATTATTTTCAAATTCGACGCAGTTCAAACACGATGAACCTCAATTGGTTGCTTCCCAGGAAGTGTGCTGCATGCTGCTTTAAAGGAAGACAGGATGGAGACTCTTCTATCAAAAGGAAAAAGTTCGTAGCGAATAAGGTCAATTAGATCAAACTGCTGTTCTCTTTTACTATGGCCATTCTAGCCATATCAACTTGCAGACCTCAAAAATAAAATTCAGTTTGATCGTGTCCCGAGTCATTTAACGGATAAACTAGAGTCGCTTGACAAATTTGTTTTTCGCCAAGTTTAAACATCTTGGAAAATAGCTCTTATTTACTATGGTAAAAACATAATGGGCCAAGGAAGTTGTCGCCTTCCAAAATGCAATTTTTCTACCAATACCTACGGGAAAAACAATTAAACATCTTCAAATTTGGAGTTTACCGGAATTTTCTTATTTAATCCGACTAAATTTAATGCAAAAGAAGAAGCTATTTAGAATAAAATGTTTAAAGCCTTTTGAACTGTTTAAGATTTCTTTCCACTGAGTTTTGTTGAAGCTATGAAACAATCAGTACACATTTTACAAATGTGTAACAGCACCTCCGTTCTAATCTAAAACTAATCGAGGGAGTCAAATTCGACGGTGGCTCTCTTTTTGTATATGTTTATATTAACTACATATAAAAAATGAAGATGTGCATATAGTGTGTTATTACACTGACACTCTGACTTTCTGTATGTGTGTTATTACACCCAGACTTTTTGTATGCTGCGTGTTTCGCATATTTTCTTTTGAACACTCATCCCGTCAATCTCGCATTATTACACTCGGATTGTTTTCGGTTGCGTGTTTTTGACACTTCTCTTTCATTTTTTGTTCTCATCAACAAAGTCAAAGTGTGAAAATAATTAAAAAAAACTGCACTTTATACTACAGCAATGATTATTGACATCATGAATACGGATAATTATTCAGAATAATGTAAAAATAGGAATTGGATTGAAATCTGGAAAGAATCCTTCATTTTCTCGACAAAAGAACTAAAATCAAATGATAAACCATCGTTTTTAAATTATAAAAGGATGAATGAAGAAACTTTTAACCTGCTTTTCATTGAAAACGACATAAAAAAATACAATTTTGAGGGCCAGAAAAGTTGGCTATCACTTTGTTTTTCAACGGGTGAAACATTCCAAAGCTTAAACTACCAAGCTAGACTCTTTCAATCATTCCTTCATTTAACTTCATTATAAGGTCTTTGCTCCACTTGAATTTGTCCGGTGGAACATTTCTTGTTTACTCGGTTACACTAGAAAGAATAATAAAGCAACACCAAGAAACAAAGAAGGGCAAGAAAAACAAACGTCAAAAACCATCCAAGACAATCCTGAACCCAGAACTCTGCGGGTTAAGACTTTTTAAAGCATTTCTATTTCACCTACTTTCTCTTTCGCACTTATTTGCGTCTTTCGAAAAACGTCTGAGTGTAATAACACACATACTCACCACCTTTGAAAAATGTCAGATATAGTCAGCTGTTCAAAGGTGTTCAAAGGAAATAGATTGTGGATGATCAACTTTTTTGGTACTCTCATTGTGTTCAATTGGGAGTAATATCATTCGAAAATGAAGTGAAATTAATTACTCTTGTTAGGTGCGAGAAAAATGAAGATTTAGAAAGAATTCTAAATTTCGTATTTAGAGAAATATTTGTTTGTTATTTAAAGTCAGTTTAAATCATTAAAAAAGAGGCTGGGATGCGACCCACACTGATAACTTCCCATCCCGTCTGTCGATTTGTCTTGCTTAAAAGTTTGTCTATATGTATCAATTTTTACCAAATTTGCGTACTATTTTTTGTAGATTTTATTTTTTATGAAAAAACGAACTGTTGGATTTTTATAAAAAAATTACTGAATATCGGAAACAATATTTTCTGTGAAATAAAATAAGTTTGAAGCCAATATTTTTAATTTTTGAAAAGCTATTTGAGTCGAAAGTAAATTTTTACCAAGTTTTAGCATTGTTTTTTTTTAGGTTTTTATTTTTTGTAAAAAAAACTGTCAATTCGATTTTTTGCAAAATGATTCCTAATGTTGAAAACAATATTTCTTATATAATAAAATTAGTTTGAAGCCAATATCTCAAATTTTTGAAAAGATATTTACGTCGAAAAACAATTTTTACCAACTTTTATAATTTTTTTTTTTAGATTTTTATTTTTTGTAAAAAACTGTCAATTCGATTTTTTTTTAAATCTTACTGAATGTTGACAACAATACTTTTTAAAAGATAAAATTAAATGGAAGCCATACTCTCAAAGTTTTGAAAAGACATATGAGTCAAAAATCAATTTTTACCAACTTTTGTTAAAATTTTGTTTAGGTTTTTAATTTTTTGTAAGAAAAATTAATTTTTTTTTTTTTTTCAAAATTTTACTGAATGTTGACAACAATATTTCTTGAAAGATAAAAGTAGTTTAAAGCCAATATCTCAAAGCTTTGAAAAGATATTGGAGTCGAAAATCAATTTTTACCAACTTTGAGTAATGTTTTTTTTAGGTTTTTTTTTTTATAAAAAAAAATGTCAATTAGAATTTTCTCAAAATTTTATCAGATTTTGAAAACATTATTCTTCGTTACACAAAATTGTTTTGGAGATGAAATCATATTTAAGTCGTAAAATTTTTGAGGTAACAAATTTTTTTTTTCAGTTTTTTTGATTTATAAAAAAAACTGTTAATTGAATTTTTTACAATATATAATACAAAATTTAATTGAAGTCGCTAGCGTTATTGGTTCCTGAGATATTTAGGGTTAACCAAAATTTTCACCTTTTTCTTAAACAGCTATGGTAAAAAAACCACCCACGCAATTTTCTTGAGAGCCCTTTCTGCCTTATTATCTGTATAACAAAATTTATTTGAAGTCGATATCTCTTCTGGTTCTTGAGCTATGGACGACGAAAAAAACGTCGCGAACGTACGGACGTACGGACGTACGGACATACGGACATACGGACATACGGACATACGGACATACGGACATACGGACATACGAAACATACGGACATACGGACATACGGACATACGGACATACGGACATACGGACATACGGACATACGGACGTACGGACGTACGGACGTACGAACGTACGTACACACGCACGCACAGACATCTTTCTAAAAATCTTTTATTTCGACTCTAAGGACCTTGAAACGTCGAGAAATGTCAAAATTGTCAATTTGACAAATCGGACCCATTACAATAACTTCCTATGGGAAGTTAATAAGTAAAATAAATTAAGTGGCGAAATTGTCCAATGAGAACTAGGACCTAGAAACATACAACTCTCAAAGCACTTTTCATGACTACTACTATCAATATTTTAATTACTTACTTACTTAAGGTGGCGCTACAGTCGGGGCGGATCTGGGCCTCAACCAACTTGCGTCTCCAGCCAGCTTGGTCCCTAGCTAGCTGTCTCCAGTTTCGCACGCCAAGTTGGTTGAGGTCTTCACCCGCAGGTGGTGCCACCTGCCATCATTGACCACTAAACTCACTTCTCCGCTTCCGTTGCAATACTCAAAAAATGCTCCACTGACATCACGCTTTGATCTTCCAACTATGTCAATATTGTCTGCGTATCAGAGTAATTGGATGGATCTTTGAAAGATTGTGCCTCTAGAATTGACGGTTGAGTTTTGAACAATTCTTTACAAAACGATGTTAAAGAATTCGCATGACAGTGCATCTCTAAAACCTGTTTTGACATCAAATGCATCAGCGTGTATTCTCTATCGTCATTCTGCACAAAGGAATAAGTTTGACAGGAGTGCCTAAACTAGACATTGCTCTGTAGAGCTCTTCCTTATATCGGGTGATTTTTTAAGAGCTTGAGAACTTTTTTTTAAAAAAAAAAACGCATAAAATTTGCAAAATCTCATCAATTCTTTATTTGAAACGTTAGATTGGTCCATGACATTTACTTTTTGAAGATAATTTCATTTAAATGTTGACCGCGGCTGCGTCTTAGGTGGTCCATTCGGAAAGTCCAATTTTGGGTAACTTTTTCGAGCATTTCGGCCGGAATAGCCCGAATTTCTTCGGAAATGTTGTCTTCCAAAGCTGGAATAGTTGCTGGCTTATTTGTGTAGACTTTAGACTTGACGTAGCCCCACAAAAAATAGTCTAAAGGCGCCAAATCGCATGATCTTGGTGGCCAACTTACCGGTCCATTCCTTGAGATGAATTGTTCTCCGAAGTTTTCCCTCAAAATGGCCATAGAATCGCGAGCTGTGTGGCATGTAGCGCCATCTTGTTGAAACCACATGTCAACCAAGTTCAGTTCTTCCATTTTTGGCAACAAAAAGTTTGTTAGCATTGAACGATAGCGATCGCCATTCACCGTAACGTTGCGTCCAACAGCATCTTTGAAAAAATACGGTCCAATGATTCCACCAGCGTACAAACCACACCAAACAGTGCATTTTTCGGGATGCATGGGCAGTTCTTGAACGGCTTCTGGTTGCTCTTCACTCCAAATGCGGCAATTTTGCTTATTTACGTAGCCATTCAACCAGAAATGAGCCTCATCGCTGAACAAAATTTGTAGATAAAAATGCGCGAAACACATTTCGAACCGAACACTGATTTTGGTAATAAAATTCAATGATTTGCAAGCGTTGCTCGTTAGTAAGTCTATTCATGATGAAATGTCGAAGCATACTGAGCATCTTTCTCTTTGACACCATGTCTGAAATCCAGCGTGATCTGTCAAATACTAATGCATGAAAATCCTAACCTCAAAAAAATCACCCATTAGATGCTGTCATTTGCGGCTTTAAAATCGATAAAGAGATGGTGGGCATCGATTAAAAGTGCCTGGGTTTTTTCCAAGATCTGCCGTTGTGTGAATATTCGGTCAATGGTGGACTTTCCTGGTCTGAAGCCACACTGATAAGGACCTATCAGGTTGTTGGCGAACGGATTCAGACGTTCACATAACAAAGCAGAGAGGATCTTATATGCAATGTTAAGGAGACTGTAGTTGGCGCATTTTAGAGGGTCTCCTATCTTATGTATTGGGCAAACTATGCTGAGGATTCACTCATCGGGCATGCTTTCTTCCGACCATATTTTACAGATGAGTTGATGCATTATTATTTACTTACCATGTTATGACGAAATCATAAAACGAAAACCACAGCGGAAAAATATTTGTGGAGAGGTCTGTCTGGAAGTTGAATTTCACTGCTTGTCTTCATCACTTGTTGCAAATCACCAATAACATCCTGAGTTTTCGATTCAGAAATGCAATGTTGGAACACATTAGGCAAATCCATTTTATTTTAAATTTTAAATCAAAGTCAAAACACCGAAAGTCACGAGTAAACAATTTTTGTTTTCAATAAAAAAATTAAACGTCAAAATTTAGCAAGCAATTAATGTGCTGGACAATTAAATTGAGAACGAAAAGAGTGGAGAATTGTACTAAGAAATCTAGTACAGCTCTCCACTAAAATGTCACATTTCATCGTTCAGCAGCGTACTGAAAAACGAAAAGCACAGCGAAATTTTTCGTTTATGATTTCGTCATGTCATTTTTGTATGGGAAATTTCGTTTCGCATCAGCAGCGTACTAGGCTTTACATGGGGGTCGAGTTTACATGGGGTCGAGTTGAGATAGACCATTTCGGGCAAATGTCAATTCTGGACCCAGATAGAGATTTTTAAGGAAAGAGATGAATAATGCACGTTTACACCTTTCGTTTTTTTTGTTTTTATTTGTTCAATACTTACCTTTTGTTTATGTTCATGTGACCGGTTATTCTAGTTGTTTTATGTACCAACCAAAGTTTAACATCCAATTCTAAGGTAAAAATAAAACAATGCAATTAGACCCTTAACCTTATATGCCATCTATCTACTGAAGGTTACAACATGGAATTTCATTTTTGTTTGTAAGTTCTAGTACATATTAATGTGGGTCTGAATGAAGTTCGAATTCGAAGATGGAAAAAGATGAATAGGGAAATGAGGATTTTTGCTCACCCATTCGAAGAAATGGAAAGAATACGAAGAAGGAGAGATGTGAATCGGGTGATGTTTGTGCAGTTAGGTTGATCGTACGATTACGATTAGTTTTTTTTGGTGGAATGTTAGTCGGCAAGTGTCGAAGGTTTTGTTTTCCGTTTTTCTTGTTTTTTGTTGAGATCGGGATTTTTGAAAAGGAGGAGAAAAGGGGTGAAAAGAAAATCGATCGAGAAGCAGTTCGGTTGTGGGATTTCAGCCAAAGTTCTTTTAAAGAAAAAAAAAGCGATAATTAAAACAAACCGAATAAAATTTAAATAAACTTTGGTGAAGTCAAAAAAAAAAAAAGAAAAAATTAAAAAAATTCAAGAGTGGTGAGGTGTTTTTTTTTTGGTTGAGATTCGAAAGAAAGCGATCGAGAAGCAAGCAGGCTGTAATAGTGCGGCCATAGTTTTTGTTGCAAAAATTAAATAAACCGAATAAAATAATAAAAGTTATTTAGTTAAAAATAAAATTCAAAAAAATTGAAGAGTTGCAAAAAGGCTAAATTGAACGCAATCCCAGTTTGAAGCTATCTTATTTTTGGAATTTAATTTCCTTTGCTAACGTGTGGTGAACAAAAAAACAGTGACGTTTGCACCAGCCAACCCTGTCCATCGGAGCACCCCGGCTCACTTGAGCACCGGTCCGTGTAACCCATTACCCTGAAACAAAAAAAAAAAAAAGAAGAGAAAACTAAAACTCACTCTCAAAGGAAAGAAAAAGTCGTAAAAAATAGAGAAACCAGAGAAAGGAGTTCATTCCATGTGACCAGCTGTTTTCAGATGGATAAGTCGATATATGTGTTTGTGTTTGTCTTTATTTATTAAAACATTTTTTTTTGGGCGTCAAAGTTACCATATTTTACTTTTTTTATTAATTTATTAATTAAAATTCTTTCTAAATGCTACTCTGTAAGCAATAAAAAAAAAACTTTTTTTTTGAAAGGGTCAGCGCGAAAAAAAAAGTTGTGTTGTTGATTTTTCTAGGTAGAACCCACCTCCACAGAGCTCTATAGGGGTAGGTGATCCTGGGACGTTGTTTTTTTGATGAGTAACAGTAATACCAAAAAGGGTATTTGGCTGTTACCGTTGTTTTCTTCGACTCTAATGAATTGTTTTTTTTTTTAGTTGCGTTTTGTGTTTTTCTCTTAGTTTCGTTCGGTTAAACTTTTGATTAATACATTTTGTCAATTTGATTTTGTTAATTTGATTTTGTTCGCATTTTTGATTTTTTTGGTTCATTCAAAAATGATTAATTGTAAAAATAAAACTTGACGCCCTGGATGAAAAAAAGAAAGCTTTAGTTTTTTGTTGGTTTCCGTTTCAATTGAATGAAACGATGGCTTATTGAAGAACTTTTCAGGGGTGCCGATGGTAGCTGATTTTTCAACGATGGTAAGGACCTGATTTCCACTGGAACGGTAACGTATTTGGGAAAATCCAAACATGACCAAGGAGTTTCATGGTTGGGTGTGTAAAGGCCACACTGCATTCACACCGGCAGTGCCCTTGGGGTGGTGAACGTCCATCCGTTTTGTTTTTAGGAAACCGGTCTGATATATGTTTTTGGCTGCTGGTGACATTTGCTTCCGGGAACAAGATCCCCCCACTTCCGACGAGCTGACGCTGCGCATAGCAAGCAGGCCACGTTCTCGGGAGTAGACACACTTTCCCTTTTTCCTGGTGTTCCTCTTTCCTTTTCCAGATGTTCCTGCCACGGTAAGGTAGTTTCACTGCCTTATCGACTTGTCCTCATCCACGCTCCTCTCCCCTCCACTAACCAGCAACAACACACCAATCGGCAAATTGGCTTCGCACTCCACTGGAAGCTGAAACTGATGATTCGTCCCTGTCGACTTGTGTTGCTGTGGAAGAATAGCATTGATAGCCGATTCCGTTTTAACCTCGAGTCTATTCAATACAATTCTCCTGGTATGAGCCATAATACCAAAAGCGTTCTCAACAACTCTTCTCGCCTTCGCTAACCTACAAAAAATTAATTAGGACGCCGAGTCTAGGAACAATATTTTTTTTTTAAACCTTACCTATAATTGAAAATCCTTTCTTTTACCGAGAGTTTGTGGCCCGGATAAGGCCGAAGAATTGTTGTCTTTAATGCAAAGCCTTCATCCCCGATTAAAACAAATGGATTTTTGTTTGTTGTTCCAGGAAGTGGTGCGTCTTCCGGCTGGTTAAGGTGTTCAGGATTCTTAAGCCATGCACTCCCGAAAGGTGAATTTGAAAAAACGGTAGAATCAGCATTGCTGCCATACGCACCTATATCGATTATAACAAACCGATATCTTGGATCCACAGCCGCCATGAGATTGTAGGAGAATCTTATAATTAAAATATAAAGCTTCATCTATTGCGGTTAAGCAATTGGGAAAATTCCAATATTGTTTAAAATCGTTGGATATTTTAAACCAATCAGCAATAGTTCGTCTGCTGGGAATGCCTTTTTCAAGGCATTTTAGAACAATTGCGTCTATAGTTTTGTTAATGACACATCTTATGGTTGACACTCCCATCCTGGACCTAAATCCCAAATCGAAAAAACTCGTGCCGGTAGCTAAAAATCTGTAAACTTCGGTACAGTTAATTTTTTGACGCAGCACTTTTATATTTAATCTTACATACCTCAAAGTTATGACCAGCTTCTCTTTAGGAGAAATTAAATCTCCTCTAAAGATCAAGTGGTTTGGTTTTAGTTCATCTTCAATCAAGTCAAGAATGCAATTAAATTTTTCTATGGACATGCGAAAATATTGGTGGAACCGTCCAGGATAATTTTCAAGTTTGTTAACTAGTAAAAAAATCTCCTTTTTGTGACGATCCATATTGAGTGGATGCACATGTAAATATTTTCTTTTTTTTAAATTTTTACAACTCATAAAACTTCTCAGAAGCCACTTTTTCCGAAACAAATTATGTTTTGTTTTTAATACTCTCATCATTTTTGGCAAATCTTTCGAGTTAACAAGCACAGGGGTTTGTTGAAAATAAATTCAGTTTGAAGTATAGAAAGTGAGGCATCGCAAAACCTCATACGTCAGATCCCATATAAAAATAAAATACCCTCACATTTTTAACAAGTAATTTAATTCTACTTAACATTTTTCTCTTAACATTTTCCCTGGGTCAAATTGACAATCCGTCGCTGTCTGCTAATAGAAATAAAGCTCATGCAAAAGAAAAGTCAAAGTATGCGAACATCCATAGTTCGTAGTTCGTAGCTCATGTGCAAGATGCTTAAGAAATCTTAACCTTGTTACACTCTTTCTGAACACCGCCTTTCTTGTTTTGATTGTTCCTTACATCTATATGCAACTTAGAGAAAAAGAAGAGAAAAACAAATTCACCACGATCTACTGTCATAACTTTTCCCGTAATTTATTGACAAACAAAATTATTTTGCTAGAATTAATTTGAATCATATTTAGTATTTTTCTAGATATAAAACCGACAAGGTGTTATTAAAGTTAAAGAAAGAAATGTATGAGAATTACAAATAATATAATGGGACTTAAGTAGCCTTCTTGGCTAGTAATAAACACAAATGAGAAATGTCGTAATCCCAGAACTGAAGTTTTTTTGTGTACTCTTCCCCGAGGTGAAAACAAATATACACCGATAACAAAATGCAAGCAAAAGGTTTCGAGGGGACAGAGACGAGGAAATTTGACTCTGTCGATTAGTTTTTCTCTCTGGATTGAGATGCCATCCACATTAAATAGTACAAAATTACCAGCCGATATATTTCCTCTTTTCACTGGGACCAACTTCTAATTTTACATCTTGGTAGGTGTCAAACTCTCGAGGGACTCAAGCCTTATTCAGACTGAATCACGATTATCTCTACAAACTATGATATGATACCTCTTACTAAAGCTGAACTTAAGTTAATACTCTTGCATTTATCTCTTGAGATCAGTTTGACTTTTTTTATTTTATTTTTTCCCTTTTAAAAGAACTTTTTGAAAATATCTTTAGTCCACGAAAACTTTTACTAAGCCTGAAGAACAAAGAAAGACAGTGCCACGCTTATAACACATGAAATACGGAGAAGTTTCGACAGCAAATGAAGTGCTCAATCGTTTAAAACAAGCTGAAAAGCTGTCAAAAAAGAGACCTAGATTCTAGAAAGAAAAACGATAGAAAGTAAAAACCTTTTCAAACTTTATGTATGTGGAATGCAAGTGCAGAACAACTACAGGAAATTGAATGCGTGGACATTGCTGGCATCAACAATCAAAAGCAAGGAAATGTTGTCTCACGTCAATTTTAAGGTTGGAAAAATGTTTACTTCATTTTTATAGCACTTTTGTGTGGTTTCCAAAGTTGTAGAAGAAGATGAGAAAACTGGTAAAAAAATTATAGATTCATCAAAAACAAAGTATCAAGCTGTCAAAAATGACAAAAATTTGGTAAATCTGTGGATTGTTGCCAAAACCAAAAACCACTGTTTTGAATGGTACTTGCAAGTACCAGTTTTTGAAATTCATTTTTTTTTATTTTTATCTTTTGATTTAAAATGAAGAGCTTATGCTACATCAAAAAAATCTCAATGATTGATCATTTTTGTAAACTGAATTTCAGTTTATTTGTATAGGCCTCTTTGGGGCTATACGAGTAACTTTTGTCTGCTGGTTTCGTCACTATTTTAGTTCCCTGGGCAATTTTTTTTTTAGTTTTCTTTAAGTTCTTTGGACTATTAAAAAACTGTTGAAATTGGATTTCGTCTTATGAAAGCTTTCATGCATTTTCTCCCCGATCAATGGGGGTATTTTTCTTTTCTAATAAACTCATCAACTTAAGTTAATAGCTGTTAAACATATTTACTCCAATTTTAAACCATTTCTATAATCTTTTTATAACACTGATTTTGGAGGTCATGTTATATTTTTTAAATATTTAGCTATTCCTTGAAAACGAAACATAAAGTTTTGAAAAAAAGGTTGTATGCACGTGTTTCATAAATGGTAAACACTCTTAAAAGATAGGCAATAGGGAAAGTTATAATGGATTTACTGCCACCATTTCAGATAGTGTTCTTTTTTGTTTATAACGGCTTCGTTTAAATATCTGTTGTCTACCTCAGTTGGTTGCGTTTGGTCGAATGCTTTTTGGAAGCAGTCTATAAATGAACATCTCTGCGTATTTAGCTTGATTTGATAATCTAAGTGAGGTACCACCTATACTAGGAATTGCATAATGTGGTATATGTCTTGTTTGTAAAGAGTACTAAGTCTGTTTTAAGTTTAAGGTTAATCGCCAAGCCACAGTTTTTTGTCCATGTTTAAATTCTGGATAATGCTTGACACCATTGTATTCGAGTTTGGTAAGGATTTCAATTATCTTGTTTACTATTATTTACGGGTTGGAAGCATAATCCCGAATACCGCATAGATTTGTGTGAGCATTAAATTTTAATTTCTATACTTACCCACTTCAGGTCGCTTCAAGTTCCAATTGACTACTTTTAATTAAAATTTTTGAAAAATTTTGAAAAAGCTTCTGATTTTTCGTAAAATTAGCTCAAAGCAGTAGCAAATTATCTTGTTGTATGAATTGAGAATAACATTTGTTCGAATTTTACTTTAGGTAAATTTCTTAAAAGTATGTTTTTCATTTTAAACGTGCATAGTGCAATTTACGAATTCAGAACAAAAATAATAAGTTTCATTTTCAGGATTTGGGGGTTTTCGGGGTTTTTGCTTTTCAGGATTTTGGAATTTCGTGATTTTGGTTTTAGAATTTTCGGGATTTTGGGTTGTCGGGATTGTTTGCGTCTCCCATTATTAACTTCCTCATTTTCAAAACGGTTCTTATATTTTTTAAATTGTTCTCGAAAACTATCAAAAACAAGTTTTAATTTGAAAATAAAAATGTCTTTATATTCTTAATGTAAATTGCAAATTTTATTGTTTCGTGAAACAAATTTCTATGTAAAATAACAGAACTTTTCAGAAAAGACTTTGCACTCTGTAAATTGGAGTTTGCTGAAATACATATATTTGCAAAGTGGAAACATTTTAAATTCTAATTTCTAATTTTCTCTGTGCAAATTTGCGTTTGGTGACACGTGCAAAGTAAAACTGCAAATTGAAAAGTGTTTGATGAAAAAAGGCCCAGTTAACTGTTAAGTAGAAACTTTTATATTATGTACGTAAACTTTAGCTAAAATATTTTCTATCGGTTATTGTAATAACTGGTAACTTTGATATCGAGTAATTGGTTAAAACAGTACCCAACGATTAACAGGTTCCTTGTAACAGACATTGAAAAATAGAAAAATGTAAAAATTTTCAATTGTTGGTCTTTGAAACTAATAATGAGTAATGTACAGATCTATTATTGTCAAAGAAAGTGCCAAATGTCCAGATGTTAACCCTGTCCGGATACTAGTGCGTTTACCCTTATTGCTGCCATTTTTAATTTTCAGAGTGTTAATGATGGTTCGTTTTTCAGCAATTTAAGCCCGTAAAGAGACTTGTATTAAGGTACGTGTAAACGTTTTGTGCAAAAGAATGACTTTCTTAAGGAAGTTCTTATTATCAGCATCCTTTTCAATTTATTTCAATTAACAACTTTCAGGTAAAGAAGGTATACTGGGTACCAACATCACCGTTTGAAATAAAATAAAATAAAATAATGTTACAAAAAAAAAAAAACAATAAGGAATATAAAATGAACAAAAGCTTTCAAAGGTGGAGTCGATAATCAAAATGTGCAAAAAAGCTAGCGACTAAGATGTCTCACTGCAGGAATTTACTTTGAAAAATGTTGTGTTCAATTATAAAGAATACAAAGATAAAGTTGCAGAAATCAAGTTAAGCATTTTGTATGATCCCGAAGCAAAGACAAAATGAAAACGAACGGTAACAAAAAAGGACTCTTTATATATCACGTCACCATGGTATCCTGCTTTTGACTCTTTGTTAGATTAAATTCCAATTAAATTCAAATTAAAGGCTAAAACAAAAACAACTCAGGTTAGTTGTAGTTGTTTTTTTTGTGAGTTTAATTTAAAATGTCCGCTCTTCGAAAACTCAAAGGATAGATTTTATTTACTGCCGATAAAAGTAGAGTAGATAGGTATTATTTAGAAATTTGCATTCATTGCTCATCAGAGCATAATTTGCACAAAGATTATTATTATCAAGCTGGATTTACAAGGTATATGTAAGCTTATTTCGTTTATATTCGAAGGCACGAATCAACCATGATAACAACAAAATGTCCCCATAAAGTGCTTCCAAAATTCATTCAATTATTTCAAAAATTCCTCTTCGAATTTTGAAAATTACATAAAACATACATACAGATATATTGCATAAATTTGCACTTTAGTGTTGGTCTTTGCATAGTGGAGATAGAAGAACGAGATTTTTCACTAAACAACAAAAATTATTTGTAGATAGTAGTTTCTGGCAGGCTTACCAGATTGGGCTATTTATCGGAAATATTCTATTCTATTCTATTCTATTCTATTCTATTCTATTCTATTCTATTCTATTCCATTCTATTCTATTCTATTCTATTCTATTCTATTCTATTCTATTCTATTCTATTCTATTCTATTCTATTCTATTCTATTCTATTCTATCCTATTCTATTCTATTCTATTCTATTCTATTCTATTCTATTCTATTCTATTCTATTCTATTCTATTCTATTCTATTCTATTCTATTCTATTCTATTCTATTCTATTCTATTCTATTCTATTCTATTCTATTCTATTCTATTCTATTCTATTCTATTCTATTCTATTCTATTCTATTCTATTCTATTCTATTCTATTCTATTCTATTCTATTCTATTCTATTCTATTCTATTCTATTCTATTCTATTCTATTCTATTCTATTCTATTCTATTCTATTCTATTCTATTCTATTCTATTCTATTCTATTCTATTCTATTCTATTCTATTCTATTCTATTCTATTCTATTCTATTCTATTCTATTCTATTCTATTCTATTCTATTCTATTCTATTCTATTCTATTCTATTCTATTCTATTCTATTCTATTCTATTCTATTCTATTCTATTCTATTCTATTCTATTCTATTCTATTCTATTCTATTCTATTCTATTCTATTCTATTCTATTCTATTCTATTCTATTCTATTCTATTCTATTCTATTCTATTCTATTCTATTCTATTCTATTCTATTCTATTCTATTCTATTCTATTCTATTCTATTCTATTCTATTCTATTCTATTCTATTCTATTCTATTCTATTCTATTCTATTCTATTCTATTCTATTCTATTCTATTCTATTCTATTCTATTCTATTCTATTCTATTCTATTCTATTCTATTCTATTCTATTCTATTCTATTCTATTCTATTCTATTCTATTCTATTCTATTCTATTCTATTCTATTCTATTCTATTCTATTCTATTCTATTCTATTCTATTCTATTCTATTCTATTCTATTCTATTCTATTCTATTCTATTCTATTCTATTCTATTCTATTCTATTCTATTCTATTCTATTCTATTCTATTCTATTCTATTCTATTCTATTCTATTCTATTCTATTCTATTCTATTCTATTCTATTCTATTCTATTCTATTCTATTCTATTCTATTCTATTCTATTCTATTCTATTCTATTCTATTCTATTCTATTCTATTCTATTCTATTCTATTCTATTCTATTCTATTCTATTCTATTCTATTCTATTCTATTCTATTCTATTCTATTCTATTCTATTCTATTCTATTCTATTCTATTCTATTCTATTCTATTCTATTCTATTCTATTCTATTCTATTCTATTCTATTCTATTCTATTCTATTCTATTCTATTCTATTCTATTCTATTCTATTCTATTCTATTCTATTCTATTCTATTCTATTCTATTCTATTCTATTCTATTCTATTCTATTCTATTCTATTCTATTCTATTCTATTCTATTCTATTCTATTCTATTCTATTCTATTCTATTCTATTCTATTCTATTCTATTCTATTCTATTCTATTCTATTCTATTCTATTCTATTCTATTCTATTCTATTCTATTCTATTCTATTCTATTCTATTCTATTCTATTCTATTCTATTCTATTCTATTCTATTCTATTCTATTCTATTCTATTCTATTCTATTCTATTCTATTCTATTCTATTCTATTCTATTCTATTCTATTCTATTCTATTCTATTCTATTCTATTCTATTCTATTCTATTCTATTCTATTCTATTCTATTCTATTCTATTCTATTCTATTCTATTCTATTCTATTCTATTCTATTCTATTCTATTCTATTCTATTCTATTCTATTCTATTCTATTCTATTCTATTCTATTCTATTCTATTCTATTCTATTCTATTCTATTCTATTCTATTCTATTCTATTCTATTCTATTCTATTCTATTCTATTCTATTCTATTCTATTCTATTCTATTCTATTCTATTCTATTCTATTCTATTCTATTCTATTCTATTCTATTCTATTCTATTCTATTCTATTCTATTCTATTCTATTCTATTCTATTCTATTCTATTCTATTCTATTCTATTCTATTCTATTCTATTCTATTCTATTCTATTCTATTCTATTCTATTCTATTCTATTCTATTCTATTCTATTCTATTCTATTCTATTCTATTCTATTCTATTCTATTCTATTCTATTCTATTCTATTCTATTCTATTCTATTCTATTCTATTCTATTCTATTCTATTCTATTCTATTCTATTCTATTCTATTCTATTCTATTCTATTCTATTCTATTCTATTCTATTCTATTCTATTCTATTCTATTCTATTCTATTCTATTCTATTCTATTCTATTCTATTCTATTCTATTCTATTCTATTCTATTCTATTCTATTCTATTCTATTCTATTCTATTCTATTCTATTCTATTCTATTCTATTCTATTCTATTCTATTCTATTCTATTCTATTCTATTCTATTCTATTCTATTCTATTCTATTCTATTCTATTCTATTCTATTCTATTCTATTCTATTCTATTCTATTCTATTCTATTCTATTCTATTCTATTCTATTCTATTCTATTCTATTCTATTCTATTCTATTCTATTCTATTCTATTCTATTCTATTCTATTCTATTCTATTCTATTCTATTCTATTCTATTCTATTCTATTCTATTCTATTCTATTCTATTCTATTCTATTCTATTCTATTCTATTCTATTCTATCTATTCTATTCTATTCTATTCTATTCTATTCTATTCTATTCTATTCTATTCTATTCTATTCTATTCTATTCTATTTTTTTATTCTATTCTTATCTATTTTTGGCTACAAATGTTCATAATGGCTACAATATGTTCATAAGTTCAATACAGGGCAACCCTGGTTGCTGCCACTATCCCACCGACACTTTCATCGTGGCCCTTGGTTATTTCGCGATATTCGATTCGATAGAGCTAGAGGTAAATATAAGGCTAATAAAGAGGCAAAGGCTGGGCATTGTTATCGAATAAGTCATTTCCTATTCAATGGCGAGGTACAAATGGATCGTGTTTCCTGTGAACGAATAAATTTCCGGTTGCATTTAACGGGATTTTCTAAATTTTTCGATTGAAATCGAGTACGAATTAAGTATCTTTTGTCTGTGTTGAGTTTTAGTCTATATAAATAGTACTAACAGCGGAAGTATACAAGTTACGAGTGTGTATAGTATACTCACTACTTAAAAATATCCTAAATTACTGGCTTGCTAAACCAAAAATAGTGAAAATGGATTTCCTGTAATCTATTCGTTATGTAGATACGAACAAATTAACCAAAATTAAACTCTTTGGTGGAAACGAATGTGAGCACTAAATTAAATTGTGTAAGTTAAACGTTTATATAAATAATTCACCTAACTAGATTTATGAGTGCCTGATTTGTATTCATGCTCTTGCATACGTTATGCGATAAATGCGGTTTATAGAGGATGTGAGGTCTTATTCCAAACAAAGTGGACGAACATTTTCATACATTTCTCTTCAACGTCACAAGATAGACAAATATTCAGAAAAGCTAAAAATACTAAAATTAGATATATAGGTAGTTGTCAGAAATGGTTGTATTCGTCGTGACAGTTATATCGACAATCCTTACCTGAATGACCCTTTTTATTAATTATTGAAGTCTTAACACTTGCCGATTGTCGCCCTGTAATACAGGGACATTGAAGGATGATTTAAAAATAAAACTAGACAATTCAATTTATAAAGGACCCTTGTTAAAAATTCATTTAATGTTGAAAATTGGTAATAGGTAATCCTTTTTTTCAAATCTTCTTTGCCACATATCAATGTTTTTAAACGTCGATTCTATTTTTGTCTTCAAATTAGAATAAAGTTACTGTGTTTTATAAGTTTTGTAAATCTATGTTTAACTCATTGAAATAGCCAAAATAGCAACTTGTATGCACCATGTAAAATAATAATTAAATCAGTCTCGCAATTCAAATGACAAAATATTTTCTTTAAGGAAAAACATTTGTATTTCTTCACGAAGATTGAAAACCCTATTAAGAATTTTTCCTCGAGATAGCTAACAAACCTCAGTATGGAGTTATAGCTGACTGTGGATGCTGCAAATATCAATACACATTTTTATAAAGATGCGTTGGTTTCACGGCCTTGATTTTAAAAAATTTATAATTTTCATACCTTGATCGAGGACTGCTTTTAATTAAGCGTTTTGCCACTCATGGAAAAGTGTTGCCATGTAGCTTCGGGTGAAACACTTTTAACCAAAGCGCGATGGTTTGCACCATATAACGTTATAAATTCATTGGAAAGATTTAAAATGGCTTCTCCGGTCGTATGGTCACGAAGAGGCAGACAGAACAAGAACAATCATCATGAATAGAGTCTTGAAATTCGTACTGCACATACGCCACTACCCGTGTTTTGTTGGAAAGTCTATCAAGAGTACAGTAGGATTTTACACGAATAACAAAAACAATATCCGTAGTATGAATACTACCGATAAATGTTAAAGTAGAATATTACTACGGATGGGTTTTTGACATTTATACGAGTCTCGAATGGATCTTATGTGATTTCGTTCTCAAATGTTGGTACGATTGATATGCATTTGTATCTCGATGGCTGTGTTCGTTGAGTAGTTGTGCATTTTGAATCATGTGCTTACCATTGGGGAAAAAAATCAATCTGTTACTGTTGATAATATTTAGTTTTGTTAATGATAGTGGACTAACTGGGCTTATTTTGCAAGAGAAAACAATAGAAGAGATAATTAAGTTTTACTATGTTTCCAACAAGGGTTTATCTCAGTTTAGATTAAATAAATCTTTTTGGTGTTTCCACCGCACAAGAAGATTTAAAAATGATTAAGTTTGACAGCACTTCCTAAAATGCAAATGGTGTTTCGATGTTTCTTATGAAGTGCAAGTGAGATAGTTTGATTCGTTTTAAACAATGAAAAACTGAATAGTTCAGCACCATATAAGAATATGCTACCTACTCCATGTGCAATTTTTTTTTTTTTAATTTGATTAAAACAAAACTATATTTTTTGTACACAAACATGCAAATAAACAGACCATAATGCATTATCTGTAAAACCAACTCCTCCTTACAGCTTTTTCTTCACAAAATGACTCTAATCCGATCCCCGACCGGAATCGAACGCATCAAGCTCATTTCAACTCGATTCAGGTATATACAGAATTGAGGCGAGCTTCAAGCTCGCTTCAACACCACATGCTAATGTAGTAGTGTACGAACAAACCCCCTTCTTGAAGTTTTTATTTTATGTCAAATTGTTTGGTTAAAACTTTGAAATCGACTATTACCTTACACAGACGTATTTTCTTGATTTTGACAGTTAATTATCAAAAATCAGCTCACACGATTTCACCCCTGGTCTGAATTTCGCTATTTTTTTTGGAATTTTTTGATAAATTATTCTGGCAAAAATTCAATTGTATCAACTTTCAAATATAAAAACCGGACTACTGCGGATCGTTTTTTTGGCAATTTCTCACTGTACTATGTATGGAATACCAAAAAAACACGGCTATTATAAAAAAATTAATTAGGTGACGCAACAGTCCTTTGAGAACTAGGGCCTAGTGACCTACAACTCTCAACCATTCCTGTGTGCGAGTATTGTTGTCAGGGATGGAGGGAACCTACAGTTTCAAGCCGATTCCAAACGGCTTATTTGAGAAAACACTTTTCAAGACAAGAATTAATCTTGGAGGATTCGTCAATTCCTCGCAGAAGGCAGCACCCGTGAAAAAAAAACTTTAGATGGCAGGGATTGAACCCAAGACCTTTGGCGTGACAGTCCAACGCACTAAACACGGGTACTACACATACGCCATAAGATTTGATATGTCAGTGCTTTCATCCAAATAAGAGCAAAATAGGAAATTCTTTTTAAATCTATCTTGAGGGAAAATTTTAAAACTGAGCCACTGAAGTAGAAAACAATTGGTTGACAGGAGCTCGACATTTACATAGTTAAACTTTGTACTTCTTGTAGCAATTTTCCGTAAGAATTTCTTATTTATCTGCAGCTACTGTAGTTGTATGTTAAAAAAATCACTAGGCTAATCTCTATATTTATTGTGCTCACTGTTAAAATGTGGCTTTGATTTGGCAGGCTTCAAAAACACACTGTGGCTTATCTTTGCCATTTTAATTCTAAGCACCCGACCGAATCCAAAAGAAAGATATTCAGAGGAATACTTTTGCTGTTTTTTTTTATTTTTAACGTCGTCACTGAATTTCGGTGTTGATGTTCCTGAGTTGGAGTGAATGTCTTTACTAATTTTAAAATTAAATTAGCCAACGATCCATTGGTTATAAAAATATACATAGCAACACATTTTAAAGAACAACTCTAAATGCGAACGAGACTCAACCGCATAACAAATTTGATTCTGAGTTTTTCCATTAAAAAAAGAAAATTCGCATAACAGTTAAAAAGTTGACAACTGCATGTTTCGGATTCAAATTCAGCTACCATTTTCAAAAAAAGCTTTATAGATAAAGAAAATTTTAAAGCTAAAAGTCCGGGTAAATGAAAAACAAAAATGTCCAATTTATAACAAGTTTTATTTTATTAAGCAAAATTTAACCGAATGATATCGGGTCAAAGAAAATCGTTAACTCTACTCGAATTCATAATGAACATGGGTTTATATAATGCTCAAACTTACATTTTAACTTTTAATATAATGTACATACATAGATATGTAAAAAGTTTAAAAAAAAAAGAGATGAACATAATTTGCAAAATTTCAATACCTATATAAGAATTAATTCGGGTCTACCACGATATCTAGAAATTAATTATCTAGAAAGTAAAACTCTCGAATATGAAAATCTCGAAAACAAAAATCTAGAATGGAAAAAATCTCGAAAACAAAAATCTAGAAAATAAAATCTCGAAATGCCAAAATCTAGAAAAAAAAAATCTCGAATGCAAAAATCCAGAATGTGTGTTTGAATTTTTGAGGCAATGTTTAAAATTCGCGCGAATTTTAAACATTGTCTCAAAAATTCAAACATACATTCTGGATAACTTACTCCTCCTTAACAAACTTATCAATCATACAATTGCACATTGCTACTCATGCTACTCAGACTTTAAAAAAGCCAGCTATAAATCAGCCCAGTTTTTTTTTCCTCGAGCTCAATCAAAAGGATGTTATTTTCATTTAGGACAAATCCTTTATCGAAAGATCCAAAAAGTTGGCTTGGCCAAAAAGTACGGAAAGGATGAGAACATCAGTATGCAAAAGCGAATGCTGAAATGTCTGGCTTTTGTACCTGCCGATGAAGTTCGTGACTACTTCAATTCATTGAGTGATCAATTTTGCGAAAGCAGTAAATTAATAAGAAACTGGTTTGATAGAAACTATATTGGCAACAAAAAATCGAAGCCAATATATTTTCCCTCATTTTGGTCGTGTGCGGAATAAGTAAAGCAGAGCCTCCCCAGAACTCAAAACAAAGTTGAGTCCTGGCACAGAAGGCTTAAGGTTTTAGTTGGAAGGCCTCACATTGGCCTGTACAAATTAATTGAAATTTTGTCGAATGAATCTGCTCATGTTAGGTGTCTTGTTGAAAAACTTCAGATGGGAGAGGAGACTAGAGTTAGACGAGAGTACTTACAAAATGAAAAACGTATCTTGAAAGTCCTCGACGAAAAGGAAGAGAAAAGGTATGTTGGATTCCTAAGAAGTCTTGCGGCTAACACAAATTTATAATACTTGTATTAAGTATTTGTTTTTGTTCTTTTTTTGCTTATTGTTTTGATTTTCTTATTGTTTGCAACTATTTTTCTTGTTCAGAAAATAAAATATTGGGTAAACTGATGTATTTGTGTTTTATTGAGTTTTAACTTTTAAAAATACAAAAAAAAAAATCTCGAATTTTTATTTTTTTTCGAGATTTTTTTCTAGATAGAGTCTTTCGAGATTTTTGTTAATCCTGGATTTTTGTGTATTCGAGATTTTTGCGTTCTAGATAATTTTTTTTTATTTTCGAGATTTTCGGCATTCGAGATTTTTGGCATTCTAGATTTCGTCATGATCCCAATTAATTCAAAATGAAAAGTGATGCCACTTTAAAACAATTAAAGGAAATAGTATTCAATTTTTAACATCCTCCGCCCGCGCCAGGTCACGGTCACAAATCTCTAGTGGGTACAAGTGTTGAACAGCTTGTCTTAATTTCTTACCATCACCAAAGCGCACTTCAGCAGCTCTCACCTTACCATCTCGTCCAGGAAAACATACATCCACGATAGCCAATTTCCAATGTATCCTCGGAGTTGCTGCGTCATAAACCAAAACTACGTCTTCTGGTCGAATTTCTTTTGTAAAGGTTTTATTTGAATGATGAGCTGAACGTAGCAAGCCCAAATATTCGGTCTTCTATCTTTTCCAAAGAAGTGAGGTGTACTTAAGTCTCGCAATCCATTTTGTCCTTAGCTCCGAAGAAGAGATTCGATCTTTACTTCCAGTCTCGACAGGAACATAACTCGAAATACCAGCTTCCGTCAAAAGAGTATGTAGCTCATCAATGTCAACCTTCGCCTTCCATATAGTAACTTTGAGGATGTCTTTTACGCTTTTCACCATTCGCTCCCAAAAGCCGCCCCACCATGGCGCCCTTTCAACACTAAAACGTAAGATGATCCCTCGATTGCTGAGAAATCCATGAAAAACTTCGCTGTTAAAGATTTCTCCAATAGTTTTTACTTCGATGGCTGCTTTTTTAAACGTTTTAGCGTTGTCAGAGTAGATTACGTTCGGGCAACCCCTCTTTGCTAAAAATCTCCTTATAGCCAATAAGCAGTTCTCAGTAGTGAGGTTAAACACCAATTCTAAATGCAAGGCTCGAACAACTGCATTAGTGAAAATCATGATATATACCTTTCTGCTGCTTTCTCCATTGTTGATGGGCGTATACAGTGGGCCAGCGAAATCCACTCCAACTGTTTCAAAGGGCCGGGCTGCCACTAATCGTTCCAAGGGCAACAGTGCAAATGGTTGTGAACCATGTTTCCCTCTCATCCGCTTGCAAATTGGGCACTTAGCAATGACCTTTTTTATGAGTTGACGTCCAGCTGGCATCCAAAATCTTTCGCGCATCCTCGCCAAAACTGTGTTTACACCTCCATGCAAACTGAGTTCGTGGAAATATTTAGCGATTAATCTGGTTAAAGCACCCCCTCTTGGTAGAATAATGGGATTCACTGCGAGAAGCGGTTCATCGAGTCCTTGAAGCCTGCTCTCTAAACGTAGAAAGCCGTCATTGTCCAGGAATACATTGAGATTCTGCAGGGTCGAAGAACGAGGGATTGGTTTTCCGACCTGCAAATACAAAATTTCATTAAATTCACAATTAATCTGTGATGATTTAGCCAGGTTTATGGTCGGATTAATTAATTATTTAAAAAAGGTTTTTCCTTATTGACAGAAAGGGAAAAACATTGAGTTCAGTGTCTACAGAAAACCCACATCCACAGATCGTTACATAACAAATGATTCATATTGCGCCTATAATCAAAAATTTGCAGCCTTCCATTCAATGGTTTACAGATTATGCCGTCTACCTTTATCGGTCGAAAGCTACATGAAAGAATACCAACAAATACTTCATATAGCTGATGTGAACGGCTATGATAAATTAGTCATAGACCATTTGAGCAAAAAACACTCGAAGAAGTTAATGCTCAGCAACATCAGTACGTTATTTGATCAAAACACAAGTTCAAATAAACACCGTGTCACTTTACCCTTCAACCCGAATATCACCAACAAGCTAATACATGTCTTTGCTAAATCAGAAATGAGCATTGTAGGTACATACAAACAACAACAAATTAAAATCTATCCTAGGATCAACAAAAGACCATATACCAACTAATCGATGCAGCGGCATTTACCAAATCTCTTGCTCTAACTGCAACAAAAAATACATTGGACAAACAAGAAGAGCTGCAGAGGTTAGATTCAACGAACACCATCGATCCGTGAAAAAGAAAGAGATAGACAAAGCAATAGCAGCCCACATATTTGACCCAGGCAACGATAGTCCACACACAATAACTTCTTTTGACGACAATTTTAAACTTTTAAAAAAAGTAAACAAACCAAATAAACTGAACGCATATGAATCTATACATATATATATCAACAACAACCTGATGAACTTAGAACCTGGACCAATTGACTCCATACTATTCAGCGCTATTAAGAAAGGGAATAGATAAAAACAGTACTCATCACACTCTTTGTTTTGTTTTGCTTTCTCTTAAAGTCAAGCTTTTGTAAATTGTAATTTATATAATCTCATTGTGTTTTTGTTTAATTGTCGTCCGCTGATGATGGTTCCGCAGCTGAGAACCGAAATGCATTCGTATTGAATAAAAAGAATTAACATTTAAAAAATAACAACAAATTTTGTCTTTTTATAACGATTTTTGCGGTCAATAAGGAAAAATCTTTTTTAAATAATTAACAAAATTTCATTATTAAAATAATATTTTTGAATGAATTTTAACCAATAATCTTCAGCTTTCTTTAGTTCAATTGCTCCAAGAAACCTTGTCGCAATTATTATTTTTGTAAATAATAATATCAATCGTTCGAAAAATGAAACAGGTTACTCTTAAAAGCTTTTTCCAATGACTTATTCTTTCGAAAGGAAAAATAGGACCCAAAACGTCGGTAAATTTTGCTATTACATCTTCTTCGGACTTCGTCAGCAGTTCTTCTTGCCATAACAGCGACGCAGCAAATTGTTGAGTAGATACCCCCCTCGTTACAAGATCCGTAGGATTTTGTAATCCAGAACAATGTCGCCAATCCGATTTGACTGTAAGATCTTGAATCTCCTTCACACGGTTAAAGACAAAAGGTTTCCATCGTCGAACGTCTCCATGTATCCAGTGTAAAGTTATCTGCGAATCGGTCCACAAGTAATAATTTTCGCACGGAAGGTGACATTTCTGAAAATAGGCACATAATCTAGCAGCTACAAGCGCGGCAGCTAGTTCCAACTTTGGCAAACTGATGTCATCCATCTTACTCTATTTTAAAGGTGCCACTCGTACTTTAGAACAGACAAATCTCACCTGAACTTCACCTTCGGATCCCTCAATCCTCAAAAATGCGACTGCTCCAAAAGCCTTGGGACTTGCGTCGGCGAAAATATGCATTTCGTTGTTTTTAGAGCTGCCATCCAAGCCCAGCCATCTTGGAAACGAGAGCTCTCCCAACAGATCCAGATCCTTCATACAAGTGCTCCATTCCTTGTGAAATTCATCTCCAATAGGTTGTTCCCAGGTAAGCTTTTGCCACCACAAAGACTGAAAAAGAATCTTAAGGCGAATTACAACTGGGTTCATAAAACCTAAAGGGTCATATATGCGAGCAATAATCTTCAAAACGTTACGTTTAGTAGCTGAAGTCATATTTTGCAGATCTTCTGGATCGATATTAAGAGAAAGGTCATCGCTCAGAATATTCCACCTAACCCCCAAAACGGTTTGTATGCTGTCCACATGCTGTATACCCAGAGAACCTCGAACAAATCTATCATTGCTTACCCACTTTCTTAGATTCATCCATGCTCGATCCATAATTTGTGTAGATTCCTGATAGAACAGTTCCGCTTCGGCTTGATTGTTGACACTCGTAACCAAATCATCCATCCACGATCGTTTTAGCCGAGAACATGTGTTAGGAAACGCCTCTGATGTTGATTGAAGATGTAAATCTATGGTTGCTGACAATAGAAAAGGGCTTGACGTGACACCAAATGTCACACGCGTCATACGAAATTCTTGGATAGGTGGCAGATCCCTTGAAGGAAGCACTTCATCAGCGAACCATAAAAATCGATGACTATCACGATCTTTGTCAGCTAAAGCGATTTGCAAAAACGCTTTCTCGATGTCAGCTACGAGTCCAATTTTTCCAAGACGAAAGTGCAGCAATATTTTTAATATATCCGGGAGCAGATTGGACCCCGTCCACAAACAATCATTTAAAGAAAGTTTGCCTGGAGCATGCGCAGACGCATCGAAAACTATACGAATCTTGGTTGTGGACTTCTTGGGACGATAAACCGCACAATGGGGCTTGTAATATTAATTTGAGCCATCGGTCTGATGAGGTACTCGTTCAGCACAGCCAGATGAAATTAACTCTCGCATAACAGCATCATAATCCAAAAGTTTTTGTTGTTCCCTCGAAAATCGTCTCGTCAGAGAGTATAATCTGGATAACGCATTCTCTCTATTGGTCTCTAGCTGGTAATTAATCTGCTTCCAGGGTAAGACCGCCTCATACCTCGTCGGAGTCTTACGAATGCATTTCGTTTGGAGCTCTGTAGTAAACGTTTTCATGTATGTTGTTTGGTAGTGACCTTTTTGTTTATGTAATGTTTTATGAAAGGGCCTCAGGTCAAATAAATAAAACACTAAGTTTTCACGACCTTTCGTTCATGATTATGAACATCATCAGGTGTAAACAGTTTTATTTGTTACATTAAAAATTAAAAACAAAATAAAAAACAACAAATTGACTTCCTTAAATAAGAAAGTGAGCCAACACTTCACAACGTTAAATTAAACGGTAGAGTGCATACGTTTGCAATTTTTACATACTATACCCTTCACTCTACAAAATTTCGATGTGTGTCCCCTCTGCGTACATCTAAAACACCTGCCGTCTTTCTTAAGCATCTGTTTCTTTTTATCGATAGATTGTGTACAATCACAATCTCTTGTAGAATGTTCAGCAGACTTACAGAAAAAACATTTAGAAACGGAGGTGCTCGTGGGTGTGAGAAGGCCAGCTGCTGTGGTTGGTTGACTGTAGTGGGTTGTTGAATTGCCGGATTTCGCAACGGCCGCTCTTTCGATAGACACAACTTCTTGTTTCAAAAATCGTAAAATATTTTTAACTTGCTTGTCTCCGTCGAATGAAAGAGTGGAACTATCTTCGTCAGCTGAATCAGCCGTCTCTTTTCCTTTGTCAGCTAATTCTTTATGAATACGGTGATAATCGATGCGTAACTCGTTAGGCATGCATTTAAGAAGAATGGTTTTTAGCATTATGTAATAATGTGACGATGTCACACCTAACGCGGTAAGGGATCGGCTGCAAGCCATTACTGTGTTATACAGCTGCCTTAATGCTTGAGCATCAGTTCTACGATGCACAGTTGGTAAACCCATAAAGGTCTGCATGAGCTTATCGATAAGCTTCTCGGTATCCCCGTATTCCTCTTTCAAGAGAGAAATGGTTCCATCATAGCATGCATCGGAAGGGGTAAAACCTACAATGGTTTTTGCCGCGTTGCCCGTAAGCACCGATTGCAGAAAATTAAACTTTTCAACACCAGATAGGGATTCATTTTCATGAACAGCTGACCTAAAATGTTTCCAGAAAGGTATCCACTCCTGGTAATCTCCAGAAAATCGCTTAAGTTGCAATTTAGGTAGCTTGGTGAAATGACTCTTCGTTAATGATGGGCGTTGAGAATTTTCGCAGCTTGGAGTAGGGTCGATACGTAGTTTGATTTTGGCAAGACGAATTTGAAGCCGAGCCAACATTCCCGCCGCAGCATCTTCATATTCTGCTATCTTTTCAGAATTTTTATCTTCGAGTTCTTTTGTCTCAATGTCTTTATTAACTAAATTCATTGGCCGTTGTAAGACGTTGCAAATAAGAAGATAGGTCTTCATAGTATCTAATTCCGACAAATCTTCTATGCCGCGCGAATCTTTCTTTAAATACTCTGTCGCTTCGTTAACGATCTTCGTAATTTGACTGCGAAAACCAGCACGTGTTTGCAGCTCCATTTTATTTTATCGATCGAGAAAAAAAAGAGTATTACGGAGTATAAAGGAACCAACACCATTTATTTCTTTCAATAAAACTTGTTAAATCTATTTTCCGACACGATTCCCGGGTTTCGGCACCATGAAGAAAATTTTAAAGCTAAACGTCCGGGTAAATGAAAAACGAAAATGTCCAATTTATAACAAGTTTTATTTTATTAAGCAAAATTTAACCGAATGATATCGGGTCAAAGAAAATCGTTAACTCTACTCGAATTCATAATGAACATGGGTTTATACATATAATGCTCAAACTTACAGTTTAACTTTTAATATAATGTACATACATAGATATGTAAAAAGTTTAAAAAAAAAGAGATGAACATAATTTGCAAAATTTCAATACCTATATAAGAATTAATTCAAAATGAAAAGTGATGCCACTTTAAAACAATTAAAGGAAATAGTATTCAATTTTTAACAATAGAAAGCCTGTCCGCGGACCACAGGTTGAGAACCAATGCTGTAGAGCCATGTTTAATGACTTTTACGTGTCTGAATCGAAGGAATTTAATGACATTTGGTTCCAACAAGCCAAAGAAAAAAATAATTCATTGAATAAAACTTTTGTTGAGAGCCTTATCTCGCGTCAGGTGGCCTCCAAGATCGTGATATTTAACACCGCAGGACTGGTTTTTGTGAAATCGTTTACATTCTCAGATAAGTCCGAGTTGATTGACGCCTTCGAAGAAAATATTCGGCTCGTTATTGCTGACATTTTTATGTCAATGGTCGAAAATTGTGTCTCTGGGCTGTAATTTATTCGAGCCAGCCGCGGCGAGCACTTTTCCGAAATAATTTGGAAAACATAATATCAACCTCTTATATTTATAATAAGGCTTAATTTGTGGCCATAACAACAAACGATATGCCTTTTATTTCTTCTTGCAAATTACACGCCTAAAAAAATCCCGTTATTTTATAAATCCCCCAAGTATGCAACATTATGCGTATATTTCAAAGAACTTTATCTTATTGACTGCATAACCCAAAGGCACACCAACAGAGATTAGTCAATATGAATACCATCGAGAAAGAACTAATAGAGAGAACCAACTTCGAGGGTTGCTCTCTTTTTGCCTACAAGCTGTGATTTGGCCACCAACTTGCATATGTATTAACTCCATATAAAAAAAATGTGGGGAACAAATACTTATGCAAGTTTGTGTGCATACTCACCACGAGAGAGAATAAACTTTTCTCTCTTTTCTCTCTCCTCACCACCTTTGAAAAATGGCGACCACCTTTGAAACATAAGACTTTGAAAGCACTACAACTATTATTTTTATTATTAGCTTCGTTTATGCGTTTAATTTTTGCTCAGAAAGTTGAAAAATGCAAAAAAAACTCAGATTTGTTTCAATTTCCAGAGTTTATCGACTTAATTTTGTCGATGCGAGAGTTTCAGGAACATTGAAAACGAGAGTTACAGAATGTAAACATGGAACATTGAAAACATTTTTATATACTCATCTCTTTTTTCCATTCCTATTTTATTTGTGTGTACTCGTTGTTTATTTTCTTTACATTACTCACGACATTTCCAAAATGCTGAAAATAAGTGATTTAAGTAGAGACTAAATAAAAAGACCGTCAACTTGTTACTTCTGTTGCCAATTTTCATTGCATAAGATTTGTGAATAGGTGATAAGCTATTCTTACTGCTTTCAACTAAAGCACTTTTCACATGAGCACGACCAACGACCAACGAATGGACGAATATTCGTCGATTTTGACATTTCTCTCACATGAGAGTTTTTAATTCGTCGCGAATGAAGTTTGACATTCACCACCGAAACCAAAACAAGAATGATTTTTTTAGGTTAAGTACGCGCGATTTTTTATTTGTTGCGAGTGTGGATAATGTGGAACGCGAATAAAGTTTGACAGTTCGTATCAACTACCATTTTTTTCGCGACGAATAAATTTGTTTTCTTAAATTTATTAATATATGATATTGAAAAGTAAAAGTATGCATCATAAATCAAATATAAACTATATTGCCATCATTTTGTTAAGAATTTGCGTGGAAATATGTCTTCAAACGTAATTAAACTCACATTTTGTAATTCATTCGTCGTTCGCGCTCATGTGAATGCTGCTTAACTTAGAGAAAAAGAAGAGAAAAACAAATTCACCACGAACTACCGGTATAACTTCTCCCGTTATTTTTTGACAAACAAAAATGTTCTGCTAGAATTAATTTGAATTATAGGAGTATTTTTGTAGATATAAAAACGACAAGATGTTAGTAAAATTAAAGAAAGAAAATCATGAGAATTACAAATATAATAATGAGACTTTAAAAAACATAGTCTTCTTGCCTATCAATACACAAAAATGAGAAAGGTCGCATTTCCCGGAACTGATGTTTTTTTGTGTACTCTTCTCCGAGGTGAAAACATGTATACACCGATACGAATTCAACACGCTATAAAAAATGAGAGTAAGAGGTTTTGAAGAGACGGAGACGAGGAAATTTGGCTCTCTCATTTAGTTTTTTCTCTCTGATGAATACATTACACAAAAAAGAGGCTGCGATGCGACCCACATTGATAAATTCATATCCCGTCTGTCGATTTGTCTTGCTTAAAAGTTTGTAGGTTTTCGTGTTGGGTTAAGTAAGGTGTCAGTTGAATTAAATATTTCAAAATTACCAAAAATATTTTGTATATACCTAATGAAATAGTTTAGTTTCAAAATCTAGTTTTGTTAAATAGATTTTAAGTCGAAAACAAATTTTTACCAAACTTTCTTCAAATTTTGCATTTCTTATAAATAAACAAACACAAATTGGATGAATGAAATTAATTTGAGAGATATCGAGAACCGAACATCAATTTTTAAAAAATTTTCGAAATGTTTTTTGTAGATTTTATTTTTTTATGAAAAAACGGACTATTGGATTTTTATAAAAATATTACTGAATATCGAAAACAATATTTTCTGTGACAAAAAAAAAATAAGTTTGAAGCCAATATTTTTAATTTTTTGAAAAGCTGTTTCAGTCGAAAATAATTTTTTACTAATACTGTCAATTCGATTTTTTTCAAAATTTTTCCGAATGTTGAAAACAATATTTCTTATAAGTTAAAATTAGTTGGAAGCCATAATCTCAAATTTTTGAAAAGATATTTGAGTCGAAAATAATTTTTTACCAACTTTTGTTAAATTTTTTTTAGGTTTTTAATTTTTTGTAAAAAAAACTGTCGATTCGATTTTTCTCAAAATTTTAATGAATGATGAAAACAATATTTCTTATAAGATAAAATAAGATGGAAGCCATAATCTCAAAGATCAGCTTTTTGTTTAGGGTTTTCGATCCATTTGCCATATTTTTATTACACTGGTTGGATTTGTGCCTCCGTCCTTTTTAGCTGCTTTGCTATTTTGTATTATAAGTATCCAGTAGAAGTGTCGTCGGCAGACTTTTTAGAAATCTTCTTAGTAAGTCACTGTCATTAAATTGTTTGCATGAGAGAGTAAAGTTTATAAAACTTTTCAAGTTCCTCTCTGCATTTGTTCCAGTTTTTTCTCTTATTTATGAGCTCAGGATAATTTTTTCGTTTGTTTTCACTTTACTCAGTGATAAAATTTCTAATCTAAAAATAGCCATTTGTTGGCGAACCATAAGTTGTAGCTAAGGCCTGCTTGGTAAGGCAATTTACCCATTCACCAACTAGAGGATCTTTTCTGACTCCTGACTCCTGAAGTTTAGTGTTAATTAATAACTTCTGTCCAAAAGAATTCTGTCACAAGGAAATAATTAAGAGTTAAAAAAATGCCAGAAGTCTTACTACGGAGTCCTCTTACATTTTGGTAGAAGGGGGTAAACCTGTTCAGTTTTTCTATTAAGTTTTAGAAGAAACAGGTTGTTTCTTAATTAAACTAAATTCTTTGACTAAAGTCTCTGGGGGCCAATATTAGAATTATGAACAAATAGATTCAAAAAAATAATTTAAAATAGGAGACGAAACAATATGACTTAGTGATCTTAATAGGTGAGCTACAAGGACAACGTATGGTTTTGGTAAAGAATAAATTGGAAATAATATCTTCGAAGGTTGCATCTAATATTGGAAACTAATATTAAAATTTAAAATTGTGGTATCTTAAAGCGGACTTAATATAACCGTAAAACGCAATCCACTCTTAACTGTTAAGGGCTTCAACAGCTTTACCGTATTTAGGGTAGGTTTTCTCCAATAGGCATGCCTCCTTTTTTTGTCCTCCATCTTTGCCAGCAACACCTCAAAGGTTCTACTTCAATTTTCCAATCCTCTCTCCATCTTTTCAACTTAATACTGAAGTTCTAGACTTGACCATTCTGCAAGAAACTGAGAAGAAAATCATATTCGTTCCAGGTTAAGAAATCTTTGGATCTACTGGCATTGATATTGATAATGACGACTTACTTTTCAAAATTAAAATTGATACCACCATACCAAGTACTTCTATATAACTTTACTATTAATAAGTAAGCTTTAACACAGAAGACCTTCATTTGCCCTGAAATTTCCGCTTATTAATATTTGTTCCGCAAAAGGATTTGCAATGCATTTAAATTTTAAACATGCTATTAACTCAACACGTGTGTTCAAGAGTGGGGAATGCCCCAAGGGAACTCTCTGTCCCGGCATAATTCTGCTACGAGGACGGTTGTTCAGTTCGGACGTTCTGAGGCAACCCTCTTTTTTCTTTGTTGTTGTGAATTTTGTATGCAGGATTAATAAATATGTATTTCAAATAAGCCGAGCTGCAGAGATGAACAGAGTTATAATCGGATTTTCGCAATGGCTATATGGTATGGGGTGGTTCATATTATGAGTTGGTGTATAACCGCCATCGAAGCACCTACGCATCACCCATTCGGGGAACAGCTTCACTTGGATCATCATTCAACGGCGTCAGCCGCGGCGGTAACAGAATCCGGGCTTTCGGAATTTATTGTACATAATTAATAACACTGCTTTTGCTATTGGATTTACATAAATTGGCCGCGCGGGCAATAATTTGAGAGGGAAAAAATAATTATTTTATGTGCAGTATATTTATTTTTCTGGCGTTAATGTAGCTACATAATTGTATTATTTTTTAGCTTCTGGTGATTTGATGGTATAAAACATCAAACCGTAATAACATGGCCGGGCAGCTGCAGTCGTGGTTTGGTTGAAAGTCCAATTTGTAAAATTATCCTTCTTTTTGACGAAGCGAATATGCGGGAATCATTTTGATTAATTATATGCTCGGGGTAAATAAAATTTGTTTGCAGATTAGAATCTTTTCAATATTATTTTAAAACATATACATATACATACATATGTATGTACCTACGTAGTTGTGAATTTTGTGCTTGCATCAAGGATGTCTATGTACATAAGTTTCGTGTTGAAATAATTTTATTTTCGATTGATGGTGGTTTGATGTGCGGATAAATCCTTGTTTTTGATGCCATGCGAGTTTATGCTATAAGGATTTAAAATCATTGATGAGAAATTCAATGTCGTCAGTCAATCAAGTAATGAGATAATATTGAAAATGGATAGTGTATAATTAAAATTTAAAGTTAAAGCTAATTCTCTATACATGTGTATACTTATCTTGAATTGTTAATGTGCTCCTTGGACGGTTAATTAATAATGTTAAGAGAATTTTGATTGAAGAATAACTTTAAGTCATTGCTGTTCTTAGTTTAATTCAGAGCACAACATTTAATTGAATTAATTATCTTAAGCTTTATCTATTGTAAATAAAATGATTAAATTATGCACGACTCTTCACTTTGTCACAAAGACGAATGAACGACTGCTTTTTTTGAAGGAGAATATTGTTGGCGTGTTGAAATGGCCAGGAAACTCTACACATTGTATCCTATAGACAATCTTTGCAAACTGGATTTCAGACAACAGACGGAAGAAGGTCTTTACGAGCACTTGTATAAAAATATCAACATATTTCAGATTCTGTTGGTGGTTACCAACGAGACAGGAAGATCGTTATTATCATCATCGGCTTGAAGGCCCGTATTCGGTAGTAGCCTCATAAAACATGTCTTTCCATTTATCCCGCTCACGAACCAAGGCCATTCAGTTACGCACCCCAAGGCTTCAGGCGTCCTGGTCTTAGGTGTTTCTCCAGTGTAAGCTTGGTCTGCCACGTCAAAGAATTTTCCGAGCTGGTTCTTGTTCCCTCATACTAGCTAAGTTTCCAGCCCACTGGAGTCTACCAAGCGTAATTTTTGTCACATTATCAGCTTCGAGATGGTTTGTATACAGTTCATGATTGTAGCGTCTTCCGAATCGTCCTTCCTTACATAAGACTGATGACCATAGATAAACCCACAATAATGACAGACTCCAGCATCCATTATTTAGTTAACTTTTGCTCATGTGTTTGAAGCTCATTAGTTTTGTAAAAAAAGCGTATATTTGCAAAGTGATTACAAATTCAATATTATCTATCTTAAGCTTCAATTGTGGTGTTTTATTTGTTGTGATAATTTGTCAAAAAGATAAGGAGCGGTGAGTTATAGTTCTATTTAAACTTAATTAGTTGGAATTTGGTCGAACTATTTTAAGGTGTTAGATTTGTAATGAACGGACGTCCGATTCAATGCGCCAGTGGCTTTCCGGTTCAATACTCCTGCATGAAGTTTGTTATTATTTATTTATTCATAACCATTCGATGCCGCCAAAAAAAAAGATGATTAGTCCAGAAAAAGCCACAATAGAGTCTTCTGTGGAAGATGCACTAAAAAAAGGACAGTCAATTCGTTCAGTTTCATCAGCATACAAAATATACAAAAGCTAAATGGTCTTCAACTACGTTTACTCCTGATCCAAATATTGGAAATAAAAGAATTTTTAACTATGAAGAAGAGCAACAACTGGCAGATTAAAGATCTTCGAAGATGTGCTATGGACTAACTACAACCAAGGTGAAAAAGTTTGCATATCAATTTGCAGCTGCAAATCATGTAGCACCCGAAAAGTGGATTGAGGAAAAAAAGGCCACAAAGGATTGGTTTCGTGGGTTCATAGAAGAAATCCGTCATTATCAGTACGCAAACCTGAAAATATTTCTCTATCCAAGGCTACATCTTTAAACCAAGAAAATGTGAGTAAGTTTTACGAAAATCTTGCAATCATATTAAATAAAAAGAAAATTGAACCTCATATGATATGGAACATAGACGAAAGTGGATGTTCAACAATGACTAACCCGCCAAAAATAGTTGAAACCCGTGGGTGCAAACAAGTTGGATAGGTGACATAGGCAGTGAGGACAGTTAGTCACAATGCTTGGATTTATTAATGCTTCTGGAGGCACCGTTCCTCTTTTATTTGTGTTTCCTAGAGTCCAATTCAAGGAATTCATGATTTCTTGACATCCTTTGTCACTGACAGACCTATACCTGAGCTCCATAATGATGAAGTATCAACTGATAATGCTTCTGGAATAATTGCTGAATTTCCGTTTACCAGCGATGACCCCACAACCTCTGATGCCATCTCGTCTTGCTCCGTTCCACAAATAACAGGCTCAGAATCGAATCCATCAACTATGGTTTTATCTCCTGAATGTATTCGACCATATCCAAAGGCGTTGCCTAGAATAAAAAAACTCAGAACCGATCCAGGAAGATGAAGAGCACGATTAAAACTGGCACGCCTGAGAAGGATGCATTAATGGAAAAACATTCAGCTAAAAAGGATAACTTAGATACTATGTTAGGTTAAAGTGGCTGTCCGTTATGGAATAGGACACATTTAAGCCAGTCTAATGGCCCATTGTGATACCACATGAATCTTGAGGCTTTCTCCTAAGCTCAATGAAAACAGTTGTAGCGATTGGTATGCCAGCATTTGCCAAACGTGGTAGAATGGGTTGTACAGTACCATTCCTGGCGAGTCCACGCTACAATGATTGGGAAGGCGGAATCAGAGACTTAATTTCAGTCGTTCAGAGTACACACCTCCACCAACCCCTTCTTTTGTTTTTTATCCATTTATATAAAAGTGGACTGACTCGTCTTCCAGGAATGCCCTATCCTTCCAGAAAGATCTGAAAGGAATAGAAATCTGGAAGTTTCTGTCGAATTGCAGTTGGGGGATGGTGTAGTCTGTGTGCTTTGGAATTGATTCTAAATACCTTAGAATTACGGAGTGGCCAATGTTGTTATTAATCCACTGCGACGAAGCTTTGAGGCGAATAGATAGCAGAGATTGCAGCTTTTTGTTAGCTAAGTATATCAAGAGGTGTTCGGTAGAGAAGGGTGTCCAGTGCCGCAGATGGTGTTGTGCGAAGCTGAACGTTGGGCTTTATTTAACTTGTCGCGGTTCATAGCTTTCTCTAAAGCAGTCCACCATACTGCCACACCGTACATAAAAATCGGTCTGATTACTAATGTGTATAGCCAGTGAGTGATTCGGGGTTGTAAGCCGCATTTATAACCATCAGTTTTTTTGCAAGAAAAGAGAGCTACAGTAGCTTTTTTGACTCTTTCTTGTGTATTGCGTTTCCAATTTAGTTTTTTGTTTAAAATAAGACCCAAGTACTTTAATTGGATTCCTTTAATATAGGGAGGGTTAACAAATGGAATTTTTTATTTCCTCGAAAATAGGACTAATTCGGTTTTGTGTGGGTTAACACCCAGTCCACTCAGATCAGCCCACAGTATTAGACTGTCTAAGACATTTTGTAAGAGTTCTTTTAAGGTGTTAAGATGCTTTCCTAAAACCGCTATAGCAACGTCATCCGCATAGGCAATCACTCTGAAAAAGTCCGCATCCAGACTAGTTAGGATTTCATTCACCACTAGGTTCCAGAGGAGAGGGGATAGAACACCACCTTGCAGTCTCCCTCTACTAACGAATCTTCTGGCAGAAGAGTTGCTCAGTTTTGAGTTAATTATTCTGCTAGTTAGCATTAAATTAATTAACAAGGCATGCTGAGACGTAAACAAAAGTCTTGTATCAATACTTGCCCTTACATGGATTATCAATCAATCTTTCTAAGGTCTTGATGATAGACTTATAGGTCGTAGATCTTTAGGATTGACTTGCAAACATTTACCTGCTTTGGGTTTAAAGGCAACTTTAACTTCTCTCCATGCTGAGGGAATATGGATAGACAGCTGGTAAAAATTGCCTCAAGGACTGGTGCAATAATGTCCGATGTTTTTTGTAGTTCGGCTGATATTATTCCATCTGGTCCTGCAGATTTAAATGGTTCGAAGCTGTTAAGAGCCCATTGTAGCTTAGGTAATAAGATATAAACAAAAATTAATTGTTTACATAACACAATTTAACCAATAAATAAATACACTAAAACAATGAGTTAACACGTCGCATTTACATGCAGCTTATAATGATTTGCCAGGTCAGCTGACTCTGCGAATCATCGTGCAGAGACAAAGCAAATGGTTATGTGAGGTGCAGGTAATTTAGGCTAAGTAAAAGTCAGTCTTGATTAGACAGACAAGCTGTTCGGTTCTTAATAAAACATATTAAATATTATAATCGTGGTATTTCATTTTATGTAAGTCGAACAGTTGGGCCGGCCCCTCGGGGGGCAGGCGTTCGCGTTTTTTTTAATATAACGAATCATAAATTCGTTTATTGGCGCCCGAGCAGGGACTGGCAAACTGCATCCTTTTCGCCCAGGAATCAATGCCAAGTTTGGTACGCTTCTCAGAAGCGAACATAACTATAACCATGGGAACATAGTTAACAATCCAAGCTTGCGCATAACCTTTCACATAACCATGGGAACATGTGGATATTCCAACGGGCTAGAGGATGTGGTGTGAAGTTAATTGTGCCACTAGTAGGACTCTTTAAAAGTCCAAACGGGATAACACGATACTTTCATGCCAGTCTCACGTATTGAACCGCAAACGATTCTTTCTTTCAGACCTCTCTAAAAAAATAAAAAACACAGAAGAAAAACACTAATAAAAAACAAAAAAAAGAAAAAGAAATGCTCATAGTACTAACCATTATGCTAGCGACAGCAGCTGAAGGAGTAAGCATCTTTAATTACAAGGCGCCCCTCATTTCCCTGAAAGAAGGCAGAGGATGGATTATCGACGGCAGTTTCAAATTAGTGCACGTGATTGACCTTGGGAAATTCGAGAAAATGCTTGGGGAACTAGATGAAATCATAGACAACAATCTTAAGGAACAAGATCGCAAACCATTAATCCAGTATCACATCAACCAAACTAGGGAGCGCATAGATCTCCTGAAAGGCAAATCGCTTCGCAAAACAAGATCGATAAACTGGATAGGAAGTGCCTGGAAGTGGATAGCGGGCAACCCTGACGCAGCAGACTGGGATCAGATCCTTCGAACTGAGGAACAAATTGCAATGAACAACAATCAGCAGTACAAGGTTAACAACAAAATTTTCGGCATCACTGCAGAGATAACAGGAAAAATCAATCTTCTTATAAACAGAATCAACGATGGTATAAAAGACACGATTTCCGGCAGACTTCAACAAGACGTCCTAAATGAAATACTCGTCGTTAAAGGAGAAATAAATGAAATTGTTCGTGCTTGCCAGATTGCGAAAAAAGGCCTGATTAACACCAATCTACTAGATAAAGATGAAATAGCTACACTCGTCAATGAAATTGAAACGTTACCTTATGCCAACGAGATCGAGGCGATAGAGTATGGGACACCAGCTGTTTTTACCAACGAGACTATTTTGCTCTACATTCTATCAATGCCTAAGGTTAGAAAAGATGAATTCAACCTCCTACAAACAAGAGCATCGATCATAGGCAACAAACAAATTGATCTCAATTTCAACAAAATGCTAGTCAACCACGAAGAGACGTACGGCATCATAGATGATTGCCTTTCGATGAGTAACACGACCGTTTGCAGTGAAACAGCATTAGAAAAAGTTCCTGAAGATCATTGCGTGGCAAGGTTGTTGAAAGGATGTTCGGCGACTTGTACTTACCGTACAAACACGAGGACGATTATTGAACTAATTAATCCCGATACTATCTTCCTGACAAATTTTAAGGGTGAGGTCAAATCTAACAATATCCAGAGATCTCTCGAGGGAACCTTCATCCTACAGATGCAAAACGAAACGATACAATTAAACAACCAAACCTTCAGAAGTCACACTGCAACAGCCCTACAGGCCCTTCCTCCTGCACTGACGAGTATCACCAAGCAGCATAACAAATTGGATTTGGGTTATGTCCACAACATCGGCTTAACGAACATAGAACGTCTAAGTGATTTGGACGAAAGATTTAAGATACCTCTTATGGTAGAAGCTTTGGTAATCCTAATGTTCATCATCATCATACTTTACCTGTGGCGGAAGATGCACCCGAAAATCAACTTCCCACCAATCCAAGCATCAGTGCATGCCTTTCCTATCAAAGGTCAGCATCCTACCCCATCGAAACAGACAAATCAGTCATCTAGTTCCGACGTCACAGCTGATCTACGGGACGTAGATTTTTAAAGGGGGAGGAGTTAACACGTCGCATTTACATGCAGCTTATAATGATTTGCCAGGTCAGCAAATCATGAACGAGCCAGTTATGATTCCCCACGATTGGCGGATATCATATATCGGCGCGTTTTGGGGTAAATGCACGGGAGCCTTGAAGGTCGCTGACTCTGCGAATCATCGTGCAGCGACAAAGCAAATGGTTATGTGAGGTGCAGGTAATTTAGGCTAAGTAAAAGTCAGTCTTGATTAGACAGACAAGCTGTTCGGTTCTTAATAAAACATATTAAATATTATAATCGTGGTATTTCATTTTGTGTAAGTCGAACAGTTGGGCCGGCCCCTCGGGGGGCAGGCGTTCGCGTTTTTTTTAATATAACGAATCATAAATTCGTTTATTCAATGGGCAACAAAAACTAATATTTAAAGATAATAAAGAAAACAAAATAGATTTCAGTTTGAAAAATATGAATTTACAGTTGATATAGGAAACCTAATTAAAAGTGTTGTGTCGGGAGGGATTCATTAACGAACTAGAAGTAGGTAGGTAGGTACAATGAAAGTTTATAGCATTTCAATTTTAAGGACATTTACCTTCGAAAACATTGCGCATTCAAAATTATAATAAATTTAACCTGTTAAATCCGCTGATGCTTCCAATTAAACATTTTGAAAATTGAATTTTCCCATTCAATAAACACACGCTTGTATAAACTAAACCAAATTTCACAGCAAAATTAACCAATACCTAAATTTGTATGATACATATGTATAACTATTCCAATCATAGGCTTTGGCATAGGCACAGTATACAAAAATTTTCCGATTAAATTTTACCATAATCCTCTATAAGTATATCACTATTCATCCACTAAACTTAATTACGCTATTTATTGGCCAAAAATGTTCAACTCAGCATTTTCCTGATATTGCAAAATAACTATACATCCTTTTTCCATGAATTATACGTTGTATCTACGAGTACATACATTGTTGGTGTTCATAGCAGCGCAGCTCGAGGCGGCCGGCGGCCGCGGCGGTGTGGTTCAGTGGTGGTGGCATGTTTTTCTATACAATACACAACACAAACCCAACACATCAGGAACAGCTCGCTAGAATTTATTGACATTGTGACACATATTTGTTACAAAACAAAAACAACAGAAATAATAACAACTATTTCAGCGCTGAGCGCAAACCTCCATCATATTGTCCGCGGGGATACGATGGAGATACCCCAGGCTTACAAAGTGATTATTAATATTCTTGTGGTATCTAACCTGTAAAATCTCTAAACCCAGTAATCTGACACATCGCATACCTCTAAAACAAAATCCTAATTGACAATTTTGATGATGGTTATCTCCTTGATAAAATGTCAGTTAGGGGAGCACCGCACAGGGCCGTATTAATTTAATAGAAGTTTGTGTTGTTTATTATTTTTATATACTCTATCGGTGGGTTTCAAGTTAAGTCCCGAAGGCGCATTTGATTTAGAAAGTTTTTGATGCGACTCAGGAGTGTTGAATACAAGAGTAAAAGCATCTGAGCCAGTTTGTAGAAAATTAAAAATTTTTAGGAAAAAGAGTAAAGCCGGACCAACGGATACACCTATGTTTAAAGGAGGGGTAATATTTAACTAAAGGGTTTGTTGATTGGCGAATTTTAGATTATTAAAAAGATTCAGGCCGAAAAAAAGAGTAATTCTTGTCATGAAAAGTACTTTCTCAAATTAGCCGTTTGGATTCGGCTTAAAACTGTAGGTCCGCTCCATCCCTGACAACTTTACTCGCGCACACAGGGATGGTTGGGAGCTGTAAGTCACTAGGCCCTAGTTCTCAATGGACTGTTGCGCCATCTAATTCATTTATTCAAGGCCGAGTTCGAAATTACAGTCTTTGGTGCCCATACCCTGCCTAAAATTTACTCAAGTTCGATTATGGACACAACTAGAACCTTATACTTTATTTAATATGAGTTAAAGAAGACGTTGACAAAATGAGAAATACATATTATTTGTTAGAATCTTTTGCTTTTTTAATAAGCCTAACTATAAACATGAAGTAGGGCAACAAAGAGAACAGCGTCACTTTGCACTGCACAAATGTAGTTAAAGATGTTGATGGTAGAGCAAGAAGTGGCCGACCTCGTCAAAGTAGGACGAAATCAGTGATCAAAGCAGCTGCAAATAGAAAATAATGGCTCTAGAAATGAAAATACCCACAAGAACGATGTCACCCCCCATTAAACAAGGCCTAAGGTTTGGCGCATACCGTAGAAATACTGGACAACGCCTGACGGAGCAACTAGATCAAAGATGCTAAAAAACGATAGGTGTTACGCCCATAGCTCCAAGGAAGCTGCTGTAAAGGTTGGAAAAGTCCAAAGAGGTCATCATTCAGCTTCAGTGATGGTTTGGTTTGGAGTCTCGTATTTACATTCCCAACTATCAAAGTGATGTGTTAGAGAAGGTTGTGTAGCCTTTGAGTAACACCTTATTTGTGGGCAAGAGCTGGAATTTCAGCGGCTTACAAGACAAAAACCACCCAACTTTCCTACAAATTTATAATGTCAATTTAATACAAATTAAATGTTTATAATATTATGTTGTTTATTATTTTTATAAGACGTGTTTGTGTGAATGAACATTACTTATGGCAAGAATTCGTACATATACAAAATGGCTGTCAACAAAAATATTTTAGAACGTATTGCTCTAAGATTTGCGGAAGAAACCGCTTTTGAAAACATGGGACAACAATTGGCAGAAATGAGGAAATTAAGAAATTAAAGAAGAAGGAAACTGTACATATTTTAATACGGCATAAGACATACATATACCGAAAACTAAAAGTTTCCTGGAAACGATCAAGGAATTTTCCTATGACATTTTTCAAATTCATTTTTGAATGACCCGGTCAAGTAAGCCCTTTTTTATTCATAACTGTTTTAATATGAACATGATTAAGAAGAATTCGTGTTATTTAATTCAAATAAAACTCCAATTTTCTTCAGCTGCCTAATTGCAAAGGCAGCAAAATTAAATAACATTTTTAGGTGCTCGTGAAAAAAAATTCGGTTTTATTGTAAGTATGAACCCGTCCCCCTTCTCTGACTAAAAGCCTGGATTCAGCCTTGACAAGAGATTTTTGTTTAAGGTAAGAAAAAAGTCGAATTCAACTTAATGGATATTTTTGCATGCTTAAGAAGCAATCTGATTCCGAATTTTCTTTGTGTTAACTGAACCCAAATTTTGATCATGGCCCTCAAAATACTCACATTTGCTTTCTTGCCATTTTTGTGCAAATTTAGCAACATAATAAAAGCAGATGCCAATTTGGCAGAATATTGGCAGCTTTATAAACATTTTTGACATCTTCAACCAGAGCTTTGCTGTTTGTTTGTCTGGTTACATTGACTATCTTCCTTAAGGTGGCGCTTCAGTCCTGTGTGAACTAGGGCCTCACCAAACAAACTTCTCCATCTAGCTCGGTCCCTAGCTAGATGATTCAAGTTTCGCGCTCCAAGTTGGGTGAGGTCACTTTCCACTTGTGCGCGAAACCTGATCCTCGGTCTTCCTCTACTGGGCTGTCCTGTGGGTGTGGATTCGAAGACTTTCCGGGCCGGAGCATTGGTTTCCATGCGCTCTACGTGACCCAGCCATTTTAGCCGTTGGACTTTTACTCTTACAGCTCGTCGTTCCATCTTCTCCTCCACTCACCTTATATGCATACGGGACCGTAGATCACACGAAGAACTTTTCTCTCGAAACGACCCAAGGGGCTTTCATCCGCTTTTGTCATAGTCCACGCTTCTGCATTGTATAGCAGGACGGAGATGATGAGGATCTTATATAGCGACACTTTGGTTTGGTCCCTCAAGAGAGGGCTTTGCTACTCAATTGCCTTCTTAGCTCAAAGAAACAGCGGTTAGCAAGAGTTATTCTTTGTTTGATATCAGGGCTGCTGTTGTTTTCTGCGTTCTTAATGGAGTTCAGATAGACGAAGTCCTAAACTACCTCAAAGTTACGTCTGTCGATAGTGACGTTTTGACCGAGACGTCGATGTTGTAATTGTAAGTCCTTTCTTGACGACAGCATGTACTTTGTTTTGCCCTCATTAACCTTTAAAAACATTTTTGCCGCCTCTGCTCTGCCTCAATACTCACAAAAGCTCCATTGACATCACGCTGAGTTCTTCCGATTATGCCAATGTCATCAGCATATGCAAGTAATTGGACAGACTTTTGAAAGGTAGTGCCTCTAGTGTTGACGTGGGTGCTCTGCACTATTCTTTCAAGTACGATGTTAAAAAATCGCGTGACAGCGCATCACCTTGTCTAAAACCTTTTTTGCCATCGAAAGGTTCTGTTAAGTTGTTTCTAACTTTCCAACCTTTATGGATCAACGCGAATTCTCCATTGTCATCGATGAAAAGATAGTGGGTGTTGATTTGATGTTTTTGGGTTTTTTCCAGGATCTGCCGTAATGTGAATATTTGATCGGCTGTGGACTTTCCTGGTCTAAAACCACACTGATAAGGACCTATCAGGGGTGGAATCGGCTAAGCTGATAATTGACTATCATATTTTTGATAGTCAAATTTGACTATCATTTTAATTTCGTCTGTGTAAAATGATTCAACTCAATTCAATTCGATTGAACAATTTCTGATTATAATTGTCACAATTCATTGTTGCTATGGTGAAATTTTAAAATGATTCCTATAAAATATCTAAATAAAAGTATCAAATTGGCTGTGTTTGAATAACATTCTTATTTCTCTTGTGTTTTTTTCGAATTACGTAAGCTTTGTAGGTCACAAGAATGTGTTTTTGTACCTAAAAAGGGTAACTGGCAAAATTTTTCATTCGTTTTTTGTAAGCGTCTGGTAGCTCTATTCAGAACCGACATATTTGTAGGAAAATGACTATCAAATTTTTCTAGTGACACCTTTTTAGGTATCAATTTGATTATCACCTTACACAGATCAAATTCGATTATTTTGACTGTCAACAATCAACAATGACCTTAGCCGATTCCACCCCAGGTTGTTGACGATGGGCTTTAGACGTTCACATATTACGGCAGAGACTAATTCCTCTATAGTTGGTGCAGTTAAGAGGGTCTCCTTTTTTCAGAATCGGGCAAACAATACTGAGGTTCCATTCATCGGGCATGCTTTCTTCCGACCATATCTTACAGATAATTTGGAGAGAGCTCGGCATTCAAGCCATCTGCTACAGCGGCTTTGTTAGACTGCAGCTTAGATATGGCAATCTTTTACTTCGTCTAAGTCGAGAAGACGGTATTGGTGGCTTTTGTCGTATATTTTGAATGGATCATCCTGCCTTACAGCGGAATTCGGTTCGTTATCTGCGTAATACAACCTGCAAAAGTGGTCCTTCCATATCCTCAGCATTGATTGCGATTCCACTTTGATGTTTCCACTTTTGTCTTTGCAGCCTTCGGTTCAAGGTTTGGTTACATTTATGAACTCAAATTTGGAAGTACACTTCGTGTCACATGGATAGGGACAGATAAATATAGATCTTGCCCCTATCCATGTGACAAAAAAAGAGGTACTTTTTATAACCTTCTTTGGAAAAACTGTCATAAAAGGTTTATTTATCAACTTAATTCAAAAATGTCTGCTTGCAATATAAAATTAATACATACCTACCTCATTCATTCCACATATGGGTTTTTCCAAAAAACCATAGGGCTTAAGAAATATCGACAAATAAAAAACGAAAAAAGCTTGTCATTATCCATGTGACACAAAGTGTATTGCCCAAGTTTTACTATTATAAACTTAGAAACACGAGCGCAGACGGCTTAGTTTAAGAAACCCCTACAAGCTCGTTCTTTTAAACTTCACTGAATGACTGGGGTCTATTTCTTTGTTCTTATTGTTCTACGTGATTCTCATAAAATTGTGAGTCATTTTCATTAATTTTTATGTCATTATAATTAAATTGTAGAGTTCGTTAGAGTCAAGTTAAAGATGGACAAAACTAATTAACTGGGTTTTGCTATTTTAGATAATTTAATGATCAGAAAGCTGTAGGTATAGTGGAAGAAAATATCAATATCTTAAAAACTCAATAAAACGTCCGTTAAAATAAATATACTCGGAGGCATTTTTTACTTAGTTTTTACAAATTTTACAAAAGCCATGGAGAAAATTGTCACAACTAAATGAAAATTTGTATTTCTTTTTTTGTGAAATAAAAACCTTCAAAGAACTTGAACTCCCACTAATTTTGTAATTGTAAATTTAAACTTTTGATGCAACAGAAAATGGTGTTTTAATGAATTTCACTCTAGGATCACAAGTACAATTTTGTAAACATCAAAAAGTGAAGGCCTTTTGCATGCTTTTACATCTTAACACAAGTTTGGCAGAAAATATTAAAAAAACTATTGGGAATTTTACCATACACATTTTTTGTAGATTCCTTATTAAAGTGGAGACTTATTAAAAACTAAAACCTAGTACGCTGCTGATGCGAAACGAAATTTTTCGGTGGTCTCCAAGTGCAGAGCGAAATGAAAACGAAAACCACAGCGGAAAAATATTTGTGGAGAGTTCTGTCTGGAAGTTGAATTTCACTGATTGTCTTCATCACTTGTTGCACAACACCAATAACATCCGAGTTTCCGATTCAGAAATGCAATGTTGGAACACATTAGACAAATCCATTTTATTTTAAATTTTAAATCAAATATAAATCAAAGTCAAAACACCGAAAGTCACGAGTAAACAATTTTTTTTTCAATAAAAAAATTAAACGTCAAAATTTCGCAAGCAATTAATGTGCTGGACAATTAAATTGAGAACGAAAAGAGTGGAGAATTGTACTAAGAAATCTAGTACAGCTTTCCACAAAAATGTCACATTTCGTCGTTCAGCAGCGTACTGAAAAACGAAAAGCACAGCGAAATTTTTCGTTTATGATTTCGTCATGTAATTTTTGTATGGGAAATTTCGTTTCGCATCAGCAGCGTACTAGGCTTAAGGAGAAATTATATCAAAGATCAGGGTGATTTTGATAGCTTCAGTTAAAATCTGACTTCAAAATTACTCTATTACGTAAGCTTGTTGAGGTATAGTAATGGTTTTCCAAATCCATAATCCTTTTTTCGATATTTAGTAAAAATATTAATAACATTTTATAAAATGTTCAAAAAATCTTCATTATTTGTTAGTTTTCGCGTGTCTCATAGTAGTCTTAAAGAAACGTTGAACCATTTTTAGTAAAACGGAATTCAACAGAAAAAGGCAAAACGGATTGAAAGTATTCGAATCCGTCATCTAAACAATTCTGTGTATTGAAATATATTAAGAAATGAACAAATTAATGTTAAAAACGTGTATTTTTAAAACTTAAACAAATAGTTAAAATCAAAGTTCAAAATGAGACTTGAAAAGTATTAAATTCTAGGTTTGCTTAAAAGACTTATAACTAAAAAAAAAGTTTTTGCTTGTCTTTGAATTTTTAAAAGGGCATGTTTTAAAAATTTACTGCCATAGAAAAATTTAAGGATGAGATAAGAATTCAGGACATCTTAATTCTTTAAAAAAAGTATTGTTTTGTTCCCGCTACAGAAAAAAACACGTAACTTTGTCTGTGTAATTCAACACTTTATTTTATTTGTACCTGAGTCATTTAATTTCATAAAATGTATGAGACACAATTTTATTAAAAAATACGTGTGTCCCAATTTGTAGTTTTTGGTTTGTTAAAAATAAATTAAAAAACTCATTTATCTTAAAATCAATATTTTAAAACCCTGAAAATACAATTAAATCAATTTCTGAAATTAATCACAATCAATTTACAGTTTCTTTCAAAGAAACGGGCCCCTTTTGGCGCATTACCAATGTTGGATAATCCGTCATTTTTTAAATACAATTTTCGCTCCTAAAGCAACAGAAATTAAATTCAAAACCTGAAATTTAAACGAAAAAGATAGAATTTCGGGTGGCACGGAGTATTGATGGAGATTAAAATGGTGGAACGAGGACTACGAGCAACGATAATAAAATAGGAGCACATAGACATACATAGATAGATGTTCCCAGTAGGAAATTTCAAAAAACTCATCGGTGAATCACCAACTTTTTCCTTGGTGAATGGAAGCTACACCCCATGAAAACATGGTGAAAACATCAATGAAATTAACATGGGGATTGGATTGGCGTTCACCAAGTTGTGAATTTCATGGTGACTGCTCAGTGAGGAAATCACGAAGCAGGGGTATTTGGTGTATTCCAAAGTGAATTGTAGTTGGTGAAAAATACCGTGAATTCACTCCGGTGATATACTTGCGTACTTTACATTGGTGAAAAATGTGATGAATATTCACCAAGGAATTCACTTTGCAAAATTGAACTGTTTATTCATATATGAATATTGACCAGTGATTTCATTAGGCAAGCAAATGTTACTCATTCATTGGTGCAAAATAACCTGGTGAAAAATGTCGTGAATGTGGATAAAGGAAGTCATTAATATTTTTACTATCTAATAAACTATACTCATAGCTAAATCTTTGGATACAAATAATAAAAATAAAACAGGCATGTAAATTTTTATGATTTTATTAAAACAAATTAAATTAGATGAACATAAAATAATTAATTATTATTGTGAAAAAAGCCAAATACATAGGTACATAAGAAATAAACAAATTAAAAATCACTTTTTAACAGTTTTATATTGAGTTTTTTACACTTTTAGAGTTTATTTTCTTTTACTCTTTTAAATAACTATTCTTTTAAATATCAGCTTTACGCACTTGTTGACACTGTGAACAATGGACTTCAAACTGAAAAATAAACAATAGAAGAAAAGTATTTTATGTAATTAAAACAACGGCGCGTGGTGCGTCGCGTATTACCCCGGACACTGTGCATTGTTGTTGGAAATAACTTTGTTTCTAGAAGCAAACCAGGCTGATGATCGCGAACCGAAGTTTTTATGATATGAAAAAACCCGAACATTGCAATCCTTCAACCATCCGTCGCCAACAGCGTCGGTCGTTGTTGTTGGAAATAACTTATTGCTTTTCGAAGCAAACCAGACTGACGAACGCGAACGGCAATTTTTTAGTACATACATATATAAACCCGAGCATTGAATCTCCGTATATCTATTCAGTGGCAGGTATAGAGAAGAGAAAAGACAAATAAGCAACAACAATAATAAACCCATCTCATGATTCATAGTGAGTGAAATATTTTACAAAGAAAAAGATAGGGTGGATTGTATGATCATAGGAAAAACGCAATGCCTTTCAGTAAGGATTTCATTGCATGCTATTCCTCAATGATTCGAGTAGGTGAATTCCTTGGCGATTTCACACAAAATTTTCATTGGTGAGCAAATTTCCTACTGGGTTTGCTTAGATTAGGTAGGTATTAGTAGACAACAACCCTAACGTCGGTCGCAATCAGCATGCATGTGGTTCAGCCTCTATTCCCTGTGTCCCTGAATGTCATTGATATTTAATTAAATATCTCTGTTAGGAGGGTCGACGTATATGTGTCAGTTCAGTTGTTGTTGGGTCTGCTCTTTGCTGTTTCGAAGCTTAAACTAACTAATGTTGGGTGTAGCTACTACACATGTTCAAAACATAGGGGAGAAATACCTAAAAAAGTAATGAAATTGCTGTGAACCTGATCCTTCAATGGGAATTAGGTTACGCCATCACATCGCTATACCGCCACACAACCACGCAACTTAAGGTGTCCTTGAATCATTCCCATTTTGTTAGGTTGGAACGAATTTTGTTTTGAAGCTTTTGTTTTCGTCTGTAAAATGATACTGCCAGCGTGTTGCTTTTTTTATATTTAGATAGATATTGATAGGTTAACATTGCAGTTGATGGTGATGTTAAAATGTCAAATTAAACTGAGTATTTATCGTGTTTTTCTCAGGAATTCAAACATTAAAGGTAATTCTGCAAACAACTTAATTAACCCTTTTAATAGTAATGTTTTTCTATTTCTGCTATGAATTCTATACGGTTTTCTAATAAGTAAAACATTTAAAAAGGTCGGGAAAAATCAAGCGTTATGTCAGTACAGTATACTACTGGGATTAAGCAGAAACACAGTGTGAGCACTAGGAAGAGGAGAGAGGGTTTAAAAGGATATGTGGGTGCACGTTGGTCTTGAATTCCTGAATATTGCAAAGACTAGAAAAGATAGAGTAAGGAATTCCAAATCCGTGTAGTACGGCTAAGGAACGAATTACAGAGATTCGACAGTACGACCGAAGTTGGACTCGAGGGTATACTGATGATGAGCATTCCTAAAAACGCGAATATTACGGTTGAACTGTTTAAGGAAGAAGAATGCAGCTAGCTATTTCTCTAAGAAAACCCAAACACCTTGCGGAATTTTTGGCGACATCGAGTATGTGATCGACCCACAAGAGGTGGTTAGTGTCACACATACCAATAATATCGAGATGTTCAGTCTTATTCATGCAAGTGCCATCCATGGAATATGGCAAGGGGGAATATTTCGCTTTAACGATATACAAGACAGCATAGGGTTTTTCAATTTAATGAGCTTATAATATTTTTTCGTTGCAGTTTCACATCCAAAGAAGTGGGATGTGAGTCTGAAAACAAATGTGAAAAGCTAAGACTACTATCTTCAGCGAAACAATGTATTGGATTAGAAGTTCCAGACAGGAGATCATTAATAAAAATGAGTAAGAGTGTTGGAGATAGAAGAGAGCCCTGGGACACACCAGCATTTATTTTGTGGCTTTCAAACTTGAATCCATCCAATATTACTTGTGTTGAACGATGCGAAGGGTTATTAAATTACTGATCCAATAATGAAGTAGGGATTCATGAAAGCCCAAAGCACGCATTTTCGATAAGAGAACCTGATACGAAACCCTGTCGAATGCTTTTGAAATATCAAGTGCAATAATCTTACTTTCTCCAAAACGATGTAAAGATTGGCGCAGGGACATAGGGTCCAGGGACATAACGCCCAACTTTTTTTTTTTGGGCTTATGTCTCACTTCGGTGGGACATAAAACCGAAATTGAATTTGGGCCTTAAGTCCCACTCAAGTAAGACCGAAGCCCCAAATAAAAATGTTGGGGCTAATGTCCCACTTAATAAGAATCACCAAATGACAAAACTTGGAGCACTTCAATACCACAAGACTTTGTTTTGTGGAGTTTAAATCCTGAGATCCCGGGAAGCGGGCCACCCACAGGTGCTTTTATTCAAAAAAGCTGTTGATATTGGCGCTTGCCTGGCGACTTTACATACCCTAAGCGGAGCAACGGAGGTGCGTGAGCGGGTGTGACCCCGAAAAAGGGAGTTAAAATCCTGAGAACCCGCGAAGCGTTCCACCCACAGGTGCTTTTATTGAAAGAAGTTGTTGATATAGGCGCCTGCCTGGCGATTTTACATACCCTAAGCGGAGCAACGGAGTTGCGTGAGCGGGTGTGACCCCGAAAAAGGGAGTTAAAATCCCGAGAACCCGCGAAGTGGGCCACCCTCAGGTGCTTTTATTGAAAGAAGTTGTTGATATAGGCGCCTGCCTGGCGACTTTACATACCCTAAGCGGAGCAACGGGTTGCGTGAGCGGGTGTGACCCCGAAAAAGGAAGTTATAATCCTGAGATCCCGCAAATAATGTTGAAAATAAACTTTTCTGTTTTTCCTAATTTTTGTATTATCACCGTATCAAAAAATTATTGTTCATTGTATTGAAATACAAAAACTTTATATTCTTTTTTGGCTCTGCAAAAATTTGGGGACAATGTCCCATTTTTAACAAACAAATTTGGGACTTAGGTCTTACTTGGGTGGGACTTAGGGCCCAAATTAAATTTCGGCTTTATGTCCCACTCATGTGGGACATAAGCTCCAAAAAAAAAATTTGGGCGTTATGTCCCTGGGCCTTATGTCTCTGCGTCGTAAAGATTTGCTCCACTGTTTGTTGAGATGAACCATGAGATCACCAGTGGACCTTTTGCTGCGAAAGCCGTACTGACGGTCATTAAGAAGCTTTCGATCTTCGAGATATGTATAATTAATCAGTGTTTCCATGACCATGGAAAGAAAGTACCAAAGTTTAATGGGTCGGTAATTAGAGGGTGAAGAAGATTCGCCTTTTTTGGAGATGGGCTGGACAAATGCTGTTTTAAATCCTATCGGAACGAGACCTCAAGAATAGGACAGATGAAAGCAGAGTTCAGAGTTTGAAAAGTCATTTAGCGTTTTAAATAACTGTCACCATTTTACGTTACGGTGAGTCCGTTTTCTTTCAAGTCAATTACGTCGCTGCATGATTCCTACTATACTATATTAAACTAAATCTCGTATTAAGGGAGCGAAAAGAAAAAACAATTATGGGCGAATTTGGATATGGAGAATGAAACTCAAGATGAAACCGCATCAACCAACATGTTTCGCAACAAACGCTTATGGTTAGCAACTTCCCGTTTAAAAAGAAACCACAAACCCAGTGGACTTGGATATCGCCAGACAGGAATTATAAAATCCCATACGATTACATCCTTTCAAATAAAAGATCTGTTCTAGAAGATGTCAGCGTTCTGAATAGTTCGAATTCCATTCGGATCAACGACTTATGCGAGCCACATTGGCACAATTACTGATTGGCAAGTAGAGCACCAGTTTCCAAATTTTCTCAAATATAACGGAAGTGATGGAATTGCTGTAGCGTATTTAAAATATGCAAAATTTTAATTAGCCAACTAGTTGAAAGATGTTTTGATCTCCGAGAAAATCCCAGAACAATGAAAGAAATAATCCTCATCCCCAAAAAAGGCAAGACAGAAGATATAAACGCCTTTAGTTGTTTATGTAGTCTTTCTTGCCTTTATGCATCATATCTTGCGTTTGTGGAGTATTTACAAAATATCTGTTTAATTGAAAATCTTAAATTGTAAATCTTAAATTCAATCAATCTTTTGAGCAAGCTGGTTTTAGAGCTATGTTCTCAATAGTGGACCATCTTCAAATAAAGTCCCAGGAATATAATGTAACGTTATATATTGTACTAGCTGACCCGTGCTTGCGTTGCTTCGCAAATTGTAACCAACACATTCTTTTTGTGCTTATGGATTTTCTTCCGATGTTAGCCTTTCTTTTACCCATTTTATATTTCTATGCGATAAAAGAAAAACAACGAATTTATATATGTATCAAATTTAGAATTTGCAGGCGATATTGTACAACAGCAAAAATTAACTAAAAACTATGCTTAACGAATTTTGTTCGGTTTATTCACTAAGCGACAGAAAAACAGAATAATGTCTTGAAAATAAAAATAGATGGTAGATATCACTTTAGATTATGTGGAAGACTATAACTATTTGGGTCAAAAAATATCATTCATCCATAATGATATGAAAAATGTTAACCAAAGATAATAAACGACAATTTTGGAACTTGGAGAATCTGCTGAATCTAAATATCTGGAATTAAAGAAATAAATGCATCTTCCACTGTAACATATGACTTCGAGACATGGCAATATACGAAAGTCCTCAAAAGTAAACCTTAAATCTGTCAATTCTGCCATGGAAATAGAAAGATTTAAGAACCCAGACGAATTTTGAAGATGTTCTTAACAAAACGAGAAAACTTAAATGGGATTAAGCTGAACACATATTTTGGACGTGTGATGATCGATGGACCAAAACAACAACAGAGGGAATTGGTAGACGAAGGAGGGACTTATACTCATATAACTTAATAATATGAACTTAATTATAATTAAAAACTCTTAAAAGTGAATAAAGCTTGAACAATAATAATGCGGAATGTCAATTTGAATGAAAACTTTTTTGATTTCAATGTAGGCACTTGTTGTAATGGGTGATTTTTTTGAGGTTAGGATTTTCATGCATTAGTATTTGACAGATCACGCGGGATTTCAGACATGGTGTCAAAGAGAAAGATGCTCAGTATGCTTTGACATTTCATTATGAATAGACTTACTAACGAGCAACGCTTGCAAATCATTGAATTTTATTACCAAAATCAGTGCTCGGTTCGAAATGTGTTTCGCGCTTTACGTCCGATTTATGGTCTACATAATCGACCAAGTGAGCAAACAATTAATGCGATTGTGACCAAGTTTCGCACTCAGTTTACTTTATTGGACATTAAACCAACCACACGAATGCGTACAGTGCGTACAGAAGAGAATATTGCGTCTGTTTCTGAGAGTGTTGCTGAAGACCGTGAAATGTCGATTCGTCGCCGTTCGCAGCAATTGGGTTTGTGTTATTCGACCACATGGAAGATTTTACGCAAAGATCTTGGTGTAAAACCGTATAAAATACAGCTCGTGCAAGAACTGAAGCCGAACGATCTGCCACAACGTCGAATTTTCAGTGAATGGGCCCTAGAAAAGTTGGCAGAAAATCCGCTTTTTTATCGACAAATTTTGTTCAGCGATGAGGCTCATTTCTGGTTGAATGGCTACGTAAATAAGCAAAATTGCCGCATTTGGAGTGAAGAGCAACCAGAAGCCGTTCAAGAACTGCCCATGCATCCCGAAAAATGCACTGTTTGGTGTGGTTTGTACGCTGGTGGAATCATTGGACCGTATTTTTTCAAAGATGCTGTTGGACGCAACGTTACGGTGAATGGCGATCGCTATCGTTCAATGCTAACAAACTTTTTGTTGCCAAAAATGGAAGAACTGAACTTGGTTGACATGTGGTTTCAACAAGATGGCGCTACATGCCACACAGCTCGTGATTCTATGGCCATTTTGAGGGAAAACTTCATAGAACAATTCATCTCAAGGAATGGACCGGTAAGTTGGCCACCAAGATCATGCGATTTGACGCCTTTAGACTATTTTTTGTGGGGCTACGTCAAGTCTAAAGTCTACACAAATAAGCCAGCAACTATTCCAGCTTTGGAAGACAACATTTCCGAAGAAATTCGGGCTATTCCGGCCGAAATGCTCGAAAAAGTTACCCAAAATTGGACTTTCCGAATGGACCACCTAAGACGCAGCCGCGGTCAACATTTAAATGAAATTATCTTCAAAAAGTAAATGTCATGGACCAATCTAACGTTTCAAATAAAGAATCGATGAGATTTTGCAAATTTTATGCGTTTTTTTTAAAAAAAAAGTTTTCAAGCTCTTAAAAAATCACCCGATATAAGACTTCGTCTCCAAAAATGCCTCCCTAGCTTAGTTAATTAGTTTTTAAGTTGGATTAAGTTTATAGATTGAGTTAAGAAGAGCACAAAATCGAATTTCTCGAATCATAAACAATGGGACTGGATAGGGTTAAGTGTTTTTAAAGTGTTTACGAGTACACACGGAATTGGATATGAAAGCAAAGCCAGAGCAAACGTCCGCATAGGATAGAGTCTTTCCGACTTTCCTCCTAGGCCAATAAGAATTACTGTATCTGAAATCTTTTAAATTATCTATTTCCTTCACGCAAAATTGTTGCTCAGTTTGGCTATTCATTGTTCAGCCACCAGCTAGGTGCATATGACATGACGTTTTCCGTGGTTTTGTTTTCCATGCAAGACCGTCAATTGTTTTTCATATTTTAAAAAGCCGTAGCACTATCAATTGGAAAGTTCTAATACATGTTCTTGCATGTTAAATCTTAAATTCTTAATTGTTTTTATGCTCTCAGTACTGAAGAAAAATTTTATCTGAAACGCATTTTGAATTTCCTAAAATATTTGTCACTCTAAATCTAAAAAATATATACATTGTATCCATGTACTGTATGTTTTCTTTGTAAAGTGTACTGACCTACACGTTTAAAACATTGTTGAAAAACTTTCAAAAAGGATTTGTTAAAATATCTCAAATTAATTTGTTTTTCAAAAACTTACAAACAAAAAAATAATATAAAAGATTTATGACTTTCTTAAGCTATAGAGCTTGTGTGTTGATGGTTAAACATACTTTAACCTAAAAGGCAACGAACGAAGGGCTTCGGGTTCGGGTTCGGGATTGGGTTCGCCACAGAACCAATAAATTAATCATAAATGTCAAACAAATCAAATTCAAACCGTCAGTTTGTTGTTTCTTTGAAAACTTCAAACTTCACCCTTTTTCTATCCTGATGCTGTCAATACCTGACAGATCGCCACAATGAAGCCATGCGGTTCACTCATGTCTTCACTTTGAACAAATTTATTTCTTATTATTTTTAAACTTTCTTTTCTTCAAAATATGTATATGTATAGGTATACATATACATAGACATATCGTATCGACCAACATGAAGTTATTGCTCACGTCTTAGTGGCAATAATTCACTTCTCTGGGATTCGTTGTGCTATATACGAGAACGAGATATAAACGTGAGCTCCTTGCCAAACTAACTTGTAATAATAAAATCTACTTCTGGCAGGACAGGCAGGGCATATACTCGTATACCATACCAATATCTACCTCTCTTCCATAACTAAACCAAATCCATTGGTCTTTTGAGAAAAATAAATTTCTCCTTTTCCAATATGAAATACCTCTCTGGTATAAAAGACTTAAATGGGGAAGGGTAAAGGGGATTTACTGGGGTGGTAAGGAACTGAAAACTTTCAAATACATCACCTTAAAGATACTAAGTCCTTTGTTCTTTTTCATCGTCCTTCGTGTTCTTTTTTGCTTGGGTAAACTTTTGATTGATATTTTGAGTTGAAGAGAAGAACTTTGAAGTATACAGTCCACATTGACAGCATCTAAAGTTCAAATCAAAAAAACAACAACAACAAAATCAGAGAAAGAAAATAACATTTCCCATAAAGGAATGCCCTTTATGTTATAACCCAAATCGACTAATCAAAAGATTTGGCAGTTTTTTGGTTTAACTTGGTTTTAAATCAGAATAAATAAATCTTTCATAAAGCTTTTCCTTTATAGCCATCCTTAAAACAGAGATAAGGGAAAATGGCGAGATGTTTTTGATTTTTTTATAAAGTAAGCGATGATTTGATGCATCTTTCAATGATTGGTTGAATCTTAAGAACTCATAAATTGAATAGATTAGTTTGTTATTTAAAAACATGCCATTTTTATTACTTAAATTTGAACTTTTCTAGTCGGAGTTGCAACTTTATCAAACCTAAAGTAAAATTCAAACCATTGACAATGTCTACTCCTAAGCTGGGCTGGCCTGGTAAATTACTTAAAAACATTTGGACTGCATTACTTTTTCATTAGGTACCCAATAACAGGTACTCGTACTGGAACATCAAAAAATAGAGTACCCGGTTCTTAATACTTGGAAATTACCCGTACCAGTACTTTTCCAAATACTTCCTTTAAGTAACGCGTTATCCATTTTGCGGTTTCAAAGGTATAAGGCTGGAATTCGGCAACTGCCAAACTAAGTTGTTAAACCAATTTTTTTTGTCAGTTGAAAGTCTGACATTTACGAAAATGGATCTATTAGTTAAAAAATCTACTACAAAAATGGTGATTCTACCACAGCCACATATCTTGCTTTAAGAGGAGATTATAGTTTACATAATCGTCCAACTACGCAAGCAATAGGAAAGTTTGTGAAGAAATTTGAAGAGACTGGATTGGTTACAGATATTGTAAGACTTGTGCATCATCGTTTCCCTCGTACAACTGAAAATATCGCTGCCGTCAATTCGAAGAGTTATAGTTATATGATAACCGACTTTTTTTGCCTGCTATTGAAGAATACGACTTGGAGAATATTTGGTTTTAAGAAGACGGTGCCACATGCCACACAACTCCAGTTAATATGGATTTACTGCAAGCGACATTTCCTGGACACGTAATTTCTTATCGTGGCGATATGAACTGGCCGCCAAGATCATGCGATTTAACACCGCTGGTCTTTTTTTTGTGGAAGACTATGTTTATGCAGATAAGCCTTTGAGCACTTAAAAACCAAAACATTCATCGATGCTTGCAACAATTCGCGTGGTGGTCTTTTAAATGATGTAGTATTTCAAATATAATACCAACGTTTAAACTTTATAATAAAAAAGAAAAATCATAAAAAAAAATATTTTATGTATGTTTTATTTACGTCTAATTTTGAAACCGCAAAATGGATAATCCTGTGTAATACATAATTGTAATTGAAGTTGATAGCGCTATAATTTCGAACGATATTTGAGGTCAAATAAATGTAACACATCAAAAATGACAATACGATGGCACAGAAGTCGAAAAAGTGGGTCCCCCATTCCGTCCGTCTGTCTAATTTTGTTCTAAGATCAAAAATAATAGTAGACCCCATACAAATTAAAATCGAAGATAAGAATTTTCTCAAAACGAACCAAGAGATAGAACCGTTACAAACTTAACATAGGATGTTATTGTAATAGGTCCAATTTGTCAAATTGAAAATTTTGACATTTTTCGACGTTTCAAGTTCCCTAGAGCCTAAATAAAAGATTTTTAGAGAGATGTCTTGTCTGTGCGTGCGTGTGTACGTACGTTCGTACCTTCGCGAAGTTTTTTCCGCCGTCCATAGCTCAAGAACCAGTAGCAATATCGACTTCAAATAATTTTTGTTATAAAGATAATAATTCAGAAAGATGCAAACAAATAAGTGGGTGGTTTTTTAACGATAGCAATTTACAAAAAAGGTGAACATTTTGGTTAACTCAAAATATCTCCACGAACCAATTAAATTTTATATTATATATTGTAAACAAACAAATACTAAACAAATATATTTTTGGAAAACATTCCAATGAACGGTTTTTTTTTTATTAACCAAAAAAAATTAACATAAATATATGTCACCTCGAATATTTTACGAACAAAAAAAGATTTTATCCCCAAAATTATTTTATGCAACGAAAAATAACGATTTTGACATCTGGTAAAAATAAATTGATACAAACAAATTTTTATCTTTAAAAAAAATATTGTTTTCGACATTCAGTAAATTTTTTTTATAAAAATCCAACAGTCAGTTTTTTCATAAAATTAAAATCGCAGAATTGGTAAAAATTGTTGTTTGATTATCGATATGTCGTGAATCAATGGAGGTTTGTATTTCAAAATGATTTCATTTTGTGCAAAATTTTCTTAGAAAAATCTAATCTGTATTTTTTTATATAAGAAATACAAACTTTCAAGTAATTCTACTAAAATTGGTAAAAATTAGTTTTCCACTATAAATCTAGTTAACAAAAATAGATTTTGAAATCAAACTATTTCATCATTTGCAAAATATTTTTGATAATTTTTACCTAATCTTTTAGAAAAATTTAACTGACAACTTTAAAAAAAACACGAAAACCTACAAAAACAACAAAAAACTGATAAAAAATGCTTTTTGACTGAAGTATTAGGAGAACAAAGAAATATTTTGACTTCAAATGGTTTATCTTATACACAAAATATTATTATGAATATTTTGTTAAAGTTTTAAGCAAGACAAGTCGACTGAATGGGAAGTTATCAGTTTGAGTTGCATCCCACCCTCATTTTTGGTCAAAAGTCGAACATTCGTATTTTCTGTAAAACGAACCGATAGATTTTTCTTAAATTGGCTTCTTTCAATACAAAGTATATGTTTGTATTGGTCCAAAAGGGTACCCCCATTGAACCGTTTTTTGTTTTTAAATTTTTTCAGGGACTCATGAACCGATTTTAATATTTTTTTTTAGTTTGGATTTAAAAAAAAAACATTACTTTTTTTTGTTCAGTCAGTTTCTCTACTATGGCATAAGCTTGCAAGGCATTTTTAAATTTCAGCCAACTTATATCTTTCTTTACGTTTTGTGTGCATCCTGATGGAAGCACTATTCATAGATGAAATTTTACCTTTTAGCAATTCTTAGACGTATGTAGGTACATTTCAATCAACTTGGGTATGGTTTCGGGATCAGTGATCAGATTACAAGGATCAATTATATAAAGTAGTATATAAAATAGTATTTACTTCGATATTTCAGCTTGGATTCAAGCTCCTTGATATTGAAGATCGAAGAATAAATACTTGCCAAACTAAAAGTTAGAAATACCATAAACTATAACAGTCTCTCTCGAAACCCAAATGATGTTTACTTAAAAATATCGACCACTTTAGTATCAACATCATGTTGCCACAGCAATCAGAAACATAACAATATGTACCTACATAAGTGGAGAGTAGTCCATTATAGGATTTGAGGAGAAACATGTAAACGAAAGAGTTTGTCGCAACTTAACAATTACATCCATTAAAAAATTAAGTAACTTCCTTTTGTAAATGCTGTATCGTGTTTGCTGCGAAGCATTGTTGCATCCAGATCCAGGCATCAAGCAGCAAGGAATCAAAATTATTGCATCCAGCATATCGTTCACAATGAACGTTCGTTCGTCCGTAGGTATGTCCGTCCGTCCTCATCAAACCCATACAATCCTTCTCTTCCATATAGAAAGTCCAATGTAGCCACAGAAACAGCCATCCAATGCCAAGTTCATTCTGTCCCATTGGGTGTTGCTGGTAAACTTTACGAGCACTTTAACCATAAAACCCAAACATTGCACGAGAGACATTCGAGCTGGACTATACTAAAAGGTACGGACATGTATATTGTATGTATATGCATGTATCTATACTACCAATAATGCTAGTTCTTGGCTACCTCTGACTCTGACTTTGGCTGCAACTTATGGTCTCCACTGGCATACCACACGAATTGCCAACCAAATCTGACCACAATTTGGGCTTCCAGTTTTTATCTCCTTTTAGTCCCTCTTATGTCTCTCACACAAAACCGACATCCTGCAGGTCATGTCCGGCTCTTGCCATAGTAGTCAATTGGTGGTTTAACAGGATTTCACATTTCACTGCCTTGTGGCTAAGAAATAGAAATTCCAAAAAAAGGACTACAGGAGCACAAGGAAAATATAGAAAAGGGCATCCTAGAGATGATAGGGAGAGTTAGAGAGAAAGACAGCGTACGAGAAGGACATTAGTATTGAAGTTGATAGCTTGTGTTTTTAGGGTGTTGATACAATTTTTCAACTATATAGGCATTTCTTTGGGGGATTTGAATTCTTGAATTACAAAACTGAAAAATATATATGTATGTAGGTTGGTATACTCGTAAATACCCAGAGGCTTAGGAATATACTTTTCTAGCAATTGTGGTCGATTTGTTTTAGAAAATGAATGCCTAGTATGGTATGCCACCTTTTTTCCTTATACACTTTCATTAAAGTAAGGCCTTGCTTGCTTCTGCAATCATCACTACGGATATGTATATAGGTATATGGCAATATAGCTCTCTATTTGAAAACAAATCAGGCAAAGTGAAAATGGGATTGCCTTTTAATAGCATTTATGCAAAATGTCTAATAAATGATTTCGATAAATCCATGAACGATGAAAGGTTTTGAATTTTTGAATTACAAGGACTATAAAATTATTATTAAATTTATGGATTTAAACATATATGTTAAAACGTTCTTATTTATCACATTTTGACACATATCGATTAGAATGTTTTGCCAAGTCTTACTGACAATAAGCCTTTTAATAAAGTATGATGAAAAAAGTAACCAAAAATAAGACTAGGTGTCTGTGGAATTTTATTACCAAGTTATGCTGTGAAATAAATCAAAAACAGAAATTAAAAATAATGAAGTTCAATATCTACCTTTATTATTATTTTTTTATGACTTTTTTACAATTTTATACTTGGAGATTACTCAGAGGCTATTGAAACGACGAAGGATAATTTTTGCGTGGTGAAAGAAGCTAAAAAACAGAAAAATATTATTACAAGTACTAAAAATTATTATTTAACACTGCAGAAATATATTCAAAATAATTAATTAGTTCTGTCAAAAATCAGCCAAATCATGGTTTTCGAAGTAAATACGTTTAAAGAAAGACTTTGTCAATTCGACAAAGCATATCCTTATTATGCGTTAAATAAGCACAACCTTCCAGGCTAAACAAAAAAACATTTTAGAAGCATTCTGGAGACATTTGAGAAATGTTTTTGATATTATGTTTCCTTAATGTTCACACTTTGAGAAACATTCTAGAACTTTTTCTTTGTTTCCAAGTAACACTGGTCGACAAAATTACGTTTTTTCTTTCTGTCCCTTCAATTTAATGCATTTATAATTTTCCTATATACGTTTTGGAATTAAATTTTTGTGCTGATTTAAAATCCAAACTTTAATTTTAATTATTTGCTGAAGTTTTAAAAATACCCGTTTTAACTTTTTTAAAATAGACAGCCTCGTGTTCTGCTGTACAGTGTACACTTTCACGGACCGCGACGATATTCTCAGCCGATCCTGCGTTCCTTGAACGTACGGGTGTTGGCTGATTGTTTACTGAAATTTGGCCACCAAACGTTGAAGAGTCGACTGTGAAGGGCCACCACGTCTTACGTAAAATGGGTGCAATGCGCGCAACGTTTGCGTTAGAGAACCAAGGGCGGATCCAGACTTTTGATCAGGGGAGGGGGGGGGTCACACACTTAACATATAGACGAGTTTTTACTCACTGCTTAAAAATGTTATTTAATGTTTTGTAAAGGTGGCTATCAAAATTTAAATAACATAATGTTAATATTAACCTTAAATTTACACATTTCAAGGGCTTAAGTGCCAACTGTAGTTATCAAATTATCTTAGAACACTGTTGTCCATCAAGTTATAGTCTAACTATTTAATTTGGACGACTCCCTACATATGAAAGCATTCCAAGATTCCAACAGTTTTCTAAATATGCCATATTTAAGAGACAAAACACAATAGCTTAGAGGGTTTTTGTTGTTATATTCTTTTTTTAAATGCATTTCTATTAATGCGAAAAACGCTATAAAAATTCAAAAACCCGGATAAAGAGAAAGAATCTGATATTAAGAATTTTTCTGGCTTTTTTTGACGTGGTTTTTTCGAACTCAATTTTCGGGAGTCTATTATTACTATCGAAAACAATATTTGCACTAATCACAATTATTACTATCGTTATCTGTCTGCTAACTCGAAGATTGGAGCTGATGCTAGAAAATATTTTGATCTTAAAGGAGTCCACAAAACATAAAAATTGTAGAAGGAAAAATGTTTGGTTCTTGAATTTAAGGAAATAGGTGCATTTAAGTACGTAATTTCTCTAAAAATTAAATAAAAACAAACTAAGGTAAGCAAATAAGTTGGGAAGAAAATTTTGTGTGGCACTCTCAAATTACACAATTCAGAATCTTTTTTCACTTCAGTTCTCAAGAGATTCAAAGCTTTTATACTAATAGATATGAAAAGTTCATTGTGTTATCAATAAGCCATTATTTTAAAAAAAGTCTCATTTTTGCTGTTTTTGTGTTAAATTTATATTCTTGAAATTCGTGTTTAAATCTCAGTTCTAGAACATCTAAAGCAAATTTTCTTCAAAAAGTAGATTTCTTTAAATTAAGTTTTTGTATTTAATAGAAAATCAATTTTGAAAGAAATAAAATTCACGACTGGGTCGCTAGAACTTACTTATTTTATCCAAAAAGTCTGTTTAAAATATTTCCTATATTTTAAGATTTAAAAATGTACCTGCAAAATAAGTTTTTCTCAAAAATTGAAATGCCATTTTATTTATCAAAAAACCTAGATTAACTTAATTTTTTTTCCAAAATCATTTTAATTTTTAAATTTTGCCTTTATAATATTTTTGGTAAGCACTAAATAAAGTGCTTATAAATGTACATTTTACATTTAAATTTCGTTAAAAAATTTTCACCCTATCGAGAATGTAAACAAAAATGTATATTTTTTTTTTAAATAAAAAAAAATAATTACATTTTTGATCATTAAAAATAATCATCATCAATTTGATCATCGACAACAGCCTGCACAGAAAGAGAATATTATTAAAATCGGTCCCTTAGTTCTTGAGAAAACTTAAAAAACAAAATAACGGTTTTATGAAGAGCACCTTTTTAGAGCAATACCAAAATATGTTTTTTCTTGTAGAAAAAAGCCAAATTAAAAATACAAAATTTAGAGAAAGTTTAAAAAATATCTATCGGTTCATTTTTGAAAAAATTCGAATTTTCGATTTTTAACCAACAAATTTGTATGCGGACTGCTGTTATTTTTGAAAACCGTAATTTTAATCGACACAATGGTTTGGACCCAATTTTTTCGAATTCTCTAGCATCGTAATGTCATGTTTGAATAAAGCTCGAGTTCGAAATTTTAAACCACTTCAATGTTCCCTATTTCTGTGCGCCAAAAAATAAGATGGAATTGAAGACTAGTTTAAGGCAACTTGATATAAAATTGCCGATCTTTTGTTCAAATTATGAAAATAATTTAAAGTACTAAAGTTTTCCAAATTCTAAATTGCGTGAAAACAAAAATTATAGTTGTTTTTGACAGAAAACCACTTTTTTAATGTCGTTAAATTACTGGCAAATCTTTACTTATACAATTGAACTGAGCTTTATGGCTCATGTGACCCCCCCCTGGATCGTCCATTGTTCAAAAGTTGATGAATTTGTTCTGTGTTTTTGAAATAGGGCTGAATTTCCGATTCATATTAAGTTCTTAGCCCAGTCCTCAGTTAAAAGTATTACTTTTAGCAACAAAGTTTAAGGAATTAAAATACAAATTTTGTTTTCATATAAAAAAAATAAATAATTCAAAATATAATGGTCATATACATTAACGCAATACGATTAGTTTTTGAATTGAAGGAAATTCCTACGAAATGACAAACAAATTATCTCCCACGCGGGGGGGTGGTGACCCCTACGACCCCCACTGGATCCACCATTGTAACGAACACTCGTTTTTATAATAAACTTTTATAATTTAAACGCGCGATTTTAAAAACCCTATAGAAAACAAGTAAAAACTCAAACATTCTACCAGAACAATTCCTTTGAAGTGATGAAGAAAGGTGGTTAGTTGTCATTCGATCGGCCCGGAAAGAGTTCATTTCTTATTTTATTTCTTATTCTTTTAGCTAAATTTTAGTTTTCTTCGATTTTCAGAAAATTGTCTTCAAAGTTGAAATGTCTTGCAGCTTTCAACAATACATCTTATGTTGATCCAAGCAATTCAACTTTGTATTACAGACCGATATTATGAAGAGCACAATAAAAACATTCAAAATTTGAGCAGCCTTCTGTGGCGGATAGTGAAATTCCCTTGCTGACAAGAGACATCGGAATATTGCCTTTAGAACTCCAAAGACTCGTAATATGATTGATCTGGCGACTCAAAAGATCCTTTAGCTGCCGTTCTGTATGGTGTTATAATCCACGGTTCTAAAGGATAACTAGATAACTAAGATCCATGACGACTTGCTTTTTCTTTTTTGAAACACTGTTTTATGTAAGCTTTTTTAGGACTGATTCCCCAATCAGGAGAGCCTTGAGATGCTAATTTGCATAGTCCAAAGCTTACTTTGCAAAGTATATAGTCGCTGGAAAAGTAAAGTGACATAGTAAACATTTAATATTTTTAACTTCCCATAGGAAGTTATTGAAGTCTTTTTTGTCATTGAGTTCAAAATTATCGTTTCACCCATTTCCTTCTTCAAATTAGTTTTTTAAGTTTAATTTTTTTTTTCGTTGACATGTTTTCAACAAGAAGGCGTTAAGTTTAATTAAAAAAAAGAGGCTGGGATGCGACCCACACAGATAACTTCCCATCCCGTCTGTCAATTTGTCTTGCTTAAAAGTTTGTAGTTTTTCGTGTTTTGTTAAAAAAGTTGTCAGTTGAATTATTTTAAAAAAACTTAAAAATTATCAACAATATTTTGCATATAATCAAATATGTAGTTTGACTTCAAAATCTATTTTTGTTCACGAGATTTTTAGTCGAAAAATATTTTTTACCAATTCTAGTAGCATTTCTTAAAAGTTTCCCATATAAAAAAATACAAATTGGATGAATGAAATTAATTTGAAGTCAATATTTTCTATTGTTCACGAGACATCGAGAACCGAACTACAATTATTGTTACCAAATATCCTTACTGTTTTTTGTAGTTTTTATTTTTTTTATAAAAAAACGGACTGTTGAATTTTTATAAAAAATGTACATACTGAAAGTCGAAAACAATATTTTCTGTGAGATAAAATTAGTTTGAAGCCAATATTTTTAATTTTTGAAAAGAAATTTGAGTGGAAAGTACATTTTTACCAAGTTTTCGTATTGTTTTTTTTTTTATTTTTATTTTTTTAAGAAAACTGTCAATTCGATTTTTGTCAAAATTGTACGGAATGTTGAAAACAATGTTTCTTATAAGACAAAATTAGTTTGAAGCGATAATATTAAATTTTTAAAAAGATATTTCAGTCGAAAATCAATTTTTAACAACTTTTAGTAATTTGTTTTAGGTTTTTATTTTTTATAAAAAAAACTGTCAATTCGATTTTTCTCAAAATTTTACCAAATGTTAAAAAAGTTATTTTTCGTTGCACAAAATTGTTTTGGAGATAAAATTATTCTTTGTTCGTTAAATTTTCGAGGTGACCATTTTTTTTCCATATTTTTTGAATTATAAAAAAACCGTTGATTGAATTGTTTTTCAAAAATATGGGATCGGGTCAAAATTCTGGCTTCAAAATTCTGCTTTTCAGAATTCTGCCTTTTTAACGAAAATTCTGCTTTTTTTTTTGTCTGGTTTACAAAATTCTGCTTTTCAAAATTCTGGAAATTTATATTAAAAAAAAATTCTGCTAATTCTGCTTTTTTTTTAATAGTATATTTATTAACGGAAAAGTCAATTTAGCATGGTTTTTGTTTCAATTTTAACAAAAAAAAAATCAAAATTTCGTCTTTTAATAATTATAAACAATAACTGAAAATAGAGCAAAAATAACAACAACAAAAACAAAATGTTATCAAAAAATAATAACAACAATTAAAAAACGAAAAGCAAATTACGTTAAAGTGGAGAGATTAATATTCTTAGCAATACGCTTTAGATAACCTACATGGCTGAGATCTGTTCTCTTTTTAATTATTCTCTTTATTTGTTTCTTTTTCAATATAATTTTTCTCTTCTTATTGTCTAAGACCCTGACTAAGTTAAGAGAGCAAAAATTAATTGCGTCTAAACATCTCGCTTATGCACATAGAGGAAATATATTATCTAGAGTCCCGCTCCCGACTTAATGGGTTTGCTCTCTTTTTGCCTACAAACTAAATTGAGAGAATTTTGCCCATTAGCATAAGCATGTGTTAGTTGTCCTATGCATTTCTTATGGGAAAATCCAGATTCTATGTAGTTGTTACGGGCTTTTAAGAGAGTTACCTCAAATAAAATTTGAGGGTGTTTTAGGCAAGACGGGTACCAGTCGGGACTCTAGATAATATATTTCCTCTATGCTTATGCAAGCGAGAGGATAATTTTACAAAATTCTGGACCTTATTTTTATTATTTCCAGAATTTTGAATAACAGAATTTTGAAAAGCAGAATTTTGAAAAACAGAATTCTGAAAAGCAGAATTTTGAAAGCAGAATTTCGAAAAGCAGAATTTTGAAAGCAGAATTTTGACAAAAGAATTTTGACCCCAACCCCAAAAATATATCAGTTTGGTATCACGTTACACTATATAATTTAAAAGTTAATTCAAGTCTCTAGCGATAGTGGTTCGTGAGATATTTTAGGTTGACCACAATTTTCACTTTTTACTTGCGACATATAGGAACTATATGACAAGTTTTTCATTCGTGGAAAATTTTGATGGTAAAGAAGTCGAAAAAAGTGGGTCCCGCGATTCCGTCCGGTCAATTTTGTCTGTCTGTCCACGCTCCTATACAGCCTAAACCGTTGGGTCGATTGAGTTCAAACTTGGAAGTTAAGGTTTTGAGCAGATTTGCGTAAGGCATTTTTTTCATTTTTTTTTAAGATCAAAACTAACAGTGGCCCCCATACAATTTTTTTGGTCAAAAAACGAAAATTCGAATTTTCTCAAAAACAAACCGATAGATTTTTTTAAATTTTCTCTAAAATTTTATTTTTTAACTTGGCTTCTTTTAATAAGAAAAACATATTTTTGTATTGCTCAGGAAAGGTACCGCTCATAGAACCGTTATTTTGTTTTTTAATTTTCTCAGCAACTTTTGAACCGATTTCAATAATTTTTTTCTGAACGAGCTCTTATATTGCCTTAACAATATTTCATTATCAAAAGTGCGTATATTTACAATCACTAAACAACTGTATACCAAAAATATTTTTAGAACAAAATTGAAAAATTTTATATATAAAAAATTAATTTAAAAAAAACCGCTCTAACGATTTTCAAAAAAAAAAATTGAAAAATCAAGGGTTTTTTGATTTATAAAATGGCATTTAAATTTTTGAAGACAAACTTATTTTTCAGGTAAAATTTTGAATCTTAAATTAGTTTTTTTTTTTTAATTATTTTAACTGTATTAAATGTAACCCCCTCCCAAAAAATTGAAAAATGGAGGTTTTTTCGACAAATCAAATGGCATATATATCTTTGAAGACAAACTTATTTTACAGGTATATTTTAAAATATTATATAGATACTTTTTTAAACAGACTCTTTGCATACAGGAGCAAGTTCGTGCGACCCAGTCGTGCACTTTATTTAACTTCCCATTGGAAGATATTGTAATGGGTCCGATTTGTCGAATTGAAAATTTTGACATTTCTCGATGTTTCAAGGTTCCTAGAGTCGAAATAAAAGATTTTTAGAGAGATTTCTGTGCATGCGTGTGTACGTACTTCTGTACGTCCGTACGTTCGCGACGTTTTTTTCGTCGTCCATAGCTCAAGAACCAGAAGAGATATCGACTTCAAATAAATTTTGTTATAAAGATAATAAAGCAGAAAGATGCAGAAAGGACCCTCAAAAAAATTGAGTGGGTGGTTTCTTACCATAGCAATTTAAAAAATAGGTGAACATTTTGGTTAACCCTAAATATCTCACGAACCAATAACGTTAGAGACTTGAATTAAATTTTATGTTATATATTGTAGTACCCGTCGCGTGGTGGTAAGTGTGTAGGGCTGTCGCGCCCGAGGTCTTGGTTTCAATCCCTGGCTGTTTTCACGGGAACTGCCTCTTGCGAGGAATTGACAAATCCTCCAAGAGTAATTCTTGTCATGATAAGTGCTTTCTCAAATTAGCCGTTCGGATTCGGCTTAAAAAAAACTGTAGGTCCCCTCCATCCCTGACAACTTTACTCGCACACAGGAATGGTTGAAAATTGTAAGTCACTAGGGCACTAGTTCTCAATAGACTGTTGCACCACCTAATTTATTTATTGTGTTATATTTTGTAACGTGATACCAAACATATACATTTTTATAAAAAAATTCAAATTAACGGTAAAACGGTAAGAGTACAACAATTTTGTGCAACGGAGAATAACGTTTACAGTATTTGGTGAAATTTTGAGAAAAATCGAATGGACAATTTTTTTTTTTTATAAAAAATAAAAACCAAAAAAAAACATTACTCAAAGTTGGTAAAAATTGACTTTCGACTCAAATATCTTTTCAAAAATTTGAGATATTGGCTTTATATAAATTTTATCTTTTAAAAAAATATTGTTGTCAACATTCAGTCAAATTTTGAGAAAAATCGAATTGACAGTTTTTTTGGAAAAAAAAAATTAAAAACCTACAAAAATTAATAAAAGTTTGTAAAAATTGATTTTCGGCTCAAATATCTTTTCAAAAATTAAAAATATTGGCTTCAATCTAGGCTTTTTCACAGAAAATATTGTTTTCGACATTCAGTAATTTTTTTATAAAAATCCAACAGTCCGTTTTTTCATACAAAAATAAAATCGACAAAAATTGATTTTGAAATCAAACTATTTCATCATATTCAAAATATTGTTGGTAATTTTAAAATTTTTAAGAATAATTCAACTGACAACTTTTTTAACAAAATACGAAAAACTACAAACTTTGAAGCAAAACAAATCGACAGACGGGGTGGGAAGTTATCAGTGTGGGTCGCATCCCATCATCTTTTAGATTTTGGTTTTAAACGTGCGTCTTTGGTAATGAATAGGTTAAGATAGGACTGTTGTAAGCAAGTACAGTGGTATCACAATGGGCCATTAAATTGGCCTAAGTGTGTCCGATTCCATCATGGACAGCCACTTTAACCTAACCTAACCTAAGTACAGTCATCAACATACAGAGCTTTAAAAAAATAGAACTGATTTTATAGCGGTTAGAAGATGTAGCGATGGATGGAAGAACAAAATCGACGGCGGCGTATAGCGTGCGCAATCATATTAGGAAAATACTCTATACCTATATTCTCTAAGTTCCAACGAATTCTTATCTATCTTCTTCCAAAGAAAGAAAAAGAAACCAAGTCAAAAAGAAAAAAAAACAAAACACATTTCATTTTTATTTTTATAGTTCTTGAACCCATTAAACAATCAGCTCCAATTAAATTCAATTAAAGAAAATATGTGGACATGACGCTGCTGCTTTTCTCTGGCTGGCTTGACTATAATGGGACGATGCGGGAGTGGAAGAAAGACAGTGATGTACGACAAGCAGATCCAAAGTACCGTGTGGTAATGACTGGAATATGATGACGCCGCGCTGTCGACAACAACGATGGATGGTGCTTCTCTAGTAAGACTTGTGCTGGTGGTGGTGGATGTTGATGAGGATGAAGATCCGGATGGGCAATGACAACTGTTCCAACACCTCCTGCACAATTTTCCAGACCCTAGAGCATAACAAAAATCTTTTTCCTCTTCTGGCTCCTAAGTATTGCAAACAAAATAAAAATAAAGCAAAAAGACGGTTGTTGTCATAATTCGTGTAACTTGTGCGAATATATGTATGTTTGAATGACTGTATACCTAACTAGAAAAATACAATCATGATTGTTGGCTGACTTCAGATCTGGCCTCGAGCTAAAAATGAGATATTATTGTTATTATTTTTATTGTACTATTCGTACTAGAATGTCAGCTTGTTAGACTTGACCATTCCTTTTTAATTTTAATTGAATATTTTTGAACAACAACAACAACTTAAAGGTGCTACCACTCATTGTTTTTTTTTTTTGGCTGGAGATATAGCTATTTCGTGCTTTGCCACTTTTGCACTCATCAGTCTCCTTTGTTTTGTGGTGCTGAGCTTTAATCCAATTTTATTTGAAAAACTTTATACACAACATAGGATTCGAACCCACGCATATCAGATTTGCTCAGTCTTAGAAGTCGTGTGCACTACGCACTCCACTACTTTAGACCACTGACGGCACAGGTCGAGATGTGCTAATTGTTTATCAAATGCATTTGAAGCATCAACATTTTTATAAGCTCCTTTAAGTATGCTGTTTTGTTCCGCCTCCATTTTTCTCCATACCTTATTTGATAGACTTACAATTCGTAGTACGTATCAAAGGGGGAGAGGTTGGAATCCTATGTTGTGTATAAAGTTTTTCAAATAAAATTGGATTAAAGCTCAGCACCACAAAACAAAGGAGACTGATGAGTGCAAAAGTGGCAAAGCACGAAATAGCTATATCTCCAGCCAAAAAAAAAAAAACAATGAGTGGTAGCACCTTTAAGTTGTTGTTGTTGTTCAAAAATATTCAATTAAAATTAAAAAGGAATGGTCAAGTCTAACAAGCTGACATTCTAGTACGAATAGTACAATAAAAATAATAACAATAATAACTAAATAGTCTGGTTCGTTACCGATCTACTCCCCCTTTGATACGTACTACGAATTGTAAGTCTATCAAATAAGGTATGGAGAAAAATGGAGGCGGAACAAAACAGCATACTTAAAGGAGCTTATAAAAATGTTGATGCTTCAAATGCATTTGATAAACAATTAGCACATCTCGACCTGTGCCGTCAGTGGTCTAAAGTAGTGGAGTGCGTAGTGCACACGACTTCTAAGACTGAGCAAATCTGATATGCGTGGGTTCGAATCCTATGTTGTGTATAAAGTTTTTCAAATAAAATTGGATTAAAGCTCAGCACCACAAAACAAAGGAGACTGATGAGTGCAAAAGTGGCAAAGCACGAAATAGCTATATCTCCAGCCAAAAAAAAAAAACAATGAGTGGTAGCACCTTTAAGTTGTTGTTGTTGTTCAAAAATATTCAATTAAAATTAAAAAGGAATGGTCAAGTCTAACAAGCTGACATTCTAGTACGAATGGTACAATAAAAATAATAACAATAATAACTAAATAGTCTGGTTCGTTACCGATCTTCCAACCTCTCCCCCTTTGATACGTACTACGAATTGTAAGTCTATCAAATAAGGTATGGAGAAAAATGGAGGCGGAACAAAACAGCATACTTAAAGGAGCTTATAAAAATGTTGATGCTTCAAATGCATTTGATAAACAATTAGCACATCTCGACCTGTGCCGTCAGTGGTCTAAAGTAGTGGAGTGCGTAGTGCACACGACTTCTAAGACTGAGCAAATCTGATATGCGTGGGTTCGAATCCTATGTTGTGTATAAAGTTTTTCAAATAAAATTGGATTAAAGCTCAGCACCACAAAACAAAGGAGACTGATGAGTGCAAAAGTGGCAAAGCACGAAATAGCTATATCTCCAGCCAAAAAAAAAACAATGAGTGGTAGCACCTTTAAGTTGTTGTTGTTGTTCAAAAATATTCAATTAAAAATGAGATAGTTTTTGCCATTCATTACATTTGAGAACATCATGGAACATCGAGGAAGAGTCCGACTGGCCCTCGGGTGAGAAAATAAAGCAGACAAAATGTTTACCATGCTTTGGTTATGGTTATCCAAAAATGTTTGTCCCAACATTTAAAAAAAATATATTTTATTTGCTTAATAATATTTCAGGGGATGGACTGGACATTGCAGTATGGACCTGGTTCTGGACCTGATACTCGGACCTGGGACTCCAGCAGCCAAGCCAACTGAAGCATATATGTAGCTATGGTTTTATGGATATACAAAGCTTAAATCTATTCCATGAGGAAACTGAGGAGCAAGAAAATTGGTGAACATAATTTTTGGAAATAAGCTCAGATGGACAACTAGGGATGAGAAAACAAAATGGATGGGCGGATATGGGAATTTCTGCCGGCATCGCATACGTACTGTACCACCTACCTACTCACATGTCATGTGTATGAGTGATGCTATCAGCCAGCGTCATCATCATCATAATATGACCGACCATCAAGGGAATTTAAATTGTGATAGATATTGTGAATGTGAATATGGATATGAATATTGTGTTGGAAAACGAAAAATCTTAACACAAGGATGTCGAAAAATAATAACATGCGAGTGAGTGATGAAGTTATACTTGGATTTTAGAGCTCTCCAAAATATTACAACTGTAGTCGAATTTGGACATGGTTTTGGTTATAGCGGAACAATTATTGTTCATTTGGTTTGAGTTAGTGTTTCCATAAGCCATGACCAACTGACTGACTTTAACGAAGGGTGAATAGATTCAAGTGTGCGGGTATTTACTTTAGGAGCTTATAAATTATGTGTGTTTAGTTTTTGATGTTTTTGTTTGTATTACCTACCAGTTTTGAACTTTAATTGTACTCGAAAGTTTTTGTTTGTTAAGGTTCAAGGGATTGGATCTGAATCATCATAATTTATTTAACACATTTTATCAATAAAGAGGCTAGCTGTGACCCACAGGCTATTTAAAAAATTATTTAATTCCCGTGCGAAAATATTGTAATAGCTTTGATCTGTCAAATTGAAAATTTTGACATTTTTTGACGTTTTAAGGTTTCTAGAATCTAAATCAAAGATTTTAAGTGAGATGTACATATGTGTGAGCGTGTGTACGGACCGCACGTTCGGGATACCATTTTTCGTCGTCCATATCTTAATAACCAGTAGAAATTTCGACTTCAAATAATTTTTGCTTTACAGATAATAATACATAAAGTAGAAGGAAGGAATTTCATAAAAAATGAGTGCGTACTTTTTTTTTCTAATATATAGCAATTTAAAAAAGGGAACATTTTAGTTGACCCAAAATACCAAACTGATATATTTTTTCAAATAACGTTTTTTTATATCTGTATTACAAAACCAGAAAAAAAAATGATGGTCACCTCGAACATTTTAGGAACAAACAATGATTTTATCTCCAAAATAATTATATTCAATGAAGAATAACGTTTTCGACATCTGGTAAAATGTTGATACAAATCGAATTGACAGTTTAATACAAAAAATAGAACATAACAAAACATTACTAAAAGTTGGTAGGTACAAATTGATTTTCGACTTTGGCTTTCAAATAATTTCGTCTAACAGAAAATATAGTTTTCGACATTCATTAAAATTTTAAAAATTTATTTTTTCATTAAAATTAAAATCTATGAAAAATAGTACGCAAAATTGGTAAAAATTGATATTTGATTCTTGATATCTCGTGCAGAAATGAAGGTATTTTCTTCAAAATGATTTAATTTTAAGTTAAAGTTTGTTGTTAACTTAATATATTGTTCTTAGAAAAATCTTATCTGTATTTTGTTTACATAAGAAATACAATTTTTTTAAGAAATGCTCGTAAAATTGGTAAAAATTGGTTTTCGACTAAAAATCTCGTTAACAAAAATAGATTTTGAAATCAAACTATTTTATCATATGCAAAATATTGTTGGAAATTTTTAGTTAATCTTTTAGAAAAATTCAACTGGCAACTTGAAAAAAAACTTCAAAATCTACATAAACAACTTTAGAAATTGTTTCCAACTTAATTATTAGGAGAAAGATATTAACATCAAATTATTCATCTTACACAAAATATTATTATAAATATTTTGTTTAAGTTTAAGCAAGACAAATTTATAGACTGGATGGGAATTTCAGTGTGGGTCGCATCCCAGCCTATTTTTTTTGAAATTGCTATGGTAAAAACACCACCCTCTCAATATGTTTTGAGAGCCCTTTCTGCATCTTTCTGCATCTTTCTGCATTATTATCTGTATAACAAAATGTATTTGAAGAAGATATCTCAACTGGTTCTTGAGATATGGACGATGAAAAAGCTTCCCGAACGTACGGACGTACGAACCTACGTGCAGACGCACTCATAGACATCACTCTAAAATTTAGACTTTAGGGACATTGAAACGTCGATAAATGTCAACATTTTCAATTCAACCGATTACAAAAATTTCCTATGGGAAGTTAAATAAAGTGTGTCATCTTAAATCTTGGACGAAACAAAATAAAAACTGATGTTCGATTCAAATATCTGCAGCTTCTTCTTGCTTTTGGTATCTTAAGACCTAATGTCTCTAAGCTTAAAAAAGAACTGTTATCAAAAATAATTAGAGAAATTGGCGCATAATTTTAAAGGATTTAGTAAAATGTTAAATCAATTTTTAGCAATTTACTAAGCTTTAGAGATGATTTACTCAATTTTGAACGATTTTAACATTTTAGGTACTATCTCTTAACAATTTGCTATTTGTTATAAAATTAAAGTCACGGAATGGCTACTTAAACTTTTAGCAAATTGCTAAATCCATATGACATACACTTCATGTCACATGGATAGGGACAAGCTTTTCTCGTTATTTATTTGTCAATATTTCTTAAACCATTAGGTGTTTTGGAAATTAATTATTTATTTCAAAAAAATTATTGAATTAAGAAAGGTTATTAATTTCGGAATTAATTTATTGGTTATTTGCCTAAAATTTAAATATAAGTAAGAAAGACAAAGAAGAGTATGCTTGGCAAGTGGAACATAAACTTTTCCAGAAATTATGAGGAACCCAAAGCAGGTGATATTTTCAGTACAATTCTACGAAAGACATTTACCACTCTGAGAAAAAAGACTTACCTACCGACTTTCTGCAATCTATTTAACCATCAACATTTTAATAATATCAATCCTAAGTACATATAGCTTTAAACTGCCAAGAAATATCAATTTTTGATTATATTTACGTCATGAATTTTAATATCACTATTTCTTTTACAATTAATATTAATACTATTTAAGAGTTTTGGCATTATTGTTTTTTTTTTTTAAATATGAAATAAATTTAAAAGATTTTTAATATTTAAATCGGTTGATTTGAATTCAAAAGTCTTCATCAATTATCCTTTTTCTGTTATTTAGTGAAGTGATGTGCTGCGTGAAGCCTTGACAGAAAACGGGGGAATAAGATGGGCTCTGATAACATTCCTTAAAAAGTTTTGAGCTTTTATTCAGACGATGTATGCTTGCTATCTCAAAGGATAATGGATCTCCATCAAATGACAACAAGAGTGGAAAGAGAAGCAGAAATAATGGGGTTGAAAATCAACACTGGAAAAACTTAGATGTTCAGCCTCGGAAGCTCTACCTCTTCCTCTTTGATAAAACATTGCTCAAAAACCAGTACCAAAAGAAAAGAGAGTGAGAAGTTCAGTGAGATTCTCTTACAGTTGGCTGGATCTATGGAGTCTCGTTTTTTAAAATCGGGTAAATTATTGCTTACTAAACCAAATGGTACGATTGCTGTTTAAAAAACAATATTAAATGTTTCGTTAGTATGATTTTGAGTTCGGTTGACCTATATTTGTATAAAGATCCATTATTATTCAGTCTAATCTTGGTGTTTTTAGATCTTTGCCCTAGGTTTAAATAAGATTGTATGTGGTGATGCATCCGTAAAGGCCGAGAAACATCTCAAGTGGATCTCCTTGCGCCCATTGTGCTGCACAGAAAAAGGAAGAAGGATTGGGTAGGGTATAGAAAGGTTGGTGAGTATTAATTTGAAGGATGCCTTCCTGAACCATTCTCTCTAGGTCTCTATAGGTGTCAAGAACGAGACGTCAAAAAAGCCGTCCAAATTAATTTCCTAATATTGTCATTTTTCTTTTTTCTAGGCTTGGGGAATGCATAGAAAATGATGGTTTATTCCACCATCTCCTCGTCCTCACATCCTCTACATACATCGGATAGGTACCCATTATGTTCATGTGGGTGCCCAAAGAGTTGTGACCCGTTAGTATCTTATTAATAAGAATAGCTGAGGCCTACCTAATTGCAAAACGATTTTTTTTTATCTTTGCAAATGTTCGGCCATAGATTCCTCGAAAACCTGCTCTTTGAAACCAATGGTTATTTAGTCCATTTATTTGCTCTAGTGGACTGTAAATCATTGGTACCATATGCCTCGGACCAAGCATTGATCGGTTGTTGGCCAATTTGTCTGCCTTTTCATTTTCGTCAATGTCACAGTGCTCTGGGACCCAACGGAGGGTAGCCGTGTTGGGTTTACTAAGTCAACAAAACCAGTGTTGACTTTGTGACAGTGGCAGGTATGGCCTTGATTGCTGCTTGGCGGTCGATTAAATATGTCTATGATTTTGTCTTATAAATTGTGGGAAGAAAAATCCTTAGCGGCTGCAGAAACCGCCATTACTTTTGCTTGAAAGACAATGCAGTAATCTGGAAGCTTTATTGATCTTTCCAGGGGAGGATTACATGAAAAGATGACAGACGCTACCTCCTCCCCCGTTTTGGAACCATCCGTGAAGACTAGGGCCTATTGAATTACAACTCTCAACCATTCCTGTGTGCGAGTAATATTGTCAGGGATGGAGGGGACCTATTGTTTAAAGCCGAATCCAAATTACTAATTTGAGAAAGCACTTTTCATGACAAGAATTACTCTTGGAGGATTTGTCAATTCCTCGCAAGAGGCAGTATCCGTAAAAAACTTTAGATGGCAAAGGCAGGGATTAAACCCAAGACCTCCGGAGTGACAGCCCTACACATTTATCATCACTCCACGGCGGGTACTATGTACTTTTAATTTAACTGCTGTTTCCAAAAGACCGGGGAGTTGTTACAAAATTAACGACTAACCCGTGAAAAGACTAATAAATAAAAAGGAGTTATGGAGAAGAAAAGTTTTGTATTTCGGATATTTAATTTTCCAAAATGACTCTGATACTCATTATTACATCCAAATATGACTCGTTTTTAGTCAAAAATGCTGGTTTTCAGGAATGTTAAACTAATTTTTAATTGTTTACACCAATTGTCCATTTCAACATTTATTTATACATATATCAAAACTTTCTTGTAAGACTTCTATTGAATCTATATTGATTTTTTCATTTTGTTATTCACCAATATAGGTACTCTGTCCACCTCCTGCTTTGGGTTCTTAAATCTTGTCAATAAATCCTAGATTTTCGAAGACTTGACACATATTTCTAGAAACTGCAAAGTGTCCCCTTTTCAATCGATATAATCTAATCCACATCCGATACATACTCGTAAACAATAGTTCATGACCTCGATCTCATCTTGCCGATTGCCCAGTGGCACAAGGACATTATACCTATACTGGCCATCAATTGGTGCTGTACCATCACTTTAGCTGTCAATCGTCTTATTCGAGTGGTTCCTATATTAAACAGATAGGACTTCCTTATTAATTGCGCTATCTAGATCTGCTTTCCTCCCAACAGTTCCAAATGTATGCTGTTGTACTACTGGCTTTTGAAACTCTCTGACTCTCGCTTCCCAATCAATAGATCACCAATGTCGACCAGTTAAGTGTGCCACTTTGCCATTCACTCATCCATCATGAGTGTTTTTTGATGATGCCACACTATGACAGTGCCATTGAGCGACCACTTATGGTTGCTGTTTTCTTCCCCATATCAAGAAGCTTCACAACTGAATTGTGTTGCTAAAGGATGTCGTGGTCGTTGTTTCATATAACACTACACACAGCTATATCTCTCGATATAGAGGTCCTTGATCTGAATGATGGAAAACAAAGCTAAGCAATCAATTCAATGACCCTTCCTCTCTCTCTCTCTATAGCTTCTGCGATGGCATCCATTTAAAGTGGATAATTATCCATTTTGAAGTATTACCAGTATGTTTTGCTTGGATAATTGCTCGTCTGACATAAAGCAACCATAGCTTAAATCGCTGTACTAATATCCTTTAATTTAATATCCTTTCATATAAACAAGTATGATGCATGGAGACGTTTTCTCTTATTTAAATAATCATAAGAATTTCTATTAAAAAGAGGATAATGTGATAAATTTCTAACATATTTAACCTCAAATCCTGTTTATGTGGTTTGAGGGATAGGTAAATTTTGAAGGGACCTTAAGCGAGTTATTAAAAGTTTCACACTTGAGGGATTCAACGCCTCGCACATTTACATAATGAACCCTAGCAAGGTGTCGTCCTTGGCGTGATGATATCCTTTTCGTTGCCGTGTGTCTATGCGTGTATGTATGTTGGTGTAACCAAATCCGTTCAAGTCCTTGCGTTGTCAACGTCGTTCGTCGTTGGTGTTGTCGGAGTCGATGACAACGCCTGTAAACAGAATGAAGCACACTTCAACCTTCATACTTCATAGTATGCTGATGGAAAAGGAAGCCGACTTACAGAAAATGGGGGAGTATTTTTGAAGGTACGCGTACATATATGATGTATGTAAGTGTATAGGCGGTGGAATATAAATCTGAATCCTTGATAAAAGTTATCAAAATAATTAATACTGTTGAAGGGCTGTCGAGTTTTAAAGCGAAAAGTTTATCTAAAATACACAATTCTGCGTGGGAGAAAACCCCTACAGAGAAGGTCTCATATGTATGTATTGTATGTGTATATAAATTCGTGTAGGTTACAAAAAAGTTATTGTTCCTCATCATACCGACGAAACAACATTTTGAAATAAGTTAAATTTATTTATTAGAATGCATAATTTTTATATTTAATGACAAGTTATCTGTTAGTTGTATTAAATAATAAAATTTTAAGAAATTTATTCACAATTATAGCTTTAATATTCAGGAAACCTGCACGACACTATGAATTCTGGAATGTCATGGCAATTTACTTAAAATTTAAATTAAAACATTATTGTAATCGGCTAAAATAGTTTTTTAATAAAATTTGATTTTCAATTTCCAATAAAATTGACGTTTAAGTCAACTCGTCAAGTCAGCTAATTTGGTACTTTATTAAGATAAAGAGTCAATTTCACAATGGCAACCAGTTTTTGGATCCTTCTTATGGAAAATGTGTTAATTATTTGACTATCAAAGCTGTTGCAGAAAAAATACATTGAAAATAAATCTGAAGCCTATACAGAGTCGCGCCGATTTCTTAATTAATTTTATTTTCAAATAAATTAATCCAGATTTTTGAGAATTAAATTTATACTTGGAATATGAAAACAGTAATGAAAAAAGCAAGCCACCAGTATTTATATATATTTCTACTGAATTTAGTGCAGGTGCAGACAGAATACCAGCGAAATTCTAAACAACAGGTATCTTAATGGTTCCAGACGCAGTCGTGACTCGGGAGTAAGACAGGGCTGTGCTCTCAGTCCTAGCTTGTTCGCACTTTTTATAAATGACATCACTGACGCATTACCAGGAGGTGTTAGATATGCTGGAGAGGTCATTAAAGCCTTACTCTTCGCAGATGATATAGTCTTGCTGGCAAACTCACAGCAATCCTTACAGCTTATGATAAATCGACTTTCGGAATACTGTAGACGATGGAGCTTGGCAGTGAACCTGAACAAGTCGAAAGTGATGGTTATCAAGAAAGGTGGAGGAAGGTTAAGCTCAAGTGAACAATGGTACTTCAAAAATGAGAACTTAGAAAGAGTGAAAGAATACAAATACTTAGAAGTATATTTTACCCAAAACTTAAGTATGGAAAAACACCTCAACTAAAAACTTCTTAAGGCTAAAACCGCGATTAACGTGGCATGGAAAGAATGTTTCAAAAACAAAAACATTGCGCATAGCAGTATATATAAAGTTTTCGAAGCAGTATCCCAATCAATCCTGTTTTACGCAGCCCAAGTGTGGGGACCAAAGAAATTTGAGACTGTGGAAAAACTCCTGAGATTTTATTTAAAACGAACATTCCGCCTTCCTTCATGCACCCCAAACTACATGATAATGTTAGAAACAGGCTTATCCCCACTCTTTATAAAAACGTTGAAGCTGCAAGTCGAATACATTCTGAAAGTACTGAATAGAATATGCCCAACAATCGCTTACCAAAGAAAGCAGCTTTGCAAGCGATACAAAGCAAAACAGGATGGGTTAAAGAGTGGATTGGACTAGCAGAAGATACAGGTTTAACTTAAAATCTGAGTGAACAGAGTACATGGAAATCGTCTCTGTACCAGGTAATTAGGTGTCTGGATGAAAATTTTAGAAATGTGTTCACAGAACAGGCATCCAGCTCACTTCATCGGATGATCTATAGCAGGCTGAATTATAATCTTAATGAAAGAAACTACTTCCAGGACATAAATACTGTAGAGCAAATCTCCAACATGTTTCGGCTAAGAGGTGAACTGCTAAACAAACATTACGTTCCACATCACGAAGATCTTCCACTGCTCTGTGAAATTTGCAACATGGCTGAACGAGAGGATATTTTTCATTTTGTCGGAAGGTGTCCAGTCCTGAGAGAAACTAGAAGATATGTACTTGGTAGAGACTTTTTATCAGAAAACGAAACTTTAGCTCTCTTAAATGAAGTAGATGTGTCTAAAATGCTTATATATTGCAAAACAGCACTTATTTATAGAAGCAGAATTAGAGATGCAAATTTTTAGTTAACACAACTGCAACTTAATTAATTACAAAACTTTAATACAGTTAAAACTTTGTCAATCAAGCAGACGGCAAAACCATGCTTTAAAGATTGTTAATGAAATTGTACAAATAATTGCAAGTAAATAAAAATCTATCTAATCTAATCTAGTTTGCAAAATGTTTTCGAGTTCAAAAAGTGATTTTTAAGATAAGTGACGAGTAAAATGCATCTTTTTCATGTGAGAAGTAAGAAAAAAATTCATCCACTGAAGAACAAATCGATATAACTTTAAGAAAGATTTTGAATTTTTCAAGAGACTTTGTATGTCAATAAGAGTCAGTAAACTGAAAAAGGGGCAATTTCGATCCAAAATTGAAAATACTACCAATCACCAGAAATAGTATTGCAAAAATGAGACAAGACAATACTAGTTAAAAATACTTCCATGAAACAATTCAATTCAAATCATCCGCAAAAATCATCCTGTCAAAATAGATATCTCACCTTGGTATTAAGAAGTTGTAAAACTACAATTATGACCTGAAGCGTTTAAAGAAACGAAATACTTTTTAGGCAGGTTTTTTGAAAAAAAATTGTATAGTACATCTCACGGTCCAAAAAATCTGGCTATAAAACTTTTTGTAGCTTTTATGATCACGTGGGATTTTTGGGAACTTCTTGTCAGTTTTTAATTGTTCTCTTCATAGAAAATTTGTATGGACAGATGTTTTCGACCATGGTTTTGTTTATTTCTACAAATGCACCTTCTTCGTTCTTTTTATTTGTTCTGATTCGAAAAACTACAAAAACATGGCATTAAGATGGTAGAAAAGTAGAAACAAGTGGGTCCAGCCATTCCGTATGTGTTTCTGTCTGCCCACGCTCTTTTGTCGAGTGAGTTTAAAACTTGGAAATTTAGGTACATCGAAAATTCGATTATTGTGATTATATGTGCTATATAGATTTTTATATAATTTTCCCTTCATTTTCATTTTCCAACTTAGCTTCTTTCAATATGGAAAATATATTTGTGTATTTCTCCAGAAGGGTACATGGAACAGTTATTTTGTTTTTAAAATTTCGCAGTAACTAATGTAGCGATTTAAATAGTTTTTTTAATAAGCTCTTATATTGTCTAAATATTACATAATGATCAGAAATTTCATGTTTTTTTTTTATTTTCTAAATGACGAAATGTTCACCATAAAATTAATAAATGCCACCAATTATCTTTTAAAAACAAATAATTACTCACCCTTATTATATTATTATACTTACTTACTTAAGGTGGCGCTACAGTCCGGGTGGACCTGGGCCTCAAGCAACATGCGTCTCCAGCCAGATCGGTCCCTAGCAAGCTGTCTCCAATTTTGCACGCCAAGTTGATTGAGGTCTTCACCCACCTGCGTTCGCCACTTGAGTCGCGGTCTTCCTCTACTGCTCCGTCTCTCAGGATTGAATTCGAAAAGAAAGTTCATCGCGCGCTTCTTATGGTCGGTTTAATCGAATCACTGAAGCGGCTATTGGGGCTATTGTGACTTAATTTCGCACCAAATTTACATTTTTTGACATTAAACCTCCAACACGTTTACGTAGAGTGCAAACTGAAGAAAATATCGCAGCTGTATCGGTCAGTGTTAATGATGACCAAAAATTATCGATTCGTCGCCGTTCACAGCAATTGGGCATCTGTTACTCAACAACGTGGAAAATTTTGCGGAAGGATTTAGGTGTGATGTAGCGTTGCCAGATTTTTCGAACAGCTAACCGGGACAAATGGCTTAAATGATGACAAATCCCGGGAATTCAACATTTTGCCCGGGACAAAATAAAAAATCGTAAATGAATGTATATTTATATTAAAATAAATAACTTCTTTTATTAAAAGCCAATAAAATACAGTTTTTAACTTTACGTTGCATAGTTGCATAGGTACCTTTTTTATTCCTGTTTTTGAATGTTTTAAAACGTAATCTTGAAACAAAAATTACAAGTAGTTTTCTGGGAACTCGAAAGTTACATCCCGTCCAGTCAATTTCTTGTACACTGAAGTGAAGGTGTCAACTTTGTGTTCAGTGGTGGTTTGTTGGTTCTTATCTAAGTGCACCTTAATCAATTGTGTGCCATCGAGCTTGACGCGGATGCGTTTGCCGACAATTTCAGCGGGGAATACCAAATCTTCGAGGATGGCATCGTACACAGCGGTACGTAAGATCTTCGCCAAAGAACACAACATATTTGCCAGAGAATTTCTACTCCATCTCACGGACCAAACGAATTTGGATTTTCTGGAAAGCCTTCTGCTTTGGAATTGGAACATAGATGATGACAGCTTTCTTGTTGTTGAACTCGATTTCACGAGCACGGGTAATGTGAAGATCCCTCAATTGGGGTTTCAACTCGGAATTCATCTCGAGCTCCAATAGAGCTTGAGCAATGGATTTCTCGAACTCATCGGGTTCAGCGCCGTTAGGCTTGATAATTTTGTTTCCAATCATCAAAGCCACTGATTTTAAGAATAATAAAATAAAACGAATTTCGTGCATTTTCAAATGCATTTCAACTACAGTGAGAGAATTTGATTCAATTTCTTTCGACCGAAAACATCACGTTATGAACAAATAATAAATAGGCAAGCGTTTTTCTTTCTTCGCACTCTGTTTCAATAGCTTTCTCAATAAGACGAGGACATTCGTTTCCAGTAAAAAACTTTCTACATCGTATTCTAGTTTGTCAGTTGAAAATTTAGCAGCATTGTGTAATATATGAACTGGACAGCCTGCCTTTATAATTTTTTCATTTTTCGCTTTTAAAATTGTGAATATTGAATGGTTTTTGCCAAAGTTTACATTTGCATTGTCAGCAGAAAACGCGGATACTTTGCTTAAGGAAAGACCATTTTTTTCTAGAACATCCCCTAACATTTTTGACACTTGATTTGCAGATTCATCGTTGCTCTCTAAAAAATCTAGGAGACGATTCTCTACGCCCGTTTCACAGAAAAATCGAATGCATATTGGAAAAATTTTTCGATTTTTTCTATTAGTTGCATCAGTAGCAATCGAGAAATATAATTTTTCGTCTTGAATTTTTTTCAAAATTATTTTAATGGATTCCCCAGCAATGACTTGTTTCACTTAAGCTTCTGCTTTAGTTCTACCACAACTTATTTTTTGGGCTATTTTGGAATCACTTAAAATATATGGCAATAATTTGTGTCCACAATCCATACTGTTGTAACTCAATGAGTCAGCTCAGCAATAATAACCTTTTCTTCAAAATCCACCGTAGATTGTCTCGGAGTCGAAAAATAATTCAATACATTTGAAGAGGCTAGGTTCTGGACGATATGAGCGTGAGACTTAGTTAGCGCATGCGATTTTAAATTATTTTGTCCTCCGTGATTACAAGAAAATTCCTTTTTGCATAAACGACAAAAAACTTTGTATAAGGATCTTTTTTTACTCCTCTGGACCATGTATATTTGCTTTCCCATTGACTACTATAAGCGGTTAGCCGTTTGTTTTTCTTTTTGGGAACAACACTTCTTAAACCAGGTGCAGAAACCGAAATAGATTCGCTTGATGATGAATCAATCATATTCACAATTTTATCACATGAAAATTTAAAAAGTAAAATGCTGGTAGGTGAATATAAATAATATTAATGTACGACTTATACCTCTTTCGGAATCCAAACACAATTTGCAATAATATATGATTTTCAGTAAAAACCCGGGAAAAAAGCTGTCCCGGCGCGACGGGACACTTAAATTTATGCCTTAAAACCGGGACGTCCCGGGCAAACCGAGACGTCTGGCAACGCTAGTGTGATGCCTTTCAAAATACAGCTGGTGCTAGAATTGAAGCCGAACGACCTACTGCAACGTAAAATTTTTGGTGAATTTTTGGAAAGTTTGCCGAAGATCCACTTTTTTTTAACGAAAAATTGTGTTTAGTGGCGAAGCTCATTTTTGTCTCAATGGGTACGTAAATAAGCAGAATTGTCGATTTTGGAGTGAATATCAGCCAGAAGCATTGCAAGAGCTACCAATGCATCCAGAAAAAGTCACAGTTTGGTGCCGTTTATGGGCTGGTGGCATCATTGGACCGTACTTCTTCAAAGATGATGAGAATCGTAACGTAACTGTGAATGGTAAGCGCTACCGTGAGATGATATCCAACTTTTTTTTGAATAGTACAATTTCGAACAGCCGTTTTCCAGGCTATAGCAGCCAGGAACCTCGTAGTACATCAATCAATAACATTATTTTAAATAAAAGATGCGTGTAATTTGTTTTACCGTAGTGTCCATCGTTTTCGAAAAAGATTGTTTCTTGGCGCAATATCATCTTGGATTATATTTAAAATAAAGTCAAATTGTTCTTTGGCCATGCGAAAATGTTCGTAAAATTTTATTTGGTATTTTTACAATCGTCAAAATAAAGTAAAATATTCTGCGTGAAGTTTTCGGGCACTAGCTATATATAGGATGTACTTGGTAATTTCACCTTCGGACATTGTAACTTTTTCTTGGCATATTGCCAAAAGCAACAATAATGTTCTTCTTTTTTGTGCATTCAAAATTTTTATAAAAATACTTTTCATATTTTCCAATTTTGTGAGGCAACCTATCTGTCACGCATAGTACCCGTGACGTGATAGTAAGTGCGTAGGACTGTCATGCCAGAGGTACTGGCCTCTTGCAAGGAATTAAGAAATCCCCCAAAAGTTAGTACTGTCATGAAAAGTGCTTTCTCAAGTCAGCCGTTTGGATTCGGCTTAAAACTGTAGGTTCCCTCCATCCATTACATGATAACATTACTCGCACAGAGGAATGGTTGAGGTAGGTCACAAGGCCCTAGTTCTGAACAAACTGTTGCGCCACCGAATTTATTTAATTTTTTTGTATCTATTACGCTCAATATTAAGAGAATAGAAACTCACCTACTAAAGGATGTTTTTTAGACTTGTAGTTTTTATGAAGAAAAAACCCGCATATAATTTAACGTTATGTCCCAGAGTTTCATTATTATGTTTTAAACGTTATTTCTGGCCGAGGTATGCAATTTTCTAACCAAGGGGTTAGTCGTCTCGGGCTGATCTGCATACACAACAACTTCACTAACCCCAGAAAAAAAGTTCAACGGTGTTAAGTTGAACGATATTGAAGGCCACGCCCACAACAGGCCCACCACAAGGTTTCTTGTTTCTTTTGCTTATGGAACCGAACTTTTATTTATTTGTTTTGTTAGGTAGGTATTTAATTTATTATAAAATGACAAACTAAGTTGAGCATAAATGAAGTGACAGCTGTCAAAAAGACCAAACTCCTATAGAAAAGTATTGCCAGATTGAAAACTTATTAAAACACCCGTTACAAACAACGAAGTCGTTGCTATTAACGAACTTTTTATTCATATAATTTTCATACGCTATATATTAAATACTAAACCTTTCCTCAAATGTGATAAGAGATAGTGTCACTATGAATGTTGCTCCTGATTATGACACTCGAGGCGTGTGGGAATCAAGGAATACGACACATTTACTCTGACTCTGACTTTTCCACAAATTTTAACACTTCGAACTCAAGTGAATTTTCAGTTTGAAATTATGTCTTGAGGGCTCGTTCACAGCTTTACATATACAAGCATAATTTCCACAATTTCTTGAATTCTTGAAATCACATGTACACGACACTCAAAAAGGGTGACATGCCTGCAAATTACCTACTTCTTCTGCCATAAAGAAAATAACTTCTTTATTTAGAATAAAATCTAACGACAAGAGATTTGAATAAACATGCGGACTTGAATGGCAAATGTTATGCGGGTAGACAATTTTCTTTACTTATATCACTCTGCTATATGTAGATGTCGCTATACCCATTTATTGAATTTTTCATTTGCTTGCAAACCTCTTACGATACTCTTGATTCTCGAAGTCAACTTTTACTCCACACGTACATATACGATACGACAATCTTGCATTATACATATAGGACTCCATTTGCATTTTAGTAGCCAAGAGGTTCCATAAATGGCGTCGAGGAGTCCTTTCAAATATAACATACCCGCACAAGCACAACATTCACATGCTTTCATGTAAGAGCTCACGCATTTGTAAGCATATAAGGATTGACAATGAATTCTAGATGACCCGGCCCCTTAAGTTGAGCCTTGAAACCAATGCAGGGCAACATGAAGCTACTCCCGTGCGTCAGTTGGTCAGTATAGCCGGATTTATGGCAAACCATTAAAAACAGCCAAAGGTAAGACAAAATAAAAAAAAAAAAACTGACCTCCATTAAAGAAGGGAATACAAATGCCTGCTATGTCGATGTAGCCTTCCGAAATTAGATTGACGAGAATTGATCTCTGATTGCGACAAAGTGAGTCCCTTGATGTTGAGATTCTTGATGAAAAATTCATACAAATGTGTGTGTTTTCAGAGTTTTCTTCTTTTTTTTGTGGTAAAAGAAAATTGACCGGACTTTGATTGAATTTTGGTACAACTTTTTCCAAGTTAAAGTGGTTTATTTTTACTGTCCTTTTTCTACTTTTTTGTTTGCTTTTGAAGCAACTTTTACAACAAAATTTTGATTTAGTAAATTGCCTGCAGCATAATATAATTAAGTAAATCCAGACAATTTATTTTGCTGTGACACGTATATATGGGTAAAGAAATTGACCGAAGCAAATTTGTCATGTTCTGAGGAATTGGAAGTTCTTTATTTAATTTTATTTTTTGAATAAAACTAAACTAAGGTTGAACTTTATTTTGTTGTATTGATGTGTTGCTTCATGAGGTGAATGGAATCAGAAAGGATAGGATTTGTTGGTAGAAGTAGGAAGGATAGTTTTTGTAACGGTTGGTTTTTTTAAACGTGTGGTTTTAAATATGACAATACTTATATCGGAGTTGGTCTTTTCGAAAGCTGTCACTTGATTTATGCTCAGGTTTGACATGTCATAATAAAAATACTTACTTGTGAACAACGTTTGAAAATCGTTCAAATTTATTAATAAAGAAGTGGCTGGGCTGCGACCCACAATGATAACTTCCCATCCCGTCGGTCGATTTGTCTTGCTTAAAAGTTTGTAGGTTTTCGTGTTTTGTCAAAAAAGTTTCCAGTTGAATTATTCTTAAAAATTTTAAAATTAAAAACAATATTTTGCATATAATGAAATAGTTTGATTTCAAAATCTATTTTTGTTAACGAGATTTTTAGACGAAAACCAATTTCTAAAAATTTTATGCATAGATATATGTATATATAAACAAGAATGTCGAAAAGAATAGTTTTTGATAGATGAAACTAGTTTGATAGCAATATTTTTAGTTTTTGAAAAGATATTTGAGTCGAAAGTAAATTTTTACCAAGTTTTAGTATTGTTTTTTTTCGGTTTTTATTTTTTGTAAAAAAAACTGTCAATTCGATTTTTCTCAAAATTTTACCGAATGTTGAAAATAATATTTTTTATAAAATAAAATTAATTTTAAGCCTCTATCTCAAATTTTTGAAAAGATATTTGAATCGAAAATCAATTTTTACAAGGTTAGGTTAAGGTTAAAGTGGCTGTCCAAGATGGAAACGGACACACTTAAGCCAGTTTAATGGCGCATTGTGATACCACATGAATCTTGAGGCTTCCTCCCAAGCTCAATGGAACCAGCTTGAGTCCCTTACGAAACGCGAGAGGGTGATTATGCTGATATGATTTAGATCGTTTAGATTATTAAAGAAGAATTCTCCTAGGTAATTCCTGCGTTTTTGAGCCAGTGCAGGGCATGTACAGAGAAGATGAAGAATTGTTTCCTCCTCTTCCTCGTCCATACAGCTTCTGCAAAAGTCATTTAAGAATACGCCTAGTCGCGTATCGTGCTTTCCTATTAGACAGTGTCCGGTTATGACACCTATTATCGAGCTTATATGCGATCAAGGTGCTTAGAGATAGCAAGCACCCTGAACGTTTTAAATCCAGTGTTGGCCAGACATTTTTTGTGACCTGACACGTGGAGATGTTGTTCCACCTGGTGCCTGCCCTCCTCACAGCGTCTTGCATTAGCAACAGTTTACAAGTAGCGATTGGTATGCCAGTATGTGCCAAACGTGGTAGGATGGGCTGTACTGTACCGTTTCTGGCGAGTTCATCTGCCTTACAGTTACCTGGAATGTCTCTATGGCCCGGCCCACAGTGTTTTGAGTGTAAGGGCCTCCAGGAAAAAATGAAAAATATGTTTTAAGTGTTTTTTTTTATTTGTTATGCTTATGAATATACATATATTTTTAGTTTTTTTGAACAAAATCCGTAAATATAAAAATAAAAACACTTAATTTTCCTCATCTGATGAGGATAAGTGTTTATCACATTTTATCATATTTTTTAACTACAGGATCATATTTCTTTTCTGTTAGTTTAATTTTTCTTTGAGAGGAAAGAAATGGGTCCGACATCAAAAGCAAATGATTCTTAACGTCTTTACAATTGTTTGACCTTGAAGACTTTCTAGCGTGGTCAAGCCTAGTTCGACGAAAAGTCTTGTGTAAGCCTTCTAGAGCTTCTTCGGACATTTGTCCTATTGGTATTTCAAAGTATAAGCTGAGCATAATCGGCGCGCGCCCATGTTGTTAACACCTTAAAGGTGGAGATTTAGAAAATGATCGGCTCACGGCTTATTTTCTGATAGGCTTATGGCTTATTTTCTGACGGCGCGCGGCTTCTCAGCAAAAACGTCATAAATTTAATTCATTCTATTCTCACTTCTTCTCGACATCGCCACCACCCAAACAACACTCTCAAAAAATAAAAAGTAAATTAAAAGGAAATTAAAGTTAATTGCAAAAATAAAAGTTAAAAGAAAAATTAATAGAAAACCAAAAGAAAAGTTTATTTTGTGCGGCATTTAAATCCGTTGCAGTTTTTAATTAAAGGGAAGACCAGAGGTCTTTAAATATTAAGAGCTACTCCAACATTTGGTCCATTCGAGCCAGATAGCGCCATTTTGTGCAAAATAAATTCTGGCACCGTCCTTAATAACGGCACGGCCGCACGTTTGGCACCGTCCCGTAATAACGGCAAGCTTGGCAGCGTCTCATAATAACGGCTTGTCTGCAAGTTTGGCACCGTCTCGTAATAACGGCACGTCCGCACGTCTGGCACGTCCCTCAATAACGGCACGTGCGCACGCTTGGCACCGTCCCATAATAACGGCACGTCCGCACGTCTGGCACCGTCCCGTAATAACGGCAAGTTTGGCACCGTCCCGTAATAAAGGCACGTGCGCACGCTTGGCACCGTCCCGTAATAACGGCAAGTTGGCACCGTCCCATAATAACGGTACGCCATCATTATCCAGTAATCATCAAAGAAGTCCTCGGAGAGAATTTACATCTGTAGCCTTTTTTAATCGATGTCCGGAAAATTACATCTGTAACCATTACATCTGTAGCCATAATTATCGAAGTCTTCATCAGTTCCAGCGTCATCATCATCATTGCAGCCATCGTAAATTTTGTATTGTACAGGTATTTATCCAATTTTTTCCAATTTGCTAAAATTTGTTTTTTATATATACGTGAGGTAGTTAAACGGTAAAATTGGTACGTTCTACCACGCGTTAAAATATAAAGCGGTAAAATTTGGAAGGGTTTATATCCTACGGTAAAAATAAAATCGCCTTACCTTTGTAGGATTAAGTTTCGGCGTTATAACGGTGGTGAGCAATTTTCATTTTCTACATAAATTGGGCGCGTTTCTTTTGGTTTTTTTTTTCATTTTTGCTATGAGTTTGGAGAAACTTATTTTGGCATGCGACACGTTGGTCGATTTTCATGCAACATTTAAAGAAAAACCAGTTACAGGGCTTTCGCAATCGACGATTGAAGCATTTCGGATTGAGCTTCAAGAATTATGGTTAGATGTTAAAAAGGCTTATAGCCATTTTGTTTGGGCGGCGACTGAGGATGACGAACTTAAGGCGTCACTCTTTGAGGTTAAGGGAAAATACAGAAGCTCGTCCAATACCTATATTGAGTTTCTTAGTGAAATTCTCGAAGCCACGCGGCCATTAGAGGGCGAATCAAAAACTAGGGATGATAAAAATAGAGATAAAGTGAGTGATGAAAACAAGTGTAATGGTTTAACGCATAGTATGCATGTTCCGCCATGCGAGACTGAAGTTTTTAGTGGGAATTTTGTGAAATGGCCTGCATTTAGGGACATGTTCACTGCACTGTATGTCCGACACGCAAAATTAAGTCCCGTTCAAAAACTTTTTCATTTGCGTGCCCGGACTAAAGATCATGCTTTGAACATTGTCTCTAAATTTGAAATCACAGACGACAATTTCGAGGCTGCGTGGTCGGCTCTCAAAGACCACTACGAAAATAAAAGAATACTCGTAAACAGCCATCTTGGTATTTTGCTCGGGCAACCGTGTATTGAGGTAGAATCGGCCGCGGCATTGAAGGAACTGCAAAGCAACATCAATGAAGCTCTTATTGCTTTAAAGTCACATAGTATCGAAGTAAAAACGTGGGACGCGTTTATAACCTACTTTTGTGCAACTCGACTTCCAACGCAAACACTTTCTCTTTGGGAAGAGTCCCTCGATAAGCCCACAGAAATTCAAACGTGGGAATGTATGAACAACTTCCTCACCAATAGGTATCGGGTTTTGGAAAACGTGGCCGACATGCAAAAGGTTAATAAAGTTTCGCGAACTATAGTGTCTAAACAGCAGTCTTCGAGCAATATGCCTCGTGTTCGTGCACATCATGCTCAAATAAATTCCCACTGCAAAATTTGCAAAGGGGAACACTCATTGCGTCTATGCCCAGAGTTTTTAAAAATGACCGTGGCTAAAAGGAGAAATATCGTACGAAAGTTGAAATATTGCTTTAATTGTCTAGGTTTTACCCATATGGTATCCGCATGCAAAAGTGAAAATACATGTTTTCAGTGTAAGGGAAAGCATCATTCACTTTTGCATTTTGATAACACTCCACCGGGGAGTGTTAACCCGAATGTACAGTCCACTCAAGCTGCAGCTACAAGTTCAAGCAATACTTTCCAAAATTCGTATCGAATTGAAAATCCCGGCGTTCAACCAACTATTCCGAATGATAGTTCAAATCTTTCACATCCTACTGAAACCCTTAGTGTAAATGCCCAAGCTTTTTTTGCCAAATCGCAGAGAACAACTCTTTTAGCTACGGCAATAGTAAGAATTCACCAAAATCAAGATGATTTTGAGTGGCGAGCGCTGATAGATCCGGGCTCAGAAATCTCTTTCATTTCTGAAGAGGTTCAAAAGAAATTACAACTACCCGTACGATCAGTGCAAGCCACGGTGGCAGGCATTAATTCAACGGTGACGGCGACTTCGTCAAAAATGTGTTCATTTACACTTAAATCAAAAATTGATAAACATTTTATTCTCTTTGCTCAAGCTCTTGTTCTCAAAACGGTCACTGACAATTTACCCTCGGCGTCAGCGGAGCTAAGAGAATCCCAAAAACTTTTCGATTTCCCATTAGCGGATCGCTATTTTTCTCAAAGTTCCAAGATTGACTTATTAATTGGCGCGGATATATATCCCTTTATTATCCGTGATGGTCTAAAACCTATGGTGTTTCAGCAACTTATGGCTCAGAACACAGTTTTTGGATGGGTTCTACTAGGCCCATTGCAAAACCCCAATTCTGCAAATAATATGCAATTTTCTAAATCGTTATCGTTTTATAACGAAGTTTCTTTGAATGATGAAATTCAAAAATTTTGGCAGCTCGAAGAGCTCCCAGAAGCTCAAGTATGGACAGCCGCAGAACAACATTGTGAAGATCTTTTTGAAAAAACCACATATCGGGATAGAACCGGTCGTTATGTTGTGCGACTACCGTTTAAGGAAGATTTTTTGCAAGATCCTCGTTTAGGATTTTCTTACGGCAACGCACAACGACAATTCCTCAGAAATGAGAAGCGTCTTTTAAGCAACCCTAGTCTCAAACACGAGTATGATTCGGTTTTATCAGAGTACGTTGACCTGGGTCACATGAAGCCAAGTGATACTTCAAGAGCTGTTTTGAATGATCAAAAGTCATTTTTTATGCCGCATCATGCAGTCATAAAGCCCGAAAGCGTAACGACAAAGGTTCGTGTCGTCTTTAATGCGTCATTTGCCTCTTCAAACGGGAAAAGTTTAAATGTCGTATTGTATCCGGGTCCAGCGCTCCAAACGGACATAACACTCTTGATGTTGAATTGGCGACTTTATAAATACGTTTTCAATAGCGATATAGAGAAAATGTATCGCCAAATTAAAATTCATTCCGATCAAACACCCTTTCAAAAAATTTTATTTCGTGAAAGCTCAAAAGATCTTCTCAGTGTTTTTGAAATGACGACACTAACATTTGGTGTGTCTTGCTCGCCATACTTAGCCATTCGTTCGTTGCATCACTTAGCCAAATCAGTTAAAACTTCTTATCCTCTGGCTTCCAGTATTCTTCAAAGAGAATTGTTTGTAGATGACGTTTTATCGGGAGCTCATGATATTTCCACGGCGTTAAAAGCGCAATCCGAATTAATCCTTGTTTTGCAATCGGCTGGTTTGAACTTGAGAAAATAGACGTCAAATTCAAAACAGTTGTTGAAATCTATACCCAAAAGTTCACTGCTTAATGAAGATTTTTTGAAATTTGATGACAAAAGTTCAGTTAAAACTCTGGGTATACAATGGAAGGCAACACTGGATACTTTTTCCTTCTCCGTTCAGTCAGTTCCTCAATCTGTCTCTTTCACTAAGCGTTCAGTTTTATCAGTGATAGCGAAACTGTATGATCCGGTAGGGTGGTTGGCCCCTGTCGTGATTGTTGCTAAGATACTGATGCAACAAATATGGAAAGATAAGACAGATTGGGATAGCTGCCTTCTTCCCATCACGGAACAAAGGTGGAAATCATTTGTTTCCAGTTTGCCAGAAGTTATAAACATACGTATTCCTCGATGGGTAGAATTTAGTCCACATGGTGTGTCTCAAATACATGGGTTCTGCGATGCGTCGGAGAAGGCCTATGCAGCGTGCATTTATTTACGAGTGCAACATACTTATAAAGTCACATCACATCTTTTGTGGGCCAAGTCGAAAGTCGCCCCAGTGAATACCATTTCGTTGCCCAGATTAGAGCTACAAGGTGCTGTCCTTTTGTCTAGGATGCTCAGTTTATCGACAACCTCACTTCAGATTCAAAACCTATCGTCAGTAAATTTGTGGACGGATTCCACTATAGTACTGGCCTGGCTTCAGAAACCTCCAAGTTCATGGAAAACCTTCGTAGCAAATAGAACAGCGGAAATCTTGAAAAATTCTTCGGCGACAAACTGGTCACACGTCATTTCATCTGAAAATCCAGCTGATTTAGCTACCCGAGGGGTTTCTCCATCCGATTTAAAACTAAATTCCTTATGGTGGAATGGTCCTCAGTGGTTGGTTCAACCAGAGTCACAGTGGCCAAAATCGAAGCATAATCCAGTGGATGAATCAGTTTTAGAGATGAGAAGTGTTAAAACCCTCGCGGTACAAGTTGTCCAAGATTTTGAAGAGGATATTTGCAAGTATTCGAATTGGCATAAGATTGTTTGCGTTATCGCTTACATTTTTCGATTTTATCACTCCTTCAATAAGCGTGGACACAAAAAACACTCGAGTTCAGAACTTTCGCACGAAGAAATTGTCTCCGCAAAACGAAAATTCATTGTCCTTACTCAGAAAAAATATTTTCAAAAAGAGTATACTGATTTGTTGTTGAAAAAACAGTTAGCGTCGAAGAATTGGTTGCAAAAGTTCAATCCTTTTATTGACGAAAATGGTATTTTGCGCTCCAATGGAAGATTGGTTTTGTCGACTCTGTCCTACAATGAAAAATTTCCGATTTTACTTCCTACAAATTGTCTTTTCATCCAACGATACGTTGAATATGTTCACGAGCTATCTCTTCACGGTGAAATTCAACTTGTGTTACGGATGATTCGATCAGAATATTGGACACCTCGTATTAAAAACCTTATCAAAAAATGCATTATTAAGTGTGCAACTTGTACTCGGTACAAAAAACATGTGCAAACGCAATTAATGGGTGCGTTACCCCACGAAAGAACCGTTTTAAGTCGTGCTTTTACGAATGTAGGTGTTGATTTTGCAGGCCCATTTTTGATAAAAACGTATTATGGTCGAAAATGTCGGTTAGACAAAGGATACGTTTGTATATTTGTCTGTTTTGCTACACGTGCCATACATTTGGAACTGGTGAGTGATCTCACAACCCAAGCCTTTCTGGCCTCATTTACACGTTTTGTGTCCCGAAGAGGAACGCCTGATAAAGTGTTCTCTGACCACGGAACTAATTTCGTCGGAGCTTCTAAAGTTCTTTTATCGAATTTTCATAAGTCACTGAGGCATTGTCCTACTGCCTCCGCCCATCAGTTTTCGCAAATAAAGTGGAATTTTATCCCTCCCGGATCGCCTCATATGGGTGGGTTATGGGAAGCGGGAGTTAAGAGCTTCAAAATGCATTTCCGAAAAGTGGCAGGTAATGAAAAATTCACGTTTGAAGAATTCGTTACTCTGCTCACTAGAATTGAATGTAGTTTAAATTCTCGCCCCATATCACCCATGTCAGAAAATGTGGCAGACATCGTTCCATTGACCCCTGGTCATTTTCTCACCGGTGACTTAATGACAGGTTTGCCAGAACCGTCCTACCAAGAGGAATCACTTAGCGTAATGAATCGGTGGAAAAAATTGAAAATTCTCCATCATCAATTATGTGCTCGGTGGAAAGAAGAGTACTTAAAGGAACTCCATAAGAGGTATAAATGGAAATATCCAGAAAGAAATATTGAAGTAAATGATCTAGTTATTATTCGAAACGAAAATTTACCACCCAACGAGTGGCGCCTGGGTCGAGTTATTAAAGTTTACGCCGGTCATGATGATAAAATTCGGGTCGCAGATGTGAAAACTGCGAATGGTATCGTCACACGTTCGATTGCCAAACTTTGTATTCTCTTACCTCAAAAGTAGAATGAAATCGTTTTACAAATATCTATTTTACGCGTATTCAGAATGAAATACATTTTTAAAGCCGAAAAAGAAAGTTGCGATCTATTTGTTAAAAAAAAAAAAAAAAAAGTGTAAAATTTTCTTAATACAATTATATCCAGTAAAGCAAATTGGAAAAACATTGGATGGTATCTCTAAGTTTTGATATAAAAATGAAAATGTATATCAATAAAAAAAAAAAAAATTTCGTTAGCTTATCTTAAATTATTCTCAAAAAATTAATATTAATTAAAACGTTGCTTTAACTTATTACGTACAATCAAATTTTCATTGTATTTGTTGTTGGTGGGTGACGGTTGTTGTATTTATATCGATAGCTTGTTTTGCAACAATTATTAATTATTGCAAGGCGGGCGGTAATGTTCAAGTATAAGCTGAGCATAATCGGCGCGCGCCCATGTTGTTAACACCTTAAAGGTGGAGATTTAGAAAATGATCGGCTCACGGCTTATTTTCTGATAGGCTTATGGCTTATTTTCTGACGGCGCGCGGCTTCTCAGCAAAAACGTCATAAATTTAATTCATTCTATTCTCACTTCTTCTCGACATCGCCACCACCCAAACAACACTCTCAAAAAATAAAAAGTAAATTAAAAGGAAATTAAAGTTAATTGCAGAAATAAAAGTTAAAAGAAAAATTAATAGAAAACCAAAAGAAAAGTTTATTTTGTGCGGCATTTAAATCCGTTGCAGTTTTTAATTAAAGGGAAGACCAGAGGTCTTTAAATATTAAGAGCTACCCCAACACTTTTCATTATTTCAATGCTATGGTAAAATAATTTATGCAGTGTGATTGGCATATAATACCATGCATACAAATCTAAGTAAAGTTTTCTTCTTTCAAATATTAAAATTTAAAATTTTTCAAGATCAATGTCCGCTCCTGTTGCGATCACTCGGAAAATAATTGATAAATTTTCAATTAAAGTTTGGTCAATCTTGGTTATTTCTGAACTTTTTGAAGGTTCAAAAAAGAAAGCTCGAGCAGTGTTGCCATCGTTTGATGATCCAAATCCTTGTTTAGGTTGATCAACATTCAATCCCATCTTTGATTTAAATTCAGTTTGTACCCTTTTTTTCTCTATTTGAAAAAGGGTTTTGTTTTCGTCTCCTTGTACGCACCATTTCTTAAAGGGTAATCTGTAAGCGATATGTAATATGCACTCAAATGTACGTATCCACAGATGAAGACTAGAAAGGTCAAATCTGTAATTGGCTTCATTTGGAGGTCACAATTTTCTGTGTTCATCTCACTTGGAAGAGCACCGCAGATGAAACATTTTGACGCAGAATTCGTTTCAGTTAAAATATTGCATACGCTTCCATCAAACATGTTTAGATGAAATTCAAAACATATCGTTATATTATGTTTATGGCTATTTATAATTAGAGTTTATTTATTGAGTTCAGAAATTTTTTTTTGCATGGCAATCTCTTTTTTCACGAGCTGAGAAAATTCTTCTCTGAATACAAATTTAACGGGTCTACAATTCCAAATAGAACCCGGCCGATCATTTTTCCAAAGGAATTCACCGGAATCAATATCAATAAGCCTTAATGGGGCGAAAGCTATTTAGAACAAATACTCGTGTTTTCAGGATTGTCAAACTTAATGTTATAAGCGCTATGGTTGCCACTACCATCGAAGCCCCATTTACATATAATTTTAGCGTGTGTGTCCTTATCAATACTTACTTTTTTAGAAATACTTCGCTCTGTTTTTTCCAATAAGTCTTAAAAATCAACTTCGCTGATGTTTCCGTAGCTGTACATTTTGGAAGTATTCCTATTTTTGCTTGTCTTAATGCGTAAACGCTCGGAAAACATTCTTTCTGAATTGTGTTAATAGTTTTTCTCAAAATTTCATAGCTTCTCTCTGTTAAATCGAGATCAAGATATAATGACAGGGCTTCTCCAGGTGGCAAACTCTTCTTTTCTTCATCTCGATGAGCAGAAGTTGATGAATTTAGCTCTGACAAATGTGCTGCATACCTTAATTCTTCGACAGACCTTGTTCTGATCAAATCATCAACTTTGTGCCTCTTTGTTTTGCTGCAACATGTTTCAAATATTTTTTTTGGTCTACCGCGTTTATTTTCCGAAGTCTGGTTTTTGGACATGTTCTGAAGACACTTAATGCTAATGGGAAAAGTATGTGGTTGGTCAAGCCAGTCTTTGTTTTTTTCAAAAAAAAAAAAAATATTTTTCGTCCTTTTGCTCTTTTGCCAGCGTTTATATACATATGTTTGAGCACAAGGAAGAAAAGTGTCCTTTTAATTCAATTTCATTTTCGGACTCCAAAATACCTTCTACATTTAATTTTCTTGGCACAAACTGCAAAACATGTGGTACTTTGATTGAAAGTGCAGTCAACCATACCTCAAAAAGCTCTCTATTTGAACACATTCCGTTAAAAATGCATACAAGAAATAGGTTGTGTAACAGTCATCCTTAAACAAACACAACATAAATATTATAAAAACATTTAAACATGCATACATTTAAAATTATTTACTTTAATTCTTTAATTATTTTTTTTGTTTAGGTATATAATTCATTAATTTTAACAAACACATTTTGACAAACAATGTAAATTTAAAAGTGCTAACAGAAACACAAAAACAACAACGGTGGTCCGCCCCGGGTGGCAGACTAATAGGGGGTGCCATCAGTAACAGAAAAATAACTTGGCATTATATTCGACAGCACACCCGATGAATCACATATCGACCAAATGAGCGAGGTCATTAGATACGTTCACATTCAGGACGGCAAAGTTGAGGTTAGGGAATCTTTTCTAGGGTTTTTTCCTACATCTGGAAAGACTGCCAAAGAACTTACCGACGATATCTTAAAGCAACTCAGTGAAGATAGTCTTGTCGTTAATCTTTGTCGGGCTCAGGGATATGACAATGCTGCGACTATGGCGGGTATTCATGGAGGAGTTCGCCATGAGTGTTTACGCCATGTGCAAACCATTCTTTAAACCTTTGTGGAGTTCACTCTTTGGGAAGCACTCCTTCAAGTACAACGTTTTTTGGGACAGTGGAAAGACTTTACACATTTTTCTCAGCATCTACGCATCGTTGGCGACTTGTAGACACTAGATGGAGCGCTCATCACGAGGCTGTTAAGCCATTGAAGGAAAATTTTGTGAAGATAGTTTCAACTCTTGAACTCCTTTGTGATCCTGAAAAGGAAAAATTAGATACAAGAGGTGCTGCAACCATACTCTTATCTGCTGTATGCGACTTTACGTTTTTATGTTATCTTTCATTCTGGTTCGATATTTTGGAAGAAGTTTATTCAGCACAGAAATACTTGCAAAAATGCGGGCTCACTCTAGAAAAAAGTGTAATAAAACTTAAGGCACTAGCGAGTTTTCTTCGTGAACACCGTGACGAATCCGTGAAAAAGGCCGTAATATACGCAAGAGAACAATGCACGGAGCTAGAAATTTCAATTGAAAGGCTGGGTAGAAGAAAAAAGAAGAAAGTTATGCCAGGCGAAAAGGCTCAAGATGCTGGTTTGACGTTGGAAGGGGAAACACGAAGAGCCATGTTAGAATGCCAGGATACATTTTATACTGAACTTGTGCATCGATCTAAGGCCATGGAAGATATTGCGTCAGTTTTCTCAGCTCTTCAACCGAAAATATTGCTGTATGGAACGGAAGAAGAACTGCGAGCTGTGGTTCCAATGCTCACCTCGGCATTTACAGAACTTACAGACAACAGTATCATATTGGAAATCCAGCGAATTGGGCTTCACATGGTAGCTTCAAAGATAAATTTAAAAGATGCAGAAATTTGGACAGTCTTTGAATTTTTAAGCTTCATTGTTAAGTGGGATTTTTCAGACTCTTTACCGAGTCTGACATTGGCGATGAGAATTTATTTAACAATTTGCGTCTCAGTGGCATCGTGTGAACGAAGCTTTTCCAAATTAAAATTAATAAAGACTTATCTAAGATCAACGATGAGCCAAAATAGGTTGACTAATTTGGCTATACTTTCAATCGAAACGGAGCACACAAAAAATATAGATTTTAATGATATTATCGAAACATTCAGTACAATAAAAGCTCGTAAGCACCTTTAAATAAAATCTTTGTTCGTGTTTTTTTCTTAAATTTTTCAAGGGGTGTAAGCTTGCTTTACCGCCCCGGGTGTCACTGCCTCTTAGTCCGCCACTGACACCCACGCTTCAGTTGTATTAAGGAAAAAGAAAGGTAAAGGCAGACGAATCTTACTTTTCTTAAAAGATCTTAATCTTGTCTTTATTTTCAAAAATATATTTTTAGAACAAGTACTGACACGCGAAAAGTAGGCCAATTCAAATAAAGCACTCTCTACGCAATACTAACCTCGATGTTAACCTTCATTTAAAACCCTACAACTGCAGTTAACGTAACGAATTAAAAAAAACAGTGAAAATAACTGTGCTTATCAGATATCATGAAACAATTAAAAATTAATCCGTTATTGTTTATTAATCTTGAACGCGACGCATATTTCTGCCCTCTCTAGTCTACTCTTATTTTGAGTTAGCCACTTAATGTTACATTCAGAGTTGCTCTTATAGCTGGCAGTCTAGCTTTATCATAAAAACCTCTAAGATGTTTTCTCGGGAATGTTCGCTTTAATTTGGCTTATTTGGAAACAAGACAGTAAACATTTTTTTTCGATTTTTTTCTACTGTCCAAAATACTGTGTGGCACCCAGCAAATGTGAATATTAAACTGTTGTGCCATCTCCATTAGAGATGATCGACAGTAATGGACTATTATAGACTTTGTTGAGACAGAGTCCAGAGATTTGATATTTGACTATCTGAGAAAATACGGATATCAGATGTTGATACCACGTTTTCTTTAAGACAGAACAATATTTCTTTTATCGCCAAAAGTTCTGCCTGGAACACGTTACAATGATTGGGAAGGCGGAATAAGAGACTTAATTTAAGTCGTTCAGAGTACACACCTCCACCAACCCCATTTTTTGTTTTGATCTATCTGTATAAAAGTGGACTGACTCGTCTTCCAGGAATGCCCTATCTTCCGAGAAAGAAGGTATAGAAATCTGTAAATTTCTGTCGAATTGCAGTTGGGGGATGGTGTAGTCTGTATGCTTTGGAATTGATTCTAAATACCTAAGAATTACGGAGTGGCCAATGTTGTTGTTAATTCACTGCGACGAAGCTTTGAGGCGAATAGCAGAGCTTGCAGCTATTTGTTTGCTAAGTATATCAAGAGGTGTTAGGTAGAGTAAGGGGTCCAGTGCCACAGATGGGGTTGCGAGAAGCGATCCGCTTATACCGGGTGATTTTTTAAGAGCTTGAGAACTTTTTTTTTAGAAAAAAAAAGCATAAAATTTGCAAAATCTCATCGATTCTTTATTTGAAACGTTAGATTGGTCCATGACATTTACTTTTTGAAGATAATTTCATTTAAATGTTGACCGCGGCTGCGTCTTAGGTGGTCCATTCGGAAAGTCCAATTTTGGGTAACTTTTTCGAGCATTTCGGCCGGAATAGCCCGAATTTCTTCGGAAATGTTGTCTTCCAAAGCTGGAATAGTTGCTGGCTTATTTGTGTAGACTTTAGACTTGACGTAGCCCCACAATAAATAGTCTAAAGGCGTCAAATCGCATGATCTTGGTGGCCAACTTACCGGTCCATTCCTTGAGATGAATTGTTCTCCGAAGTTTTCCCTCAAAATGGCCATAGAATCGCGAGCTGTGTGGCATGTAGCGCCATCTTGTTGAAACGACATGTCAACCAAGTTCAGTTCTTCCATTTTTGGCAACAAAAAGTTTGTTAGCATTGAACGATAGCGATCGCCATTCACCGTAACGTTGCGTCCAACAGCATCTTTGAAAAAATACGGTCCAATGATTCCACCAGCGTACAAACCACACCAAACAGTGCATTTTTCGGGATGCATGGGCAGTTCTTGAACGGCTTCTGGTTGCTCTTCACTCCAAATGCGGCAATTTTGCTTATTTACGTAGCCATTCAACCAGAAATGAGCCTCATCGCTGAACAAAATTTGTCGATAAACACACATTTCGAACCGAACACTGATTTTGGTAATAAAATTCAATGATTTGCAAGCGTTGCTCGTTAGTAAGTCTATTCATGATGAAATGTCAAAGCATACTGAGCATCTTTCTCTTTGACACCATGTCTGAAATCCCGCGTGATCTGTCAAATACTAATGCATGAAAATCCTAACCTCAAAAAAATCACCCATTACATAGGCAAGCTGAACGTTGGACTTTATTTATTTTGTCGCGGTTTATAGCTTTCTCTAAAGCAGTCCACCATACTGCCACACCATACATTAAAATCGGTCCGATTACCGATGTGTATAGCCAATGCGTGATTCGGGGTTGTAAGCCCCATTTATTACCAATATCTGTTTTTCAAGAAAAGTATATTGTGTTTCTAATTTAGTTTTTTGTCTAAGATAAGACCCAGGTACTTTAATTGGATTCCTTTTATATGGGGAGGGTTAACAAATGGAATTTTGTATTTCCTCGAAAATAGTACCAATTCGGTTTTGTGTGGGTAAACACCCAGTCCACATCGATCAGCCTAAAGTATTAGTCTGTCTAAGACATTTTGTAAGAGTTCTTTTAAGGTGTTAAGATGCTTTCCTAAAACCGCTTTAGCATCACTCTGAAAAAGTCTGCATCCAGACTAGTTAGGATTTCATTTACCACTAGGTTTCAGAGGAGAGGGAATAGAACACCACCTTGTGGTGTCCCTCTACTAACGAATCTTCTGGCAGAAGAGTTACCCAGTTTTGAGTTAATTATTCTGCTAGTCATCATTAGATGAATTAACTCCCCAAGCGAACTCTCTACGTTTAGAGATGTTAGTGGAGATGTGATTGCAGATGTGTCCACGTTGTTAAAATCACCTTCGATGTCAAGGAAAGCAACCATAGTGAACTCTCTATGATAAAGGGAGTTTTCGATGGTGCGTACTAAGGTGTGTATTGCCGTTTCCACCGATTTACCTTTATAGTAGACATGTTGAGACGAAGACAGAAGTTTTGTATCAATACTTGCCCTTAAATGGATATCAATCAATCTTTCTAAGGTCTTAAGATGATGGTAAACTTATGGGCCGTTGATTAGGATTGACTAGCAAGCATTTACATGCTTTGGGTATAAAAACAAATTTTACTTCTCTCCATGCCGAGGGAATATGGACCAGATATAGAAAGCTGGTAAAAATTGCCTCAAAGATTGGTGCAATAATGTCTAATGGCTTTTGTAGTTCGGCTGGTATTATCCAATCTGGTCCTGCATTTCTTGCAATTCCTATTAATCGAGCTCAAATATCTCTGATTTCTCATTCGTAATTTTAAATCCAATCGATCTCAACTACACATACGGCTAGAAATAGACAGTTCCGTTTCCGAACACCAATAAAACTAATAAAATATTTATGTTGTCTGATTTGCAATTATTGGAACCAATACCCTTTTACTAATTTTATTCATAACACTTTAAAATTGTTATCCAAACAACTCAGTCATTAATTTAATTTATTTATTGTCATTATGATCCCTATTCATTTCATCCATTTTTCATTCACCTTTATTTTTATTTTGGAAAATTATTTTTTAACCATAATCAAGCAAAGTTATTGTAGTTAAAAAGGTTACAAATGAGCCACTTTATTTGGTAAAAATTTTGTTTACCCTTTATATACCTATGAAGCTGTAGGTTGATACCAACCATGAGCTATATCACAGCTGGAAGAAAACCTAAGCCTAAAATAATTTTCAACATGTTGTTTATCTCGCAAAATTTAATATGAAAAGCTAAAAAAAAAACAAAATAATGAAACCCTTATCATTCATCCTCTCATAACTTAGAAGAGCTTCTTGCACACGTATTTTCTTACATAGCCGCACAAATAAAAATAGAAAGAATTATGTTAAAATGCCTTTCGCCTTTTTCTTTTGTTACAAGGCAAATTTTCCTCTTAAGAAGAAGGAAAGAAGGCGAAATACAAAAGAAATCTAGAAACATAATAACCACCAGACCACCACCTTTTTGCACCATCAGAGCACCATATTATCATTATCATCATCACCATCACTACCAAACAAAGCCCTTGTCAAAGGATTCTAGCCGAAAAACTTTTAGGGATTGGGGGTAAGGAAAACATGGTAAAACAGAAACAACAAAAAAAGTAATGGAGATTAGACACAGGTCCGTATACCGTGACAAGTTATTTATGGGAGTTAAGGTAAACGTTTGGAGCAGGAGCTGCTTTTGAGTTAAATTCATGAAAATTACCTTAAGGAAAAAGCTTTTGTCGGCTCGACAAACGGAATCCAGTCTTGGCCTTATTCAACAAGTTTTTCCATTTATCCCGATCTCGAACTGAAGCCACCCAGTTTTTCACCCCAAAGGCTTCGGTCGTCATGGTCTACGGCATCTCTCCACCGTAAGCTTAGTCTGCCAGACTATCGCCTACTATAAAATACTACAAAGGATGTTCCTCTTCGCTCATACGAGTTAGGTGTCCAGGTAACCGGAGTCTACTGAGCTTAGTTTTTGTCGCAATATCAGCATTGGGATTGTAGGGTTTTCGAAATAGTTGCTGACATAAGGGCCAAACCATTCTCCGAAAGACATTCCTCTCGAACACCCCTAAGAGCTCAAGTGCCTTTTACTAAGCACCTAGCTATCAAAACCATATGTAAGTACTGGAAAAACAGAAAAATCTCCAGCAACTTAGAAGTTATGGTAAGGTTTCTGGATTTAAAAAGTTTTGACAGATTAAAGTAGGTTTTGTTGGCTTTGAACAACCGTCTGCGTATTTTTTCTTTCATGTTGTTATCGGCTGCTACTATTGACGAAAGGTATTTGAAGGACTACACTACTTCAAATTCATGCTCCGTTCGATCTGGATAAAATCTAGATCGTACAGCTTGTTCGGTTCTCCCTATGATGTTTATGCTGTCTACGTAAGCCAGTATCTGGATGGACGTGGTGACGATATGGTCCCTCTTGTTGACGTGCCAGAGTTACGTATTTCTTTTTCAAACGCCAGGTTGAAAAGAGGGCAGGCCAAACCATCACCTTGTCGAATTCTATTGTAGATGTTGATGGGTATGGATAGCAATCGGCCTAATTCAACTTGGCACGTTATGTTGGTCATGGTCAACTTACATAGTCATGTCAATTCTCTCATGTCTTTAAAAAGATGGTAAGATGGGATATTTAATCATTTTTTTATCGGATGCTAAAAAATCTGATCGGTTGTTGATTTGCCTGTGACACTGATATTGCCCGATGATACAGGGTTATCCATTTTTCGGTTTCAAAACTAAACGTCAATAAAATAAAACACATAAAATATTTTTTTTTCATGATATTTCTTTTTCATTATAAAGTTTAAACGTTTACATTATGTTTGAAATTATTCTTGAGGTAATTTTCGACCACTTTTTGACACATATTGCTCACGAGTTAAAGGAGGTTTATCTGCATAAACACGGTCTTTCGCGTAGTCCCACGACGAGAAATTACTTAGCCAGGAACTATTCGCTCAAGTTGTGTGGCATGTGGCACCGTCTTGTTGAAACCACATATTCTCTAAGTCGTATTCTTCAACAGCAGGCAAAAAACAGTCGGTTATCATATGACCATAACGCTCCGAATTAACGGTGACAGTCGTTCCATAGCCGTTTTCGAAGAAGTAAGTTGGAATAACACCTCCGCACCAAAGAGCGCACCAAACAGTGACTTTTTGTGCACGTAATGGCCTGTGAGGTCGCTTCAGTTGTTGTGTGAGCTGGACTTTATATGGATGTAGGTGAAGATCCAAATGCAAAATACGCCATAATGTGCCGTAAGACAGTCCTAATTCCTGAGAACGATGAGGTATCAATACATTCGGGTCTTCGGCAAACCTTCACTTACATATATGTGGCTGTGGCAGAATCACCATTTTTGTAGTAGGGTTTCAACAATGTTTATGTGTTGTTCGATAGTTAAGCGATCCATTTCCGTAAATGTAAGACTTTCAACTGAAAAAAAAATTGGTGTTACAACTTAGTTTGACAGTTGTTGAATTCCAGCCCTATACTTTTGAAACCGGGAAATGGATAACCCGTTCGTTTCAGCGTATGTGGCTATCCGCGACCTTGTAGGATAGAGAAGAGTATCTTAGAGGAGGTACTCAACGACGACGTGATACCTCTAGATTACACTGATCGACAAGGCTTTCTTGGTGGCAGAAAAATTGCCTTTTCCAAGGGTTCTGGTGGCCTTAATTCAAATCCAGCTTTAAAATTAATATATCACGTCAGATTTTTGAGATATTACTTTTTAAAATTCGAAAAAAAGACGTATATGGTTATAACGCTGTTTGAGGCTATCTAAATATATCATGTAGATTTTTTCAATAGAATCCGTGATGGTTTTTCAAATCTCTAATATTTTTCTTCAATATTCTGGTGAAATATTTAAATTTTTTCATAAAATATTCAAAAAATCTTCATAATTTGTTAGATTTCACCTTTATTACAAAAATTACAATTTATGCTAAAACGATTTGCCAAACGGTTTGTAAGTAAGATTGTAACGATTTTTTTGTCTAAACAATTTTCGTTACAAGACCAAACCTTACTTACAAACCGTTTGGAAAATGGTTTTAGCATAAATTGTAATTTTTGTTTTGTTTTATCAAAAGGTAAAAAAAACCTCCCAAGGGTACTGGCCACGAACCGAAGCCTGTAAGGACGATCAGGGAAACATCGTATTAGAACCGCAGTCTATGTTGAGAATATGGAAAGACCACTTCTCCAAATTATATAACGGCGATGACGAACCGAATTCCGCCGTAAGGGAGATTGAACCACTCAACCTAGCAACAATTCCGCCTACCCGACCTAGACGAAGTGAAGATAGCTATATCTAAACTGAAGTCAAACAAAGCTGCTGGGGCTGACGGCATCGCTGCCAAACTATTCAAAGCAGCAGTAGGGAGCATGAACCAACTCATCTGCAAAATATGGTCGGAAGAAAGCATGCCCGATGAGTGGAATCTCATCATAGTGTGCCCGATACATAAGAAAGGAGACCCTCTAAATTGCGCCAACTACAGAGACATCAGTCTACTTAACATTGCATATAAGATCCTCTCTGCCGTATTATGTGAACGCCTGAAGCCGTTCGTCAACAACCTGATAGGTCCTTATCAGTGTGGCTTCAGACCAAGAAAGTCCAGTATCCACCAAATATTCAAACTACAGCAGATCTTGGAAAAAACCAGGAACTTCAAATTGATACCCACCATCTCTTTATAGATTTTAAAGCCGCGTATGACAGCATCTATAGGGAAGAGCTCTACAGAGCAATGTCTTCTTTTGGCATCCCTGTCAAACTTATCCGTTTGTGCAGAATGACGATGAAGAATGCACGCTGCTCCATCAAGGTCGGAAAAGATTTCACTGATGCATTTAATGTCAAAAAAGGTTTTAGACAAGGCGATGCACTGTCATGCGACTTCTTCAACATCGTTCTGGAAAGAATTGTGCAAAACTCAACAGTCAACACTAGAGGCACAATCTTCCAAAGATCCATCCAATTACCTACTCGGATACGCAAATGATATTGACATAATTGGAAGATCAAAGAGTGATGTCAGCGGAGCGTTTTTGAGCATTGCGACGGAAGCGAAGAAGATGGGTTTAGTGGTCAATGAGGGCAAGACCAAGTATATGCTATCATCGAAAAAGGACACTGAACAACGACGCGACGTCTTGGACAAAACGTCACCATGGACAGCTATAACTTTGAGGTATTTAAGGACTTTGTCTACCTAGGCACCGCTATTAATAGAGACAACGGCACCAGCGCTGAAATCAAACGAAGAATAGCTCTTGCAAATCGCTGCTTCTTTGGACTTAGAAGGCAATTGAGTAGTAAAGTCCTCTCTCGAACATCTAAAATCACCATTTAAAAGACACTCATCATCCCGGTTCTCATTTATGGCGCTGAGGCCTGGACAATGTCAAAGAAAGATGAGAGCGTCTTAGGATGCTTCGAGAGAAAAATTCTTCGGTTGATTTTTGGTCCCCTACGCATAGATATAGAAGATATAACGACGAACTGTACGGGCTGTACAGCGAAACTGACCTAGTTAACAGAATTAAAGTCCAACGGCTTAGATGGCTAGGTCATGTAGAGCGAATGGACATCAACGCTCCAGAACGGAAGGTCTTTGAATCTAATCCCGAGGGACGGCGCAGTAGAGGAAGACCGCGACCCAGGTGGCGCAGGTGGGTGAAGACCTCAACCAACTTGGCGTGCGAAACTGGAGACAGCTAGCTAGGGACCGAGCTGTCTGGAGACGCATGTTGGTTGAGGCCCAGGTCCGCCCGGACTGGAGCGCCACCTTAAGTAAGTAAGTAATTTTATTCTATCAAGTTTTTAAAATATATTAAAAATTATAAAATATTTGTTGAAAACGTTTTTTTTAAACTTGAGTAAATTGTTAAAATCAATTCGAAATAAGCACTAAAAATCAACTCAAAAACGTATTCTTCAAAACTATAAACGTATTAAATTCAAGTTTTGCCCCAAACTTCATATAAAGCCAAGTAAAGATTCAAAACTATTCAGAATTTTCAAAAACTAAGTAAGATACTTATAAGTGTTTTTATAAATTCTAAAATTGCAAGAAAATAGTTAGTTTTTTTTCCGAAGCCTCCCCCATGGCTGTTTATAGATCTCTACCTTTTGCATCATTGTAGTAATCTTTATTGACACGGAATAGATTATCACTCCATCGGTTTTTGGGCGTTCTGATGGTCTCTTAGGTAAATTGTCTGGACAATACTCACTGCCTATGCCAGTGCCCAGCATTATGCCACACAAAATATAAATTTGTCAAAAAAACTTCTTTAGTAATATTGAAGTTTACCCGTTCGACTGTCATTTCTCTCGGATTTGGCATAAAACTGTAGGTTTTATCCTTGACATGACTAACCTACAGGAATGGTAGAGAGTTGTAAGTCACTAGGCCCTAGGTCTCAACGGACTGTTGAGACTTGCGCCACCCAATTTAATTATTTATTTATGCTTTAAAAATCTGTATATAAGCTTTTAGAAATGTTTCCAGTAATTTTAGGAACTTTTACGTTTGATGCTTTCATAAATTATGCTTTGTGCCTTAACTGTACATTGTCACACGAAGCAATGTTTCAGTACATTAAAAAACCCTTTTGGTTACGGAACTGGCACCTTTATACATTTATACAATATATAAGCACCTAGTGAGTTATTAAAACACCCCATTGCGCCCGTTCTTATATTTTTAATTTATAGTCCTTATCACCACCTCCAACAACGCCACCCACAGACATTTTCAAATTTTTCTTTTTGTAAGACACCTACATACATATTCATTTTTTTAATGACTTCTATATACATAGGTACACTATATACATATATACCTACAGACAAAGTTGTGTTGCCTTAAAGTCCTGTTCTTAAACGACACTAAAACAATTTCACGCTTTCTTACTTTTGAAGCTCAAAATATAGGTAGGTATGGGTACGTGTAGTGGAGAGAGGTCCTTTGAAAGCTGGCTGCGCTTTTTGAACGGTACTTTTATTTTCCATCTTTATACCTCTTGCGCTAACTGAAATAAACGGAATGATCCTTTCCTTAAATTAAATAAAAAGAAAAAAAAAATACAAGCTCTCATCATCACTGACAGCGCACTAGCCGCAGTTGGAGTAGTGTTGGTGTCTTCCATTTTTTTCGTCCTTGACGTTGGTCATTCATCGCCATTTTCCCGTCGATGAGCCTTTTATCCAAGCAAGAAAGAAAAGAAAACTACAGTAGGTAGAAACCTAGTGAGCAAGCGGTAGGTATGTAGGTAGGTTGTAGGTACCGAACCACCGTTACGGACATATATATAAACAAAATTCTGCGCATATAAAGTGAATAATTTATGGGAAGGATTGGAGCGAGGAGCTGATGACTCTGGGGATTGAATGTGTTTCGGTTTTCGAAGCATGGGATTGGAGTATATAGAAAAAAAATCATGGAAGCGGACGCTTTAAGACCGTTTTAACGGTCTGAACATTGTAGTGGTCCATAAATATGCTTTCGTAGCCAGGACATCAATTACAGTTTCTCTTCGTTTTCGAGTTCTTATTTTTCTTTTTTGTCTGCCATTTTATATTGGTGCTGTTATCGTTTTCAGGTGGACTGAGATGACGTACATTACCTATTGGGTAATGGTGATTTTGTTTTATGAGAATCCTTAGGTGTTATATGACCAAGTTTTGTTTACAATGCCAGCAGATGATATTGTTCAAAAATGTCAACAATGTAATCATTGTAAATTTATTTTATCTGCGTAGGTATCTATGTATGTTTGAAATGAAATTGAATTATTATACTTAAGATATTTTTAAAGCTTCTTGCTACAAAATTATGTTTATACAGAATTAAATAGACATAATGAACCATTAATCCTAACTTTGAATAAATATTTACTATTCATTTGATTTTGCGGTCCTTGAAACATAAATGGCGAGGACAAAAGTGATCCAAGTAAATTCCAGTGCTATCGAACCATTCTCCTATTAAATTCCAGATTTTGCCATCTATGTAGGTACACTGTACAGCGTTAAGTATAAATTTATTAGTGCAGACCTCCTGCGAGAGTATTTTACCAAATCTTCGTAGGAATTCCCTTCAATTCAAATTTTATCGCATTGCATTAATGGATATGACCTATATTTTATTTTAAATTATTTAAGGGCCGATGGTTCCTCTTGACCATTTCAAGCGTCGTCAATGGTCAGAATGGTGGCAAGAAATGGCAACAGTTGATGATCAATTTTCGAAGAAAGTCATCTTCGGTGATGGGCCACATTTTCACCTAAGTGGATTCGTCAATAAGCAGAATTCCCGCATTTGGGCGAATGATAATCCAAGAGTGATTGTCGGAAAACCAATGCACCCACAAGGAGTGACTGTTTGATGTGGATTCTGGCCTGGTGACATCATTGGACCGTATTTATTTTCCAAAATGAGGCTGATCAGCAGTTACTGTGTTACGCTATCGTTAGATGATAACGAACTTTTTATATATTCAATGGGACGGTTCCACTTGACACACAGCTAACGAAATAATGGCTCTTTTGCGCGACAAATTCAATGGTCGTGTTGTCTCACCTGATAGCGATGTCAATTGGCCGCTAAACTCATGTGATTGGACACCGTTGGACTTCTTTCTTTGAAGTTATTTGAACGAAAAGGCGTACGTCGATAATCCAACAACAATTCAAGAGCTAAAGGATGAGACAATTCGCACATTAACGGCATAGAAGCTCAATTATGCCTCAGCGTCATCGAAAATTTAGACCATCGGGTGGAGGTGTGCCGTGAAGGTCGTGGGGCCATTTGGCCGATGTTTTGTTCATACATAATTGAACCATAATCATCATAATAAAAAGAAATAGCAATAATTTCCTAAATAATAATTTATGTTTTATTCAAAATCAACATCGGTCGATAAAATTTAACCACTTTTTAGTGCTTTCAACTTTGTTTGTAAAAGTGCTACTTTTAACTGAGGACTGGACCAAGACCACAATATGAATCAGAAATCTAGGTGTATTCCAATCGTGCTGCACAAACTCATGATCTTTTAACCAAGGAAGGATCCAGGGAGGGGGTCATGGGACCCACAAAGCTCATACTGTTTGATTCTATAAGCAAAGATTTTAATTGCAGATGTTTCAGTAATTTAGTTCACAATAAAAGCGGTTAGTGTGCCAAAAACAACTAAAATCTTTTTGATAATTTTAAAGATTTTCACAAACAAACAGCAAATATTCAGATTCTTAAGAAGAAACCTTGAATAAGAATTCGTCAATTTAATATAATATTCTGAGAAGACATCATCAAAAATAGCAAAAGCGTTAAAGTAATGGCTAATCAATAAACTTGAAGAACGTTTCATATCTATTGATTAATTTAAAAGCTTTGAATCTCTCGAGAATTGAAATGAGAAAAGATTCTGCCTTGTTTAATTTGTGAGTGCCATACTATACATAGTTTCTCCCCAAATTTTGTATTTGGACACTGCTCATATGTTTGGTCTAAGAGCTCGAAGAATATATCTTTGGTGTTGTCATCCTTCTCTTCTGTGGGGGCGTGTGCGCATATTAGGCTAATGTTCCCGAATGCCGAATTTAGCCTTGATGCGGGTGGTCATGAGGCGCTCGTTGATGCACCTACAGCTCAAGACTTGTTGCTTAAGTCTGGCTCAAATGACAAAGCCGCATCCAAATAAGCGCTGTTGGTTTTCTCGGTAGCAGTCACCATATAGTAAATATCGTAGTTTTTCATCCTCTTTTTGCCCGGCCCATCCCATCGTATTTCCTGGATGGCGGTGATGTCTGCTTTATAGCAGTCTAGGGCCTCCGCTAATTCTTCGGCTGCACGTGGTCTGTTAAGGGACCTAACATCCGAGAGTAAATCCGTCCGTATCCGAGGCTTTTCTTTATGTGGTCAGGAAGTCACCTTGACGCACGACCTTCAACCTGAAGGACCAGGTCCTTACAGGTCTGGGCTTTAAATATGTCGCAGCCCTATAAGGTGTTCACTAAGTAGTTCAACCAAACTGGAACGCCACCGTTGATTCCACCTTGGGAATTCCTCCGCTTCCGTCTGGATGAAAGGTTTGCTTCCCCCAACAACTTTCAACTGGGATTGGAACCCAATCTCCAGTTGAGGTACTAGGCACCTGATGTACACCACGGGGAGGTGAAAGTAGGAGTTGATAGACCGAGGTGGGGTTTGAGAAAAACCTGCGGACGCGTGTGTCCTCTTAAATGCATATGTCTACCATTTGAAAACTGTCTTTAATAGTATTTATTTAGCAACTCCCATGAATGATGTTACTCATATTGAAAATGCTATAAAATCAAATAAAAGATTAGATTATACCCTTACAAAGAAAAAAGAGAGATAAAGCAATTCATTGTTATGGATATGGTTGGGAAATTAATTGATTTCACAGGATTAAAGAAAATCATGGAAAAAGGCCAATTTCCTAAAGGGAACCAATTTCAAAAATCAGAAACATGCAATTTTATGAAGTGGATAGCAGAATCTAGTTCAATGAAGATTACTCGGAAAATTAATATTTTACTGATATGGACTGATGTTTTTTACTTGCAGCATATAGGAACTACATGGCGATTATTGCATTCGTAAAAAATCCAAACTCGAGATTTTAAACAAACATCACATTAAAATGGTAGAGAAGTCGTCTGTCTGTCTGTGTGTCAATCAAGTTCAAATTCGAAATTAAGGTTTTAAGCAGATTCGCGTCGGGGTTTTTTTTATTTTGTTTGTTATTACTAAAAATAACAGTGGTCCCTATACACATTTTTTTAACTAAAATTGAAAATTCGAATTTCTCAAAAACGAACCGAAAGATTTTTACCAAATTTTCTCAAGAAATTTATTTTTTTTTTAAGGAATGAACTGATTTCAATAATTTTCTTTCAGCACAAGCTCGCATACTGCCCTAATAATATTTGATGATCAAAAATGTCATTTTTTTTATTTTTAAATAACTATTATGTAGCAATTTTTGTTGTCGAAATTCGACATCGAAAATGGGACATCATTTTTGTATGGAAATCAAATGCAAAACGTGTATTAATAAGCTTAAGCAACTCCATGCTAAAAATATTTTGAAAAATGTTGTATATTTAAAATTAATTAAAGACCACGACTCTAACGAAAAAAAAATAATACATAAATAATTTAAATTTTGAAATATAAGTATGTACTATTTGTAAACAGTCTTTAGATACAGGAGCAAATTCGTACGACCCCAGTCGTGCACTTTATTTTGCTGTATTTCGTAACTTTGTAAGGCGTTTTAAGAATGTAGCCTCATGTATCCATCGTGTTATTAGGCCTTGTATCTTCATTGATATATTTTGTGTTTGAATTCGTTTACTATGCTTGCTTCTCTTTGCATACCCCATTTTCAATTTTTCATGTAGTGGGAATGAAAAATTCAGCTATTTTTGGTAATAAGAAAATCGAAGTTTGCGAAATCTGTAAAAATTTGAAAAAGCCAATAAAGAATGGTTGCATATGGATGTACTGTACAGGTACCAGAAAGATTTTTTCCCTTCGGCTCATATCAATACGATGATGCAATGGAAGTTCAGCGCAAAGTAAATATGAAATAACTGAAGTTTGTAGTGGGTTTTTCACTTTACGACGACGAACGGTGGGACGGTGTAGGGGGAGAGATGCTCATATTTAAAACTCATATTTAAAAAAAAATACAGTTATGATTTCTCTTATCATATTTGGTTAGTATATGTTCTCCCACTTCTTTTTGTAAGCTTTTCATTATCTTTAAAGTAAAAATAGTGACCAGGCCAAGGCTTCAAAGTTCAAATTCTTACGTGGTTAAGTGGATACAAATTTATTTGGTTATAATTAAAACTTACAACTCTCAACCATTCCTGTGTGCGAGTAATGTTGTCAGAGATGGAAGGGACCTACAGTTTATATGCCGAATCCGAACGGCTAATTTGAGAAAGCACTTTTCATGACATGAATTACTCTTGGAGGATTTGTCAATTCCTCGCAAGAGGCAGTACCCGTGAAAAAAGTTAGGTGGCACAGGCAGGGATTGAACCCAAGACCCCTTGCATGACAGTCCAACGCACTAACCATCACACTACGGGTACTACAATTGACAATGGTAAGCAGAGTTAAAATAACTGTTTATTAGAATTGTAACATTGTTGCATATTCACGAGAGGTAGTTTGAGTTACAGTAGAGGGTCTGGTTATAGAACAAATATCAAATTAAATAAAAATGCACATTTCACTTTTAAAATGTAGGGATACAATTTAAGTATTAGAATGTTCTTAACACAAAACTGAAGTCAAAAGTAAAAGCGACCTGTGCATTTTTTTAAATAATTTTTTTTATCTAATAATTCTAATACTCATTTTCCTTATTTTTCTAGAAACCGAGCCTTGAACAAAAATTAAAAGAGAAAAAATGTTTGAGGTATTTTACAAAAGCAATCAGCCTTATTTTGACATTCTCTTTCGAATTATTCGAATTCGTATGATACGTATTTTCACTTTCTAACGATTCGAAAGTTCATTTTAATTCGAAACTAAAGTCCCAACTATAATAGGCATAAGCTAGCATATGAGCGCATAAGTAAACGTACGAATACAAAGAATCTAATACGAGTGAACATAATGGAGTTTAGCTCAATTTTTCTCAGTTTCGTTAACTTAAGCAAACTTAAGCAAGAGCGATCCCAGTCGCTCGCCGCATAAGTAAAATCTGACAGTTTTGATCAAATACACACAGGCCAACTCCACTGCAGATAATTTCTCTCAGAATGTTTATCATAACCGGAAATCAGCCTCATAAACTTATTCATAGTGTGCGTGTCATTTCTCTTCTAATTTATGAAATTTCCCCAAAAAACTCATTAGTTATTTCTATGTATGCGTGAAAACACGTCAATTATTCTCTTTGAATTCTTTCACATTACAAATACAACAATGTTAACAAATGGGTTTTGGAGGGTAATACGTACGAAGGATTTATATCTTCATATAGTGTTTTTGCATGAATATGTCATTCTGTGTATCTGTTGTGTATTCTGTCATTGTCTTGTCATTCTGTGTTGATTATTTGGTGGTGATTATTAAAGATAAAAAGATAAAAAACAAAACAATAAAATGGACAACATTGCTGAATTTGATTTCATTTTAATAGAAGGTGTCCGAAGAAATAAATGTCTTTATGACAAAAGGGACGCCTTCTATTTTAATAAATTAAAAAAAGAAAAGGCGTGGAAGGCAATAGCTGAAGAAAGCAAAAGGACAGGTAAGCAATTCATAAAATATGTTATTTGCAAAAAGTATTTATGTACGTGTTTTTATATTTTAGATTCAGAATGCAGGTTGCGGTGCAAGGCCCTCCGAGAAAGGTACTCGAGGGAACTTAGGAAGCTGAATCAACCTTCTGGAAGTGGCGTGTCAGAACATTGCGTTTGGGAGCTGATGGAGGAAATGGGTTTCCTAAAAGACTCTATGCAGCCAAGGATGAAGGAAGTAAGTAAACTTTACTTTATTGTGTTTAAATTTTAAAGATTTTTATTAAAGATAATTTATTTTTATTATTAAAGGACAATCTCCAACGAAATTAATGAAAATGAAAACATTGAAACGGCACAGTCTTTCAGTGATGATGGTGGTGCTACCGCAGAAGATTTTTCCACTGGCACAGCCTCATCAAAAAAAAGGAAGACAGCATTTGATGGGTTATTCGAAAAATTTGGCAAGGTAGTGGAAAAGCTTTATGGAAGTTTTGTCCCTTCACACTCAATCGCTGATGATGGGGATGAAGAGTTTTTATCATCCATTTTGGCAATGATGCGAGCCCCGCCACCAGATGCAAAGGATGCCTATAAGATGGAAATGCTGACGCGAGTTACCCAGCTACGGAGGCAGCACAGGTCATTTGGGAATATTTAGTGTTTCTGTTTTGTTTTTTATTTTATTCATTTTAAACAGTGAAGTGTATTTATTTGTATTTTTATATAGTTTTAAAGTTTTTTTTTTTGTTATTTTTTTTGTAATAAAATGAATTGCTAGTTATTTAAAAGTTAAAAGAAATAGTTTTCTGCTTTCTATTTTCTATTTCCTACAAAAATGAAACAAATTGAAAAGAGGTGAGTCATTTACTGGAATAAACAGGACTACAAGAATCGGGAAAACAGTGAAAAAGTGTTGGTACAAAATCCGACAGAAAATTTTGGGAGTGAGTAATAACCAAAATCTGAGTGAAATTTTTAGGTGTATATTTTGTGATATCGAAATCAAAAGTCTGGCATGGTTAATTTCCCTGACTTTTGTGGACACGGGGTGTTGATATATATTTGATGCTGTTCTTGAAAGAAAACAACAATGCTTCTATGCTAGTAGACAAATCGTTCAACGGACAAAATTTTTCTGCAGCAAGGGAAAGTAGACTTTATGTGGTACCGAACTTTTACATTTACGATATGTATGCAAGCATGATAAAGTTGTGCAATGCATGTCAAAGGAAGGTTTTGCGGAAAAGTAGATAAATAAAAGATATACCTACTTTAGGGATCCTTTTTTTGCATTCATTTATTGCAGTTTTCAAACAAAAATTCACGAAGATTGTTTCTTATCGTGGTTGATGTTTTGCCACCATATTGATGAATGTTTGGCGATGGTGCTATTGATGGAACATTGGTGTTTACTTCCGTCCGCCATAATCCGTCATGCCGTTGACCATCAGAATCCTCCCAATCTGCATAATAGGTGGGACAATAACCTTTTTTTCTTTGTTTAGCATTATAAAATTATGAAGAGCAATACATGCTAAAATAATTTTCTCCGCGTTTTCTGGAAGCATATGTAACGTCGTTAACAAAATTCGCCAACGGGCCACCAATATTCCAAAGGAATTTTCAATTGCGCGACGAGAGCGAGAAAGCCTTTTGTAAAATTGTCTTCTTTTGGTTGAAGAAGGGTTCCGGGATATGGTCGCATAAGATTTGTGCCCAATGGGAAAGCAGCATCGCCCACAAAGTAATGCGGGATTTGAACTGCTGAGTCCGTCAAGTTTTTCGGCTGAGGAATTGGAAGTTTATTTCCCAAAAGTTTCTTTCCAAAACAACTGACCTGAAGGATTCCTAGTCAGAAAAAAAATGTTATTCATAGGTAAGAATATTAGGAAAGAGTTTTGGTTTTTTACCACCGTCGCTTTGGCTTCGATACGCTCCAATGTCAATGTGGGTAAAGCAATATTTCGCATCGCAAACGGCCATAAAAACAAAGCTGAAGAACTTCTTATAATTGAAGTACTAACTTCCACTATTGGGTGGACATCTTAGGCAAAATGTTTGCCATCGATTGACCCAAGACAATTGGGCATGTTCCACAAAGTCCAGAAGTCGTCAGTAATCATTTCAAAATCTTGGGTACTGGGTTCAGACACATAGATTGGGTACAAAGCTTTCCACAATAGCTCTGACGTTTCCAGTACTATTTGCCGAACAGTTTATTTCCCTAACTTAAACGACCAGGCCAGTGACTGAAAAGAGGTGCCTTGTGACAAGTAACTAAAGAAAGTAAGCAGTGAATGAGATGTGAAAGCATTTTTCATGAAGTGAACTTACAGAAGGAGGACAGCCAGCCGACATTCGGGTGAAACTGGTTCTCTTATAGACGTTTTTAGCATGTATGGTGACAACAAATTAAGCAGCAAATTGTGCAGTGCAGGACGCATTCTTGTGTAAATAAAAAATTGGCCACTATCAAGCTCTTTGATTTTTAAAAAGGTAACATGGAAAAAACCATTCCTTCTCCTGTCCCTGTTTATTTCTCGAACAGCACAAGAACGTTTCCTTCTTTTTTTAAGTAGATCGTCCATTTCTTTCAAAACACAAAGTCCTTCAAATACTGTACTTACTAGCTTTCATTTTTTTAAATTTTTTAATTTGTTATTTATCTCCATTTTTTTTAACAAAAACAAAAGTCCTGAATCAAAAAAGGCCTGAATCAAAAAAATCAACCAAATTTCACAGCTGCAAATATTATTTTGACATGTAGATAAGTGAGCAAAATTGCATTATGGCTATCCGCAGTAATTTCACAAACTTAAGTGAATTTTCGTTGGGTTTTTGACATAAGCTTATGTTTGCTTATGCCTATTATAGTTGGGCCTTAACGCAAACTTTGACTTTCTAATCATTCGAAACAAACGTCATTTATTAAGCGTTCACATCTTGATGAGAGAATTAAAAGAAAAACATGTAAGTTCTGTTTTTTTTCCCGAAAAGTACCTAAAGAAAATGGAATATACATATTTTTATGAAAATCTATATCGATGTTTTTATTAAAGGTCACAGTCACACTCAAATTGGACAACTATAGAACAAAAGGAAGTTCTTATAAAATTAATGGAAGAAAACCATGAAATCGCGAGAGGTTTTCTTACAAATCGAATCCCCAATCGATTTGATGCATCCATAATTCTTCTTCTATTTATGCTGCTTTGATTTTTCATAAATAAAACAATTTGAATTTTTGAAAGACAATTTAAATGATTTTATCGACTGTGTTACTTTTTGATTCTCGTTGACAATTGTGAAGGGTGACCAGGTGTGATTCAAATAAAGAGACTTTAAAGTTACATTTTTTTGGTAATACATGTGAGACAAAAGCAAATCGAATTATAAGTACACTAATTATTGTATTAGATTTAAAGGTGCTGAGTTAGCTGTACAAAATTTGTTAATATATTTTTTTTACTTTTCATATCAATAAACTTAAATTTATGTTCCCATATTCAAAGTGTCATTGATGGTTTTTTAAATAATTAACATCACTAGCACTTAGAACTATATTAATTTAATTTTTCTTTAGTTAAGGTATTTTTTGTATTCCATCCAATTGTTTCAATGAAATTAAAAGTTTGTGGAACAATTTTAAATTTTGTTACTTTGGTCACACTAAATAAGATCGAAACTTCAAACAGCTGACTTCGAATTCGAGTTCATTTAATATATTCATTCAACAATGAACATTATTCGTTAGAATGTCAAAATACAGAAATTTCATTCTAATGAATAGATACATTCTAACGAATTGGCTATTCATTAGAATGTCAGAATAAGCGTGAATAATATGGGTTTCGATGCAAAATTGAATGACATAATTGAATATGTAGCTAAGGAAACGAATTGTTGCACAACAAAAAGGGCCAAATTGTTATACAAGTTACGCAGTTTTAAAAGCAATATGGGCTAAACACAGTAACAATCATGATAGGTTCATTAAAAATGAAATGGTTAAATGGAAGCTGCGAAATTACTCTTCACACCCCAAACAAAGGCGGTATGCCCGCGCTTTCCGTTGAAGAAAGTAGCGAAAATTCGAAACGCAGGAAAACACTTAATATTCGCGATGAATATAGTTCAAATCTATTGGCATATGCAGCTCAAATGAATTTGAGAGCTGAGGGTAACCCAACAGAAGATGTTATTTAAAAAGGTTCTAATGCTCCAACTTACGCTAAAGATTGCATGGACGTCAAATCGTCCGTTAATATTACAAAAATTACGCCCCGTGAAGCTCTTTCAATAATTATTTTTGTATTGTCTGGTGCCATTACGGCTAAGTATGAAAAAACAAACGGAGGCAATAAAGTTTTCTTGCAAAATCCTAAGCCATCTTCATTTTCTTACAAAAAAGAAAAAATGGAATTGGCGCTTTCGAAAAAAGAAAATATGGATAGTCAAATCGATGCATTGATTCCTACTAAAATGACATTAGATATTCAATCATTTTCCATTACACACAAACTCATGTTCACAATGGTAGATGGAAAGATATGTAACGCGGTTTCCGGTACTAAATCTTCTCTAAAGTGCTACTTATGTGACGCCACTTCCAAAGATTTTAACAATATTGAAATGGTTTGTAGAAGGCCTATAAACGCAGATTACGTATCATTTGCGATTTCAGTATTGCATGCCTGGATATGAGTCATTACTGAATTTGAGTTACAAGCTATCAACTCTTTCTTGGCGCTTATCAAGTGAAAACAAAGATTTATTGGAAGAAGCGAAAAAAAATATTCAAGAACAGTAAGCAAACTGGGACTTATTGTGGATAAACCAAACCAGGGTTTGGGAAACTCGAATGATGGCAATGTAGCTCGAAAATTTTTTCAAAATCATAGAATTTCATCTTCAATCACAAAAATTGACCCGAGTCTAATAAGACGAATTTATATAATTTTACAAACAATTTCAAGTGGACTCAAAATTAACCCACAAAAATTTTAATTCATGAGTCTTTAATTGCACGGGAAGCGTTATTACCAATGGGGATGATAAGCGAAGAGGCACAGGAATCTAGAAAAAAAAAGATTTTAAATCCTACAGAAAATTTATTTCAAGAAAAACTTCAAGGTTTGATAACATTACTGATATATTTAACAGATTAATTATTTCACTTGCTTCCCATACGCCTGCCTCAATGTGGGCACGCGCGGCGGCGCGCGTGGTAATGTTCTAATACTCAAAGTCAGGTCTTAGCCTTCACGTTTAAAGACGAAGAGATGTAGTCATCCGAAAAAATTGTTACTACATAACTAAAGTTTCGATCATTTTTTTAAATATAATCAGCAGCTCGATTGAAATTCAAGGTTTTATTTATTAAAATAAAAATCTGTTCCCACAAAATTATTCAAAGGAATATCGGAACACAAAGTTTTCTTACTACAAAATATTACAAACTTGCCGTAACTATTTCCCAAATCCTTAAAACAAACAGGGAAAATTAAGTCCTTGATTTTATATGCATAATATATCTATACTCTGTCCAACAAAAATAGTCAGTACACGTCTTAAGGGAGAGCTTTTTTCTTGCAAATGGTGCCAGTCAGTGGTTTTATTCCCTTTTTACCTACTGAAAAAGAAAATTCAACCACTGACTTACACATAAATTGTAGTTGTAATTACGCTTCGACGAGCGTACATCCCCACAACCTTTACCATGCGCAGCCAAAGCCACACTGACACTGATAAATAATGTGTTCACAAACAACCCTCTTCGTATGTATTGAAAATAAGCAGATTGTTATTAGAGTTACCATTTCCACGTTAATGTAAATCATGGTGGATTTTTCTTTGGATTTTGTTTGGGAGCTTTCAGAATGTGTGCTTTTTTAAAAGCTTTTGAGAACAAATATGGGAATGGTGTTGTCGCTTGCTGTTTTTCGGTAAGTGAAGTTTATTTATTATTCTTCGTAAATTAACCCTTTGTTCCCGGAGATGTCAACTTTTTCAAATATTTGTATAAAAACTTAAAATTTATATAGAATGTGTATAATGAATAATGCATTTAAATAAAAAAAAAATAATATTCACTAAAAATTTAAAAAAAAACCAGTAGGAATATAAAGAAAAAATATAGAGTATTTGGTTTAATTGCGAAACCACTAGGAAGCAAAGGGTTGAGTTTAAGCGAAAATTATTTGTAATACATGGTGTAATTATAGATTGTGAAAAATAGTGATTTTGTTCATAAAAAAAATATTCTTTGAAAAAGTGTTTATTTATACGGTGTTTTATAATCAGTGCCAAAAAAAGAACTGCTTTTATTTTATTATAAATCTGTGCTGTGTTGTTTATAAATTGTGTATTTGTGAATATTGTGTGATACAGAATCGAAAATTTTCATTATTTTTTCATAATTGAATTTATGTTACTCTTAGTTTTCACAAAGGGGTTTTTGAATTCGGGATTATGTACATAATTTATAAATTTTCTTAAACGGAGTTTATTTTTAACTTTCAATTTAAAATCAAAAGTTGGTATCCCTACTAATATTTATCAGAGCTTTTTCGAAATGTATAATGGGCACTACGGAAACCCTGTAATATTTGCTCTCTCTCACAGCTTAACGAGATTTCACTTCAGTCAGAGTGAGAGGTAAACGTCCTATCTTCTCTGTACTGACTATTTTTGTTGGACAGAGTATACATACAAATGCTTCCATGTTTTTCTGTAGTCTCCTCCAACTCCGAAGTTAACCCATAACTTCTAGTCACCTTAGAGAGCAAGACAAAAAAAAACAAACATGAACGAAACGAAATACATATTCCATTTAATAGCTACCTACCTATACATATGTATTTACATATAGTTTGATGCCTTGCTTCCTTTGTGTTTCCGCATCCTTTCCTTGCATGACCTTCTGCTCAATGACCCTACTTCGCCCCTCAATTGCATATAGGACATATGTATGTTTACCAAAACAATGGCTGAGCTGAGTTTCGTGGAAAAGAGTTTTTAAAAAATCATATTGAGCTGAAAAGTTGTATGAACACAGTTGAACATCAAAACTCCTCCCAAGGATGTTATAGTATAGTTGAGAGTGCTGTGTGCAGTGGTACGCTGCGCTATGGAAGTCAGTGTGTGGATAGTGATTTAAAAAACTCACATTTCCTACTGGGTTCTACCTTAAAACAAAGAATATTCACACAATTCCCAACATATGGCAGGAACTAAAGTCTTCTAATTAAGGAAATGTTTTCCCCTGGCATACATATGTATAATAATAATCATCACATAATCATACATATACATATGCATGTATAGTCAGGGCCACCTTTTACTATGTCCAAACTTTTGTTGTTTGGTACCGCCTCAGCTGCTTAACCTAACTCAACTCCTAACAGTATTTAACCTCGAGACTGGTCGATAAAATGAATTCCTTATGGATGTAATTGTTTTAGCCACCTGCCACAAAGAGCAAATAAGTAAAGAGCGAGTTTTATATACCTACATACGTTATACCATTACCACATATGTACATATTGCATTCGTATGCGGTTACCATATCCTCGCAGAAGTTAACATAGGGTTTTATTTTTGGCGCGGGTAGATTTTGGCGCAACGTGGCGGCCATTTTGTTTTGGTGACATCTGTCAAATCTTTTGTTTATCATATGCCAGATCATCATGGCAAGTTACACGATTGAAGAGCACGTTTAAATGATAAAACTTTATTATCGAAATGAGTGTTCGTTAACGCAAACGTTGTACGTTATGTGTTATGACCATTGACAACGTGAGGTTCACCAGGTGATAATGCCTCCTCAAAAAAAATTATAGTTTGGTGTGGATTTTGGGCCGGTGGATTTTGGGACGCTACAAAAGTAGAACGACAGGGACAGCAAACGACGCCATATTTCCTGCCGTTTTTTTGACATTTCTCTTCTGTAAGGTCTGCCATTTCATGATGGAAAGATATAGGAGCCAACAACGAGTAGAAATTATTAAATTTTACTACCGAAAATCGGAGTCAGTGGCCTCAACGTTAAGAGCGCTACGTCCAATTTATGGTTGTCATAATCGTCCTAGCAGATCAAAAACTGAGCGTCTAGTGGGAAAAACTTGAATCCACATGCACAGTACAAAATGTTCCCGTGCCAGTGAGACAAAGAAGTGCCCGTAGTGTCGAGAATATTGCTGCCGCTGAGGCTTCAGTTGCAGAAACCCCAAATGTGTCTCTCACACGTGCGTCGTTCTCAAGCGTTGGGCATCTCTGTGACGTCGTTGTGGTGAATTCTGCGAATAGATCTTGGCCTACATTATTACAAGATTAAACTGACGCAAGAACTGAAGCCGCTTGACCACCAGAAGCGTCGTGTGTAAATGAATTGGGCTGAGCAACAACTTGAAAATGATTCGGTTTTTCATCGAAAAATCATCTTCAGCGATTAGGCTCATTTCTGCCTTAATGGTTTCGTCAATAAACAAAATATGCTGTATTGGTCAGGCAGCAATCCACACGTACTCCATGAGTCATCATTTCATCTCGACAAAATTACGGTTTGGTGTGGTTTATGGGCCAGCGCGTGGCGTCATTTGGCCGTACTTCTTCCGTGATGATTACTGTGAATGGGGATCGCTAACGTTCAATGATAACCGAATATTTGTAGCCCCAATTGGATGATATGGACTTGGAGGACATGTGGTTCCAACAGGACAGTGCCACAAGCCACACAGCGAATGTAAGAATCAATTTATTGGAAACCAAGTTTGGAGAACGTGTTATCTCACGCTTGGCCGCATCGGCGCGGTCGTGCGATTTGACGCCGCCGTTAGACTATTTCCTGTGGGGCTATGTCAAGTCTATGGTCTATGCCACCAAGCCAGCGAAACACGATTGATGAGCTTCGTACGAATATCGAACGTGAAATTGCAGCAGTATCGGCCGATTTATGCTTGAAAACCGTCGAAAATTGGGTTCAGCGTCTGGACTTGTGCAAGCGTGCCCGTGGTGGCCATGTAAAAGAAATCGAGTTCCATACATAAGGCACTAAACGTACTTTCACAGCAATAAAGAATTTCATTGATATGCAAAACCGTTTTTGTTTTATTTAAAAAAAACTTTTGTGGCGCTCTTATTGAAAAAATTGTTTGTACGATTTATGGCAGAGGACAGCGGGGAAGGCCATACTTTCGCTGACATTATGGTGTAGACTAAGGCGCGCGGAGCTTTAGATTGTTCAACTGGGTGGCGTGTCGGCTAAAAACCGTGAAGCGTGTAGAAGCTTGTCGAACGAGGTTTGGACCGGATTCCGGTTGTGGTATCGATGACAGGGTCATTTGTCAAGCCGACAAAGTAAATAAGTAAGTAAGTCAAGCAAAAAGGACCAACATTTTTCTTTTGCTCATAATAATTCTCATTCAAAATTAAATTACTTTTTAAATTAGAAAAAAAAAAACAAAGATTGGTCACCCCAAAGCACAGTAGCATTAGCAAACATGTCCAGGACCGGGAGACGATGAAAAACAAAATAATTAAAGAAAACTGACGAGATGCCATACCTGCCTATTTGTCTAAAGTTGGATGTGTGTTGTTTGCAATTATCACGTCAAAGGATCATCATTAATGTGATGATACCTTTATTCCTGCAGACATTTTATTCCTTTATATGCAATGTGTATGCCCCTGTACCTATCTACATACCTACTTATTGCACATATACATAAATACAAACGCTACTGATGCACTCCACATCAAGCGAAATGCAAATTTATGAGCTGAAACTGAAGCTGAATACCAACCGTAATATCATTTGCGTGGGAATTTTGTGAAAATTTGTATAAATTGCCGAGGTCATCATGTACTTGGATGGTTAGCCGACCATGACTCGGCTTGTGTGTGACCCATAGTCAGGTTTCCGGATCCGGTCCGGACTAGCTACCTACGTTACGGACAAGAGATAGATATGAATTTTTTTCGTGTTTAATGCTATGTAGATAGTTTGGATTGGGGAAAGTCGTTAGGTTAGTATAGTTGTTACAACAAACGCTTCCGGAGGTATCCGTATAGAAAATTACATTTTCGCATTACGTCGAAATATGTATGTTATGTTGGTGTTGGACGTTGGCGTTGGCCTGATGCTTTTGCAAGGATATGATGTTTTTAACTAGCTTCAATTTTGCAAAAGGATTTTAATATGCGTGGCTGTATATGAGTGTGTATTCGTTAAGCTTATGCCGCAACGTAATTGCATTGCAACAAAATAATGAGATAAGCTTGATAAATTAATTTAAGTATGGAAATATATTACAATGAGATTAAATTTGATTTGCCAAAAAGTCTTATAACTCCAATGTCCAATCGTTTCTGGAAGGCTCTGAAATGCGATTTCGCCCTGAAAGAAGTATATTAATGTTTTATATATTTTCAGTTAATATATTATTTGATCTAAGGGTTTTTCAATAAGGGCGGGTAGATGTTGAAATGGAATAAAACAAGCTGTGGATGAGGTATTAACAAAATTATTTTTTTATTTTAAATGTATGCCATTAAGTGTGGAATATGACATCATTCAAATGCCCGCCTCGGCTTCTTACCGTGGCACTGATCCGAGTGGTACAGTTTTTAATGACTCTTCCGCATAGATCTGGCTGAATTTGAGCGATGATCTGTGTTACCTTTGTCACCTTTTTGGCATCGATCGATTGTGGTTTATTTGCATAGACCTCAAGATAGATATACATAGACTTCAAGAAACCCCACAGGAAAAAGTCTAGCGGGGTCAAATCACATGACCTTGTTGGCCAATTCACATCACCCCTGATATGCGAGAGATAACCTTACCCTCAAATCGTTCATGCAAAATGTCCATCGTGGCGATTGCTGTGTGGCACGTAGCGCCGCGCCGTCCTGCTGGAACCACATGTCGTCTAGGTCCATATGGTTCAATTTGGGCCATAAGAAATTAGTTATCATCGTTAAGTAGCGCTCGCTGTTGATGGTGACCGCCTCACCTAACGTCGTTTTTAAAAAAGTACGCCGCGCGCCCAAAATCCACACCAAACGGTAACTTTTTGAGGATGCATTATCACCTGGTGAACCTCGAGTGGATTAGTGTCGTCCCATAAACGGCAATTTTGCTTGTTAACACAGCCATTCATCCAATAATGCGCCTCGTCACTAAAGATGGGCCGAAAATGGGGCCCGCTTCCAAGCGATTCGAAGCCCATTCAGCGAACAAACAGCGTTGTCTATTGTCATGAGCTTTGAACTCCTGAGTCAGTTGGATCTTGTACGGGTGAAGGCCCAAGTCTCAACACAAAATTCGCAAAGTTGAAGTCCTCGAAAGACCGAGTTCTTGTGCACGGCGAGGAATAGACTACCTCGGGTTCTGTTGTTCTCGGCCGATCTTACGTTCCTTGAACGAACGGGTGTTAAGTGATTGTTTACTGAACCAATCGTCTCAAATTTGGCCACCAAACGTTGAAGAGTGGACTGTGAAGGGCCACCACGTCTACCGTAAAATGGGCGCAATGTGCGCAACGTTTGCGTTAACGAACACTCATTTTGATAGAAAAGAGGACTTCCAAAAAAATTGAGTTGAAGATTTAAAAATATGCTTGTAAGAAAGTTTGTTTTTAAAAATTAAGGCGCTATTTAATTTTAATTTGAAAATCGTTAGAGCATCTTTTTTTAAATTCATTTTTTTCGACGACTCACTCGATGGGTATGTTAATCAACAAAATTGTAGAATTTGGAGTTCTAAGAATCTTCAAGCAATTTAAGAGAGCCCATTACATCCACAAAAAGTCACTGTTTGGTGCGGAAGTGTGATTGGACCTTACTTTTTCGAAAACGGCGATGGAGCGTCAGTTCGGAGACTTATGGTCATATGATAACCGACATTTTTTTTGGCTGCTATTGAAGAATAGGACTTGGAAAATATGTGGTTTTAACAAGACGGTGCCACATGCCCCTGGACTTTTTTTTGACCGTGTTTATGCAGATAAATCTTTAACTCTTGAGCACTTAAAAACCAACATTCTTCAAGTTAAGCTGAGACACCCCAATACGTGTCAAAAAGTGGTCGAGTGTTAAGGTTTCAGAAACATTAACAGACGGCCTTGAACGGGATCTTATTAGTGTGGGTCGCATGCCAGCATTTATGTTTAATTATTTTTAGGTTGGTCGCAAATGAGCTGCTGAAATTAAAGTGAGCAGCTTCGAATTTTTGAATAGCAGGCAGTAGACGGCGGCGTTGTACCCGTGGCGTTAGTACGTTAGTACTTTTTCACAGATTATTACCAGCAAAGGATTATTAAGATTGTGTTTCGTAATCATGCTTTTTGGGGAATAACATGTTCCTGCAAAACTGATTTACATTTTAATGCCAGACAGGAATTTTCCAGGATAAAATTAAAATATGGTGATAAATATGGAAACGAACAGATGGTTCAAACTCCTTTAAATTACACGGATCCAACTTCTGATATCCTTTTCACCGAAAACTTGAGATTCAAAGCTCCAAAGAAACAAATGGCTATGGTGACAAAATCGAGGTGCCTTTACGTAGAACAACCTGATAGGTCAGTTACCTTTACGTAGTTCAGTTACCTTCGTAAGGCTAATTTGTCGTTTATAATTTTGGTTTGTCGAACTTAAACAGGTAAAACCAAAAAAGTTCCAATCAGTAGATGGAAAAATTGTGTTCAATTCAATACCTCAAAAAAATCTTGTACAATATTTGCATCTCTTCTTCTAATATTAGTTTAATCAGTTTATGAACGTATTCAAGTCAATATAACCAAATTGTTTCAAATTTAAATACTTTACTTTGAGAAATCAAACTTGCAAATCGTTTTTTCCAATAACAACAAATTAAAGCTCGCCCTTGGCTCCACGAAAGACAAAACCCCGTTTGAACAACTAAGTGGCGTCTATGAAGTAACCTGTACCAACTGCAACCAAAAATATATAGGTCAAACAAGAAGAGCATTACAAACTAGGTTCAATGAACACCTTCGTGCAGTTAAATGCAAGAAACTTGAGAATGCAATCGCCTCCCACGCATATGATGTTAACCACGAAGTACCACACAACAAATTTGGTATTGAAAATGTTCGCCTTTTAAAATCAATCAGCAGACCTTCAAAGCTTGATGCCTATGAATCGTTATATATACATATAAATGACAACCTGATGAATCTTGAACCAGGAGCAATTCAATCACCTTTGTTTGGTTGTTTAAAAACAATAACAAAATAAGAAATAATTTTTTTTTCATGTTATCAATATAAATGTAACTTTACCATGTATGTAATTGTTTTTGTTTTTTCATTTTCATTTTGTCTTGCACTGCTTCTCTTTTGTAATCTTGTTTAGTGTATATTGACGCTCGCTGATGATGGTTCCCCAGTTGTGGACCGAAATGCATTCTATAATTTAATAAATATATTCTTTGTTTGCTTAATGTAAATTGAGTATTTTTATTTATGAATTTTGCGGTCTATAAGGAATCGAATTTTCAAACGTTTAAATACTTTACTACCCACGCATAAACACTTAATAACACATTTTTTGTAGATTTACATCATTTCGGTTAAATTTTAAAAGGTCGGATATAGATGAATTGAAAACTCATTTACACTTTAATTGCTGGCATTTTTTCATTTCTGGCTTGGTTCACTGTTTGTTTTTTAAAATTTTATTTCACATCTGTATAAAATGGTTATGTTGATGCAGATATCCACAGGAGTTTGGTCCCTTGTTGATAGGACAATCGATTATTTCCACTTGATGGTTGAAAAAAAAACATCGTGCAAATTTAATTTTATCTGTTTGCAAAATGTTGGTCGTTGCAAAATAAAAACGAAAAATAGTTAGGTATATAGAATGTATAGCATGTTAATCCATCATTTGAAGTTTGACCAATATAATAGGCATTTTCGAACCAGCTATCATAAAAATGTCCTATAAGTATACATATGTATATTGTTGGATGATGCGATCTTTTATCAACTCTTTTTTTATACGACTTTAGTCGTATCTAGGTGATGGTTGATTTTGTTATCATTTTTATTATTAATATCATGCAGGTTTACACGCATAGAACACATTTATTTGTGATTTTTTGGTGTTGCCATATTGTGTAAAACAACTACATACTTACTTCATTAAAAGTTGGCGCTACAGTCCGAGGTGGACCTGGGCCTCAACCAACATGCGACTCCAGCCAGCTCGGTCCCTAGCTAGCTGTCCCCAGTTTCGCACGACAAGTTAGTTGTTTGAGGTCTTTATACACCTGCGTTCGCCACCTGAATCGCGGTTTTCTACTCTACTGCGCCGTCCCTCGGGATAGGATTCGATGACCTTCCGGGCTGGAGCGTTGATGTCCATTCGTTCCATATGACATAGCCATGTAAGTATTGTAAGTCGTTGGACTTAAATTCTGTTAACCAGGTCAGTGTCGCTGTACAGCCCGTATCTTCTCCTCCATTCTCCATCTATGCAGACGGGACCAAAAATCATCCGAAGAGTTTTTCTCTCGGAACATATAAAGACGCTCTCATCTTTTTTTGACAGGATCCAAGCCTCAGCGTCATAAATGATAACCGGGATGATGACTGTCTTATAGATGGTGATTTTAGATGCTCGAGAGACGACTTTACTACTCAATTGCCTTCTAAGTCCTAAGAAGCAGCGATTTGCAATAGTTATTCTTCGTTTGATTTCAGCGCTGGTGTCGTTGTCTGAGTTTATAGCGGTAGACCAAATCCTCAACTACCTCAAAGTTATAGCTGTCCATGGTGACTTTTTGTCCAAGACGTCGTCGTTCAATGTCCTTTTCTGATGACAGCATATACTTGGTCTTGCCATTTTTGACCACTAAACCCATCTTATCCGCTTCCGTCGCAATGCTCAAAAATGCTTCACTGACATCACGCTTTGACCTTCTAATTATGTCAATATCATCTGACCTTTGGAAAATTGTGCCTATAGCGTTGACGGTTGATTTTGCACAATTCTTTCCAGAATGAAGTTGAAGAAGTCGTATTACAGTGCATGGCCTTGTCTAAAACCGTTTTTGACATCAAATGCATCGGTGAGATCTTTTCCAACCTTGATACAGCAGCGTGCATTCTCCATTGTTTTTCAAACGGATACGTTTGACAGGGATGCCAAAACTAGACATTGCTCTGTAGAGCTCTTCCCAATAGATCCTGTCATACGTGGATTTAAAATCGATAAATAGATAGTGGGTTTTTTTCCAAGATCTGCCGTAGTGTGAATATTTGGTCGATAGTGGACTTTCCTGGTCTGAAGCCATACTGATAAGGACCTATCAGGTTGTTGACGAACGGCTGCAAACGTTCACATAATACGGCAGAAAGGATCTTAAATGCAATGTTCAGGAGACTGATGCCTCTGTAGTTGGCGAAATTTTAAGGGTCTCCTTTCTTATGTATTGGGCAAAGTATGCTGAGATTCCACTCATCGGGCATGCTTTCTTCCGACCATATTTTGCAGATGAGTTGGTGCATGCTCCCTACCAAGTTATCGTCTGCTGCTAAGCTCCAGCAGCTTTGTTTGACTTCAGTTTAGATATATGTAGCTATCTTCACTTCGTCAAGGTCGGGTAGGCGAAATTGTTGATCTGCGTCGCCTAGGTTGACTCGATCAGTGGTTCCATCTCACTTACAGAGGAATTTGGTTCGTCATCGCCGTTATATAATTTGGAGAAGTGGTCTTTCCATATTCTCAACATAGACTGCGGTTCTAATACGATGTTACCCTGATTGTCCTTACAGGCTTCGGTTAGCGGCTGGTGCACTTGGGAGGTTTTTTTTACCTTTTGGTAAAATTTACGAACCTCATTACTGTTGTGACATCCCTCTATCTCCTCGATCGCGCGCTTCTCATGCTCCCTTTTTTCCATCTAAGAAGCACGCTTAGCTGCGTGCGCTTACCGGCGTTTCGTTGTGGTTTCCGTGTGAAACCTAGCACTTCAGAGGCAGCATTTCTGATGGCCGCAAGGCAGTGTTGCCACTGGTTTTCAATGCTTAATGCAAGCAGCATAGGACTTCTTAAGAGGTTATTAGTAGCTCGATCGAAGAAGGACATGGCAGTCTCTTGCGATTGTAGCCGTCTTACGTCGAATATTCTCAAAGTTCTTAATTATTTTGGCTTGGCTTCAACGAGGTAGCAGTCCGAGCCAATTTTGGCCCTTCGGAATGTTCGGACATCCTGTATACTGGGGAAGTCTCGTGCGTCGACCGCAATGCAGTCAATCTGGTTGACAGTTGATTGATCAGGAGATTTCCATGTCCCTTGTGGATATCAAGATGTTTAAACTGCGTCCTAGCTACCAGAACGTCTCGCATCGCAGACCAAATCGATCAGCTTGAATCCGTTGTCGTTCCTAGCTTGGCGTTAAAATCTCCTAAGATAATTTTATTGTCATCAGAGCTTGTCTATTTATCTTTTCGAATGCTGCTTTAATGTCGACAAAGCAGGCGAATAATTTGTTTCTCTTTTTCAATTGACTTCATCGATGAGAAACCCGCATGAAAAGTGGCTTCCTTCTTCTTCCTGAAACTGTTTAGTATAGAAATTCCTCTGTAATTTTCGGGTAGGTTTGCATTTCCTCTTTTGTTAATTGAAAGAACTTGTACTGGTATTGGACATTGGTACTTAAAGTTGTACAGCTCTGATAACAAGCGACGGAGGCTAACCGAGAAGAAGAAGACTAATAATGTCTAGTAATTCATAGTCCTGTGCATTCAAACTCAACTTTAAGTCTGGGACTGAAAATTAGACATTTTTTAAAAAACTGATTTAGTCGGCAACACTTTTGTCCTCAGATGTTTAAATGCTCCTGAAGCCCCACAGAATTGAAGAGTGAGCTCAAGATTAAATAAATTTACCTACTCCCAAGGGCTTAGTAATGTATACATACAGAGTATATATGTAGATATCTAAGGGTGCACGATTTGGCAAAAAATATGAATTTATATTTTACATAAACAACAAAATTTTGAAATAAAAGAATTACCATAATTGTAGTTACTACACTCCCTCACAGATTGCCACTCTTTTATACAAACATTCGTAGGTATATGAAAAAACGAACGCACAGGGCCATCATTCTGAATCAACCTCCAAAACGCGGCGATACGAATCAATAGCCTGACAATACCAAACCAGACCGACATTTTATAGACAGAAGTAGGTAAACGTAGATAAATTTCCATTTTATTCGTTATTCATTTCGTGTTTTCGGTTTCCAAAGATAGAAAAAATATTTTGCTTGGACAGAATTTGCAGACTTTATACAATGAACTATGTGTATGTCTATGTCTAATATGAGAAGCGTCCACCTACAGTCTGAAGCCCTATATTATGCGGATCAAGAATGCTTGGTTTTGCAGAGCACGTATAGGGACACGTATGTGTTATATGTTGATATTGTAAATGGAGCTTACAAAAAATTATGAAAATAAATTGAAAAAATAATCCGAAAATTCTTCGAATGAATTATGGACAAACAAAAACATTAAAATAATCGATGGCGCTTATATTGACTTCTTTAAAGTGAAGATGTATCAAAGAAGTATAACGACAATTACCTATTCCTTTGTTTCTTTTAATATTGTTCTTCTGTATGTGAAAATCTATAGTTACTAATTAACTACAATCCTCTACTTTTTGTTAAGATTAAGATGCATTCCAAAAACAAAATAAAGATGTCGATTGCATCTTTACAGACTTAATATAAGCAAGGCATTTGACAAATTACAAATATTTCTTAATGCATTAAGTAAAATTGGACTTAACGACCGTTTCGTTATGTGGATATCATAAAGATAAATATTATACCGTCATGTTCAGAAGTAATCCTTCATGTCAATTTAAAGTCAATTCTGGTGTACCTCAAGGGAGTCACCTTGGTCCATTGTTGTTTATTTTATTTATTAATGATTTTCCTTCTGTTTTCAATAATTTTATATCGAAAATCTACGCAGAGCATGTTAACATTTTTCAAATTATTAACTCCATTGTAAAAAGCTTAAAGAAGATCTTAATCAATTTTGGGAATGGTGCAATAAAAATCGTTTGGTTTTAAGTTGATTGAAAAATTTGCGACAATGTGTTTAACATGTAAATGTAATATAATAAATTATGACTGTACGTTTGAATAAAGAATTCAGTTGGTATGACCTTGGTGTTGTACAAGACTCAAAATTTACGTTAACTGATCACTATAATTATATTATAAAAAAAGAGGCTGGGATGCTACCCACACTGACACTGATAACTTCCCATCCCGTCTGTCGATTAGTCTTGCTTAAAAGTTTGTAGGTTTTTTTGTTATGTTAAAAAAGTTGTCAGTTGGATTATTCTAAAAAATTTAAAAATTACCAACAATAACAGTTTGATTTCTAAATCCACTTTTTTTTACGAGATTTTAGGTCGAAACCCAATTTTTACCAATTTTAGTAGAATTCCTTAAAAGTATTTATTTCTCATATCAACAAATGCAAATTGGATGAATGAAATTAATTTGAAGTCAATATCTTCTATTGTTCACGAGGTATCGAGAACCGAACATCACCTTAATTTAAAAAAAAAAGAGTTTTCACGGGTACTGCCTCTTGCGAGGAATCGAAAAATTCTCCAAGAGTAATTCTTGTCATGAAAAAGTGCTTTCTCAAATTAGCCGTTCGGATTCGGCATATAAACTGTAGGTCCCCTCCATCCCTGCAATTAATGGCACACAGGAATGGTTGAGAGTTGTAAGTCACTAGGCCCTGGTTCTCTAAGGACTGTTGCGGCACCTAATTTATTTATTTATAAACGCTTTATTTGACTTTTCATCAAAAAAGTAGAATAATTGTTGTACAGCAAATCCTTGATGTATTTTGTTGGAATTTAGCAAATTAATCTCCGAACTTCTTGATTTTTAAATTTTTTGTTTAAAAAACCGATTTTTATCGGATTGACAATTTTATTACAAAAAATTAAAACCCCTAAAAATACTTTGAAAAATTGTAAAAAAGTTTTTTTCGACTCGAATAAGAAAGAACACAGCTTTTATATTTAGGCATATTTCACTTTATTCAAAATATTGTTGTTAACTTTCGGAAATAGTTATTTTAAAGGGTAACAACTTGTGCAAGTTGAAGTTGAAGTTGACGCCATATTTCTTGCCACTTTTTTGACATTTCTCTTCAATAAGGTTTTCCATTTCATGATGGAAAGATATACGAGCCCACAACGAGTAGAAATTATTAAATTTTACTACCGAAATTCGGAGTCGGTGGCCTCAACGTTAAGAGCGCTACGTCCAATTTATCGTCGTCATAATCGTCCCAGCAGTATCGCCCGTTGCGAAATGATCTTGGCCTACATCCTTACAAGATTAAATTGACGCAAGAACTGAAGCCGCTTGACCACCAGAAGCGTCGTATGTTCGTGAATTGGGCTGAGCAACAACTTGAAATAATTCGGATTTTCATCGAAAAATCATCTTTAGCGATGAGGCTCATTTCTGGCTGAGTGGCCATAAACAAAATATGCGGTATTGGTCATGCAGCAATCCACACGTACTCTATGAGTCATCATTGCATACCGAAAAAATTACGGTTTGTTGTGGTTTATGGGCCGGTGGCGGCGTCATTGGGCCGTACTTCTTCAATGATGATCAAGACCGACACGTGCGAGTGGAGATCGCTACCGTTCAATGATAACCGAATATTTTTGGCCCCAATTGGATAATATGAACGAGCATGTGGTTCCAACAGGACGGCGTGGCGGCGCCACAAGCCACACAGCGAATGCCACAATCAATTTATTGGAAACCAAGTTTGGAGAACGTGTTATTTCACGAATTGGTCCAGTCGCTTAGCCGCCTCGATCGTATGATTTGACGCCGTAAGACTGTTTCCTGTGGGGCTACGTCAAGTCTAGGGTCTATGCCAACAAGCCAACGACGAGACGATTGATGAACTTCGTACGAATCTCGAACGTGAAATTGCAGCAGTATCGGCCGATTTATGCTTGAAACCCGTCGAAAATTGGATTCAGCGTCTGGACTTGTGCAAACGTGCCCGTGGTGGCCATGCAAAAGAAATCGAGTTCCATACATAATGGCATCTAACGTACTTTCACAGGAATAAAGAATTTCATTGATATGCAAAGCCGTTTTTGTTTTATTTAAAAAAAAATATTGTAGCGCTCTTATTGAAAACCCCGATAAATCTAATAGCAGACCTTTAATTCACCTAATTTCCTAGTTGACCAGCAATAGCTATACGCCTAATAAATATAAGGAATTTCTAGGCATTTATTTATTAAACACATTCATTTCTATTTAATTTCAAAATTTTTCCCAAATTGTGTATTTCAAATTTAACATTTGTTGAATCAAAACGTGTTTAAATGATAAAATTGATTTAAATGTTTATCACATACAAAATTGAAAACCTTAGAATCGACAACATGTATCCTTCCATCCAAAAACATCACGTATGTATAGGTATAGAACAACCTTTTTTCTGCAATTAATCTGTATTTATCTACCTATAGTTTATTGTATTTCATATAGGATTACAATTTGTTGCTGTCAATTTATCATTCAAGTCCCGTTAACTTTCATATAATTACCCAAAATATTTATTCAGTTTTGGTTTGGCAGGTATGGGTATAGGTAGGTAGATTTGTTAACTCGGACCATCAACCATGCTGCCCGCACCCTAATTACCTTCCAAATTAGCCCACGTTTGGGTATAATCTCCTTAAATAAATTAAAACCATATCCACCAAAAAAAAAACACCTGATGTCGACTCTACAAGCTTTGGTTTGGAATGCACAGCATACCTTGGCATACACAAAACGAAAACACAACAAAATAATTATTTCAATCCTAAATAAATGGCAGTGACGATTTCTCATTTTTTATTCATGAACTTTATTATACTCGTTCTCTATTTTTCCCACAATTTACAAACATGGCAAACGGAAACGACTACGACGACGATGACACGCGTGTCAGAATGAGGAGCTATAATAGAAGCTTAATTATAATCTTGATTCAGACAGGAACAGGACAATGCTTAATAAACCACTGAAACAATGTGGCACGTTTTTATTTGTTTGAGGTGTGGCTGCAATATGATTTAATTCATATTTAAGAGACAAAAATAAACCACACACTTTCTTGTGTCAAAACAATACTCTTAGCTCGAAAACTATAAAAGAAATGCAATTTAAAATATTTCGTTTTAAAAATGATAAATTCTTAATGACATGACATCATTATCATCTTTGCCATCTCAGAAGTTCCTCAAGTTAGGCACATAAGTCCCTTAATTTAAGTCTTCACAATCTATGACTTTCTTAATGTCATTAGCTCTGATTCTTTTCTACTGCAGCAAAGTCTTGACTTGGCGCCACAAAACAATCCTTAGAACTCAATGATACTATAAATACGGGAGAAGAACACACTCCCAAAACCGAAATCCCGGAAATCAAGAATACGGAAAATCCAAAATCCCATAAATCCAAAATCTTGAAAATCATAAATTCCGAAATTCGAAATAAAAAAATTTGCGCAGGTTTCATGTCATGTAATTTTTTACTTGAGACATAAAGAAACATAGGAACTGTCCTTGTCATGAAAAGTGCTTTCTCAAATTAGCCGTTCGGATAAGGTTTAAAACTGTAGGTCCCCTCCATCCCTGACAACAGTACTCGCACACAGGAATGGTTGAGGTAGAAAGTCACTAGCCTCTGGTTCTCAACGGACTGTTGCGCCACCTAATTTATTTATTTTACATATAGGAACTATATGGCAAATTTTGCATTCGTAAAAATTGCAAACTCAAGCTTTTAATCAAACATGACATTACGATTGTAGAGAAGTCGAAAAAAGTTGGTCCCCCGATTTCGTCCGTCTGTCTGTCCTGGCCCCTACAGCCTAAGGCATTGGGTCGATTGACTTCAAATTTGGAAATTGACGTTTTGAGCCAATTCGCGTTAGGCGTTTTTTTAATTTGTTTTTAATACTCAAAGTTACTGTAGTCCCCATACAGACTGTTTGGATACATGAGCAACTTCGTACGACCCATTCGTGCATTAAATTTAAACTATGGCCTGGTTAAAGCTCTGTTACGCTCAGCGTTAACCTAGATGTTGTTCCCAGCCTCATTTGTCAAAGAAAATGGTCCAATGGCGCAACCACTTCACAATCCACTCAACTTGGACTTCGAGATTCGGCAATTCTTTGTTATCGTAGTCACCGATTTAAAAATGCGTCTCATCACAAAAGATGGTTATCCGTCCAAATTAAAGCTGCTCTTAGGTCCAAACTTTGGCTATGCGTCTTCAATTGGAACTAGTAAGTGAATAATCTAAGATCTAAGAAAGGTGGCTAATGCAGTCACATTCTCTTCCACGCGCCTCACCTTACGACCGACGCACGCACTAAGGGACCGAACGAGCTTGAGCTTCTCAAAAAAGGGCTTACAACACCGATGTCTCGGTCAAAACGTTACTATCGACAGACGAAACTTCGTCTATCTAGGCTCCACATGAACGCAAACAACACCATCGCTGAGATTAAACGAAGAATGACTGTTGCTAACCGCTGTTTCTTTGGGATAAGAAAGCAATTGAATAGTAAAGCCCTCTCTCGAGCGAAAAGTGACCCTAATCATCCCCGTCCTGCTATATGGTGCAGAAGCATGGAATATGACAAAAGCGGATGAAAGCACCTTGGGTCGTTTCGAGAAAAAAGTTCTTCGTGTGATCTACGGTTCCGTATGCACATAAGCTGATAAGAGGACAAAATGGAACGACGAGCTGTACGAGCTGTACAGCGATGTAGATTTAGCCAGAAGGGTAAAAGTCGAACGACTAAGATGGCTGGGTCACGTAGAGCGTATGGATTAAACTTCCACTGTGAAATTGGGCATTAATCTTTTATAAGTCATAAGTCACTTACAAGCTTGTGATTAAAGTAAGGCTTAAGCTAGAAAGTGACATATGCTTTTGTAACTCTGGCGTACAGCTACTGCGGGAGTGTTTATTTTGGCCAAACATTTTATTTAGAACACTCAAAGGTTAGTCTACAAAGCAATAACTGCCATGTTTTTGAGTTTCTTTAAAACCAATTTAAGGAAGATCTAGTTTTAAAATTGTTTCGAGGTGATTTAAGGTTTTGCAAAATTTAATTTACAAGCTAATACAATTATGTATTATGTAATATTAAAATCATATTTTCATTTCATTGAATTCTAAATCAATTTTAAGAAAGACTTTTAGAACTCAAAACCTCTTAACATTAAAAATATACATAGTTTTGATGTAAGATTAGTTTTGGAGAAACTCAATAATATGGGGGTAAATTTCCCTCATAACTTTTTTCAAGAATAGAAAGGTTTATTTCGTTCCGCGGAGGTATAATACTGACGTTCTGGAAAATTTTAAGAGGGAAACAGCTCTCAGAGTCAAAATAACCTTTGATATAAAAATAAAACAATGGATTTGACAGACGAGGATGGTTCAAAAATATCCCAAGAGCGAGGGTTCGGAATTCAATTATTACGAAATGGACGGACTTGTTAAATGAAGGACTGAAATCCGGTTGTCACGCCGCGCGCCGTCGATGATAATGGCGGTTTTATGATTTAAAATGATGGTTTTAAATACGTCAGGATCTTATAAGTAATGTCAATAGACACAAATTCAAATCAAACCCGCTTCCGAAGACTTTTACTTTAAAATTTAGTGTTTTTACTTTTTAATTGTTATAACTCAATAATAGTTCAAAGAAAATGGGGTACTAAAGGGAGTTTCTCAGTCAAAAATTCCTGTTTATGTCCCTAGATAAAATTAAAGAATTTTGCAGACAAACCTAATTAGATATTATTGAGCTATCTCCGTTTGTTCGAAGCCCATACGGACAAACCCTTATAAAAATTATATTTTTCTTCCTTTTAAATTAAAAAAAAATAACTTTTCATTTCACATTACTAGACTTTATTACCTACCACAAAATAAGAACAAAATTCCAAATACTTTGAGTGTTTCGAAGGCACTCAATCGACTGATTGAGTTTTCTTTTCCCCTAAAATAAACCCAATGAGCTTGAACAATATTAAATAACTACCGAGCCCTTCCTGGAGCAGCAGGCACCAAAGAATTTTTAAGGCTGGTGGCGGGGCGGCCGGCGCGGCGCGGCGGTATACTTACAGCCTTTTCACATTCTATGTATAGAAACCCAACCAAAGCCTAGATATAGATAACGTGGTGAATCCAAATCCTAATACAACGAGTCTATAAACTGATACCGAGACGAGACTATATTAAATTCTTCAAAATTGTTAACACCATCAGCTCTATCATCCATTTGGGTCTTTTAACTTTATTTTTTAAAATTTAATTTTCTCGCTCTCGGATTTTTCCTTTTTTTATTTTTATTCATTAAAGCAAAGGACTTTCGGCCGCACTTTGTGTAGATCCTAGGTTGGTGTTGGTAGGCATGCAGTAGATAGACTGTGAAAGCATGAAGCGTAAAATTGTGTTTCCAACCAACTTCAGGTGAACACATACTGGGAAGCACTTAGGTTTCATTGAAGTGAGAGTGGCTGGTTCCAATTCCAATATATCATATACAGTGACTCACAAAATTGATTATGCTTTACAAATAATGTTTTTTCTTTATTTTATGTATTTTTTAAAATATTTTATTACAAAGATAAGAATTCATAATATTAATGTTCTATACAAGTTTGTAATACTTGATAGATTTTGAGCGTTTTCTTTATCAGAAGCTTTGGATATCTAGTAAAGGGTTTTTCAATAAGGCCGGGTAGAGTGAAAGCTCGAGTGGGGAGGTTCATGTCCTCTCGTCGTGTTCTGCGTTTTGTATTAATTGTTGTCTTGTCTCCCGTCCCCGTCCCCGTCCCCGTCCCCGTCCCCGTCCCCGTCCCCGTCCCCGTCCCCGTCGCAGTCTCGTTAATTTAATTTATTTAAAACAAAACAAACAAAAAAACTCAAATAGAATAAAAACAAAACAAAAAAATAGTGATAAAAAATATAATCAATAAAACTAAAACAACAGAAAATAATAATGATAAAAAAAACAGTGAAAAACAACAGCAATATATAAAAAAAAAGCAACACAAAGGGAAAAAAAGCAACAATACAAAAAATACCTACCAGAACACAGTAAGTGCATTCCCTTCACTCTTTCTTTCATTTTCTTGTACAGTTGAGTGACTCAGCAGGTGCATGCATTGGGCTAAGCTTTTTGAAAGCTCGCTCAATTGTGTGTATGTGTTGGTTCATTCAATAACACATGGATTGTAGATTACTGTTTTGATTGTTAGGGTCCGGACCAATTTAACTTCACTACTAAAGGCATAACACTAGTAGTGTGGTTCTATTGTAAAGACCTCTTAAATAATCTTATACAGTGATTTACTTAGAAGTTCGTCTGTTTTGATTTTAGGATTTTTTTATATTGCAATGACTGGTAATTTTAGAGTAGATTATAGCAATGTTCGCGGGCTGAGATCGAATTTTCTGTCTGTGTACATCCACGCTAATTCTAACAGACCAGCTGTTTTGGCATTGAGTGAAACCCAAGTAGGTGAAGATTCCGATCCTGCTGAATTTTTTATTCATGGGTATTGCTTGGTGCCATTATTCTTTTCACACCATGGTCTCGCCATATATATTAGGAATGATGTTGCCTATCAACTTTTACCACAATACGGTCATTGTACCAACTCCTTCTTTAATTTCATGTGGTTAAAACTTTCCGTGAATAAGCACATCATTCACTATTGTTTCCTTTATCGAAGCCCAAACCTGGACAGAGTTTCGACTTCTCAGGAATTTGATGCTCTGTCTGACTCCATTCAAAGAATTGTCTCCCTGTATCCTCACACTGAAATCGTTATTACGGGCGATTTCAATGTACACAATTCTTCATGGCTTCAACATTCGGGCCAGACAACACCAGAAGGAGTGTGTGCTGAGATCTTCGCTGAGTTGAACCACCTAACTCAGCTGGTCAACGAGCCCACTCGAATATCGGACGTGGTAGGTCGAGCAGAAAACACTCTTGACTTTTTTCTTACCTCTGACCCTAGTAAGTACACTATTAGTGTTCTATCTCCTCTAGGCTCATTTGACCATTGTGTCATATCAGCAAATTTCTCGTGCCAAAACTCTCCAGTTAAAGAAAGAGCTCCTAAGAGAACCGTTTGGCAATACGAGAAAGCCAACTGGGACGGTCTCAATAATTATTTTAGGATCTTTAACTGGTCACTATGCTTCCTCGATAGTGACGTTGACGCCAGCGCTGATATGATCACAAGTTTGATTCTCCTGGGAATGAGAACTTTTATCCCGAATAGGTATAAAAGCATCAAACCTAAGGAAAACGCATGGTTCGATGCGAGCTGTAAAGAGGCTATTAGGGTCAAGCAGGTAAGTTTCCGTTGTTTTAAAGCCAATCCAACTGAGGAAAACCGGAATAAGTTCAAGCAAGCCAGGAAGGCCTGCAACGTCTATATTCGACGGACCAAATTTTTACATGACCAAAAATTACGGCAAAAAATACTGCAATGTCCCAAAGGCAGTAAACATTTTTGGTCATTTGTAAAAAACATGAGGAATTCTTCCTCTTCGTCGGTTCCTACGCTCGTTGTCAATGACACTCCACTTGTTAGCTCTTTAGAGAAAGCTAATTTCTTCGCTAGGCAGTTCGCCGCCAATTCAACGCTGCCAATGAGTGATATGACTCCGCCTGTCATCGAACGCGTTAGTGATTCTATGGGACCAATCTTTTTTCGCACTCGTACTGTGGCGAGAGTCCTAAAAGATCTTAACATACATAAATCCGCTGGTCCGGATGGTATCCCCGCTATTGTTCTGAAGAGGTGTTCTTCAACGCTGGCAAAACCACTGCGTAAGCTTTTTCATCTGTCCTACTCCTCAGGTCTCGTTCCGAGTGGATGGAAAACCGCATTTGTCCAGCCTATTCCCAAAAAAGGCGAATCTTCCTCACCCTCAAATTACCGACCGATTGCACTTACGTCCCTTCTTTCCAAGGTCATGGAAACGCTGATTAATTATCAGCTCAAGAAATATCTTGAGGAACGGAAGCTTCTTAATGACCGGCAATACGGCTTTCGTAGCAATAGGTCCACTGGTGATCTCATGGTTCATCTCACCGAACAGTGGAACAAATCTTTACATCGTTTTGGAGAAAGTAAGATTATTGCACTTGATATTTCAAAGGCATTTGATAAAGTCTGGCATCTTGCTCTCTTATCGAAAATGCGTGCTTTCGGTATCGACGAATCTCTTCTTCGTTGGATTAGAAATTTTCTTTCGAACCGTTCAATACAAGTTGTTTTGGACGGATTCAAGTCTGAAACCCATAAAATAAATGCTGGTGTGCCCCAGGCCTCCGTTTTGTCTCCGACCCTCTTCCTCATTTTTATAAATGATCTCCTGTCTGCTACTTCTAATCCAATACATTGTTTCGCTGACGATAGCACTCTTAGCTTTTCATATTCGTTTCCAGACTCACAACCCTCCTCTTCGGATGTGGAACTGCAACGACAAAATATGATTAGCTCATTAAATTCCGACCTACACAGCATTGTACAATGGGGAATAAAAAATCGTGTGGAATTTAATGCTTCGAAAACGCAATGCTGTCTTGTATCGTTAAAGCGAGATAAACCCTCTTTGCCACTATCTATGAGTGGCACTTGCATCAACGAAACGGAAAATCTCGACATCCTCGGAATGTGCATCAGCAACCACCTTTTGTGGAGCGATCACATACGCAATGTTGCCAAAAATGCCGCAAGATGTCTAGGTTTTTTGAGACGTTGCAAGAAATTTTTCTCTCCGTCTGATCTGGCTACAATCTACAAAACCTATATACGTCCGAAACTTGAATATAACTCTCATCTCTGGGCTGGTGCTCCAGTAACTTATTTAAGCCTCTTGGACAGTATTCAAAGAAGAGCTTTTAAAATGATTGGTGACATTAACATCATCAACTCGTTTACGTCACTCGAACATCGACGCAAGGTTTCTTGTCTAACCCTTTTTTACCGTTATTTTGACGGACTATGCTCTAGTGAAATAGCCAGTTGCATTCCTCCCCTTAAACAATTTAACCGTAATACCCGCGCTTTTAGGAATGCCCATCAGTTTACCCTTGAGCCCAACTTCGGCCGTACTATGAAGTACAGAGATTCATTTTTTAGCCGTACTACGCGAATGTGGAACGCCTTGCCACGCTCTATCTTTCCCTATCATTGCAATGTTCAGGAGTTCAAAATCAATGTACACCGACACCTCCTTTCCAACCCTTCCCTCTTTTCCTAATGCTCACACTGTGTCTTTGGCATATTAAAGGTATAAAAAAAAACCCTTTTAGTGTTCGCTAATTATAAAAAAAAAAAAAAAAAAAAAAAGATGTTGAAATGGTATAAAACAAGCCGTGTGTGAGGTATTAATACAATTATTTTTTTATTTGAAAAGTGCATGTATGCCATTAAGTATGGAATATGACATCATTCGAATGCTTCTTACGGTAGCACGGATCCGAGTGGTCAAACTTTCAATGACTCTTCCTCATAGATCCGGCTGAATTTGAGCAATGGAATGTGTTATGTTCGCCTTAAGGGCATCGGGCGATTGTGGTTTATTAGCATAGACCTGCGATTTCAAAAAACCCCACAGGAAAAAGTCTAGCGGGGTCAAATCGCATGACATTGGTGGCAATTCACATCACCCCTGATGCGAGAGATAATCTTACCCTCAAATCGTTCATACAAAATGTCAATCGTGGCGTTTGCTGTGTGGCACTTAGCGGCGTCCTGCTGGAACCACATGTCGTCGAGGTCCATATGGTTCAATTTGCGCCATAAGCTTATAAGCGCTCGCTGTTGACGGTAACCGCTTGACTTACGTCGTTTTCAAAAAAGTACGAACCAATTACGCCGCCGACGCGACGGCCCAAAATCCACACCAACCGGTAACTTTTTGAGGATTCGTTATCACCTGGTCTCGTCCCATATACGGCAATTTTACTTGTTAACACAGCCATTCATCCAAAAATGCGACTCGTCACTAACGATGATTTTTCGGCCAAAATTGGGGTCCTCTTCCAGACGATGTGAAGGGCAGTCAGCGAACAAACAGTGTTGTTTATGGTCATGAACTTTGAGCTCCTGGGTCAGTTGGATCTTGTACGGGTGTAGGCCCAAGTCCAGTTGCAAAATTCGCCAAGTTGAAGTCTTCGAAAGGCCGAGTTCTTGTGCACGGCGGGGAATAGACCGCCTCAGGTTCTACTGTAAACTTTCACGTTTCGCGTCGATGTTCTCGGCCGATCTTGTGTTTCTTGAACGTACGGGTGTTTACTGATTGTTGACTGAACCGGTCCTTTCAAATTTGGCCACCAAACGTTGAAGAGTCGACTGTGAAAGGCCACCACATCTACCGTAAAATGGGCACAATGCACACAACGTCTGCTTTAACGAACACTCATTTTGATAATAAAGTTTTATCATTTGAACGTACTGTTCAGTCGTGTTACTTGCCATGATGATTTGGCATAAGCAACTGAATAATAAACAAAAGATTTGACAGATGTCACCAAAACAAAATGGCCACTAGAGGGCGCCAAAATCTACCCCCGTCAATTGAAAAACCCTTTATTTTGTGTTTCACCAAAAGTGCATCTATTAACGCTTGTATTCGATTAGGCATACCTATTGGCAGCCAAATTCTTACATTTCACCGCGCTGGCTGTTTCGGTTTTGAACCCGAGTTGTGTTAAACTGCAGTTTTCCCCATAATTTATCTCTTTAGGACACTCTACAAGTCTTGAATGAGATTTAGATTTGGGAATTGTGGTGGCCATATGTTGCGTAAAATCGTTTTCGTCTAACCATATTTGGATAATCTTCGTTTGTATGATCATGTCCTGATAGGATACTATCTAGAACAAAGCCCAGACTATCACAGTTTCAACAATTTTTAGTTTTTTTTTTTTATAGAGTAAAATGCTTGGAAACGACTTCAGGGTTAAATTTCTTTTACTTATTGGGAAAATTTGAGACTTTATCGGATTAAGTTGTAATCCGTTTGAAACAGACCATTTACTGATGTTACAAAAGTCCTAGTTTGAATATAATACAAGTTCCTCTGTATTGTTAACTGGCCGAGCCAAAGTACAATTGAACATCATCAGCATAGAGGTGTACAACATACATACAAAATAGGACCTAGGATTGATCCCTGTGGAACACCCTGTCGTAAAGGCAAGAAGTTTGAAGATGTTTCATTACTGACAATCCTCTGAAGTTTGTCGGAAACATAGCTTTCGAATAATTTTACTGCAGTTTCCAAAATTAAACATATTTTTGAGTTTCTAGCCTAGAATTATATGGTTTACGAGTACTTTGTCGTAAGCCTTTCATAAATCAAGCAGACAAAGAGGAGTAACATATCCTTTATCACAGTCGTGTCGTATATCTTCCAGTATTTTAACCACTGCAGTAAAACAAACGTGTTTAGACCTAAGACCAGATTGGCCAGGAAATAAAAGGTTATGTAGGAATAAGTGCTCAAGAATCTGATTTGATTAGCCATTGATCTCTCAAAGACTTTCAATAATAAGCACGGTAAACTACTTATTTGCCTAAAATCACTTGCAGACAGAGAATTATTGTTTTTAGCAATCGTCATAACTCTAGCTTTCTTCCATGCCTTTTGGAAGGCTTTTAGTTGTAATGCAGTGGTTATTAATATGAGTTAGATAAGGTATTATATAAGGCAGAATTATTAATATCTAGTACATCAGCATCAATTTCATATTTTGAAAAACTCACTGAGGAAGAAATACCTAACTGTCGTAAATTGCCCCACCCCTTTTTTGGGGAAAGTTTTGTATTCAATTTCGATGCATATAGTAATGCATTTTGGACTTTCTAGTCAATACAGTGGAATGATTTCTTGATACTTTGTAAGCATTCCAATATATATCCGAGGGAATATTTTTCCATTTTCTCTACAGCTTCGACAATCTCCGAAGTATACCAAGGACAACTTTTGTTACGAACATAAACCGTTTTGGTTGGAACATACTCACTAAAAAGACCCAAAACCACTTCTTGGAAGTGATTTAACTTAGCATCAGAGTCGGTTATAAAATGACAGTCATTCCAAAGTGCTAGAAACGCTCCATGATGAAGATCAGCTAAGTTTATCGAACGATCTATCTATTACAGAGTAGGTGAAACGTGGCAAGGTTATACCTTTTCTCCTGGTGTCTTCCATTTCCATTCTCTTCAATTCTAAACCCAAATGGTTCATTTTGTTTTTCCTAAACCAAACCACTTTCGCCCAATCATCCGCTGTCAAAAAGTAATATATTCTGGCGAATTCCAACCTCTACATTTTCTTTCGTTTTATTAGTAGGGGTTTTTAACTTTGGCTCTATCTTTGTAGTACCCGTGCGGAGTGATGGCAGTTTTTTCACGGGTACTGCCCTTTGCGAGGAATTGACAAATCATCCACGAGCAATTCTTGTCATGGAAAGCGATTTCTCAAATTAGCCGTTCGGTTTCGGCTTAAAACTTTAAGTCCCCTCCATCCCTTACAGCTTTACTCGCGAACAGGAATGGTTGAGAGTTGTAAGTCACTAGGCCTTAGTTCTCAACGGATTGTTGCGCAACCTAATTTATGTATGTATACCTCTTAAAACAGTGGATTTTGTGAATTTTTTAATTTTTTCCAAAGTGCCCTTGCTCTGAATAGCACTTTGAAACCTGTCCATTATTCAATCTCGAAAAATTTCACGTTCTTCAACGGAGGACAAGACTAGTGCATTTTTTAAAAATGGAAACCGTGATAAATTTCGTGAGCCACTGTACATGCTCTCTCTCCCAGACAGAACATTTATGTACAGTACATATTATAAACCGCAGTTTTATGACCACCTCCCTTAAACAGGTGAAAAGGTGGACAGAACTTTAATCGCAAATCCATGGAATAACGTGATGTTGGGAATTTCAGGTAAGTATATATACAAAAAAGAACAACGCAAGTTATACAAGCTTCGGTATATAATCAGGCGAGAGCAGTTCATAAATATATTTTGTAGTTTATTATTCAAGACACATTCGCTATAAAGCCAGAACTAATATACTAAATGCCAGAACTTTCACGTTCCCTTTAAGTAAACGTAAAGGACTATGTCTCGAGATCTAAGTCTGGAGAAAAGTCATAAAAAGAAGAAGAATATAAAACATTTGATTTTTTTTCTGTTCATAACGATTAACTTCTTTTGGCTTAAAGCGAGGCGTTATATGAGCATTGACTTGTGTTTGGTGAGTTCTTGCTTGGGTAGGTCCTTAAAGTCTTAGGTTTCTTATGTATTGTTTATTGTTTGTTTATTTTTTAGTCTGGAGTTAGTTTTGATTTTTATCTCTTACTGCCCAAGAACATTTTAAGTGTCTATCAAAGCTTTGACAAGTGTATTCATGGTGAAAGGTCTGCAAAGTAAAAAATAAACAACTGTGTAAAGTAAAATGTATGTTTGGCATAATAAAGAAAAGACGAAATGGATGTTCTAAATTAAATGTCTAACAAAACATAGTTCTCATAGTGTTACAATGTACTTTAATATGTCTTTATGACATTGAAAGAACCTTTGGTATTATAATTTAATAATGAAAAATTTTATTCCACTTCATAAAATAAGAACGAAGTCGAGTTTCATTGATAAATGTTTCAATTGTACTTCAATATCGATAAAACAGTTTTTGAAATATCTTAAAGGGTTAGAGTTTCATTTTAAAAAAATCGAAAATTGAACTTTTTATTATTATAATAAATATATGTATGAAGAAAACAGCAAAAATATTTCATATTCATATTTTTTGGGATGATTTCTTTCTTAAGTTTAGTGTAAAATTCATTCAGTCCATCCTTCTGCTACACCTCTTACTGGAAACAAAAATTCATCCCAAGAAAAATGCAACACTGGTTTCTCGAAGATTAGTGGTTTGTATCTCTCACTATTCCTGTTTCGGTTTGGGGTTAGTTAAAATGGTTGAAAAAATTTCTTGGGGAATTGGTGTTAAAATTCCCTATGGGTAGGTTTTATGTTAGAGGAAACAGGTGCAGTGAAATATTTCAACCACACGGGTTGCATACACACAAACTCACAGTTACCCCAATTCATAAAGTGTGCCCAGCCCAAGCAGGGGGTCGATTTTTATAGGTAGGTACACGACAAAAAATCAGTTGGTCTTATTTCTGAAAATAATTGGGTGTTATTTCACTTTGTCAAAGTGCAATTGGCCAACTGCTGGTAATTGGTATTATTTTACCTTTGTAAAGTGCAATAAGGCCAAATTTTAAAAGTTGGTCTTATTTACTTTATTTCACGGAAATAAATTAATATAAATTAGGTGGCACAACATTCCGTTGAGAACTAGGCCCTAGTGATTTACAATATACACAACCTTTCCTGTGTTCAAGTAATATCAGGGACGGAATGGACCAATAGTTTGTTTTGTAAGCCGGACGGCTAATTTAATAATGCACTTCTTATGACAAGAATTATTCTGGGAGAATTTTTCAATTCCTCGCCGAAGACAGTACTACCCGTGAAAAAAATTTTAATTCAAGTAATGATTTTCAAATAGAATACAAAAATTATTAAAATATTTCTTAAATTCTCCTGGGTGATGTCACGAGATGCCACATGCCGGTCTAACTTGATGTTTTCCATGATTTGATTGGTATTCATCGTCACCGGTCTTCTGCCCGCCTGGCTTAACCGTGGTGTCGTTTTCACCAGCTCTGAATCGTCTAAACCATTCCTTCGCGGTTCGAAGGGATGGAGTACCATCCCCCAATACACAATTAATCTCACGGAACGTCTCTCTAGCGGATTTGCCTTTAACAAAGGAAAACTTTAAAATAGCGCGAATTTCGGAGTTAGTAAAGTCCATTTTTACACGTCTATAACTATTGAACGCAATATCCAAACTAATCATATCATCATAGCTTGGTTTTGTAGGTTATGTCAAGACCTTTCAAATGATGTATATTATTGTCTAATACGAGCTCTGTAGCGCTCTGTACATAGCCGCGAAATTCAAAAGACAAAAAGGCGGAAGGGAGATATTTTCCAACATTTTATAATAATTTATTATTATATCATTCTATTACCACTATTTCACTTACGAGTTTGTATGCCAAAGGTTTCTTGAATTGCTACAATTTTCTTAAAACTTCCTTTGTGGACCAAGCTTTGACCACCTCCACAAGCCTTGAATTTTTTGTAGCTGCCTAAAGTTGTTTTGAATTACCCAAAACAAACGTTCTATTGCGAATATTGGACGAAGGTCGAGGTGAATGCGGTCGTTTTGTCAAGATGACGGTATTTTTAAGCTGTCTTTTAGCATTAAAATATGTCGTAAAGTTTTCCTTGTGGTTTTTTTCCATGAAATTTTACCAAAACTCAGTGGGAATAAATGCGAATGTTCGTTTCTTTGAAAGAACAAAATTTTTTTTTTCGGTTTCGTACGGAACCTCCCCATTCTTACATCACACAAAGAGAGCAATTCTGTTGTATTTGTATAAGGACACTCTACTGAGGGTTAGATTCCAATAAAAAAATTGTAAGTAAATTTTTCCAGTCTAAAACGCTTCTGTTTTCCAACTTGTTTATTAAACTTAAAAAGAATAAGTTTGCACTTTGTATTGAACAATGAACAGCCTAAATTAAAATCACTTTGTCGATTTCCACGTAGGTTAACTGCAACGTAAAGGGTTTTTCAATAAGGGCGGGTAGAGGTTCAAATGGAATAAAACAAGATGTTTGTGAGGTATTAACAAAATTATTTTTTATTTGAAAGGTGCATGTATGCCATTATGACATCATTCAAATGCCCGCCTCGGCTTCTTACGGTGGTCACGGATCCGAATGGTCGAATTTTTTAAAGACTCTTCCGCATAGATCCGGCTGAATTTGAGCGATGGCTCACCTTTAGGGCATCGGTCGATTGTGGTTTATTTGCATAGACCTGCGGCTTCAAGAAAAAGTCCAGCGGGGTCAAATTGCATGACCTTGGTGGCAATTCACATCACCCCTGATGCAATAGATAACCTTACCCTCAAATCGTTCATGCATAATGTCAATCGTGGCGTTTGCTGTGTGGCACGTAGCGCCGTCCACATGTCGTCTAGGTCCATATGGTTCAATTTGGGCCCTAAAAAATTAGTTATCAACGTTATGTAGCGCTCGCAGTGATGTTGAAATTAGTGAGGCGGTCACCGTCAACAGCGTTGTTTTCAAAAAAGTACGGACCAATTACGCCGCTGGCCCAAAATCCACACCAAACGGTAACTTTTTGAGGAAGCATTATCACCTGGTGAACCGCGCCAATTTTGCTTGTTAACACAGGCATTCATACAAAAATGCGACTCGTCACTTAAGATAATTTTTCGGCCAAAATTGGGGTCCACTTCCAGACGATTCGAAGCCCAGTCAGCGAACAAACGGCGTTGTCTATGGTCATGAACTTTGAGCTCCTGGGTCAGTTGGATCTTGTACGGGTGTAGGCCCAGGTCCCGTTGCAAAATTCGCCAAGTTGAAGTCTGCGAAAGGCCGAGTGTTGAAGAGTCGACTGTGAAGGGCCATCACGTCTACCGTAAAATGGGCGCAAAGCGCACAACGTTTGCGTTAACGAACACTCATTTTGATAATAAAGTTTTATCATTTGGTCGTGCTATTCAATCGTGTAACTTTTGGCATAAACAACTGAATAATAAACAAAAATGGTTGCCACGGGGCGAAAAATCTACGCACCCGCGTCAATTGAAAAACGCTTTACCAGCCTTCTAGGATTAAATTATTCTGGTGTGAATTCAAGGGCTAACTTAAATAAATTTGATTAAACTTTCAACGTGTTAGACTTTAACTAAACATTTAAATTTTATCACCATATAATACTATAAACCATATTTGGTCTAAGTAATTTAAACGTCTATTATCTTGCTAACCGCAATCGTTTGTGCAATCTGAAAACAAACAACTACATAGGGACATGTAGTTGACAAATTGGCATGTGTGTTGATAGTTGATATTAACTTACATACATAAGAAAACCACAACGTAATTTCAAGCACCTACCTAAAATACATCACTTTATTGATTTTCTCAATAATTCTATAAATTGCTTACTCTAAAGGTCAAGTAAAGGTGATATCATCTATATATCACCAAAGCCTTTATCTACTTCATTTTCATGGCATTCAACTGGTTAAAACCAATGGAATGAGGTTTGCCCAAAATTCAGTCCTAGGTTTAGGTACTATCAAAAAACAAGTCTTAATATCTTAATGATATTATACTAATCTATATCAATAGTTAAGCAAATATTTATGCATCAAAGAAGCATATGCAATGTAAACAATCTACATAAAACCGCAAATCTGTAGGGATACATTACCTAAATTCTTCATTCATACTCGTATCTAGAGCTACATACATAGATGCAAGAATCCTTGAATAGAATAAATAAAAAGAGAGAACAAAAATCAAAACAAGGCAAACAACATTTGCATATCAAAATTTTTGATTCAATGATTTAATGTATTCAGTCCATTTAACCGCATGTTTTGCAAATCATCTAAAGGCACATATTTCGAACCAACCTACACAACACACACAATTATTTAGTCCTTGTTTTCCTTGATAGCTATATATCTTTGTAATTAATGATCCTATTCATAGATTTCCTACCCATTCGGATTATGATATCCTAAAAAATAAATATGTTTTTGACCAAAACATTTAAATCAAAATGAAAGAATAAAATAATAAATACATGCAATAAAAGATCAAAACATATGACCGACCGACGACCGACCCAAGCATTCATTCATAAGCCATCATCATCCATCTAAAAGTGAATCTCATTTTCGCATCTAGATCTATAGCTAAAGGCTTTAGGTACGAGTATCATATACCTCTTGTTTAATGTCCGCTCTTCACGTAAAACCACAGGGCTGGGATTTGGATTTGGATGAAATAAAATAAAAATTTATATATTGAGGGTTTAGAAAATACAACCATCACGGATTTCATGTAAAGCGTACATAAGCTAAGCTTATGGAAAACCAATAAAATATCTAAGTGACTTTTTATAGCCATCACTGTGAATTAAAATAATATGTGCTATACGAGTATGTGCTGCATGCATTTGATGATTATTATTTGAGTTCGTGTGACATTTTACGACCGACCCATGGTTGTTAAACGCCCGCCAGAGGAACGGAATTTTTGTCAAAAAACAATTAAATAGGAGACTTTCAGGAAGGTCAATGGAAAATGAAATATATGTAGGTACACATCAAGAATCAGTTGTACGAACTTGTCCGAAAAGCTCAAAAAAATTATCTCCGTACCAATAAAAATAGAATATTTGACAAAAGGCATTTCAAGCTGGTTCATTGTTCGTAAAACTTTTCTCTCCAACATTTCTAGGATGTTGAAGTTGAAGTGCCCTTTAGGTACTTAGAATTAGCCCCAAACAACACTTTCAAATAAGGCTGCAGTCAAAAGATTTAAACGTCATCTCTGCTTTGGATATCAATATTCTTCTCTTAATTTTAGGTGACTTTAGCCATACATTAATTGGGTCACATCAGAAGACGGGTCTTACTTAGAAACATCATTGAGTTCGTCTCAACAGGAACTTCTTTAAAGCGATAACTCGATTTAGTATTTTCATCTTGCGCTATAGGTACGGGATTAGTAGCTCTAGACTTTTACGGTAATTTGCTAAAAAATAGTAATTCGCATGATTGATCATTTTCTAGGAACTTTCGATAAAAGCTAATGTTCAGCAACTTTCTGAACATCTATCTACTTGTAGTATGGTATTGAGAATATACCAATTTCAAATTTAACTTTGCAGTTTCATACTTCAACAATGTATTGGAATCCGGCATAAAAGATATCATTCGTATTAAAATATACAAATATTCCAGCTTTTGTCATGCATATATATGGGTTTTAAACAGGGACGCAACAAAAGTAGAGCGACGGGGACAGCAAACGACGTGATATTTCTTGCCTCTTTTTTGACATTTCTCTTCAGTAAGGTTTGCCATTTCATGATGGAAAGATATACGAGCCAAAAACGAGTCGAAATTATTAAAATTTACTACTGAAATTCGGAGTCAGTGGCCTCAACGTCAAGAGCGCTACGTCCTATTTATGGTCGTCATAATCTACCTAGCAGATCAACAATTGAGCGTCTAGTGGAAAAGTTTTATTCCACAGGCACAGTACAAAACTTTCCCATGCCAGTGAGACAAAGAAGTGACCGAAGTGTCGGGAATTTTGCTGCCGCTGAGGCTTCAGTTGCAGAAAGTCCAATTGTGTTTCTCACACGTCGTTCTCAAGCGTTGGGCATTTCTGTGACGTCGTTGTGGCGAATTTTGCGAAAAGATCTTGTCCTACATCCTTACAAGATTAAATTGACTCAACAAATAAAGCCGCTTGACCACCAGAAGCGTCGTATGTTCGTGAATTGGGCTGAGCAACAACTTGAAAATGATTCGGATTTTCATCGAAAAATCATCATCAGCGATGAAACTAATTTCTGGCAAATCTGAGTTCTTTCCAAATAATTTATAATAAATTCTTTCATTATTTGGCCTAACTTAGAGATGATTGTTCTTCCGTACAAAATTAAATTCCTCCAATCGTCTTGAAAAACTGTAAATCAGTAGAAGTATCTCCTTTTCATTCCCTTCTATGAATACGGGACCTTAGACCAAGCGAAGAACTTTTCTCTCTAAACGACCCAAAGTGCTTTCATCCGCTTTTGTCATATTGCATGCTTCTGCACCGTATAGCAGGACGGGGATGATGAGGGTCACTTGTCGCTTGAGAGAGGGCTTTACTACTCAATAGCCCAAAGAAACAGCAATTAGCAACAGTAATTCTTCGTTTGATCTCAACGCTAGTGTTGTTTTCTTGCGTTCATAGCAAAGCTTAAATAGACGAATTCCTTAACTGCCTCAAAGTTGCGTCTGTCGATGGTGATGTTTTGACCATGACGTCACAGTTGTAGGTCCTTTTGTGATGAAAGCATGTAATTTGTTTTGCCCACGCTAAATCCATTTTTGCCCCTCTGCCTTAATACTCACAAAAGCCCCATTGACATCACTCTGAGTTCTTTCGATTGTTTCAAAGTCATCAGTATAATTATGCTAGTAATTGGACAGACTTTTGAAAGATAGTGCCTTTGGTGTTGACGTTTGAGCTCTGCACTATTCTAAGTACGATGTTAAATAAATCGCATTACAGCTAATCACCTTGTCTAAACCTTTTTTTGACATCAAAAGGTTCTGTTAAATTGTTTCCAACCTTTATGGATCATCCTATACAAACGGACGAGTTTAAAACTATACAGCTAGTCCCTGTATATGCTGTCATACGCGGCCTTTGAAATCGGTGAAGGTGATGGTGTCGATTTGATGTTCTTGTATCTTCCAGGATCTGCCTTAATGTGAATATTTGATCGAGTGTGGGCTTTCCTGGTCTAAAACGGCTCTTAGAAATTAGGCCCCAGGAAATAAGGCCCCAAACAATAAAATGAAATAAAGCCCCAAAAATTGGGTGATTTCTCATAATGAAATAAAGCCCCATTTTTAATGTGGAAATAGAGCCCCAACAAAATGAAAAAAGGCCCCAAGAAATAAATGAAATAAAGCCCCAATATTTTGTTTCCTAGTGTTTTTATTTTTAGAAATGAAATAACACCCCAAATTCATACAAATACTTGCATAGTGTCCTGCACAGCCTGTCTGCACCAAGGGCATTTGAAGCTGTTTTCATTATTTGCAATCGATTCTGCTTGTAATTTCAAACTACAAATTGAACATGTTTTTATATGTTTGCATGGCAAAAACACTATGTTGCTTCTTTGATCTTTGCAAATGATGCAAACGCTGTCCTCAGGAATCGGCACTTGTTCTTCGTTTGTTTCACCACCAGCGAGTAACAGAATAGCTGAAAAAAATCGAGCGATTTTGTCACCTTCATGGTTTTCAACACGATCCTTATATTGAAAAGCATCAGTAAGTAACAGAGAAGCTGAAAAAAATCGCGCGTTTTTGAAAAGCAAAATCGCGCGATTTTGTCAGCTATTCTGTTACTTACTAATGCTTTTCAATATAAGGATCGTGTTGAAAACCATCAGCGAGTAACAGAATAGCTGAAAAAAATCGCGCGATTTTGCTAATCCGTTAAACACTTGGAAGGGTTTAAATCAAAAATATGATTTTTTATGTAGGTATAGCTCTGGGTCCTCGATTAGCGGATTTTCTCAATACTTTTTGTGAAAACAATGTTGTTTTGGCAATTTTAAGTAAATTATGCTAAATGAAATAAGGCCCCAAATTGTTTTTCAAAATAAAATTAAATTAAGCCCCAAATTTAATATTTAATTTTAAAAAAAATGAAATAAGGCCCCAAAAAATGAAATATCACCCCAAAATTCAAGAATTTTCATTGTTGTTGTTTTGTATGCCTTTTTTGCGGCCTTATTTCAATTTTTCTTTTGGGGCCTAATTTCTAAGAGCCGTGACAGTGATAAGGACCTACCAGGTTGTTGACGATGGGCTTTAGACGTTCACATATTACGGTAGAGAAGATTTTGTAAGCGATGTTAAGTAGACTGATTCCTCTATAGTTGGTGCAGTTTAGAGGGTCTGCTTTTTTCAGTATCGGGCAAACAATACTGAGGTTCCATTTATCGGGCATGTTTTCTTCCGACCATATCTTACTGATAAGTTGGTGCATAAGCATACTCCTAACCAAATTATCCTTAGTAGCTTTGAAGAGCTCCACATGCAAGCCATTTGCTTCTACGGCTTTGTTAGACTCTAGTTTAGATATGGCAATCTTTACTTCGTCTAAGTCGGGAAGATAGGATTGTTGGCATGAAAGCGGAATTCGGTTCGTTGTCGCCGTTATACAGTCTGCAGAAGTGGTCCTTTCATACCCTTAGCATTGACTGCGATTCTACTATGATGCTTCCACTTTCGTCTTTGCAGCCTTCTGTTCGAGGTTTACGTTCTTGTGAATTTTGTTTCACCTGCTCATAGAACTTGCGAACTTCATTTCTGCTTTTGAACCTTTCAACTCTTCGACCACACGCATCTCATGCTCTCTCTTTTTCCTTGGCAATGTTACCACTGGTTTTGGTTCTCGATACATTATGTTGGCGGCAGAGAACTTCAAAAGAGGTAACTTGTGGCTCGGTCAGAGAAGGATTTGACGAGCTCCTGCGATTGTAGCCATTTCACGTTGTATCTTCTCCCAGCATCTCCCCGTTTGTTTTAGGTCTGGAAATCCGAAGTGCTACCTTGGCTACAATGAGGTAGGGGTCCGAGTCGATTTTAGCTACTCTGAAGTTTCGGACATCCATGATGCTGGAAGCGTGTCTATCGTCGATCGCAATATGGTCAATCTGCTATGGTAAATAAACTACTGTGAAGGTTCGGACATCCATGATGCTGGAAGCGTGTCTATCGTCGATCGCAATAGGGTCAATCTGGTTAACGGTAGATTGGTCTGAAGAACTCCAAGTTCCTTTTTGGATGTTCAGGTAAGAAAAACAAGTACTGGCCACCATGAGACGTTTCGTCCCACAGCTAAATTGATGAGCCTGAATCCGTTATCGAAAGTGTTGTCGTGCAGGCTGTTCTGATTATTCGACCAAAGATGTCTTTCTTTCCTAGCTTGTCAATCAAATCGCGCAGGACAATTTAGTATCGTAGTTAGGATACTGCGCATATGCTTTGTCCAAGAGCTCGGAGAACATATCCTTCGTGTTGTCATCCTTATCTTCTGTGGAAGGATGTGCGCATATTTGGCAAATGTTTCCAAATATAGCCTTGCGGATCGTCATGCCTTGAGGTGCCTTATTGGAAATACTTCTCCCCCTCTCTCGTTTGCTACCCCCAACAACTTTCCACCAAACCATTTAAAATTTTAGCCATTATCTTTATCCATCACCTTCTTATTATTTTTATTAAATTGTATATTTTAAACTACCATAGAGGTAACTGCAATACCCGTATTTAACAATGAATGCATGTTTTCCAACACCGCACCTAATTATGGCATGCATGAGTCATTTACTTGCATGTCTGAACTTTTAAATTAGAACTCAAACCTCCTTGATTTTAGCATGAGTAAGAATATTCTTAAAAATATATTAAAAACCAGTTTACTATGCACTTAATTACTGTATTTTGGTTGTACTTTAATTTTTATGTGTTGGCAATTTTTTGGTAGTAAAATATACAAAGCTTGCTTTAAGCTTTCTTATGCAAAGATCCGATAGTTTAAAAAAAATGTTAGGATGAAGCAGGTCGGACCAGAAAACCTTAAGAAAAATGTCACAATTCCATCCTGACGAACTCTTGTCGACCTATTGAAGGATGTTATATGATTTGCCATTTGCTATCTCAAACAAAAGTTCTTCCCTCAATTCGTTATATGTATAGAAACCTATTTCGATTGTTATCAAGGGTTCCTTAGAAAGCTAGATTATGGACTTTTATGACCCAACATCTTTTTTTAACCAGTACATAAATAAAGTTTCTTTTTAACATAAAATAAGCAACTAATAAAATTGGGATAATTAAGTGCGCTTTCAATGATTTCGACCATAAAAGTTCTTCTTCGGCTTATCTTTATATTCTTCAGTACTTAATAATTTTATATCACCACACCAACCCTTAGGCAAAAAAAAAACTATAGTAAACTAATTCAAATGCATAACCTAACCTTTGTATGCATAGCACAAAGAAATTGTTTCCGCTTCCGGCCAACACCTCTGCTTCGATAAAAATGATTGTCTCCCATTCATTTGGTTTATACGACCGTAGACAAATTTAATTGAAAAGGATGTCAAATTCATTGTAAGTCGGGCAGGGAAATGGTTTTATGACTTAGAGAAGATAGAACACGTATTTTGGGTAGCGAATGACATTTCCGCCCAAAATATACCATCAGCGCGATGGGATATTCATTTAATCACGTTTTCAGAATGCGAACGCACCCCCGAAGATTCGGGACGGGGTTATTTTTCATAGTAATTTTAATTGCCTTCTTCTCGTATTTTAATCATTGTCTTTTTGATATTTATGGTGTCATTTTGTAAGGAGCAACTAGGATGTTTCAGGAATTTTGTGGTTTCGCAATTTGTATTTATATAAACTAGCAGTGGGTAGAGAGGGTGTATTAATTCCTGTCACACCCCATAGCATCATATTGAATTAAATCAAATCTGTGTAATAAAATTTATATAAATTCGTTGCTCATGCATGTAAATTGTATAAAAATCCCCCTTTTGGATAAACAAAGTCAATAGCCAGGCCACGCATGAAGGTAAGGTAATTGGTAGTGCAATAAGGACTTGCGTCTAATTCACCCTCCATCAGTGAAAGCATATATTGGAATGTTACTATTATACGGTCTATAAAGTCGTGTGTTCACGTAAAAATGGGAGTAAAATTAGTCAACTTGACCATGGGGGTGAAGTTTATTGACCCAGATTAAACGAAAGTCTATTTCCATTACTGGCCAGTGATGATAAAATGGACGCAATTGGGGATATATGATGATGATAATAATTGGGGGAAAACACTTGTTCATTCTGGGAGGAGAGGTGGCGTTTTATCGAAAAATCGATGAGCTTACCGGAGCGCGAAAATGTAGAACAAAAATCATTAAAATTAAGGACCATACACACAAAACTATAAAATTTTATAAGATTAATCTTTGATAATATACACTAAGGCTAAGCTAGTTCTGTTATTTTCCATAACCTACATCATATATTTAGTTATAGTTTGTTTTCAGACTATATAATGGTTGATATCTCAGATGAAATGGTGGTGAGTCTTCTTCAAAAAGTCCTTGAAGACTCCCTTCAAGAAGTTTGAAATAATGTTATGTGACTTGAGTAGTTTGGTATTTGAATTTTTTATTTAGCAAACTACTGCTGATTCTAATCTAAAACAACTTTGGTTTAAGACAGTAGTTAGATGTATTAAACATACTAGGATATATATGTACTTCAAAATCAACAAAGTAAAATCTTTCTTTTGTATATACAAAGATAGATGTAGAGTATTGTGATAGGAATAAAGAGATGAAGTAGATGAACTTTTATATGTAACACGCCAAAGGACAATTCTTAAAATATATTATGGACAAGCAATTGTAGATATGTATTTTTGTTTGTAACTGTTTGTATAACCAAACAATATTGACTTTGACTTTTGACCTTTCAGAGATGAGACTCATACAAATAAATGTGTAGACTCATTTTAGGGCGTTTAAATAGCTTATCGTAGAAATATGCTCAAATTATAGTAATTTTTCAACTTGTGGAAGGAAAACAAGAGTTTATCAATTGGCGCGGGTAGATTTTGGCATCCCTTGGCGGCCATTTTGTTTTGGTGACATCTGTCAAATCTTTCGTTTATTATTCACTTGTTTATGCCAAATCATCATGGCAAGTAACACGATTGAACCGAACGCAAACGTTGCGCGCATTGCGCCCATTTTACGGTAGACGTGGTGGCCTTTCACAGTCGACTCTTCAACGTTTGGTGGCCAACTTTGAGACGACCGATTCAGTAAACAATCAGTCAACACCCGTGCGTTCAAGGAACGCAAGATCGGCCGAGAACATCGCCGCGGTCCGTGAAATTGTACAGCAGAACCTGAGAGGCAGTCTATTCCTCGCCGTGCACAAGAACTCGGCCTTTCGCAGACTTCAACTTGGCGAATTTTGCATCGGGACTTGGGCCTTCACCCGTACAAGATCCAACTGACCCAGGAGCTCAAAGTTCATGTTCATGAGAAGTGGATTCCAATTTTGGCCGAAAAATCATCTTAAGTGACGGGGCCTATTTTTGGATGAATGGCTGTGATAGATAGATAAATTCTTTATTTTTTTTTCGATTCGATTGTAAATACAAGCGCCGAATTTCTTGTAATATAGGGCAAATAGCAATGAAGTGGTAAACATCATCACATTATCTTCTGTTGCATAAATCACAAGTCTGCTGAAGATCAGTTCTATATGAGGGATGTAATTCAGATTAAGGATTTCTACTCTTGCTCTGAAAATGGTACTTATAGCCTCAGACGAGTACTTAATGTTGAAATGGCTATTCTCAGTTAGAATTTGATGGTTAAGGTTCTTGTAGAATAACCTCGAGGTTGACGAAGAAGCTCTGGTTAGGTGCTGGTCATATATCCTTTCATCGGTCTAAGCAATAATCGATGTAAGTATATTGTGCCATTCGAAAACGTTCGCCTCTGTTAAAGACAGAGCAAGGTCATTGGACAGGGCCAACTGATGCCACTCCCTAAAAGGATACTGATTCAATTGCAGTTGTCTCAACAGAATCGATTTATGAAGACTGGTATTATTTCTCCTCATCACTTTTATTAGATAGTCTGCATGCGCTTTTAAGTTGTTAATGTAGATGGGTGGTAAGCCAGATTCCACGTGTATTGCATAGGTTGGTGCTGAAAAAAAGTGAGTGACTGTCGTCGAAGCAACACCTACGATTTTGTTCTATACTCGATTATTGTCTCTTTCTCAATTTCTAACTTCAATTAATTTCCTAAAAATGTCGAAAACTTGTGCCAAGTGCAACGATAAACTAAAGCGATCTGAAATGATTGTGTGTCGATTGTTTTGTGGCCAATATTTTCATAAAGACTGTGTAGGAATTTCTTCAGAAGAATCAAATATTTTATCAAAATCTAATTTTAATTGGCAATGTGACACTTGTTCTCTTATAAACTTCTCCAACTTTTTTAACCGATTTACGGAGCTTTCACAGTGTGTTAGTGAACTGAAAAGAGAAATATGTTCTTTACGCGAATTCTTACATAACCCCCAAAGTGTAAAGCCTCTCTTAAATTCAAAATCTCCCGCATTAACTGATCCATCAAAAAACAATTTAATTCCACCAACTACTGCCCCCCGCGAAAATGTTAGCCCATCTACATCAATTAATTCTAACCTAAGCGTCGCAGTGGTTGCTGACAGTGTTGATCAACAGAAAGCAACGGAAACAAATAATGCATCAAACTTTTTAATAAATTGCGCTCCAAACATCAATAATAATACATCATTCGCGAGGGTTAACAAAAATAACAATAGAAAACTCTCTCGCGGCCCAACTTCTAATGTTCCTATATATGGTACAAACACAAACTCGGATCTTTATGTGATTCCCAATAACAAGTGGGTTCATTTATCAAGCTTCTCAAATGATACTGAACCAGACTCAATTGTTGAATATATATCCAATATTACTAAAATCCCGAATCAATTTTTTAAATGCTTTAAATTAACTAAAAAAGATGCTGTTATGAGTGAATTACCCTTTGTTAATTTTAAGCTTAGTGTACCAGAAGATAAGTTGAATACAATCTTGATGCCTACTATATGGCCTGAATTTGTCCGTGTGAAGTTGTTTGTTCCAACTCCAAAAAACTTAAAACAACAAAATGCAATAACAACAACATAATAAATAACAACAACAACATCGTACATAATATTGAAACAAAATCTTGTCAACCTGCACCCCTCCCCGTATATTCATCGATTCACAAAAAATCTGAATTGCTTATATTCTATCACAATGTTGGTGGATTACGAACCAAAATGAGTGATATTCTTCTCTTCTCATCTTCACAACAATTTGACATTTTCGCTTTAACTGAAACCTGGCTCTCTGAGAACCATTTCAACTCAGAAATGTTTGACAATCAGTTGTTTAATGTTTATAGAAATGATCGCTGCTACCATACAACTGGACTGACTCGTGGAGGTGGTGTATTGATTGCAGTTCGATCATCTGTGTTAAGCATGCAAATAGAGTTGCCGTCTTCTTAAAAATTCTTCAATCAACATTGATCAATTAATTATTCGTTTAGATGTTGATAATTTTCATGTTATTTTTCTTATTATTAGTTATATACCACCGAAAAGTTCTTTTGATATATATAAAACTCATATTGATAACTGTTTATCTATTTTAAATAACTTAAAAGAAAATCAACATATTATAATCTTAGGCGATTTTAATTTACCGTTTTTAAATTGGGTTTTTGATAACGATGACAAATGTTTAATTCCTTACAACGTTAGCAGTGACTGTGAGAGTGTGGTTGTCGATACTCTAGCTGAGTTCGGACTAAAGCAGATCAATTGTTTTCAAAATCATCTTAATCGGTATCTTGATTTAGTATTTACTGATAATGAATTAAGTGTGTGTATCGACAGTCCCAATCCACCCCCATTGCCTAACACTGATAATCATGTAGTACTTTGTATGAGCTTTGAATTCTTTGATTATATAAAGCAAGCATCGGATATTGGCTATATACTAAACTATGATAAATGTAATTTTGATAATGTTTCTAGTTTCTTGAATAGGGTGAATTAGTTTTCTATTTTTGATAATATTGATATTGAGGAAACTTTCACAATATTAACGAATTTAATAAATGAGGCAATTGATTTGAATACCCCAAAAATTCAAAAGAAATCTCAATCCAAACCTTGCTGGTTTAATAAAAAGCTAATTAATCTAAATAATCGGAAAAACAAAGCTTTTAAACTCTACCGTGATTCCAGGGATAATAATGCTTTATATATGAATTACCTTCGAATTAACCGTGAATTTAATTTTCTTAATAAATTCCTTTATACAAATTATTTATTAAGTATGGAAAGTAAATTAAAAAAAAATAGCAAATCGTTTTGGAAATTTTTAAATAACAAAAAAAGTTCCACTGGAATTCCAAATTCAGTCCGATATATGGGACAAACTACTAGTGACCTGTCTAGTATCTGTAATTTCTTTGCTGACTTTTTTCGTTCTGTCTTTAAACCAACATGCCAGCAAACAAGACCTCTGTTTATGTGTTCTTCTGATTCTTTCAATGTTAGTCAATTATATGTAGAGAAAAATGGGGTCTATGAAATAACTCCCACGAAATAAGTCCCACTTTTAAAAACGAAATAAGTCCCACCAAAAATTGCTATTTTGAAAGTGGGAGTTATTTCGTTTTTAAAAGTGGGACTTATTTCGTCAATTGGTGGGACTTATTTCGTTACGCATTTTTATTTTAAGTGGGACTTATTTCGTTTTGAGTGGGAATAAATTCGTTTTGTAAAGTGGGAGTTATTTCATACCCCTAAATTTATATTTTGGTGGGATTTATTTCGTTTTAAGTGGGACTTATTTCATTTTCATAATTTTGCATTTTAAGTGAATGCTTAATAATTTTTGCCGTTATTTGTTGCTCTTCACGTTGTTTCTCATTGAATTTCATAATGTTCTTTTTGTTGCTTTTTAAAAAAAATGTATTGTATTGTAGATTATGCTTTCGAAAAGTTCCGTTATTTCTTGCTCTTTATTTAATGAATGGTATTGTTTCAAATTTGTTGTTAAGTGTGCTAGTTTACAAGACCTTATCATTATATTGATTAGTTAAGTTTGTGAGTTTCAATAGTGAACATGAGTGTGACATACGAAATAATTGCAGGGAAGAGGAATAACAGCAAGCTTCTTTATATTTTTTTTGAGAAACAATTATATATTAAAAAGTGCACTAAATTTGAAAAACATTTTTATGTTTGTTATGTAAAGGATTGTCCATCACGAATAATGTTATTTGGCAGCGAGTGCATTAAAACAAAAAATTATAAAGCGCACAATCACGAAAATCAAGAGGCTCTGTACAAAGAACTAAAATTTTTAAATAATGTAAAAACAAAATGCACACGTCTTAATGAAAAGCCAACTGAAAACAATTGCGCTGGAAGTATTCGCAATATTTTTGTGAATACTAGCATGGAGTAAGTACCACCCACATGATAATTATTATTTATTAAGTAAGTACTTAATAAAGTCTTTGCAGAAATCAAAACGAAAGCAAAAATATTGTCTTTGATAAAATACAGCGGGGTTTGCAGTATATTGCGAATAAAAATTTTAAAAATTCTCCCAAAACACCGGCAGAAGTGCAGGAAGTTTTCCAAGACAAAGCAGTTTATGATAAATTCGGTTATTCCAAATTAAATGGAAATAAACAATGGCAGTTTTTCAACATATGCTACCAAGAAAAAGACTTTGCATATTGCGTTTTTTGTTCCGAAAGAACTGTTGAACTGATGAAAGAATGCATTCCTGTTAATTCGAAAAGAAACATTTTAATTGATGGTACTTTTTCTGTACTTCCTCTAGGAAGCTTTAAACAACTATTAATCTTACATTGTGAATACTTTGGTTCGGTAATTAATTTCATTCAAAACTATATATAGATTTATATTATGTATACATATGTATATACATATTTATTATTTTTTCTATTTTAGATATTCCCCTTTCTTTTCGTACTGATGACCAAAAAGTCTCTAAAAGCATATCAGCATTTATTAAGTTATATACAAAGGAGCATTATTGATCTGTCACAAGCAACTTTTATAACAGATTATGAAACAGGATTGAGAAGCGCAATTAAAAAAAGTATCCCTGATTCAAAAATGTTTGGTTGCTGGTTCCATTATTGCCAGGCATTGCGTCGATTCATAACCATGAAGGACAAAAGGCTTGCTCAATATATTCGCCAAAATAAAGAAGCGTCTAGAATTTATCACAAATTTCTATCTCTTCCATTATTACCTGGAATGCACATTTCGGCTAGCTTCCAACTACTAACCGAAGATTTAGGAAAATTGAACGCTTTAGATAAATTCAAATCATTTATAAAATATTTTGAGGATCAATGGATGCAAAAGGTACAATATTCCCTTTTACATAATATTACAAAAAGGTGTTATGATTTCATTATTACAGATCGGTCCACATAACTTTTCAGTTTTCGATTCTGAAATCCGCACTACGTCTGCAATAGAAGCTTACAATAGCGTCATTGGAAAAAGCATTCCAAAGAAGGCTACTTTTTTCAAATTTGTAGCATTTTTACAGACGCAAGAATTTGAAAAAGTAAGAAAATTTGAACTATTGATGAATACCAATGGTAGTGTGGGAAAAAAGCGTATTAAAAAGTCCTGTGTTTTGAAAGCAGATATGATTTCGAAATTCAAGAATGATCTTTTACAAGGTACTATAACTCCTTCTAAATTCCTTGACCAACTGGTGTTATCAAAAAATAATTTAATTGTACAAATGGAGCCTGATGAAGATCTTTTTGAAGAATTATCATATTTGGAAGAGGACACTCAAGACGAGTCGTTAAACCATATTGAAACCAACCAGAATACAATTAATAATAATATGTGTGTGATTTGTTTCATAAAGCAGCCAAATATCTTATTTTTTCCTTGTAAGCACTTGAAAATTTGCAGTGAATGCTGTCTTACAATACAAACTCACAAAATTGATCAAACCAGTAAACTAGTATGTCCATTCTGTCGTGCAGAAGTTCATGAAACCCTTCAAATATTTATCTGATAAATAAATGATTTTTTTATGGAGGGGTGCGATAGAGCCATGAAATATAAGGCCATTATGGCTTTATTTCTCATTTTTTTTCTTATGCAAAAAGTTATATGTTGAACATTTCGTAAAAGGGACAACCATAATTTTTTGTCCTTATCTCTCATGGCTCTCCTTTTTTTGTTATTAATTACTTTATACTTACTATAATAAAACAAGTAAAAAACTTTAAAGAAATATGTACAAATAGGTACCGAACTTAACTACTGAAAAAACCATATTAAAAAAAATTGTTGACGTAATTACGTATGTAAGTGTTTTATTATATTTTTAGTGGTGCAGGGAATTTATTTCACGGGAACTACCTTCACATGGGAACTAACTTCACCACTAAGTGAGAATTAATTTAATATTTTTTTGGTGAAGTTATTTCCCACTGAAGGTGGGAGATAATTTCACTTTTTTGTGGGAATCAATTACTTTCATGTGAAGTTAACATAAGTTGAAGTTGAAAAATGACAGATACTTGTTGCTCGATTGAAATTTTAGAAATTGGAGCCTAAAACAAGTTTTTTTTAATTGACAGCACGGCGTACTAACAGCTAGGTATGTAAGGGGGGGCATGCTGCCCCCCTGCAACCCCCCTGCTTGGGATCACTATAGGATTTGGGGTGGGTGCGAGTTTGGGTATATGCAAAGAACACGAATGCGTTGTGATTCTTTCATAACTGTGAGCCATTCTTGCTTTTTTTTGTTGGGAATTTCTTTGATTTTAGTGCTCAAATGCAAAAGTTCTTTGCATATACCAAAACTCGCACCCACCCCAAATCCTATAGTGATCCCAAGCAGGGGGGTTGCAGGGGGGCAGCATGCCCCCCCTTACATACCTAGCTGTTAGTACGCCGTGCTATTAATTCAAAAAAAAAATTGGCATTTTTTCGATTTAAATTTTTTTTGAATTAATAGCACGGCGTACTAACAGCTAGGTATGTAAGGGGGGGCATGCTGCCCCCCTGCAACCCCCCTGCTTGGGATCACTATAGGATTTGGGGTGGGTGCGAGTTTGGGTATATGCAAAGAACACGAATGCGTTGTGATTCTTTCATAACTGTGAGCCATTCTTGCTTTTTTTTGTTGGGAATTTCTTTGATTTTAGTGCTCAAATGCAAAAGTTCTTTGCATATACCAAAACTCGCACCCACCCCAAATCCTATAGTGATCCCAAGCAGGGGGGTTGCAGGGGGGCAGCATGCCCCCCCTTACATACCTAGCTGTTAGAACGCCGTGCTATTAATTCAAAAAAAAAATTGGCATTTTTTCGATTTAAATTTTTTTTGAATTAATAGCACGGCGTACTAACAGCTAGGTATGTAAGGGGGGGCATGCTGCCCCCCTGCAACCCCCCTGCTTGGGATCACTATAGGATTTGGGGTGGGTGCGAGTTTGGGTATATGCAAAGAACACGAATGCGTTGTGATTCTTTCATAACTGTGAGCCATACTTGCTTTTTTTTTGTTGGGAATTTCTTTGATTTTAGTGCTCAAATGCAAAAGTTCTTTGCATATACCAAAACTCGCACCCACCCCAAATCCTATAGTGATCCCAAGCAGGGGGGTTGCAGGGGGGCAGCATGCCCCCCCTTACATACCTAGCTGTTAGAACGCCGTGCTATTAATTCAAAAAAAAAATTGGCATTTTTTCGATTTAAATTTTTTTTGAATTAATAGCACGGCGTACTAACAGCTAGGTATGTAAGGGGGGGCATGCTGCCCCCCTGCAACCCCCCTGCTTGGGATCACTATAGGATTTGGGGTGGGTGCGAGTTTGGGTATATGCAAAGAACACGAATGCGTTGTGATTCTTTCATAACTGTGAGCCATTCTTGCTTTTTTTTGTTGGGAATTTCTTTGATTTTAGTGCTCAAATGCAAAAGTTCTTTGCATATACCAAAACTCGCACCCACCCCAAATCCTATAGTGATCCCAAGCAGGGGGGTTGCAGGGGGGCAGCATGCCCCCCCTTACATACCTAGCTGTTAGAACGCCGTGCTATTAATTCAAAAAAAAAATTGGCATTTTTTCGATTTAAATTTTTTTTGAATTAATAGCACGGCGTACTAACAGCTAGGTATGTAAGGGGGGGCATGCTGCCCCCCTGCAACCCCCCTGCTTGGGATCACTATAGGATTTGGGGTGGGTGCGAGTTTGGGTATATGCAAAGAACACGAATGCGTTGTGATTCTTTCATAACTGTGAGCCATTCTTGCTTTTTTTTGTTGGGAATTTCTTTGATTTTAGTGCTCAAATGCAAAAGTTCTTTGCATATACCAAAACTCGCACCCACCCCAAATCCTATAGTGATCCCAAGCAGGGGGGTTGCAGGGGGGCAGCATGCCCCCCCTTACATACCTAGCTGTTAGTACGCCGTGCTATTCATTCAAAAAAAAAATTGGCATTTTTTCGATTTAAATTTTTTTTGAATTAATAGCACGGCGCGCGTACTAACAGCTAGGTATGTAAGGGGGGGCATGCTGCCCCCCTGCAACCCCCCTGCTTGGGATCACTATCAGCCTTATTGTGAGTTTCACACGGAAAACCATTCACAGGGAAAATTTTCGTTCCCACGGACTTTCAAAAGCTATTGGGAGTTCCACTCGAATAAAATTTCACATCGAATCGGAAATGACAGTTCGAAAAATAGACATGTTCAAAAAACTGAGACCTAAATAAATTTCCCTTCTCTATGATGGAAACAGAGACTGAAATCTAAATCATTTCTTCTTATTAATGAAAAAAATTCAAGAAATTAATGTGGAGCTCCAATTACTTTCTAAAACTGTGCCCACTGAGTGCAAAAACATTCTTTAAATTCAACCCTCATCGACTTATATGCAAAAAAAAGCAACTTAACGACCACGTATACAAAATTTCCCTCTCCGTTTTAAAACATATGTGCACTGATGTTTTTAAAATGAACAGATCTTATTGCATGTTTATTTTTTTTTATGAAGACAAGTGCGAAACAAAATAAATTTAAGTTGTAATAAAAAAAAAAGGAAGTGCAATAATTTGGAATTCGAATTTTATTGGATGAAGAAGGAAAATGCGAAGAACGAGCTATTCGAAGATCTTTAAGGGATCATTCCAATCCCTTGGAGTTGCGCGATTCCTTGTAAGTATAAAATTCTTATCTACATTTTTGTTTATTAAAACAAAGTTTTCAGATTTCAGCAATACTACAGAATCAACAAACCAACATTTAAATTCCTCCTCGATGTGCTAACCAATGCTTTGCCGCAAACGAAACAAAAGTTTGCGATATCACCCATCGTCAAATTGTCCGCTTGTTTGCGATTTTTTGCAGAGGGTGCGTATCAAAAAGGAGTAGGTAAAGACTATGAAATTGGCTTGGCGCAAAGCTCTTTCAGTCTTGTTCTTTCGGCTTTATTTAAAGTTTTGCTCCTGAAATATTGGAAAAATTCACTTTTATTTTTGGTCACAAAAAAAAAACAACTTACATTTTCCGCTTTGTTTTTCTCTCGTTCCCCACAAAAAAATAAGTGAACATTTCAGCTGTTGAGAACGTAATATTTCACACGGAAAAAATGCTTACAATAAGGGGATTTTTTCGAACATGGGAAATTTTTTCGTCCGAAACTCACAATTAGGGAAAAGGGAAATGGGAATTTTTCCATGTGGAATCTTGTTCCCATGGAACTCACAATAGGGCTGTATAGGATTTGGGGTGGGTGCGAGTTTGGGTATATGCAAAGAACACGAATGCGTTGTGATTCTTTCATAACTGTGAGCCATACTTGCTTTTTTTTTGTTGGGAATTTCTTTGATTTTAGTGCTCAAATGCACTGGATCTTCAAGCCATTTATAAAGGTCGATAATTTTAATCTGATGGTCCTTCCGAAACAGTTTCCATCTTAATAATAAGAACAATAATTGATCTGTACTTAATCCATTTACGAATCCAAACGTTGTTACTAGTGGGACTTATTTCGTTTATGAAAGTGGGACTTATTTCATTTAAGGAATATATTATTCAAGGGGGAGTTATTTCATTTTGAGTGGGAGTTATTTCATTTCAAGTAAATTTTTAAATCATTTCATTTTGGTGGGACTTATTTCGTTTTCAAAAGTGGGACTTATTTCGTGGGAGTTATTTCATTTTTTTAAGCAATTTTTGGTGGGACTTATTTCGTTTTTAAAAGTGGGACTTATTTCGTGGGAGTTATTTCATAGACCCGAAAAATGATATACTCAATGAACTATTGAAATTAAAAAATGAAAAGCAATCGGGATTTGATGGTATTGCACCAATAATTATAAAAAATTGTGCTTTATCTTTGACAACCCCTCTCGAAATTATCTTTAATCGCTCTCTCCATGAAGGTTTCTTCTTAAAGCAATGGAAAAGCTCTTACGTCTACCCTATATTTAAATCTGGATCAAAAAATGAAGTCATTAATTATCGTCCTATCTGTAAGTTATCTGTTATCCCAAAAGTATTTGAAAAAATTGTTTACAATAAGCTTATTTTTTCATTGAAAGAAATAATCTCGCCTCTGCAACATGGTTTCGTTGGTGGAAGATCTACCTCCACTAATCTCGCGATTTTTAGTAATTATGTATTGAGTGTTCTTGAACAGGGATATCAATGTGATGTCATATACACTGATTTCTCGAAAGCGTTTTACAGGGTCGATCACTCAATATTAATTGCTAAACTTCATAAGTTAGGCTTTCGCTCTAACTTATTAAATTGGTTCGATTCATATCTTACTGGTAGAGTTCAATACGTTCGTATTAACAACGTCACCTCGAACCCGATTGTTGTAACTTCCGGTGTTCCCCAAGGGAGTCATTTAGGACCCCTTCTCTTTCTCTTATTTATAAATGATATTCCAAATGTTTTGAGTAATAGTCTTTGTTTAATGTTCGCAGACGACCTTAAGCTGTTCTTACGTGTTAAATCTATAGCGGATTGTATAAAACTTCAAAACGATCTTAATAATTTAGTTGCTTGGTGTACCAATAACGATCTACATTTGAACGTTTCTAAATGTCATAGTATGATGTTTTGCCGTGGTATGTCTCCAATATTGTTTGCCTACGAAATAAATAGATTTGCTCTGTCCAAGGTTTCAGAAAAAAAAGATTTGGGTGTGATCTTTGATTTAAAATTCACGTTTTGCAACCATATCGACTACATCATTTCTAAGGCCAGTTCAATGCTCGGTTTTATTTCAAGGAATGCTAAAGACTTCTCAGATCCTTTTACTTTAAGATCTCTATATTTTTGTTATGTACGATCTATATTAGAATACTGCTCTCATATATGGAATCCTTTGTATGCTGTTCATGCTATTAGAATTGAAAGAATACAGAAACGCTTCACTAGAACAGCAATCCGGATCTTACAATGGAATGTCGACATGCCATCATATAAAACGAGGTGTCTGTTACTAGGCATTCAATCCTTGGAAACACGCCGTAAATATTTTGATGTCATGTTTGTAAGCGATTTAATTAATTATAAAATCAATTGCCCTGATTTACTTTCGTTAGTGGGTTTTCACGTTCCAAATCGTACCTTACGAAATAATCGTTTATTTTATGTTCCTTTTCATAGGGTTAACTATGGAACCAATGAACCCTTAACTCGCTGTTTAAGACAAGCTAACTCTTTATGTAATTTCATTGATTTTAATTTATATATGAGTAGAGATTGTTTTAAAAAAAGATTGTTACTAAGTCTCAATCTCGGTGGTTAGTATTTATGTACTTATTTTGTTATATTTTTACCTATATTGTTAAATATTTTTAAGTAGTCTTTAAGAGCTGTGTCTCTGCTTGATGAATAAATAATAAATAAAATTCGGTAACCGAAATATTCGTTTGAAGAAAAATCTTTGATTAGCTTCAAATTCTTCGAAGGGCGTAACACCAAAGGCTTGCACCCCATAGCACATGCAAGTGTTCACTGTAGCACTAAACACTTGATATTTTGTTGAATGGTCAATGTTTTGGTTAGCAAAGAACCTTTTCCATAAGATATTTAGCGCCAGCTTAGCTTCAGTGCTTTTATCCTTTGCATGCTTGCCAAAGTTTAAGTTCGATGTACATAAGACTCCAAGGTACTTGAATTCACGTACTATGTCAATCTGTTGGTTATTGAGCCGCCACTTTTCCTCAGGTAGCCTCACCCTTCTATGTCGACTCTCAAAAATCATAACTTTGGTTTTTTGGACATTGATATGGAGATCCCAAGTTTTACAGTATTCATCCAGACGACTAATTTGGAGTTGAAGAGTAAAGGGGTTGTCAGCTATATTAGCTAGACCAGAATTCCTTAGAGTTTTTACTATGTTGTACCTGTACGGCCAGATTTTTAAGGTATTTTACTTTCTTGGCAGAGCATAATTGTTTGAATTCCTTGTTGGCACTAAGATACAAATTTTTGAAGGAATTGATGTTTGTCACTCTGAATAGCTTTAAATATTTAAACGATAGTTTACGAAGCCTTGCACACTCCTTATCGAACCATTTACATTTAGGTGTGAAAGTTATGTAATTATTGTTTGCATCTGGTGCCGAGGCATAAATTATTCTCACAATATTTTTCTTGCTTGTTGACTGTAGCGGAAGGAAGTTACATTGGTAATCTAGATTTATTTTGTAACGAGATGGTTTACTTTGAATCCATTTAAGTTTTCGTATAGAATCCAAGTTCCTCTGTTCGGTTTCTTCCATGAAGCGAGCTTTAATCATAAGTGGGCAGAAAATCCAGCCATAAGCACCTCGAAATCATCGACTACATTGAACCACTCTCCAGATATGGCACAAAAGTCAATTACTGATTGTCCTTTACCGCTAATGAACGTAAAATTACCGCCTATGTCTCCATTCGCCACTCCATTTAGCACAAAAAATCCGAAATCTTCAAAAAATTCGGTCAGTAGTTTACCATTTCTGTTAAGAGTTATATCTTTTGAATTTCTGTTGGAATCGAAATTCAGCAGAGTTTGTGACATATGAGCAGGATGATTCTGATAAATACCAATCCGAGCGTTAAGATCGCCAATAATCAAAGTATTTTCCAAAGAAGAATTGGTCATAAAACTATACAAATTATCAAAATCATTCTGCATGAATGGCTGTTTTAACAAGCAAAATTGCCGTATATGGGACGACACCAACTCACTCGAGGTTCACCAGGTGATAATGCATCCTCAAAAAGTTACCGTTTGGTGTGGATTTTGGTTCGGCGGCGTAATTGGTCCGTAGTTATTTGAAAACGACGTTAGTGAGGCGGTCACCGTCAACAGCGAGCGCTACATAACGATGTTAACTAATTTCTTCCGGCCCAAATTGAACCATATGGACCTAGACGATATTCATTCCAGCAGGACATCGTTACGTGCCACACAGCAAACGCTACGATTGACATTTTGCACGAAATATTTGAGGGTAAGGTTATCTCTCGCAGGGGTGATGTGAATTGCTAGAACTTTTCCTGTGGGGTTTCTTGAAGACTATCATAACGTAGAAAAATGTATTACTGATGTGCAAAAGGATGCTGAAAGAACTATTTTAAAATCGAGAGGAAACCTGTCGAAACAGAAAATTGTTTTTGAAAAAAGAGAAGCTCCATAAAATGATGGAGTTATTTGCTGTCTTAATAACGAACTGAGAAAGGAATGTGTGAATTAAGTAGATTCCAAAAGCACTGATAATGGAAATCAGCTTAGCTTGTAAAGGGACACCAGACACAAAATTTGCCAGTAAAATCTCAAGAAAGTAAATGGATCGGAAACCCGAAACAAAAAGCTGATCTGTCCGCTGAACATGTCGCGAATGTCTGTAAGCCAGTTTGTGTAAAGTTTTTGAAAAAAAGAACCAGTTCCAAACTCAAAATTTGGGTAAAGGGCAACGTTTAAAGTAAAATTTTTCAATACATACTTTGAGATTTATATTATTTTGTTTCTTACGAATCGTTGTTAATTCTTAATTAAAAACTGACAACTAGATGATATTATATTTTCTAGTTTTTCGAGAAAATGTTTTCAAACTTCAGTGTTTTTACGTTGTTTTAACTATCCATAGGAAGTTATTGTAATCGGTCCGATTTATCGAATGGAAAATGTTGACATTTCTCGTAGTTTCAAAATCCCTAAAATCTAAATAAAAAGATTTTTAGAGAGATGTCTGTGTGTGTGTATGTACGTATGTTTGTGCGTTCTGGAAGTTTTTTTTTGACGTTCATATCTCTAAAACTAGTATAGATGTCGTATTTAAAATTTGTTATTCAGATCATAACACAGAAAGATGCAGAAAGGACTCTCAAAAAAAATAATTGGGAGTATTTTAAACATAGCAATTTAAAAAAAAAGTGAAAATTCTGGCTAACCCAAAATATCTCACGAACCAATAATGAAAGCGAATTGAATTAAATTTTATGTTATATAATTTGACGTGAATCTAAACTAATATAATTTTGAAAAAAATTAAATTTAGTTTGTTTTTATAAAGCAAACAATAATACTCACCTCGAATATCTTACGAACAAGACATGATTTTATCTCCAAAATAATTGTATGCAACGAAGAATTACGTTTTTGACATCTTTTAAGATTTTTAGAAAATTTGAATTGACGGCGTTTTACAAAGTATAAAAGTTTTTAAAAATTGCTTTTCGACTTAAATATCTTTTTTAAAATTAAAATTAAAGACATTGGCATTGCAATAATTTCATCTCATACAAAATATATTTTTCAATATTCAGTAAAATTTTGAAAAAAAATTAAAAGTTTTTTTTACTAAAACTTGGAAAAAATGATTTTTGACTCAAATATCTTTTCAAAAATTAAAAGTTTTCACTTAAAACTAATTTTTCTTTTTGATATTTAGTAAAATTTTTACAGTCAGTTTTTTCATAAATAGTACACAAAATTGGTAAAAATTCATGTCCGATTCTCGATATCTCGTGAATGAATGATGCTATTATATTCACTATTATATTCATTCTGTGCTAAATTTTCTTAAAAAATTCCGATCAGTATTTGTTTATATAAACAATTAAAACTTTCAAGAAATGCTACTAAAATTGGTAAACATAGGTTTTCGGTTAAAAATCTCGTTAGCAAAAATTGATTTTGAAGTCGAACTGTTTTATCGTATATATTTTAAAGTATTTTTTTACAAAAAATTAAATGACAACTTTTTTAACAAAACACAGAAACCTATAGAAACAACAACAAATTGCTAGAAATAGTTTTCGACTCAAGTATTAGGAGAACAAAGAAATGTATTGATTTAAAATTAACTCACACAAAATATTGTTATGAATATTTTTCTAAAATTTGATGCAAGACAAATCGACAGACGAGATGTGAAGTTATCAGTGTGGGTCGCATCCTCGCCTCTTTTTTGTTTTGTAGGTTTCGGTTTTTTTGTAAATAAAAGTTTTAATTTAAATTTTCTAAAAAAATAACGTTAAATCCACAAAAAAAAATTTTCATATGATAAAATAAGTTTGATTTCAATATATTTTCTTATTCCGAAAAGTTGAAAAGCTATTTTTTAAAATATTTGTTATGTAATGAAATAATATTGAAGTCAAAACCTTTATTCATTCTAGAGGTATGCTAGTCGAACATCGTTTTATGAAAAAACATAAAATTTGATTTCTGTAAATATTTTACTTAAAACAATTATTTTTCATAAGAAAAAATTATTTTGAATCTAATATATTTAATTTTTGGTAAAATATTCGTGTCAAATGTCAATTTTTATCAACTTTTATACCTTTTGTCACTTTGATTTTTATAAAAATGTTACCAGAAGTGAAAAAACATTATTCTTTGGTTCAATTAATTATTTTGGATGAATTAGTGTTTATAAAAAAATTCAAGGTGTCAATTAGTTTTTGTCAGTTATTTTGATTTATAAAAACCCGTTTCTTGATTTTTTCGTCACAATGTACAATATAAAATTTGATTGAAATCGCAAGCATTATTAGTTCTAGAGATATTTGAGATCAACTAAATTTATCAAAACTGCTTCATTAAAAATACCTCCAGCTCAATATTTTTCAAATTCCTTTCAAACATTTGTCGATGTTATTTTCTGTAAATAATTTTTTAAGTCGATATCTTTGATGATTCTTAAGACACATGCCCGTTGAAAAAAGATATATCGAACGTTCGGACATTTGAACATGCATACCTACGTACAAGTGCACATACAGAGATTTCTCTAAAAAACCTTTTCCTTAGATTCTAGTGATCTTGAAACTTCGAGAAATATCAAAATTTTGACAAATCGGAACGTTTACAATAACTTTCTATTTGAAGTTACTTTAAAATAGTGTTCTTCTGTCACTAAAAATATGTCACAAGGTATAGAACCGAAAATATCCCATTTCGACTTCGATTTTTTGGAGATTTATGTTTATTTGAAAACACAAACTAATGTGACGTGGTATCATTTTTGTGACAAAAAAGGTTTTCAATTTTCAAAATTTCAGTAGATACGTTCTGCTTATTAATTGTATAACTGCCCAATACCACAACACCTTTGCATAATTTCTCAGTTAAACCATACTTAATTTTCTAACAAAGTACAGAGATGAGTAAAGTTATTTTTATTAGAAATAATATTTAGCTTCTCAATTCCCATGAAACCTGTAGTCTAACTTTCCCCAATGGATTATGCTGTTATTTCTAAAAATCACCCATTGTTATATAAAATGCAACTCAAATGTACCTACCTATAGTCGAGTCGTATACTTACCTACATACCTGTCCTTCGCCCTGCTCTGCTCTGTCCCTTCTTCAATTCATTCACTGCATTATTCGCTCACTCATTTTAAATATAAAATTGATGCTCTTCGTTACCATCAGCTTGCATTTTAATTCTCCACCACATCCGCAGGTCCTGGCACAATTATTCATCTCGCGAGACATAATGGACCACTAAACGTTTTCCATTAACGCTGTAATTATGCTAATCCCAGGATAATTATCCTGTTGAAGTATATTTAAGCATTTTTCTATCTCTTCCGTCACTGTTTCCTATACCTTCATTTATATTATAAAAGGACCATAGAACAATCTTTCTAAGGCGTTTTGTGATGATGCTTGAGCCGAACTATAATATACCAGCAAGCACAATAGTTCCCTGCTGCTTAGCGCTCACCTTAACATCGGACTTTCTATGTGGAACCTGGCAAACCACTTCAGCAACTTCATGCTGGCTTGTGAAAGTCTATTCTCTTCTTAAATTAAATAGAAATTACTTTGGCATGATGAACTGCTAAGGGAATATAATCATAATTCTGTGTGCGTATATAATGTGACCCAGCTTCCCAGCAGGGATCAAAACCAGAACCAGAACCATAACCAGACCTCCTCCTACGCTCCGGGCCAACTACATCCATCATATAATGCTTGGCAATACCTTTTATGGAGTCATCTTTACTGACTTCTATATAGGATTTTACGCCTTTGCTTTTAATTAGTTTCATATGACAATGCTGGACCAAAAGGCTCTTTGGGCACTTAATGGAATGGGTTGAGCATGGGAAAGAACCAATTGAATGGATCCTTGAACTTGCAACCCTTTTTTTATATAGAGCTCAAGCTCGATGAAAATTGTTCTGGCATTTTTTCATGTTAAATGAAAATGGTAAATTCACGCCTGCTTGACTGCGAGTCCTTTTTTGAATTTGTATTGGTTTATACATACGAGTACTTTAATACACGTATGTGAGTATGTATGTATCTTAGGAGTGAGTATGTGTATGAGTATACTGCAGCAATGAGGTCAGGAAAAAATTATATACATATGTAGGTATCTTCAAGGAGAATTAAACTGAGGAAATATTAAAGGGAAGGGGGAGTGAATTGAGGAATGGTCTTGAAAATGCTGAGCTTCAAAAATTGATTAATTTAAAATTAACGACCCTTGACACGGTCTTTGGGTTAAATTATATACAAAAATATGTAAATAAGGACTATGAATGTGTCCTTGTGACTATACTATATTCAGAGCAGACTTGTGTGGACATAAGGCCACAATATGTGGTCAGGCATCATTAATTGCTTATTGTTCAAAGGAGTTTCCAAGGATATGCGCATTTATAGCCATCATACGATACATACCTACATAATGTAGATTGATGTAAATTATTATGAAGAACAGTTTTTGTGGTAGTTGTATTTAGAATTGAATCTATGTGTCATAGTTTTACATGCCGATTTAGCTTTAACATTGGTTATCTGAAAATATGATTGGAGGTAGTTATCCGAGAAAATATGCAAAAAGGACTAAAATGTTAAGGTATTATCCAGAAATACACAGAAAAGAGGTCCTAGAGAAAATAAAAAATGTTTATTGAAATCCGGAAGTTTAAAATAATGATAATTCAAGTGTGTACCTTTACGTATCCAATATTACAATATTCAAATGGTAGACATGTTTATTCAAGAGGACACAAGTGTACACAGGTTTTTCTCAAAACCCACCTCTGTCTATCAACTGCTACTTTCACCTCCCCGAGGTGAACATCGGGTGCCTAGTACCTCAACTGGAGATTGTGTTCGAACCCCAGTGGAAGTTCTTGGGGGTATCAAACAAGAGAGGGGGGAGACGTGTTTCAACTAAGGCACCTCTCCTTATATCCAGACGGCAGCGGAGGAATTCCTGAGATGGAATCATTGGTGGCGTCTACAGTTTCAGTTAGGTTGAACTACTAAGTGAACACTTCAAAGAGCTTCTACGGATATTCGGATCCCAGGGTTGTTAGGTGTGGATAATCCTTCTCCCCCGTTCTTACAGTTATACTAAGGCTCTGGCACTCCAGGTTGGCGGTTGTGCTGTCGGGAAGCACTAACAAGACTCGGACACAGACGGATTTACTGATAACGAACCAAACAAACGAAGTAAGGACAACGAACTTCAGATCTGTACGAAGAACTTTAGGGCCTTTGATAGACCACATGCAGCCGAGCAGGTACAGGAAGCCTTAAACTGATACGGATATCCCAAGCCAAAACACGAACAAAAGAGGAGAAATTAATATCTAATTATAAGATGGAAAAAAAGAGAATGAGAAACGCGCAATCGAGAAGATAGAGGGATGTCATAACATGAATGAGGTTTTGTAAATTTTACCAAAAGGTAAAAAATAACTTTCCAAAGATACCAGCTGCCAACCGAAGCCTGTAAAGACGATCTTCGTAGTAGAGCCGCAATTTATGCTGAGAACATGGAAAGACCATTTTTCTAAATTATTTAACGGCGACGACGAATCGAATTCCGCTGTACGTAAGGGAGAACCTAGGCGAAGCAGAACAACGATTCCACCTAACCGCCATCGATAAAGTGAAGATAGCTAAATCGAAACTGAAGTCCAACAAATCTGCAAAAGCACGCCCGATGAGTGGAATCTCAGCATAGTTTGCCCAATACACAAGAAAGGAGAATCGCTGAATTGCATTAACTATAGAGGCATTAGTCTCCTGAACATTGCATTAGTCTCCTGAACATTGCATATATGCCGTATTATATGAACACTTCTGAAGGCGTTCGTCAACAACCTGATAGGTCCATATCAGTGTGGCTTTAAACCTATAAAGTCCACCATTGACAAAATATTCACATTACGGCTGATCTTTGAAAAAAACAAAGGAACTTCAAATCGATACCCAACATCTTTTTATCGATTTTTAAGCCACGTATGACAGCATCTAGCTTTAACATCCCTGTCAAATTTATATGTTTGTGCAGAGAATAACGATGGAGAATGAGCGCTGCTATATCAAGATCTCACTGATGCTTTTGATGTGAAAAACAAGGCCATGTACTATCCTGCGACTTCTTCAACATCGTTCTGGAAAGAATTGTGCAAAAGTCAACCGTCAACAGTAGAAGCACAATCTTTCAAAGGTCCGTCCAATTACTCGAAAATATCGATGGTATCAACATAATTGGAAGATCAAAGCGTAATGTCAGTGGTGCGTTTTTAAGCTTTGCGACAAAAGTGGAGAAGATAGGTTTAGTGGTCAATGAGGGCAAGACGTCTTTGAAAAAACGTCACCATGGACAGCTATAACTTTGAGGTAGTTAAGGACTTTGTCTACCTAGATACCGCTATAAATTCAGAAAACGACAATAGCGCTGAATTATAAAACGAAGAATAACTCTTGCAAATCGCTGCTTCTTTTTACTAAGAAGGCAATTGAGTAATAAAGTACTCTCTCGAGCATCTAAAGTCTGGCTCATCATCCGGTTCTCATTTATGCCGCTGAGACTTGGACGATGTCAAAGAAAGATTAGAGCGTCTTCTTAGGATGCTTCAAGATATTTGGTCCCTTCTGAATAGATGAAAAGACGAACTGTACTAGCTGTACAGTGACACTGACCTGGAAAAAAGAATAAAATTCCAACGACTTAGATGGCTGGGTCATGTAGATCGAATGGACACTCACGCTCCAGCCGGCAAGGTCTTCGAAGAACACCTCAGGTGGGTCACGATATACCTCAACCGAATCGGCTATATAGCAACCGAGACGTATATTGGGTGAGGCCCAGGTCCATCCTGGAGTGTAGCGCCACCTTAAGTAGGTTAATAAGTATTGAAATAATTTACATACACTAAAATAATTACACTATAGGTACTAAATTTGGGGCTGCGATTAGAAATTTTGAACTTTTTAGTGGGAAAGTCTTAAAGACGAACAATCCAAAAACAATTCAAGCAACATGAAAAGTATCATATTAAAATGTTGATAGGTAAGTTTTTCATTATTTTCTAATAAAAACCATTGTTCGCTGGGTAGGGAAATGTTCTCTTAAGCTCTTAATCTATAAAACCGATTTCAAGTACAGAAAATATCTGAACTATAAGAGTGGAAGTATTTCTATATTAAATGAAGTGTTTTATTCCTCATATTTCCCTTGTGTTCAGCTTTACAATAATAAAGCTATTGGTTTAAATTAATGTACATACACTGCGTGTCACATGGATAGGGACAAGCTTTTTTCGCTTTTTATTTGTCGATATTTCTTAAAACCTTAAGTTTTTTTTAAAAACCTAAATGTGGAATGAATAAGGTATGCATTAAGTTATTTAACATTTTTGGATTAAGTTGATATACACAAGTTTAATGATGGTTTTTCCAAAGGTCATTAAAAGTACATGTTTTTTTGTGTCACATGGATAGGGACAAGATCTAAATTTACCTTTAAGACCCTTTAAAGGAAAGAAAATAACAAAACATCTTATGGTTTAGGTAAAGGCTGGTTTTATTGAATGGATTAAATGCTGCCTCCTGATTTCTGAATTATTTCAAGTAACCTGTGACATTGATGTCAGATAATTGAGCGAAATTTGGGTCCAGGAACGTTTTATAGCTTCAATAATCTCTTCGGTTTTTTGGTATTGTCGTCCTCCTTCGTAGACTTTTCTTGAAAGCCATCCTCATACGTTTTCCATGATGTTCAGGTCTGGAGAATATGGGGGCCATGGTAAAAGATTCACATTTTGCACCTGAATCCAGGCTTTTGTTGTTCGTGAGGTATGAATTGGTGCATTATCTTGTTCGAAAGTCCATCGTTGTCTACCAAATAATTGAGAAAACTGCGTAAAAGCGATTTGTAAGTTATTGCCGTCATTTAAGAGCTTTGAAAATCCAGCTCCACTGTCCCGTAATAGGTGATTGCTCCCCATTCCATTAGACCGCCTCCTTTGCTGTGCCGTTTTCAAGGTAGATTTCTTTCTTTCTTAAATCATGAAAATAGCAGCTATATCCATCAGGTCCGTCCAAATTTTTTTCTTCATCGGAAAGGGAGACGGTATGTGAAGCTCGATTCCTTCTACGATTGATCCAGTCGATCTACTAGCATTTGCCCCAGCCTCTGCCTCTGCCTTGATTTTACTAATGGAAGTTTAAATCTCACTATCACCCGCTTTTTCTAATAAGATGTGGTTTTTTCCATACCTCTCTGGATCCTTGAGGTAGAAGTATACAACATTTGAACTTCTTCTAATTTTGCTGGCTATAACGGATGGTTTTGCCGAGATACCGAATTTGGCATATTTCCGACTTGGTAAAGCCCTTACCTTTACCCATACTTCTTGATTCTATCAAATTAATACTCGTACTTAGCTCCCAAACAATCAGAGTATCCTTTTATCTGATTTAAAACACGCTAATAGGTAAACTTAGATCTTGTCCCTATTAATGTGACACTGAGTGTATATTTATTGGATCACAGACAACGATTGTTTGTGTTTCTATATTCAACTTTCAACCATCATCATAAAGTTTCGTGGTCATAATTCTTATTGGCCTGCTATTGTACTTACATACAAAATAAAAATGGACTATGGTGTTTTTTTTACGTATTTTAAATTATCTTTCACCATAACAAAACAAAAATTATAATTATCAAGGCCACTTTTTATGGCTATTTCCTCTCAACTCCTCTCAATTCCTGTCAACACTTCAACCTTGCGGCAATATAATTTTTATCATTTTTATTTGAATTTTCCGAATTTACATAAAAATTGCAAATATATAAAAATAAAAAACGAAAACAGACTAAAACTTCATTCAAGAAATCAGTACTCAAATCACATTCCATGGTGAAAAGAATTTTTTCTTTTGAATTTTAAGGAGTGATGAAGACTGCAAAAGTTTCATTTTCGCTCAACCTCCCAACAGCGGCGGATCCAGAGGGGGGTCGTAGGGGTCATGGCTCATATGAGCCATAAAGCTTATACAGTTAAGTTGTATAATTAAAGATATCATCTAAAGATTTGTTAGTAATTTAACGACACTTACCAAAAAGTGGTTTCTGTCAAAAACAATTTTAATTTTTGTTTTCACGCAATTTAGAATTTGGAAAAACTTTGGTAACGCTTTAAATTATTTTCATAAAATTAGTTTTTAAGAAAAAGAGCAAATATTCAGGTTCAGGTTCTTAAGAAAAAACCTTGAATAATAGATCGTTTTTGATATTAAAATGCCTTTAAATTCCTGAAACTTGCCTTTAATTCCATCTTATTTTTTTGACGCACATAAATAGTGCACATTGAACTGATTTTTACTTGTGACATATAGAAACTATATGGCAAGTATTGCATTCGTAAAAAAATTCCAACTCGAGCTTTTAATGAAACATGACATTACAATGGTAGAAAAGTCGAAAAAAGTGGGTCCTCCCATTCCGTCCTTCTGTCTGCCTTGTGTCGATTGAGTTCAAGCTGGGATTTTAGAGCTTTGAGCCGATGAGCGTAAGATTTTTTTTTTCATTTTTTTAATACGAACAAAAAACATACACATTTTTTGGTTAAAATAGAAAATTCGAATTTTTTCAAAAATTAACCGATACACTTTTTCAAAATTTTCTAATTTGTTTCTTAATTTGGCTTCTTTCTACAAGAAAAACATATTTCGATATTCATTCAGAAGAGCACCCTAATTTTGTTTTTAAGTTTCCTCAAGAATGTAATTTTTTTTTTTAAATATACCTATTGCTTTTTTGTTAAAACTCAATATCTCAGAAAGGGGTCACCATGTTAAATGTATATTAATAAACACTAAACAACTGCATACCAAAAATATTTTTAAGACAAAATTTAAAAATGTTATATATATAAAAATTATTTAAAAAACAACCGCACTATAGATTTTCAAAAAAAAAAAACAAAGTTAATCTAGGTTTTTTTGAGAATTAAGATGGCATTTAATTTTTTATGAAAAAATTATTTTGCAGATGCATTTTTAAATCTTAAAATATAATAAATATTTTTTAACAGACTTTTTGGAAGATATTAGCAAGTTCTAGCGACTAAGTCGTGCATTTTATTTCTTTTATTTTCTGTTGAATACAAAAACTTTTAAGATCTTAAAAAAATCTACTTTTTGAAATGAACTTGCTTTCGATACTCTAGAACTGAGATTTAAACACGAATTTCAATAATACAAATTGAAAATCATAATGAACGTTTTATATCTACATATATTGCTATAAAAGCTTTGAATCTCTTGAGATTTGAAGTGAAAAGAGGTTCTGAAACGTGTAATTTGTGATTGCCACACAAAAGATTCTTCCCGACTTATTTGTTTACCTTAATTTGTTTTTATTTATTTTTTAGAGAAATTATGTACTTAAAATCTTAAATGTACCTTTTTCCTTAAATTCAAGAACCAAACACTTTTCTCTCTACAATTGATACCGATATTAATAATAGACTCCCGAAAATTGAGTTCGAAAAAACTACGTCAAAAAAAGCCGGAAAATTCTTTTTGTAGCGTTCTTCACATTAATAGAAATTGAAACAACGAAAGTATATACTAATTTTGGAAAAATCTACATTTCAAAACAATTTCTGAGTGCAAATGCACCAAAAACCCTATAAACTATTGTATTTTAACTCTTAAATGTAGCATAAATAAAAAACTGTATATTGGATCTTTCATACGTCACCCAAATTAAATTTTAAGAATATTTTTTGCTTGAAAACAGTGTTCTAAATAATCTCACAACTAAATTTGTCTCTTTACTCCTTGAAATATGTAAATGTAATTTTAAGATACATACTGTGTTATTTAAATTTTGTCATCCTCCTTTAGACAACATTAAAGAACATTTTTAAGCGGTGCTCAAAGACTCATTTTTATGGTAAGTATGTGACCCCCCCTTGATTGAAAGTCTAGATCCGCCCTTGCCTCTCAATGTTCTTTAATATAAGTTATCACCATCACCAATATAGTTTCTTTTTTTATTTAATTTTTCTTTGAAAAGAAATGGAAATAAAAATTAATACCAAAGTGCTAAGAGTAAAAAAATATATCATTTTCGTCTTAAAAAAAAAGGATAGATAAAAATGATAAAAAAAATTTTAAAGAATGAAAAAAGCACCACCAAGATAAATCCCAATAAAAAATAGTACAATGAGAATGAAAGAAGTTACCTCATTGCGAAGAACGTTACGGCGCAGTTGGTCTATTAATTTTGAAAAGGAAAAGAAAACAGCGAATTTATGATCAGGATTTTTCATCATTTCATCATCTACCTTAAACACTACACAAGTTGCATTCCTATAGATATTCTTTTTTCTTTCTGTCATGTCGGTTCACTTTTCGTTTATTTAGTTTTGTATTTTCTTCTCAAAAATATTTTGCTGGTCATTTGTTTTGTCAAGGTTGTTTTTAAGTACAGATGATACGAAACCTCTTTAAGAACAATGGCACAAAATTTGCTACATTTAAATAAGTTTTAAATGAGCTCTTAAATAGGATTGGGCTCTAAGGTGTTTTTTCGAAATTCGTCTTTTTGTCAGTGACAGCTGAATTATGCTCAGATAACTACTTTATAATAATAAACTTCCCATAGGAAGTTATTGTAATCGGTCCGATTTGTCGAATTGAAAATTTTGACATTTCTCGACGTTTCAAGGTCCCTAGAGTCGAAATAAAAGATTTTTAGAGAAGGTGTTTTCGTCGTCCATAGCTCAAGACCCAGTGGAGCTATCGAATCGACTTCAAATAAATTTTGTTACACAGACAATAATGCAGAAAGATGCAGAAAGGGCTTTTAAAAAGTGAGTGTGTGTTTTTTACTATAGCCATTTGAAAAAAAGGTGAACATTTTGGTTAACCCTAAATATCTCACGAACCAATAACTCTAAAGACTTGAATTAAATTTTATATTATATATTATAACGCGATATCAAACAAATATATTTTTGGAAATAATTCCAATTAACTTTTTTTTTTTATAAATCAAAAAAACTAAAAAAAAAATATTTGTCACCTCGAAAATTTTATGAACAAAAAATGATTTTATCTCCAAAACAATTTTTTGCAACGAAGAATAACGTTTTCAACATATGGTAAAATATTGTGAAAAATCGAATGGACATTTTTCTTACTAAAAATAAAAACCTATGAAAACAAAACTAAAACATGGTCAAAATTTATTTTCGGCTCAAATATCTTTTCAAAATTAAAAAATATTGTCTTCAAACTTATTTTATCTCACAGAAAATATTGTTTTCGACATTGAGTAAATCTTAATATACATAATTCTTCTGTGAGTGTGTTTGTCACTGAACTTCTCTTAAACGACTGGACCGATTTTGATGAAATTTTTTGTGTGTGTTCAAGGGGATCTGAGAATGGTTTAGATTCACAATTTTGTCCGCTAGGTACACCTGTTATGCTTTTAAGAAATTTAAGCCCTCCCAATATGTGTAATGGTACAAGACTATTGATCAAAGAATTAAGAGATAATGTGATTGTAGCAACTATCATTACAGGTCCCGTGGCTGGTCAGCTCGCACATGTTCTGCGGATTCCAATGATACCAACTGATTTGCCCATATCTTTTAAAAGGTTACAGTTCTCTTTAAAAATATCCTTTGCCCTTACAATAAATAAATCCCAGGGACAAACTTTTTCCATAGTTGGTATCGACTTCAGGAAAGAGTGCTTTTCCTACGGGAAATTGTATGTGGCACTTTCTCGAGTAGGATCTCCTGAAAATTAATACATTTTGTTGCCACCTAGAAATACCACAGCCAACGTAGGGTACAGGGAGGCTTTAAGATAAGCATACAATTTTTTCTAATTTAGTGATTCGTGGTCGTTTTAATTAGCATGCTTATAACTTAAATATCTGTACCTAATTTTGTCTATCCGTGCGAAACCGGGACGGGCCGCTAGTTTTTTATAAAAATCCAAGAGCTGAAAGTAATTTGATGCTAGCGCTCTCAAAAAATTGTTAACAATAGTTTTTAATTTATTGTCAACATTTATAAATAAATAAATAAAATATAAAAATCCAGCTGTCAGTTTTTTCATACAAAATTAAAATATACAAAAAATAGTATGCAAATTTGGTAAAAATTGTGTTCGGTTTCCGATATCTCCGCGAATAATAGAAGATATGGACTTCAATTAATTTCATTGATCCATTTGTATTTTTTGTTTATGTAAGAAATAAAAACTTTTAAGAAATGCTACTAAAATCTCGTTAACAAAAATTGCTGTTGAAATCAAACTGTTTCATCATATGCAAAATATTGTTGGTAATTTTTAGTTAATTTTTTGAAAAATTCAATGAAAACTTTTTTTAAAGAACAAGAAAACCTACAAACCTTTTAAGCAAGACAAATTGGCAGACGGGATGGGAAGTTATCAGTGTGGTCGCTTCCCAGCCTCTTTTTTGTCCTGTCTTTGAACGTTTTAAATAGAGAAGAATCGAATTATGGTTAAGTGATAGTGATACAGATGCATAAGAAAATGTTTGAATGGTCAAAAAAAGAAGATATTTCAGAGACACCTCTAAACCCTTAGAACTGGAAAATAAGCATATGTTAAATTAATTTTCTTACAAACCTGGTCAGGTGGGCGGTATTGAGCTGTTTGGCATTATCTTCTCCGTCGTCTTTGCGCCGTCAGTTTTCTTTATTTCAATAATATGGCTTGTATTTTAGTGAATTTGTGACAAGCCAAGCTTCCCCTTCTGAAGAATGTACCGCTTTTGGAAACTTTTTTTTATCTTCCGCCATCGTCTGTATTTAAAAAACTAAATTTCCAAAGCATCACATGGAATGAATTAAATTCTAAAGTCAAAAACTTCATATTTTTAAATTAGTCAAGTAGGCTAATTTTTAAAATTGAAAACTCGAGTTGAAATTTTAAAAAAGTGAAGAAAAACAAGTTTGAACTTCTATTTCAAAACTTAAGTTTGTAGCAATTCATAAGTTTGCCAACTTGCGAGCTCCCACCTAGTTAAGAAAGAATGAAGAAAATGGTTCTAAGAGTACTGATGTCATCAGCTATGACGGGACGCTAGTTATTGAGGTGGCAAAATTTATTTCAGAAGGGTTGTTGCGAAAGATAAAAAGCTCATCTTTTTCTATGCAATTCCAATTTTGCTCACGACCGCATTTTGTCTAAAATCATTAACAAATATAAGATCTACTAGTTAATTTTTTCGCTTGAACACAAATTTAAGATATGCAATAAACAAGACGAACCTTTGTTCTACACCGTTTGTTTGGTTTGTTCATGGGATTAATTACCAAATTTGACCACAGGAAGTCCATTTAAGAAACTAATAGAACAATTTGTGATACTGGACTGGGCTTAATAAGTTTCATATCTTGATATTTTTTTTTTGTTCGACAATAACTTTGAAAACAAAATTGTAATAGCTGGCCTAGGGACACTACAAAAAGTGACCGACCACCTTTTAATCTACACAAAGTTCAATCTTGGCACAGTAAAGAGTTGTGACATGTCAAAAGCAATAAAATCCATCATATTCGTTCCATGACTTGGATAATATAGTTCCTAGCCATCTATAGCTTTGCATTCGATTCCAATATCAAAAAGTTTTTTTATCCTGCAAAATACCTATACAATTATAATAATGAACATACGAATAACTATGCAAAGTTTGGCCTTAATTAACAGCTAGAGTACAGGCGATAGAGTAGCTTTACTTGAAACTTTGACAATGTAAATTTTGTGAACTGAATAATATTGGCCTAATGAGTTTGCACAGTCACCACACCACACCACTCGACTATACTGTGTCGTCTTGGTGTGTTGCTAAACAGGAGGACAGAGCTATTCAAGGCAATGCATTTAGGGAAGAACATTTACAAATTGGCAAACGACATCGGGATCTAAACGCTAAACCCAATATGTGCTAAAGGGCTATATGACCGAACATAATCTTTTACGGTTAGCCAGGCTATATGAGTGCTTCAAATAAGGATTGGGTGATATGCCAGCCAAGATTATTAATCTCAACCTATACAGGGTCATCTCTGTATATGTACGTCTATAGTACATAACATAGGTGCACACTATATTATATCCTTGCACTCGTTTAGGTACCTTTATACATACATACATACATAGATACTCGCAGGTATAACACGTAATGTGTTTTCGTTGAAAAGAAAAACGATCAACGAAATGGCGAAGTTTAGGGAGTGCAGAACTTTATGCTGCACCTTAGGGCAGCTCATATAATATCTATCTGGCCATTTTATCCAATGTTATAAGGTGAAATGTATCTCGGAGAGTATCTAAGCCATCATCAGAGGAGCAGGAGAGTCCTGGTTGAATTTTATCACTTTGACTGCATGTGCAGATTTCGACATTAGGCACACGTCCATAGAATATTATTATGCATTTCATATCTGTTCTCTGTGTCTGTACCTAGTTGAGCCTCTGCCTCATTCTCTTTTACTTATCCAGGTGCCTTTCAATAATTGTAGATAGATGGCAGCCAGAATATGTCATGGATGTCCCTTTTTGGACCCACAACCATCCAGAGCTACAACAACTAGGTACATATATGTACAATTGTACATATGTATATAAAGGGACGATAGGCATGCAAATGTGACTACGTATTACGAGTGGAAGTTGGTGCAGATTCAGGCAGCTCCAGCATCTAGATTCGAAAACCCCTAGAGAGTAAGAACAAATATACTCAGTGAGATATATAGACCTACCGGTCTCGTCTCGAATAGGAATTGGCTTAGTGGTAGATTTTGGCCATCATATTGGTTGGTCCGGACTGTTAGTGGGATATAGTGGTTGAGATAATCCGAGGACGAGATATAGTAAATTGCATTTGTGGTTGAACATAGAATTAAAGTGCTGACTATACTAAAGCAATGTCGGTCATTGCATTGCAAAACGAACGTCTAAACGGATAAAAGCTAAGATTTAAAGTTTCGTATATACTGTGGGTGTATCTATACGTAAATTTGACAAAGAAAGTTTGGATATAAGGAATTAAATTGAAGAAATTTTATATTGTATTAACTATATTAACAATTATTACGTTCATCTGTCAACACCTTCTAAACTCATATAAACTTTTGATATTTGGCAAAAAGTATAAAACAATATTATGATTGGTCTCAAATTATGATTCGAAAAGAGGATGGGATGCGACCCACACTGATAACTTCCCATCCCGTCTGTCGAATTGTCTTGCTTAAAAGTTTGTAGGTTTTTGTGTTGGGTTCAAAAAGTTGTCAGTTGAATTATTCTTAAAAATTTCAAAATAACCAACAATATTTTTCATATAAAGAAATAGTTTAGTTTCAAAATCTAGTTTTTTTTTAATAGATTTTTAGTCGAAAACAAATTTTTACCAATTTTAGTAGAAACACTTTTTTTTTTTAAATTTATTTCTTATATAAACAAATACAAATTGGATGAATGAAATTAATTTGAGAGATATCGAGAGCCGAACATCAGGTTTTACCAAATTTGCGTACTATTTTTTGTAGATTTTATTTTTTTATGAAAAAACGGACTGTTGGATTTTTATAAAAAATTACTGAATATGGAAAACAATATTTTCTGTGAAATAAAATAGGTTTGAAGCCAATATTTTTAATTTTTGAAAAGTCGAAAGTAAATTTTTACCAAGTTTAAGTATTTTTTTTTAGGTTTTTATTTTTTGTAAAAAAAACTGTTAATTCGATTTTTCTCAAAATTTTATCGAATGTTGAAAACAATATTTCTTAAAAGATAAAATAAGTTTGAAGCCAATATCTCAAAAGTTTTTAAAAAGATATTTACGTCTAAAAACAATTTTTACCAACTTTTGTTAAATTTTTTTAGGTTTTTAATTTTTTGTAAAAAAAATATCAATTCGATTTTTTTCAAAATTTTACTGAATGTTAACAACAATATTTTTTGGAAGATAAAAGTAGTATCAATCTATTATCTCAATGTTTTGAAAAGATATTTGAGTCGAAAATCAATGTTTACCAACTTTTAGTAATGTTTTATTTTTTGTTAAAAAACTGTCAATTTGATTTTTCTCAAAATTTTACTGAATGTTGACAACAATATTTTTTGAAAGATAAAAGTAGTTTAAAGCCAATATCTCAAATTTTTGAAAAGATATTTGAGTCAAAAATCAATTTTTACCAAATTTGAGTAATTTTTTTTTAGGCTTTTATTTTTTATAAAAAAAAAACTTTCAATTTGAGTTTTCTCAAAATTTTACCAGATGTCAAAAACATTACTTTTCGTTGCACAAAATTGTTTTGGAGATGAAATCATATTTTATTCGTAAAATTTTCGATGTGACAAATTTTTTTGTCAGTTTTTTTGATTTATAAAAAAACCGTTAATAGCATTTTTTTCCAAAAATGTATTTGTTTGGTATCACGTTACAATATGTAATATAAAATTTAATTCAAGTCTCTAGCGTCATTGGTTCGTGAGATATATAGGGTTATCCAAAATGTTCACCTTTTTTTAAAGTGCTATGGGAAAAAAACCACCCAAGCAATTTTCTTGAGAACCCTTTCTGCATCTTTTTGCCTTATTATCTGTATAACAACATTTATTTGAAGTCTATATCTTCTGGTTCTTGAGCTATGGACGACGAAAAAAACGTCGCGAACGTACAGACGTACGAACGTACGTACGTACACATGCACGCACAGAAATCTCTTTAAAAATCTTTTATTTCGACTCTAGGGACCTTGGAACGTAGAGAAATGTCAAAATTTTCAATTCGACAAATCGGACCCATTACAATAACTTCCTATGGGAAGTTAAAAATAGGTGACCTATGTAAGGGTTTGAACCCAGACCACGGGTACTACAATAGTTTTCATTGCAAAACTGATATTGATAAATATTTGGGTGAGCCCTATAAGAAAGAACTTGGTTAAATATCTCCGCTTAGTAAGTATTACTTTTGTAAATACCAAATAGAAATCCGAATCTTTAACATACGCTCCTTCGTGACGTGTAAGATATTTTTAGTTATTTTCTTAAATTATTTCTTCTTTATGAAATAAATAAAGTACCGCACTATTATAGAAGGTGTTAACTTCATTGGTTTAAAAACACCGATAATACAACCAGCCATATTATTTCCGGTTAAAAATAATATAAGCGTTAGTACAAGTACTAGACGTAGTAGTAGTCGTTAAGAAGCGCTGCTTGATAAGGAAAAAGGTCGCCATTGCTGCTTGTACTAAACTAAACAAAAAATTAGTTTGGGGGTACTCACATGATGAGCCTAATTCAATGAATTGGAAACAAGATGTCTCTGGTGATGTAATAAAAAATTCTAACAACAAGAAATTTTTGTTTTTTATATTTGTTTTTTAAATAGTGACTTATTTAATTAAAATGCTTATTACTTTTGAACAAAAACTAGCTTTGTGATATTTTATACTTTTTTAAAAAACTAAAGCAAGTTTTTAAAAACGATAACCAGTATTGTGTAATAAAACAATAAAACTGTTTTAAAGTTCGATGTACACAATTATGTTTGATAAGAATATGATTTTAACTATTAATATTTTGCAAAATAGTGCCGAAATTGAAATTTTCAAATGCAAAAATATTGAAAAATATACAGAATTGTAAAATATTAACATATTATAGTTAAAACAAAAATCATTTAGACAGGGTGATTGAAAAACCGACTAAAAGTAGGTGTTTTTGAAAATTTCATTAAACAACCGTTACTCGAAGACCGTTGGGATGCGGTATAGACAAGTAACCAAATTCTGTTCAGCGACGCTAGAGCCTGAAAGGATCAGGTCATTGATTTTCATCTCAGAGAGTTCATAAAGATCTTTAAGGAATGCCCTTCTGAAGCTTGACATTCTAGAAGTGGCTAGAGTAGAACATTTACAGAGAAAGTAAATTACAGCTTCATATTTATGTTGGCCTCCGCAGTTACGACAGTGAGTATTGTGAGGTATACCCAACTTTGCTGCACACTCTCCTATTGGTCAGTGTCATGTACATATTGCAGTGAACCTGGCTATATCATGCCTTTGTCTGCATACAAGTTGGATAGAACGGTTTTTGTTAAAGGTAGGTTAATCTTCTTGGATATAATACAGCTCTAAGAGGAATATTTGCCTTTCAGCAAGTTAGATATGAAGGGTCGTTCATTGTCGGGTCAACTCATCAGCCAGTTTTGACCAGTTCTCTACAAGTCCATGGGAGAAGCATGGTGTTTGCCCTTGCTCCTTATTAATTGTCATTGCGAAATTAACTGTAATAAGGAATTTAAACCTTTCCCATTGTAATTAGTGAGACTCGACGATTAGATAAGATATTAGCACACCGTACAGCTCAAATGAGTTAAGAAATACTACTCCGTATGAAGTGTTATGTTCTGAGTACAAGACTGTGTCTATTAACAAATATCGGGTTTTTCAATAAGAGCGCTACAGAAGTTTATTAATCGTCGCTGGGTTGTTGGCATAGACTATAGACTTGACGTAGCCCCACAGGAAATAGTCCAACGGCGTCAAATCACACGACTGAGGCGGCCAAGCGACTGAACCATTTCGTGAGATAACACGTTCTCCAAACTTGGTTTCCAATAAATTGATTGTGATATTCGGTGTGTGGGATGCGGCGCCGCCCGTCCTGTTGGAACCACATATCCTCCAAGTCCAAATCATCAAATTGGGGCCAAAAATATTTGGTTATCATTGAACGATCCCCATTCACAGTAACGTGCCGGTCTTGATCATCACGGATATTTTGTTTATTGACGAAGCCCGAAATGAGCCTCATCGCTGAAGATGATTTTTCGATGAAAATCCGAATCATTTTCAAGTTGTTGCTCAGCCCAATTTACGAACATACGACGCTTTTGGTGGTTAAGCGGCTTTAGTTCTAGCGCCAATTTAATCTTGCAAGGATGTAGGCCAAGATCCTTTCGCAAAATTCGCCACAACGACGTCACAGAGATGCCCAACGCTTGAGAACGACGTGTGAGACATTTGGCCTTTCTGCAACTGAAGCCTCAGCGGCAGCAATATTATCGAGACTGCGGGCACTCCTTTGTGCGTTGCAAAATGCCTTCCCACTTATTTCTTACATTTAAGGACCAATATAATGATCATTCCAACATGATAATGATCTTATCTATTCAGCGCATCCCGTAAAGCTATAAATCGAGAATCAAAATGGTAAATTGTTAGTATGGCCTCCATACTTCCCTGATCGTAACATCGTTTAAAATGTTTGGGGATTTCTTTACTCTTTAGTGTATTAGTCGGGGAGACAATGGAACCTCAAGGAATCCGTAATAAATTAAATTAAGAAAGATGTATTGAATTTGTTGTAACACTATGTTTTTACCACTGTCAATTTGTAAATATAATGTTTGATTTTAATGTAGTCTCCATAAAGTATTGTAACTTGAAAGACGAAATAAATAAATAAATGGATCCTTGCCATAGATAATGTGCCATTGCCATATACATATGTATAGTATATGCATAGAGTCTTACGGTAAGGTACGAAAAACAGTGAACCTATTTAAATGAGCAGCAGTGGATCTCCTGCTCTGCATCCAATATGTTTGCATTTATTTTCAAACAACATGGTTTTTTGGTGCTAGAATCGCCCTTTGACAGCGAAATTGATCGTCACGTATGTTTTTTTTTTGTAAATCAAGGTAAACACTGTCAATAAGTTCAGAATTGCTTTGTACTAAATTATGAAAATCTTCCGTTAGTGTCACATAGCACTCTTGGCATTTGTTTTTAACAGCCTATCTATTTTCAATAACAACAACACATCACCTAAAAGAAGAAAAGCCTAATGATAAGCAACGATAATACGTGCAAAAGCATCTAATAAAATTCTACTAATTAGAGTTCTAAAAAAAGAATATATCGAATAATGATCAGAAACTTTCGGTCATTATAGAAATTTTATATCTAAGTGCAGTTTTGCAAAATTCGTAAAGTTTGACAACAATTATTTCATTCAATAAACTTATCACTTGATCTTCCGATAAAAAGTCTTTTCTGAATACCTACATTCCTTCTGATTTCTCTGAGAATGGGGCATTTTCCCAAGAAGTGGACAGTATCCTCTCTTTCTGATAGGTTGCACAGCACACATTACACTCTAGGGGTAAATCAGGTCTGTGTGGAATGTAATTTAAATATATTAGTTCACTACGTAGTCTGACCATCATAGAAATCACACGGACATTATTTTAATCCTTAAAATAGTTTTTCTCTGCAAGGTTATGATTTATTCTGCTATAAGTTGTCCCGTATAAGAAATTAGACGCTTCAGCAATATATTTAGCTCTACATTTCTCATCAACCTTTAAAATGACTTCATACAAGATGTTTTTAGCAGTTGTTAAATCCTCGATAAGGGTAAATTAAAATTAATTTGATATTCCTCAGCAAGATCTTGCCACTCTCGATACCAACTATTTTGATCTTGTATCGCTTTTATGGCCACTCTTTTCACGACCCGTGAATCATTCATTTTTAAAACGTTAAGCAAGAAGTCCGCTTGTAACTTCAATGTTTTTTATAAACAAAGGAGATAGACCCGTTCCCGCCAATATAACGTAGTTTGGCACATTTTTTGGGAAAAGAAATATTCTTTTTAGTATTTTCAATCGAATTGTATACTTTTTACGTCCCTATACCTGTGATCCATGTAAAAGTATGCTCTCAGCTCCTGTTTCAAAGACTTTTAACTTGCTACAATGCGCTATACACTTATTCATGCAGTATTGTTTCCATGTCATATTACTAGCAGTTCTCGACTTAACCAATTTCTCCTTCAAGTGTTTCTCCATATTCAAATTATTTGCAACAAAAATGCCAAGATATTTGTGGTCTCGCACACATTCAATATTTTCGCAATCAAAGCTCCATTTTTCATTTGATGCATTACGTCCTTCACTACTTTTAATAACCATTACCTTCGATTTATCGATATTTCCTATTAAATTCCATAGCTGACAATACTGGTAAACCCCGTTAATCATGAGCTGTAGAGTTTCCGGAGAATGCGAAAACATGACTATATCGTCAGCGAACAGACGTGCCTTGGTCACGAAAAGTATTTTCTCAAAAAGCCGGCGAACTCCGTTTCGCCACCTGATGGCTTCGTTTTTTGTAACATTTCGTTTGGGTATTAAAAGATAAAGACAAATTTTTTTTTTGTTTTATATTTGAAAAGGAAAAATTTTATTTCATTTCACAACAGTAATGAATTCATTTCGATTAAAATAAAATGCACGACTGGGTCGCACGAACTTGCTCCTGTATTCAAAGAGTCTGTTTAAAAAAGTAAAAGTCTTCAAAGATATAAATGCCATTTGATTTGTCGAAAAAACCTCCATTTTTCAATTTTTTTGGGAGGGGGTTACATTTAATACAGTTAAAATAATTTAAAAAAAACTAATTTAAGATTCAAAATTTTACCTGAAAAATAAGTTTGTCTTCAAAAATTTAAATGCCATTTTATAAACCGAAAAACCCTTGATTTTTCAAATTTTTTTTTCGAAAATCGTTAGAGCGGTTTTTTTTAAAATTAATTTTTTATATATAAAATTTTTCAATTTTGTTCTAAAAATATTTTTGATATGCAGTTGTTTAGTGATTATAAATATACACTCCACATTTGAATTTCGTAAAAAAATGTTGACCCGTTTTTTAGATATAGAATTTTGAAAAAAAAAAATTCAATATTTTTTTAAAAATCCAATAAAAAAAAAATTGCACTTTTGATAATCAAATATTGTTAAGGCAATATAAGAGCTCGTTCAGAAAAAAAATTATTGAAATCGGTTCAAAAGTTGCTGAGAAAATTAAAAAACAAAAAAACGGTTATATGAGCGGTACCTTTCCTGAGCAATACAAAAATATGTTTTTCTTATTAAAAGAAGCCAAGTTAAAAAATAAAATTTTAGAGAAAATTTAAAAAAAATCTATCGGTTTGTTTTTGAGAAAATTCGAATTTTCGTTTTTTGACCAAAAAAATTGTATGGGGGCCACTGTTAGTTTTGATCTTAAAAAAAAAATGAAAAAAACGCCTAACGCGAATCTGCTCAAAACCTTAACTTCCAAGTTTGAACTCAATCGACCCAATGGTTTAGGCTGTAGGAGCGTGGACAGACAGACAAAATTGACCGGACGGAATCGCGGGACCCACTTTTTTCGACTTCTCTACCATCGTAATATCATGTTTGATTAAAATCTCGAGTTCGAAATTTTGCACGAATGCAAAACTTGCCATATAGTTCCTATATGTCGCAAGTAAAAATGAAGTATAATTTAGTTGAACTTCTCTAAGTACTGAATCGTTATACTTGTCCGCAAATTGAATTGCTCTTTGGTAAGCCACATTTTTTTTTTTTTTGGTCTGACGTTAACACAAACAAAGCAGATGGTTTCCCAACTCGTGAACACAAGGTATAGCTATGCCCATGTGAAAAAAAATGATTTTCTAAATTTATCCCGCAAACACTAAGCGATTGGCTTTGCGACTTGTTAATTGTCGTTGCGAACGCAAGGCGAACCGGAAATTGCAATCGTTTGAAGTCAAACGGAAGATCAGTCGGAATCATTTGTATTCGAGGAATACATATGTATGTACATTTTCACCTGCGTACTTTCCGGTAATAATGGTTGCCTCAATCAAATTCGGCAGAAGTGTTTTCACCGCAAGTCGAGTACCGTTGCAAAGTCGCGGTGGATTCAAATTACGCAATATCATAATAACTGAACCAACTTTGAGTTGCAAGTTATGTGGTGGAAATCCTGGTAACTCCAGAGAGTTCAAAAACTCTTTGTTGTGGAATCAACGGATTTGTATATCACCAAATCGCCAGCGATTTTTGATTGAATGGTGAAATTCAGTGCGTGTACATCATTATTCTTTGCGGCGAGAATTGCTCGTTGACTTAACCAGGCATAATTCTGATAATTCTCACTAATGTTTGGGAAAACATTTTCAATGAGAGCTAATTGAGAGTCTACAAATCGGCAAAAGTCGTTGGTAAGAGTAATTAATCCAGTTGTCGCATCAACTGGCACTTTTCCATTTCCAACAGCTAACAATTGTTTATAAAATTGTGCAGCGTTTTGATCATTTTGAAGTCGAACTCTCATATTAGTGGTTAGCGATAATGTTTTTACGTTATTAGACAAAAGTGATGACTTCAATTCATCTGCAGGCGTTCCACGGGGAATTACTGGCAACGTCTGCCTGAAATCGCCTGACAACAATATCATCAAGCCGCCAAAGATGTTGTTACTTCGTCGAAGATCCTTCAGTGTGAAGTTAAGTGCTTTAAGTGATTTCTTATGTGTCATTGTGCACTCATCCCAAACAATGAGCTTGCATTGCATCAACAATTTTCCCATTGCACTGGATCGGGAAATATTGCATGTTGGAGTATCAATTGTGTTTAAATTGAGTGGCAACTTAAGCGCAGAATGTACAGTACGACCGCCATCTATAAGAGTTGTTTGCAATAGTCAAGCAATTATCCTCAATCACAATCATTCATTGAAAATTTCATACGTTATTTGAAGTCGATATCTCTGACGTTTCTAGAGATATGGTTGACTAAAAAATGTTCCCAAAAGTAAGCTTTGGTTTAGAATATAGGGGCCTTGAAACGTCAAAAAATTTAAAAATTTCAATTCCACAAATCGGAAATTTTACAAAAGCTTTCTATGGGAAGCTAAACGGAGTTCGCCGCTTTTCTGTTGAAATTTTCCCTGAATTTTGTCTGCTATAAACCTCACCACCTGCCTTTCTTATTCTTTATAATTTGTTTTAATTTTTATGGTAAAAGAAGAATGAAGTAATATTGGCGAAATATTACGGACACTGTTACATGTAGCTACCATACGTTTTCAAAAAATACATTTTTAGTGCAAAATAACCTTACAAGTAAACTTCTTTCTTAAACAAAATTCCTTGAGTGATTTCCGACAAATCAGATTTAACTTCCCATAGGAAGTTATTGTAATGGGCCCGATTTGTCAAATTGAAAATTTTGACAATTCTCGACGTTTCAAGGTCCCTAGAGTCGAAATAAAAGATTTTTAGGGAGATGTCTGTGCGTGTGTACGTACGTTCGTACGTCCGTACGTTCGCGACGTTTTTCGTCGTCCATAGCTCAAGAACCAGAAGAGATATCGACTTCAAATAAATTTTGTTATACGGATAATAAGGCAGAAAGATGCAGAAAGGGCTCTCAAGAAAATTGCGTGGGTTGTTTTTTTACCATAGTAGTTTAAAAGAAAGGTGAAAATTTTGGTTAAACCTAAATATCTCATGAACCAACTTGAATTAAATTTTATATTACATAATTGTAACGTGATACAAAACAATTATATTTTTGGAAAAAAATCCAATTAACGGTTTTTTTATAAATCAAAAAAACTGAAACAAATTTGTCACCTCGAAAATTTTACGAATAAAATATGATTTCATCTGCAAAACAATTTTGTGCAAAAAGAATAATGTTTTTGACATCTGATAATGTTTTGAGAAAAATCTGATTGACAGTTTTTTTTATAAAAAATAAAATCCTAAAAAAAAAATTTCTCATAGTTGGTAAAAATTGAATTTCGACTCAAACATCTTTTCAAAAACTTGAGATAAAGTCTTCAAACTTTTTTTATCTTATAAGAAATATTGTTTCCAACATTCTGAAAAATGTTGAGAAAAATCGAATTGACAGTTTAAAAAAAAAAAATAAAAACCTAAAAAAAATGGTAAAAATTGATTTTCGACTCAAATATGTTTTCAAAACTTTGAGATAATGGGTTCTAACTAATTTTAACTTATAAGAAATATTGTTTTCAACATTCGATAAAATTTTGAGAAAAATCGAATTGACAGTTTTTTTTCACAAAAAATAAAAACCTAAAAAAACAATACTAAAGCTTGGTAAAAATTGATTTTCGACTCAAATAGCTTTTCAAAAATTACAAATATAGGCTTCAAACTTATTTTATTTCAAAGAAAATATTGTTTTCGATATTCATATACATATATCATTCGATATTAAAATCCAACAGTCCGTTTTTTCATAAAAAAATAAAAAAATAAAATCTACACAAATTTGGTGAAAATTGATACATATAGACAAACTTTTAAGCAAGACAAATCGACAGACGGGATGGGAAGTTATCAGTGTGGGTCGCATCCCAGCCTCTTTTCATTTCATTAATAGGTAATCAAAATGAAACACAAAAGCGTAGTCAAATAATAATTCAAAATTTTAAAAGGCAAATTACAATTGGGCAGAATGTAAATAATAAGTTGGGGTATTAAAAAAATATTCATCCACTCTTCAGCTAAAAACACTTAACATTGATGTCATTTATTTTCTAACGCTACTAGCGCTTTTGTAGGTTTATTGGAAATACATATGGATGAATTTTTTGAACTTGGTTTTTGTATTTGTTTCATTTTGGCGATCTCTATAATATTAGATTTCCTTTGAAAACAAAAATGCTTTTTAGGACTAAGAAACAAGAGATGGCGTTTTAAACTTAAATAAAATTTGTTCCACCAAACCAAACATATGCACATACTTTAGTAGGTGGAATCTTTGTATATATAACCTATAGTATACTATTATCGTGATTTTTAGAGGGGCGGCATCGGCACCTAGTGGCTACGGCGACATTAGCTATTGCATTTTTTTTTTTCATTTTTTGTATGTCAATGCCTAAGGTCTAAAAATTATCTTTTTTGAATGTTCTAATAATTTTTTTTTTTAATTTAAAAACGATGACTATTTCATAAAAGTATTTTGATAATATAAAAAAGTGAACAAGTTTTAACAATTTTACTATAATTTGAGTTTTTCAAACTAAAAAAAAACAAAAAACACATAAAAGTGTGACATCACCTCAATTAAAGAAAAAATAGCACATATGTACATAACATCAAATCTTAAATCCTCACCACAGCAACTTAATAAAAAAAACAACAACATCTGTCAAAACATGTCAATACACCGCATCGAATTGTTGTTGGATTTCTATTATTCATGGACCTAATATCAAAATTACAAATACAACAATGTAATCAAATGGGTGTTGGAGGTTGAAACGTACGAAAGATTCCGGTCTTTATATGGAGTGTCTTTGACTTAGTTCTCAATGGACTGTTGCACCACCTTAATTTAAGTTTATAGGAAGTTCAAAGGCGCCGGTTTCGAAATGACTTATGTTTTAAAAAGAAATCACTATAAATGAACTTTCTGTAGATATAGAGTTAAAACATTAAGCTACGTAAGCCCAAAGCAGAATTTGTTTTTTTTTTCAAGGTTTGTTCGTTTTTACATGAATTACGAGTAAGTATTGGAACAGGAAATGTTGATATATTTTTTTTTAATTAAAATAGAATAATATATTATATAGTTTTCAAATTAATGTTTAGTCTATATGAACGAACACAAAGTTAAATACTAATATCCTTCTATTCCTCGTAACATTCTATAATAACAAGCCTCAGTATTTTAAACAAATAAATTCAAAATAAAATAACGCTAATGATTATGTTTACATAAAATACATAAATACATTATGTACATACATACATAAGTACACGTACGTGAAAGCAAATACCAAGTTCAATTGGCATTATGTATGTAGGTACCTTCCAGCTTTTACAAATAAAATGAGGATGTTACACCAAACAAGAAAATAATCCCAAAGGAAAACCCTTAAATCAATCAGCTGTATTAACTGTATCCACCAAACATTCCCTATTCAACGCGCCCTGTAGGACTGAGTAATTTGTATATACATGCATACATACATATGTACATGTGTATAGGACATATATAGTATTTTATAAACTTACTTAAATTATATCGAGTTAATTTCCTGAACAAAAATCAATGAATAAGATTAAAGTAGTTTTATAATAACTCTTATTGCGTGTATTTACCACTTTACCAGTGCACCAAACCGCAAAACATATTTCAACATTATTGGTACAAGTTTTAAGGGAAGGTAGGTATTCAATTTTAAGTTGGAATTTAATTTTAGTTTGTATTTATGCGACATAACCCTTTTTTTCTCGTTTAACAGGGGCCCGTTTAACTGATTTTACCTCGACTTGGACAAACATACAAACATAATTAAAGACAAGAGCTTTAAGAGATAAGAATTTAGTGTCATACAAATTTGAATAAAAATCTCTAAATCATTTCCATTTCAAATGGAAAAAAGAAGTTGGGATGCTACCCACACTGATAACTTCCCATCCCATCTGTCGATTTGTCTTGCTTAAAAGTTTGTAGATTTTTGTGTTGTATTAAAAAAATGTTGTCAGCTGAATTATTCTTGAAAATTTATTGATTTGATTTCGAAATCTATTTTGTTAACGAGATTTTTATACGAAAACCAATTTTTACTAATTTTAGTAGCATTTCTTAAAAATTTGTATCTATCTTCTATATATATAAAAATGAATTGCTGTTCGTTAGTCTCACTAAAACTCGAGAACGGCTGAACGGATTTATCTTATCTTAGTCTTGAAATGTTCGTGGAAGTCTAGGGAAGGTTTAAAAGGCGTGAAAAAGTCGAATAATTTCCGGGAAAACCCTAAAAACAGCCCTTTTCTATTTCCCATACAAACGTTTTCTAGAGCCAATTTGAACTTTTATTGCTATTCAATAAAGTTCATATTAAATTATAATCACTCACTGTTGTCTAAGCAATTTAGGTGTGTTCCTAACGTCAAAAAGTCAATTTGCAATTTATTACCGCTGCATAAAGTTCAATTTCAATCATATCTATGAAAATAGTCTTCACGTGGCTTTGGGGGATCTAATGCCGCGTTCCGAAAATAAACAAAAGTGAATCGGGAACGCGACAAAAAATGTAGTAAACTATTAGTAGTACTGATTTCCAATTAATTTATTTGGTCGGCTTCGCGAAAAACCACGAGTTGCAAAGGGAACAACAATACGACATTGAAGCACTGGCCGAAACAGTTCGTACAAATGTTCCACAATTAAATCAACAACAAAGAATTGCGTACGACACTTTGATAGAAGCTGTGAACAGTGGATCTGGTGGAATTTATTTCCTTGATGCTCCCGGAGGAACCGGAAAAACGTTCTTAATTTCATTGCTTTTGGCGAGGATCAGATCGCGAAATGATGTTGCTCTAGCGTTGGCTTCATTTGGAATAGCTGCGACTCTGCTAGAAGGCGGACGAACTGCGCATTCTGCCTTGAAATTCCCATTAAACATGCAAATCACCGAAACACCAATTTGCAACATCGCCAAAAATAGCGCATTGGCTAAGATCCTACAGGTATGCAAATTAATTGTTTGGGATGAATGCACAATGGCTCATAAGAGGTCACCGGAGGCGCTGGACAGAACATTGAAAGATCTTTGTGACAACGAAAATATTGTTGGTGGGGCCATGATTCTGTTGTCAAGTGATTTTCGTCAGACTCTTCCAGTTATTCCCCGATCAACTGTTGCTGATGAACTAAATGCATGCCTAAAATTATCGAATTTGTGGTAGTGCGTAAAGACACTCCAATTAACAACTAACATGCGATTATTTTTGCAACTTGATGAAACTGCAAATGTGTGAAGCAGTTGTTAGATATTGGAAATAATAAAGTTGCAATGGACACCTCGACCGGATTCATCACATTACCCACAGATTTCTGTCACATCACAGATTCAAAAGAGGAGCTTATTCAGCGTGTTTTTCCAGATATAGCGCAAAAGTTCAATAGCAATATTGGCAGCGAAAAATAAAGATGTCGAGGATCTCAATGCGACCATTCAGAATTTTCTTCCAGGACAGTTGGTTTCTTTTAAATCAGTCGACACCGTTATGAACCAGGATGACGAAGTCAACTATCCCACGGAGTTTTTAAATTCGCTGGAATTGCCTGGATTACCATTTACCACCTCACAATTTGCAGTTAAAAGTAGGATCAGTTGTCATCATACTGCGTAACATTAATCAACCTCGACTATGCAATGGAACAAGACCGGCTGTGAAAAAGCTGATGAATAACATTATTGAGGCAATAATCATAAAAGGAAAATACAAAGGAGAGGATGTCTTCATCCCGCGAATACCGATGATTTCAACGGATTTACCATTCGATTTTAAACGCTTACAATTTCCAGTACGTCTGGCCTTTGCGATGACAATAAATAAATCGCAAGGATAGTCTTTAGAAGTTTGCGGAATCAACTTAGAGTTTCGCGCATGGACAATTACACGTCGCGTGTTCGCGCGTCGGAAAACCGTCTTCTTTGTTTATTTACGCACCACAAAACAAAACAAAAAACATAGTTCATGAGAAATCTTTAAATTGATTAACAAACTGTATCACAACAGTGTGTGTCTATTAATACAAATTTAAACCTTATAAATAGCCAGTATTTCAGGAAAACTCTGTTTTTTTAAGTAAGCAACATGATATTGTGTCGAAAATAATAATAAAACTTCATGCTTCATTAAAAAAATGCCTTTTTATTCAATACGTTTTGTTTGTTTTGAAATTAATTTAAACAAAAGTTTAGGTCTTTTATTTATCGATTGAGGCAGTACGAAGTCTGCCGGGTCAGCTAGTTTCTTATATAAACAAATATAAATTGAGTGAATGAAATTATTTTGAAGTCAATATCGAGATATCGAGAACCGAACATCAATTTTTACTTTTATTTTTGATGAAAAAACTGACCGTTGGATTTTTATAAAAAATTTATTGAATGTCGAAAACAATATTTTTTTGAGATAAAAATAATTTGAAGCCAATATTTTTAAATTTTGAAAAGATATTTGAGTCGAAAGTAAATTTTTACCAAGTACATTTGTATTGTTTTTTTTAAGTTATTGTTTTTTGTAAAAAAAAAACTGTGAATTCAATTTTTCTCAAAATTGTACCGAATGTTGAAAACAATTATAAAATAAAATTAGCCTGAAGAGATACCTAAACTCAAATTTTTGAAAAGATATTGGAGTCGAAAATTATTTAAGCCTCAATGTTTACTAACTTTTAGTAATGTTTTGTTTAGGTTCTTATTTCTTGTAAAAAAAAATATCAATTCGATTTTTCTCAAAATTTAATTGAATATTGAAAATAATATTTTTTATAAGATAAAACTAATTTAAAGCCAATATCTCAAATTTTTGAAAAGTTATTTAAGTCGAAAATCTATATTTACCAACTTTTATAAATTTTTTGTTTAGTTTTTTAATTTTTGTACAAAAATTGTAAATTTTACCGAATTTTCAAAACAATATGTGTTATCAGACAAAATTAGTTTGAAGCCATAATCTTAAATTTTTGAAGAGATATTTGAGTCAAAAAACAATTTTTACCAATTTTGAGCAATATTTTTTAGGTTTTATTTTGTATAAAAAAAACTGTCAATGCAATGCAAATATTGTGTTGAGTGCAGTATACCCCACAACTGATACAAAAGCCGTAACCTAACAGCTGAAGCTAATGTTGACCTTAACGTCCCTTGTCAATAACCTAAACTCAACCCACCAGAAAATAGATCTCCGATGTAGTATGACCGTTTCATTTAAATACATCTTTTTTCCAAATTAAGTATCGCTAATATTTTTTAACTTCCCATAGGAAGTTATTATAATCGGTCCGATTTGTCAAATTGAAAATTTTGAAATTTCTCGACGACGTTTCAAGGTCCCTAGAATCTAAATAAAAGATTTAGATTTCGTACATCCGTACGTTCGGGAAGCTTTTTTCGTCTTTCATATCTCAAGAACCAGTAGAGATATTGAATTTAAATAAATTTTGTTATACGGATAATTCTGCAGAAAGATGCAGAACTAACTAACTAACAAGGACTCTCAAAAAATTAAGAAGTTGATTTTTATTTTGGTTGACCTAAAATATCTCACGAATCAATAACGCTAGCGACTTGAATTAAATTCTATTTTACATATTGTGACATGATACCAATAGATAGATAATATACAGTTTGTTTTTTACAAAATATAAAAAACATTTTTAAAACTTGGTAAATATTGATTTTCGATTCCAATATTTTTTCAAAAATTAAAAATACTAGCTTCAAACTAATTTCATCTTATAGAAAATAATGTTTTCGACATTCAGTACAATTTTTATATAAAACCAACAGTCAATTTCTTTCATAAAAATTGAAATCTAAAAAAATTAGTACGCAAAATTTGTAAAAATTGATATCCTTTGCTGAATTTTGTTGTTAACTTAGAAAAATCCTATCTGTTTTTGTTTATATAAGAAATAAAAGCTCTTTAGAAATGCTACCAAAATTGGTAAAAATTGGTTTTCAACTAAAAATATATAGTTAACAAAAATAGATTTTGAAATCAAAATTATTCTATCACATGCAAAATATTTTTAGTAATTTTTTTAGAAAAATTCAACTTACAACTTTTTTTATTATAAATACGGTGACCATCCGTTCATTATTATAATGAACAGTTCATTATTTGAAGAAAATGTTCATTATGCATTATCGTGTGTCGGAAAACATAAAAATGTTCATTATTTTAGAAATTGCTCATTATTTGTTCATTATTTTATGATTTTTTGCTTTGAGGAAAGCCTAAGCATGAAAACCATTCAATGTTTAATGAAAGCGTACCCTTACATCATAATTCGTTGTCTTTCTTTTTCGGAGCACTTCCTAATCTCACAATTACAAAAATCAGATCATATTATACATCCTAACATACAGGGGAAGTTAAACTAATACGCTTACACTTGCGCACAGGATGACTTTCACCACTGGAAATTAATTTTACCATTGAGTTTTACTGACCATGACAATGGTAAAAGTAACTTTCAGTGAATGTGAATGAAACTCATCTTTTTTCCATTTGGACTAGTTATGGCATTTTCCACAAGTAATTTTGAGAGTGCACTCCGACTGTTGGAATTATTGCACTGATGTTTTCATGTGTACAAAATTATGATTCTTGAGAAAAAAATGAGTGCTGGAGATAGGTGGGTTGAAATTTTCAAGTTTTTCAATGAAAAAATGATACAGTATGAAAACATTTACAAAATCGTAGAGTTTTGTTTATGCCTTCCTGGGTCTAATGCCTCTATAGAGAGAGTTTTCTCAATTTTAAACAATGTATGGACAAACGAAAAAAACAATATGAAAATTGAAACAATCTGGTCCATTTTAATTTGCAAATGCAAATATGAATTTATTAAATTGCATCGAATTTAAGAATTTTTAAAATGGAAAGCCAGAATTAATTAAAAAAATGTATTCTTCAGAAAAGTACTTATTTTAACAATATGAATATATTGTAATTTAATGTCAAAGTTGTTTTATTAGCCAATATGATATAAAATAGTTTAAGGTTTTGTTTATTTTTTTTTTGTAAATAAGTTAGAGACTGAAAAAATCAGTGTTATTTTTATGTTTGTTTTGTTTATTATCGATGAAAGTTTCTTTTTTGTTTAGTTTATAAATACATATACCTACCTAAACATACTACATTTATTAATTAATTTACATTATATTATATTTATTTACTATTACTCAATTAAATACAAAAAAAATCTTGAAAACTGGTCAACATTTTTAATTTTTTGGGTACTGTTCATTATTTTGATTTTGTCTCGGAAAATATGGTCACCGTAACTATAAAACAACAAAAAACTGGTAAGAAATGGTTGTCGAGTATTATTAGGAGATTAATATTAATTCACGTGAGAAAATAAGACACCGAGACAGAGACGAGACTCAGTTATACGAGACCGATACCGAGACGAGACGGACATTTTTCGATTTTGAGAATACTAGCGAAAGTCTCGTCCGTCGGCTCTAGTATCGTGGCCAGTCCTTCACGGATACACGTGTAATTTAATATCAACATGACCTCAAGGTAGATACCTCACCTTTTTGTCAATTCACTTTTCTTCGACGAAATATTATACTCGTTTATTTCAAAACTAGTTGCTATATGTTTGTAAAAAGCTTGCAAAGATATCTCTCTTCAATAAAAAAAAAAAGAAGCAAGAAACCGTCAAATTATTATTTTATGTGCCCACGTGTAACATGTTTTTGCAACGCAAACACGCTGACTTTTTTACCATTGATATTCTACTTTCGCTTATGCTAGCGTTCGTTTGGGGAATGTCTTCACGTCCTTTTTTGTCAGTGCAATGCGCTTTTTCATTTTGCATTTTTAACTGCCTTGTTATTATACGAAATGTGTCCTAGTCCTTGTTATGTCAACGTCATTTGGCTTGTGGAGCAATTGTTATTTTGTCGCAAGGTGTTTCTTTCTTGTATTTTTGTTTTTTGAAAATTCTTATCATGGTTTTGAAAAAAAGACAGTAGATGTCGCTTATAAGAAAAGCTTGAATGGTTTGAATATTTTTGGTTCTATTTTTTTGTTTTGATTTGTTTAAAACTACTTTACGAGATGGCAGTAAAAGGATAACGTATTTTTCATTTTGTAACTATTTTTCAAAAGTAATGCAAGTTTGACAGATGTCAAAATTACTACAGAAATAGCAACGAATTCAAATTTCCTTTTAAAAAAAATATCGGTAGTCCTTGTTGAGCTCTAAAGCAATAGTTTATTATGTAGTATTTTTTCTTAAACCACTTTCACATTTCATTTAAGCGTTATCTACTGTATTTATTCAAAATCATCTGTAGGTACTCGTTTTGTACACATCTGGAACTGGAAGTTGTAGGTTTTTGCTTCTTGTTCTGTGAATTTGTCGTTGTCTTTTTATTGCTTGTTTCCTATTGTTTTCTCCGACGAAGACACTTTCTTCATCTTTTCTCTTTCAATTATTGTAGGAAATAAGCGTTATATGAGTTAGTGTGTACATGTATGTAAATAAAATATATACATTAGCAGTTTATAAGAATTCCTCCTGCTGGTCTTATAGTCCAAAATGAATTAGATTGAAGAAATAAAAATAAGTCAGCGGGAAATAATGTCAGATAGAAATTCACAATCCACAAAAATAAGACGTGCGCCACAAAGTTGGTGTAAAATATTAAACTAAAAATACTACCTTATCTACTTGCAGCTCGCGGTGAAAACGCTCGCATTCAAAATACGTATGAAGGATGTTTTTTTAAGAGGTGTGGCTTTCAGGAAGAAAAAGAACAGTAAGGCAATAATGTATAGCTTTATTATAAAGATAAAGCTTTGCATTATATTTAAAAATGATTTTGGGCAGATGACTTGAATAAATTCTACTCTAGAGGCCCAATTTTCGTTTTTTACTACGTTTTTTTTTTGCCAAGTGAGGCATTTCCAGCAATAACGCGCCGAATATAGTCCAGCGGTGTTAATGGCATGATGTTGGCCAAAGGCCTACGATGCGAGATAACCAAAAGTTGCCTTCAATAAATTGATTGTGTCGATGCGTCGGTCGGGTGTGGGTTACACTTAAACGACAGGAGACAGAATTGATTTGTTTGTAGCATTCAATTCTATACAGTTAATAATTCCTCATTGGAAAATTCTGTCGAGATCGGAATTTAATGAGCTTAACATACGCTGCGGTTGAAGTTCCACATCCGAACGATATAAATCTAGAAACGAATATGAATAACTAAGGGTACACTCGTCAGCGGAACAGTTTAATGGATTAAGATTAAGAGTTGAAGATAAAATATATTTTATGAATATTAGGAAGAGATTGGGGGACAAAATGGAGCCCTGAGGAACACCAGCATTTAATTTATGAATTTCACACTTACTGGAAAAATGTGTTTATGTTTCCCGAAATAAATGTGTGAAGTTCGTAATGCAAGGGCGTGTCCAGACTGTTAGAGAGCAGTCACACACTTACCATAAAATAGAATTTTTATAAAAAAGGGCCTTAACATATGATTTAATGCCTAGCGAAGGCAGCTGGAGAAAATTGAACTTATATTTAAATTGAATAATGAGTATTCGTCTTAAGGTTATACGTACATATTACCAATTTTAAAAACTAATGATGACAGTTTTTGCTTTTTCTTGGACAGCTGTTTTTCAGCAAGGCATGGTTCGACATTTGTTAAAATAAAAAGTATCCTACATTGCTTTGAACAAAGTCTTGAGAAGGCTTCTTTCACTCGGAGAGTATCAACATTTCCACAGAATATGGATCTGCCATTGTTATGAGGTCTGCATACCTATACTCTATTCAACAAAAGTTTTAAGTACATGTTTATGGGCGAGCTTTTTAAAAGCAGTGCCACCTGGTGTATCCTCATTACACTGCGTCGAGGATACTGCCCCTAAAGAAATGACCCAGGCAATGAAATTCCTTACAGCAGTTGTAGCAAATCTTCGCAAAAACTTGTACACCCAACACGACCCTGATGGGATAAGGGTGCTGTCAATACAATCGTGTGCTTAATATCTGCATCTCATGAGAATTAAGCAAAGAGCTTATTCTGATTCTAATTCAACAACTTTACGTAACTTTTAGGCTTTAAGCATAACGAGGTGATATTCCGCGACGGTCGTGATACTTTCTTTAATTACAGATCGCTTTGATTCGCAGTTTGCTCTGCTCTACATTGATTGTAGATTTGAAACAACAGTCTTTGACCAGATTTTTCCAGTCCTTTCTTGTATCACTTGAGATTGTTAAGCAGTAATATATCCGATTTCTAATAGTTGACTTTCAAATTCCTTTCATCGTAATATTGAATAGAGATAACCTCATCATTCGAGTTTCACAATTGCCGGTTTTGGATCTTAATCTTTAAAAACCTTCCAGACCGCTGCTGGTGAAGATGCTTAACAGAATCTCTCCTTTAACCGTTTCTTGTTAACTACATCTCAACAAAGTCACCATTTTAACTCTCTCAACTGCAAGCAAAGATCTTACTGAGCAGATTTTATTAAGGAGCTTTCGGGTTTTAAAGCTTCTGAAAACAAAAACCTGTCAGAGCTTTAAAAAGCGACACGCTTATGCAAGGCAAAGCAATCAGAGTGAGAGCCTGTTGTATATAAATATTCATATATATGAGCAACTGTACTGAATTATTACTTTAAATATCAACTTAATCAAGTTATCAATTGATTTAATATTTTCCTGTTATCAAAATAAAATATTATTCGATTTTCATTTATATTATAATAAAGACGTTTCATAATTGAGTTAAAGGAATCAGCTTTTCATTCAATCCAGAGTTCCAAGACACAACAGTATTGGCGACGAGGTGAACACTTATTTTCAAAAAAACAAAAGATCATCGAACATTATCGAACATAAAAATGAATTCCGAGCAACTCAATTCCTTGATTCAAGCTATGTCGAATATGACGACGGCCTTGCAAAATCAACAGGAACATCGAACGGCAAATATAAGCATAATTTCAAATTTCGACCCATTCAACCCCAAGGTTGAACAATTCAATAATTATAAAGAACGTTTAGAAAATCATTTTCAGATAAAAAAGATATTCGAAGATAAAGAGATGTGCGCTAAATTATTGCTTCAATTTATTGGTTCTTCAAATTATTCGTTACTGACGTCACTCTCAGCTCCCAAAAATATTAACGAATTGAAATATGATGAATTGATTGAAAAATTAGAGAAGCATTTTTGTCCGAAAAAAAATTCATTGGTAGAACAACATTATTTTTTATCGGAATATCAAAATGAAAAGGATTCCATAAATGATTACTTAGCAAAACTTCGACAAAGGGTACTATACAGCAACTTCAACTGCACATGTGGTTTGTCCATAGCCAACATTTTTCTACGAGCTCAATTTATTCGAGGGCTTAGGGACAACAACATAAGAGAAAAACTACTTCAGGAAGAAAACTTGGAATTCGACAAAATTGTTGAACAGGCGATTAAACTCGAAGCATCAAAAATTAATTGCAAACTCATTTCAATTACGAACAACTCTTCGAACATAGAAATAAATAAAATATCAAATTCAAATTTTCAATCTCAAAATAAAATTCACAACCATGGCCCAAAACCTCGATCTCAAGAATATTCAAAAACGAAAAAATCGAAATCTTTTATAGATTACAAAAGTTTGGGAATCGAAGGACTGTGTCTACGATGTGGTAGAAATAATCACCTGGCAAATGATTGTAAATCTAATCGAAATCAACTAAGTTGTGAATTCTGCAAGAAACATGGTCATGTGAAGCGAGTTTGTTTGAAATTCTTATTAAATAAATCAAACCAGAACACAAACGCTATTACAAGCCATGCAACAGATAACGCAGAGTACGATTATTCAGATAACATACATCATTTAAATAAAATAATTGATGTTTATGGAAAATCTGAAATATTTTCAATAGATGGTCGCAAATTTTACATAAATGTTTCAATAAATGGGAAACGTCAAGAATTCGAAGTGGACTCTGGGGCAGGCTTCACGTTACTTCCAGAGAAAGATTTCAACAAATTGAATTTAAATGTTCCCGTAAAAAAGTCAGATATTGGTTTTCGATCCTATACTGGTGAGATATTTGCTCCAATAGGAAAGGTTGAAGTACAGGTCCAATATCAAGATACAGTATCGAACGAGGAAATGTATATAGTTCCTTCAAAATACGCACCGCTTATAGGCAGAGTATGGATACGACATCTTAACATAAATTTACAAACGATCGATCAACCTACACGTACTGTCAAAAACGAAATTTGCACTATCGATTCAGTAACAGAGCTAATGAACAAATATTCCACTATTTTTGAACAAAGAGTGGGATGCATTCCAAATGTTGTTTGTTCACTTAAACTGAAAGAGAAAACCAAACCCATTTACGTAAGAGAACGAGAAGTCCCATTTGCACTGCGTGAGAAAGTTGAAAAAGAACTAGATGAACTCGAAAATGACGGAATAATTTCAAAAGTAAATACAAGCGATTGGGGTTCACCGTTGGTGATAATTCCAAAACCCGATGGTAAGGTGCGACTATGTGTGGATTACAAAGTTGGTGTAAACCCTCAGCTCGAAACAGCTCATTATCCGATTAAACGAATCGATGAACTTTTGAATCAGTTACGAAATTCAAAATATTTTTGTCGTTTGGATTTATACAAGGCATATTTACACGTTTTAGTCGATGAAGAAAGCAAGCAAGTACAAACTATATCAACACACAGAGGCACGTATCGAATGAACCGTTTATCTTTTGGCATTAAAACAGCTCCTAGTGAATTCAATAGAATACTAGACCAAATACTTCAAGGATTAGAAGGTACGTTATCTTATTTTGATGATATTATTATTCATGGTGCAACAGTTACTGAATGCAAAGAACGATTAATTAATTGTTTCGAAAAATTACAAAAGTACGATTTACATGTAAACAAAAATAAATGTGAATTTTTCAAAACAGAAATTCGATATTTAGGCTATGTTATACGTAAAAATGAAATTCTAAAGTCACCAGATAAAGTTCAAGCTATTAAAGATATGTCACGGCCCAAGAATTCAGATGAAGTACGTGCATTTTTGGGTATGATTACTTACTATTCAAAATTCATTCCTGATCTTTCGACAATAACTTTTCCTTTGCGACAATTACTTCAAAAAAATTATAAATTTAAGTGGTCAAAATCGTGCGAATTAGCATTTATTAAACTCAAAGAGGAAATTATGAGCAATCGTGTATTAACTCCTTATGATCCACAGTTACAGACTACTTTAGCATGTGATGCGAGTCCTGTTGGAATAGCAGCTGTTTTGTCACAGATTGATGAGGGTGTAGAACGACCAATTGCATTTATATCTCGATCATTAACACTGTCAGAACAAAATTATAGCCAACTCGACCGCGAAGCACTAGCTATTGTTTTTGCCATTGATAAATTTTACATGTATCTATATGGAAGAGAATTTATTTTGATCACAGATAATAAACCATTAACCAGAATATTTCATCAACATTCAAAAATCCCAGCAATGACATCATCTAGACTTCTAAGGTATGCTTCGTTCCTTCAAGGATTTAACTACAAAATTCAACATAAAAAAGCAGAGGAACATCTTCATGTAGATTGCTTGTCGCGAAACCTTTCAACCGATTCATTTCAAAAATTTAAATTTTTCCTAGACGACGAAATCAAAGACCTTCAAGACCAAATTATCAATCAAATATCAACCGTGTCGTTAACAGCAACATCTATAGCGAAGGAAACAGAAAAAGATTCAAAACTGTCGAAACTTAAACAGGATTTACTTAAAGGCCAAATAGAAAACCCAGATTATTCTTTACAAGATGGTGTTATTTTTAAAGGAAATCGCGTCGTTATTCCAAACACTCTTCAAGACGAAGTCCTTAAAGAATTGCATCGTACTCATATCGGAATTGTGAAAATGAAACAACTGGCTCGTAAATATTGCTATTGGAATGGAATAGACTCAAGCATAGAAAAACTCGTCAGGTCTTGTGAAAAATGTGCTCTTTGTAAGAATAGTCCTCCTCAGATCACTACTCATCATTGGGATGAACCAAATGCTAATTTCGATAGAGTACATATTGATTACGCTGGTCCATTCCAAGGTTATAATTTCTTCGTTCTAATCGATGCAAAATCAAAGTGGCCAGAAATCAAAGTTACAAATTCAGCTCCTACATCAGAGGTAACTATCAAATTTCTTCAAGACATTGTAGCAACACATGGTCTACCAAAAGTTATTGTATCAGATAACGCTTCGATTTTTCAAAGCAATGAATTCAAAGCATATACTGTAAGGAAAATGGTATAATGCAAAAATTTATAGCGCCAGGACATCCAGCTACAAACGGGTTAGCCGAACGATATATTAAAACATTAAAATCAAAATTAAACGCGATGTCAGAAGAAGAAGGCTCAATACATAATAAAGTACGTGAAATATTATATCGTTATAGAGCAACACCTTTATCAAATGGTAAAAGTCCAGCACAACAATATCTTGGAAGAGAGATGAGAATCAAATTAGATTGCCTACGTCCTGTTAAATATGAAAAATCTTCCAACGAAAAAGTCAACTCAATTCGAAATTTAAGTGTGGGAGATAGAGTTCAGTCAAGATTTTACTCAAACGGAAAGCCAGCTTGGAAATTTGGAGTTGTTAAGAAAAAGTTTGGTCAACTGCATTATGAAATCGAGCTCGACAATGGATATGTATTAAAACGCCATATAAACCAATTATACAAATCAGAAGTGGTTTTACCCGAAAAGGAAAATACTATTCAAGAAGATCAACCGAAAAGAAGTGATCCAAGTATAGATGAAATACAAATTCAATTTGAGCAAGTTCCAGTAATTCCAGGAAGTTTTGAAGTTCGAAGACAATCAGGAATAGAGACAATGAACATTCCTGAAAATCGAATACACACAGACATAGAACCAAGCAACGTCCCTGTTCCAAATCGAAGAACGAATAGAAACCGACGGCGGCCAGGATATCTTCAAGATTATGAATAAAATAGTGTGGGAGATTGTTGTATATAAATATTCATATATATGAGCAACTGTACTGAATTATTACTTTAAATATCAACTTAATCAAGTTATCAATTGATTTAATATTTTCCTGTTATCAAAATAAAATATTATTCGATTTTCATTTATATTATAATAAAGACGTTTCATAATTGAGTTAAAGGAATCAGCTTTTCATTCAATCCAGAGTTCCAAGACACAACAGAGCCAAACATCCTATCTTCTCTGTAATGATAATTTTTTGTTAAAAAGAGTAGCAGCACAAATCTAAGGATTCTTTCAGAGCGAATAAAGGTCTCTTAAAGAAAAATTCTTAAATTTAACGAAAAATTCTTAAATTTAACAAAAAATTATTTTTACTTCAAAAGTTTTCTCATGTTATCAAAGGTTTAATAAACAACCTGGTTGGAGGAATTCACCTTCAAAACTGCGTTCTATAAACAAAAAGTTGGATATTTCAAGTATGTATTCTATTTTATTTTCCTCGTGTGATTGCTGTTCAGTGTTTTTGTGCTATCCGTTTACGCAAGGGAATCCTATTTCTTGTTTTCCGAAGACATTTCTGTTTTTGTTTCGCTTTTTGTTCGTCCTTGATTTGTATCTAGTAGTAGTATAGAGCTGGAGGAAACAGAACACACGTTACATAAATGAAAAAAGTCTTTTTCTGTTGGCTGGAACTGGGTGAACTTTGAGTGTGTAACGTATTTTAACGGATTTGTTGTGTACAAACTTTTGGGGGCACAAAGGTCCCGTCTTCTCCGTCTCGCTGCATCTCATGCGAAAATATATGTATACATTGATAAACGTACATATATAGGATACCTTCGTAATGAGATTGAAACAACTTTTTCCTGCGTCCTTTAGGGGTCGTATAAGAAAACCTAATTATGTACACGCTCTTCTATATTGAAAGGACCAGCACCAGGACCAACTGGATAGAACATACTCCTTGCTTGTGTAGATACATGAATGGCGTTATTTTTGTCTGTAAGTTTGATGCTTTTTTTTGTTTATACACATTTTTCTGGTCACTTCACTTCAACAGCTATGTATAGAATAGAGGATCCTGGTCATTTCACTTTTTCTTCTCTTACTGTCGTGTCCTTTTCCGATGTAATGACATCATAGAGCAAATCACACTTAGCCAATTTCCTTTACTTGATGGAGAAATTAAGTGTGTTAATAGGGTCAGGGCGGAGAGGGTGTATCTGGAAGGACGTAATTAATTGACGAGAACTTTGAATGACTTTGAATTAAGTTGTTATGGATGTTCTTGTTGTTCACACAATGGTTATGGTAGATGGTAGAACAGCGGCGTCAACGACTACGACGACGCACCCAGAGAATGGGTTATGCCAGTTATAACGAGTGAAATCATTCGGAAACCATATTACGATTGTCTTTTGTCGTTAATTTTGCGTATAGAAAATATTAAGACAGCAGCTGTTGACAGTCAAGTAAGATAATAATTGACTACAGTAAGTATGGTTGGAGAGTTAATTAGTTATATATAACTAGGTACTCGTATGTAAAATAGGTTTAATAACTCCCTTTCAATCGTAAACATTGAATTAGTTTAGCCTTTGCCTATTGTAACTCGGCTGAACCATTTCGTGATAAATAATGATTAGTATATAATTATGTGCTTATGACTTTGCTTGAAATGTATAAGTTTAATGCAGAAATAAGACGTATTGGCCTATAGACTTGTTTCTTACCTCTGACCCTAATAAATACGCAATCAATGTATTAACGCCTCTAAAAAACTCCTCAGAAAAAACTTCTTTGAGAACCGTTTGATAATATGAGAAAACCAAACGGGACGGTGTCAACGAATTCTTCAGGAATTATAGCTTGTCACTACGCTTCTTTGATAATAACGTGGGTTCCAGCGCAGATATGGTTACAAATTTAATTCATTGTGAAATACTAAATTTTATCCTTAATAGGATAAAAATCTATCAAACTGAAAGAGAACTCATGGTTTTATTAGAGCTGTAAAGAGGTTATTAGGATCAGGGATGTAAGTTTCCGTTGTTATAAAGTTTACTCCACTGAGGAAAACTGGAATAAGTTCAAAAAATTTAGAAAGACCCTTAACGGATATATTCGAACATTCAATTTTTTCATTATCAGAAATTACGGCAAAAAATACTACAATGTCCTAAGGGTAGTACAAATTTCTGGTCATTTGTAAAAAACGTAGGTAACACCACGTCATCCTCGGTTACATCGATCGTTTACAATAACACTCCCTATGTAAGTTAAATCGATAAAGACAATTTGCTTGCTGTTAATTCGACTCTACTAGAAATTGTCATGAGTCATGTACTTGAGTGTGTTAACAATTTAATAGGACAAATCTTCTTTCAAACTGGTGCAGTTGGAAGAGTACTAAAAGACCTTGACATACATAATTCCGATGGCTCATAGAGTATCCCCTTATTGTTCTGAAGAAGTATTCTTCAACGCTGGCGAAACCACTGCGTTAGCTTTTCCATCTTTTCTACTCTACAGGTCTTTTTCCGAGCGGATGGAAAACAGCATTTGTCCCTTGTTTCCACTGGTCCCCTTTTACTATCGTCCAATTTCCAATTACTTCTTTTCTTTCAAAAGTCATGGAAACGGCAATTAATCGTCAGCCTAAGAAATGTCTCGAAAAAAGAAAGCTTCTTAATGACCCGTAGTATAGTTTTCGTAGCAATAGGTCCACCAATAATTTGATTGTTTATCTACCCGAACAGTGGAACAAATCTTTACATCGGTTTCAAAAGCATTTGATGTAGTTTGGCACCAAGCTATCTTATTGAAAATATCTGCTTTTAGTATTTATGAATCTATTCTTCGTTGGATTAGAGACAACGTTTCTAACAGTTCAATACAAGTTGTATGATGGTTTCAAGTCTGAAATTCATAAAATAAATGCTGGTGTTCCCCAGGGCTCCATTATGTCTGCGAATCTCTTCCTTATATTCATAAGCAATATTTTATCGTCCACTCTTAATCCATTAAACTGTTTCGCTGACGAGAGTACCCTTAGTTATTCATATTTGTTTCTAGATTCATATCCTTGTCCTTCAAATGTGGAACTTCAATGGCAGCATTATGATAAGCTCATTAAATTCCAATCCGGACATCATTGTTCAATGGGGAATTAAGAACCGTGTAGAATTTAATGCTACAAAAACGTAATGCTGTCACCTGTTGACAAAGCGTAACCCACCCCCGATGCTGCTATCCATGAGCGGCACTTGCATCCAGGAAACTAATCAGCGATAGAACTATAACCGAAACTTTTACATCGATCGAACACCGCCGCAATGTTTCATGCTTTTCGTTGTTCTACCGATATTTTTATAAACAGTGTTCTGTCGAATTAGCCAGTTGCATTCCCCCCCCCAAACAATTCAGCAGTAATACTTGTACTTCTAGGAATGCACATCAGTTTAACCTTGAGCTCAATTTCAGACGTACTGTTAAGTATAGAGATTTTTTTTTTAACTTCACATCCAGAATGTGGAATGCTTTACCCAACTCCGTTTTTCCCTATCATTTTGATATTCAAAACTTTAAGACCAATGTGCATCGGTATCTTCTCTTTAATCCTTCCCTATTTTCCTAATGCTCGCACTTTGTTTATACTTTAAACATGTTAAGAGTAATAATATCAACTTGAGTGCCCATTAATTATAAAAGAAAATTAGTTTTCATAACTTGGTTATATTGTACCTTGAGATAAAAAAAATAAATAAATTAGGTGGCGCAACAGTCCATGAAGGACCAGGGCCTAGTGACCTACAACTCTCAACCATCACTGTGTGCGAGTAATGTTGTCAGAGATGGAAAGGGACCTACAGTTTATATGCCGAATCCGAACGGCTAATTTGAGAAAGCACTTTTCATGACAAGAATTACTCTTGGAGGATTTGTCAATTCAAGTACCCGTGAAAAAGTTAGGTGGCACAGGCAGGGATTGAACCCAAGACCTTGAGATAAGTAAAGGGGAAAAAGAAGTTTACTCAGTATCAGTCTACTTAACATCGCTTACAAAATCTTCTCTGCAATATGTGAACGTCTAAAGCCCATCGTGAACAACCTGATAGGTCCTTATCAGTGTGGTTTTAGACCAGGAAAGTCCACAGTCGATCAAATATTCACATAACGGCAGATCCTGGAAAAAACCCAAGAACATCAAATCGATACTCACCATCTTTTCATCAGTCAGTACCTACAGGAACGAGATGTATAGAGCCATGTCTAGTTTTTCCATCCCTGTCACACTCGTCAGTTTGTGCAGGATGACCATGGAGAATTCACGCTGCTCCATAAAGGTAGGAAACAACTTATCAGAACCTTTCGATGTCAAAAAAGGTTTTAGACAAGGTGATGCATGCGATTTTTTTAACCTCGTACTTGAAAGAATAGTGCAGAGCTCCCACGTTAACGCTAGAGGCACTATCTTTCAAAAGTTTGTGCAATTACTAGCATATGCTGATGACATTGACATAATCGGAAGAACTCAGCGTGATGTCAATGGGGCTTTTGTGAGTATTGAGGCAGAGTCGGCAAAAATGGGTTTAACGGTTAATTAGGGCAAAACAAAGTACATGCTGTCGTCAAGAAAGGACTTACAACACCGACGTCTCGGTCAAAACGTTTCCATCGATAGACGTTACCATAGAGACATTTAGCTAGGGACCGAGCTAGATGGAGAAGTTTGTTGGGTGCGGCTTTAGTTCACACAGGACTGTAGCGCCACCTTAAGTAAGTAAGTAAGGGGGGCATGCTGCCACCTTACAACAAGCTTGGGCACATTATAGGCTTTGGTACAATTCTGTTGGGGGTTATTTCATATTTTGTTTGGGAGGTTATTTCTTTGGGAGTTATTTCACCGAGCCGGAACTTTACTTAACTTTTAGGCCTTAAGCAAAACTTTTAGGCCCTATGCAAAACGTGATTACACCTATTCTGCGAAGATCGTGATTCCATCTTCATTTAAAGACCGCTTTGATTTGCAGTTTGCTTTAGTCTACAGTGTTTGTCGAATTCAACCAATGGTCTTTAATCAGATTTTCTCAGTTCTTTCTTGTATCTCTTTAGATAATCAGTATAAAATCTGATTTCTAACTTTCAAATTCCTTTCATGGTAATATTGAACAATGACAACCTCAACCTTCGAGTTTTACAATTGCCGGTTGTTGATCTTCATCTTTGAAAACTTTTCAGATGGCTGGTGAATATGCTTAACACTTCTTCTTCTTCGTTTCCGACTGCTAGTAGCAGCACTTTAACTCCTCCTGCAGCATAGGGCGGCAACCAGTTCCTTCCATCTCTTTCTATTCCTAGCCCGATACCGCAGCTGGGACCATGTCTCCAAGTTTTGGGACCGAGCTTCCTTCATGACAGATGATTTCCATGTTTCTTTTGGCCTTCCAGGCCGCCTTCTACCTTGAGGATTCCATTGAAAGCACTGCTTTGCTATGTTGTCGTCCTTCTTCCTCAATGTATGGCCAATCCAGCGCCACTTTTTCTGCGCGATGTCAACATCCACTTTTGTTTGCCCAGTACTGAGCCACAGTTCATCGTTAGATATGGTTTGTGGCCACCGGATGTTCAGGATGTAACGTAGACAGCGGTTGACAGAAGTTTGCAACCTTCTCGAGATGTCAGCAGAGCACTTCCACGTTTCGCAAGCATATAGCAGCACGGATTTTACGTTGGACTCAAACAACTTTAACTTGGTACAGAGCGCTATTTTCCTGGAGTTTCACACTTTAGAAAGCATTCCGAATGCACTACGGGCTTTATTTATTCTATTGGTGACATCCAGGTCCGTTCCACCATCGAGTGCCAAATAGCTTTCCAGATAGTTAAACTGGGTGACCTCTTCTACTGCCACATGTCTCACAATAACCTTTTGTTGTTGGTTTCGGCTGGTGTGCATTAACTTAGTCTTACTGGCATTAATCCTTAAGCCAGCCACCTACCCATTTTGTTGAAGAGAGTGACACATTTGGCTGAGGTCTCCATTTCTGTTTGCCCTTAGGCATATGTCGTCAGCATAGTCCAAATGGCTTAATGTTTCCTTCAGGCGCCATTGGATACCCAGTCTCTCGTGTTCACCCACCGTAGCAGTCATAACATCATCAATAGCAAGCAAGAACAGAATCGGTGACAATACATCACCCTGTCGCACTTCAAATGCGTCGGAAAGCTGTCCATTGTGCAAAACGAAACACCTTGCGTTGTTGTAAGACTCTTTTACTATAGCAACAATTTTATCAGGAATGCCTCTAGCAACAAGCGATCTCCAGATAACATTACTACTAACGCTATCGAAGGCCTTTTCAAAATCGCCGAACATGAGGTAAAACGGCGATTGGTACTCCGACGATTGTTTAAGAATAATTCGCAAGGTGTTTATGTGATCGACACATGATCGACCACTGCGAAATCCCGCTTGATGCCTCTTAAGTGTAGACTCAGATTTTATCCTCTCGAGAATGATGGTTGCCATTAACTTTGGAAATTCGGACAGAATGGTGATTTCACGCCAGTTATTGCAGTTCTTAAGATCACCTTTTTTTGGTAGCTTCACGATTACCCCGTCATTCCATTTCCTAGGAAAGGTTTCGTTTTCCCAAACAGACCTAACAAGTGGCAACAAAATATCTGCAGTCAAGTCGGGGTCTGCTTTGAGGAATTCGGCAGGTATGCCATCCAACCCAGCTGCTTTGTTGTTCTTTAAGAGATGTTTCGCGGTTCTTATTTCCGTGCATGTCGGGAGTCAATATTAATGCTTCTGGTAGATCTACGTATGTCCGGCAGTTGATGATTTGCATGGTTTACAATATTTTGTTGGCCTACAAGTTCTTTAGTGATTTTTTACAGCATCCTCGCGTTACCTCTTCTTGCAGCTTCCTCAGCGCTTTCTGCCAATTTGTCTAATCTGGCCCTCCTATCTCGTCTCACAAACCTCTGCACTACCTTTTGAGCTGCTCTATACTCACTTCGCAAAACCGTTTTCCGATGAGCATCGGTTTCATTATTTATATTTATTTTGAGTGCTCTGCGATGTGTTATTTTATCCCAGGTGTCTTGAGATATCCACAAATCTTTATCTCTAGATTGCTTATCACTATTTATGCATTATTCGCTTTTGAAGAGCAATTATATTTTCAAATACCTACTGTTATGCATTGCCACTTTACCAAACCTTGACCTTTTTTCTATGCTTTGCAAACAAGTTTACAAACTAATTTCTTTTAAACGATATTCTTAGATAAGTATACTTCACCAAAGTTTGGATAAAATAATGCAAGTTCTTATTTTCAAAATATTATAGCAAATGTAAAATTACGCAAAAGTAAAACAATGCCATGGTATTTAAAGCCAAGTTCATGTAGGTATTTCAGATTTATATACCTTAAGGTTATATTGACAGTTTTATCCGAGGAAAGGTTGGTATAGGAAGGTATTTTGAATTTAGTATCTACAAAATATGCAAAGATTTTCTTTTCACCATAGAACGACATATCAATCTGTTTGCAATTATGATATCACAATGACCGAAAATTCCCTTAAAACCACATATCCATCCAGCAGATGATACGAACACAAACTATTAGCAGTCCAACGGCACTTTCGTATAAGAACGCCCTGGATATCCATATACTAAGCAAACACACACATATGTATACTTTTGTAAGGGTAACACTCCGGAGTCAGATTTAGCATCAAACATCCAGCATCAGCAGCACCACCAACAGCACTCCATATACCAGCACCGGCTTCAGCACCGGGGTAAAGATTTCTCTCTTCTGCTTTGCATAACAAATTTGGACAACTTAATAAAGGATTCGCAAAATGTTTGTGCAAGGATATGCAGGATTTTCTCACCATCTAGCTGGCAGAAAAAAAAAGGAAGAGAATTCCTTCCAAGCCGCCTCCAAAAATATGCAATATCACAATACCGAAAGCAAAGAGTAGAGTTGCTGCTCGACAAAAGGGGGGTGAAAGGATAAGAGAAACTACCTATCTTCGGTTTGGTAACGCATCAGTATACCATCCAGATCCAGTGCCTACCAACAACAACTCCAACATTTTGCCTCCAAGCCAAACCAATGTATATTTTTCCAAGCTGATCCAAGCGCAAAATGAGAACATATTTATCTTATTATTTCATAGTTAGTTTGCCAAGAATGGAGAAATGAATTTGGGTGTTCTTGGTTGGTGTTTGCTTTCATGCGGAAGGACTTCTTGAAACGGAGTTTTAAACGTCACCGTTTCGTCGTTTGTCGTCCTCTCGGTCTCGTGTTCGTCCTCGTCGTCATCGGTCGACTGATGGTGGAAATAATCTGTGCTGTATGCAAATCATTCTCGTAGTCGCGTTCTTTGGTAAGACGAATAACATTCGACGGTACAGATGCACGCTGTCGGCTATAAAAGCGCCAAAAACCATCACACACCTACTGAAACTGCATTTCCTGTCTGTCCTGTCTCATGTACATATGTAGATATACATACATAGCTTGAATGGGATTGCTGCACTGCAACACAACTCATGGGCCATAAAGTATGCAAGGAATTCTTTATTCATCTCTTGCGGTGCACAGTTGGTTTTTTTTTTACAAAAACTGTCAAGAATTTTGTCGAAGAGGCGAAAAATATTAAAATTATGTACTTTAAAGTGTTTGGGTAGGTATCCAGTTTTACAGGCAACAATTTTAAGAGAAATTTAAATTCAATCTTACAGAGCAGGGGTGTCTTTCTGACATTTGTCACAGAAGTTCGGGTTTTTCTTTGACTTCAAAAAATGAATGCTCATAGTGAAAAGGCTCGCAGGGACAAGCTAGGATGTATTGTGTCGGAAAATGGAGCCTTATTTATTCATCTTTGTTTGGTGATTAGTGGCTTTGGATTGCTGTTTGGATTGGTGTTGGTCTGGATTGCAAGGAGTTACTTGTTGATATTTTTCTTCCAACAACAATATTGTGAGCGCATAATAAGAAATTAGGAAGGGAGGACAGGGTTTGAAAAAAGATACCGATGCACATTAGTTTTGAATGTCTGCAGATTTGATGAAATATTGAGCCTGGTAAAGCGTTCCACGTTCGTGTAGTGCGGCTAAGAAAGAATCCCTAAACTCAATTGAATCTGTAATGGGACTCAAGAGTGAACCAATGAGCATTCCTAGAAGCACGAGTGTTAAAGTTGAAATCTTTAAGGGGAGGAATGTAACGCTTACGATTGAGTATTGTTTATGAAAATAACGCTACAAAAAATGATATGCATGAGACTCTGCATCGGTGTTCAAGAGTAGCAAATTTATCAGTAACTAGCAAAGCCAGCGAACTCCGTTTCGCCACCTGATGGCTTCGTTTTTTGTAACATTTCGTTTGGGGATTAAAAGATGAAGAAAATTTTTGTTTTGTTTTATATTTGAAAAGAAAAAATTTTATTTCATTTCACAACAGTAATGAATTCATTTCGATTACAAAAATGAAGTTTAATTTAGTTTAACTTCTCTAAGTAAAAAATGAAAGTGAATCCAAAGTAAATACTGAATTGAAGCGTTATACTTGTCCGCAAATTTACGTTTTATTGAAGTGCTCTTTGGTAAAGCACATTTTTTGTTTTTTGGTCTGACTTTAACACAAACAAAGCGGATGGTTTCCCAACTCGTGAACACGCAACGTATAGCTGCCCATGTGAAAAACAATGATTTTCTAAATTTATCCCGCAAACACTAAGCGATTGGCCTTGCGACTTGTTAATTGTCATTGTGAACGCAAGGCGAACCGGAAATTGCAATCGTTTGAAGTCAAACGGAAGATCAGTCGGAATCATTGGTATTCGAGGAACACATATGTACATTTTCACCTGTGTACTTTCCGTTTATAATGGTTGCCTCAATCAAATTCGACATAAGTGTTTTCACCGCAAGTCGAGTACCGTTGCAAAGTCGCGGTAGATTCAAATTACGCAATATCATTATAACTGAATCAACTTTGAGTTGCAAGTTATGTGGTGGAAATCCCGGTTACTCCAGAGAGTTCAAAAACTCCGTTGGATAATTTACTATGTACATAATCGCGATTTGTTATAGAATCAACGGATTTGTTTGTCACCAAATCGACAGCGATTTTTGATTGAATGGTGAAATTCAGTGTGTGTACATCATTATTCTTTGCGGCGAGAATTGCTCGTTGACTTAACCAGGCATAATTCTGATAATTATCACTAATGTTTGGGAAAACATTTTCAATAAGAGCTAATTGAGAGTCTACAAATCGGCAAAAGTCGTTGCTAAGAGTAATTAATCCAGTTGTCGCATCAACTGGCACTTTTCCATTTCCAACAGCAGCAGCACTTTGATCATTTTGAAGTTGTACTGTCATATTAATGGTTAGTGATAATGTTTTTACGTTATCCACAAAAGTGATGCCTTCAGGCAAGCATTCAATTCATCTGCAGGCGTTCCACGGGGAATTACTGGCTACGTCTGCCTGCCGCAATTCCAGATGATGCTAACGCCAAAGCTATGTCACATCTTGATCGAATAGTGACCAAAATCAATGAAATAACAAATGTTTTCCCTGTTCCTCCAGGTGCGTCCAGGAATAATAGACCACCAGTATTATTGTCCACCGCTTGCATTAATGTTTCGTATACTTGTTTTTGCTGTTCATTCAGCAACGGCACATTATTTCGAACGGATTCCTGAAATGTATCAACATTGTATTGCAGCTCTTGATTTAATTCTTGGTTCAATGCATCGTACATCGATCGATTTGGCGCAATCATTCCTACTTCAATCAGTAGCTTGTTTGCAATAGTCAAGCATTGATCCTCAATCAGAAACATTCCTTCATTGTAGATTTCATACGTTATTTGAAGTCAATATATCTGACGTTTCTAGAGATATGGTTGACTAAAAAAGGTTCCCAAAAGTAAGCTTTGGTTTGGAACATAGGGCCCTTGAAACGTCAAAAAACTTAAAAAATTTCAATTACACAAATCGGATCTTTTACAATAGCTTTCTATGGGAAGCTAAACGGAGTTCACCGCTTTTCTGTTGAAATTTTTCCTGAATTTTGTCTACTATCACTGCGCCCGAAACCTTTCTAACGAATGCAAGACCGTGGAAATCGGTTCGTGCGTTCTGGAGTTATAGCATCAGGAAGGAAAACCCGACTTATTTTTATAAAGTAGATAGAACGACCTCCTATCAGCACACTACCGTTTATTTTCTGAATATCTGATCTGAACTTGTCCAATAATACTTGAATTGATTGGTCCGAAAGGTATAGTTTCTAACCCAACAAAGAATAGATTCATCAATACCAAATACATGCACTTTCGATAAGAGGGCTTGATGTCAAACTCCATCAAATGCCTTTTAAATATCACGTGCAATAATCTTAATTTCTCCAAAACTTTGTAAAGATTTGTTCTGTGACTTAGATGATGAGATCACCAGTGGACCTATTTATATTTTACGTACGTTTTTTTACTAATGACCAGACATTTTTACCATATTTGATACATTTTTGACGTAATTTCTGGTCATGTACAAATTTGGTTAGTCGATTATGACCGTTACAAGGCTTTCTAGCTTTTTTGAACTTATTTCAGTTTCCCTCAGTGGAGTCAGCTTCAAAACAACGGAAACTTACATCAATTCAATTACGGAGATTTCTTTGGGCTTGATCGATTTCAACCTTATCTGAAATAAAATGTCTCATTCCACAAATAATTAAATTTGTAACCATATTTGGGCTGGAATCCACGGCACTATCGAGGAAGCATATAGTGACCAGTTAAAGTTCCTGAAGAAGTAGTTGAGACCGTCCCAGTTGGCTTTCTCATATTGATAAACGGTTTGTCTTCAACTGGGGTTTTTTGGCGCATGAGTGTTTTGCAGATATGACACAATGGTATGATGTGCCTAGAGGAACATAGTAATGTAATGTTCTTTGAACATACTGATTGGTTCAATGACTGGTTTTGTTCAAAATTTTAGAAAAGACTTGATGACAAGTTTTTTCATTCAGCTATCTAAAGAATGGATAACATCTTTTCTTTATTTCAACTAAAGAGAACAGTTTAAGAAAACTTAAAGTTTTTTTTAAACAAAAACGTTACCGATTCTGCAAGGTTTTTCATTTTTTTGGACATAGTGTACGAGACACATTTGCTTTAGGGTTTTCTTATATTAACCATGTTTTATTTTTTCCACGATCCAGATAATGTCATCTATTTATTTGCGTTACAACAACAATTTCACACCAGACGATATTTTTTCTTCTAAAGTTCGGTATCACTTCCAACTATTTTCATAACAGAAACACACAAAACCATGAAAAGTGTAACTTTTCGAATTTTAAATAAATTTAAAGAACATTCCTGAAACACGTATCCTTTTACTTAATATTATTTACTTCCATTTATATTTTTTCATGAAAAAAAAAATCACGCAGTAAAGGGTTAAGGCTTTTAAAGTTACATTTCAACTTAACACAAATGCGGACGTTTAAAAATACTGAAATATGTATTTTCATATAAAAGTCGTAGATATCAATACCAGTTAATACCCTACAAAATGGCAACAAGGCTTTAAGTTAATTCGCATTGCGATGGCAACGACATCAAGGAAGCCTTACCTAAGGATACATACATAAATATATGTCACATATGTAAGTGTACACAAAGGTAAAGACGAAGACTGAATTCCAAGCTATTCAGAGTGTGCATCCGGTTATATTTTCAAAGAGAAGGACTATAGGGAATAATTTTTCATATGCTATTGTAGACGACGACGACGGCTACACTTCTTCTTTTTCCCGAGTGATGAAAGTCTTCCTCACATGTAAAGAAAAATAAAGCCACATCAAGGCATTTTGTACATAGGGATTTTTCATGTTATAAATTGGTTAAAAATGCTATAAAAGAAATCTTAAATTCTTCGATAATTTTAATACCTACCTACATAAATCCTGGAAGCCTTGGAATCAGTTTTGTCTACGAAAAGAAATATGTACAAGCAGGAGTTAGAAGATTTGCAAAAGGCCAAAAAGTGCAAGGATTTGTGACCAAAAAGTAATAAGAATAAAATTAGTGTCTTATTTAAATCATTTTAGTATTTCATTTAGTTTTCAGAAATTAGGAGTTTTCATTTGGCTCTGTATGAAGTTTTGAAAAACCTTGAAAAATATGTTCAAGAGTTGATTTTTGGTGATGCTTCGAAATTTCGAAGTAACCTTTTTGCTCTATTTTAATAATACATATTTTTAACATTATTTTTAAATAAATTTCAAGTACTCAATGTTTTCAAATTTTTGTAGACATCGGATTCGTAATTACAACAACAAATTTTATTAAGTTTAACTTTTTTCTGTTACAAATGGTCTTTGCATAAATGCTTAAGCGTTTCCTTAGGTTTTATGTAGGACAGTTGAAGACTAACAACTAATATTAAAGATTGAAAAAATCGTCACGAATTTAATTGAAATTACAATCACATAAATTTACATAGCTTAATATTTATAAGTTTATGTTTGTACTTTTTAAAGATAAAATTTCAAGAACCTGATGTGACAGATTGACTTCGGGGTCGGATTCGAAAAAAGGTCATCTAAAAACTTTGGAAAAGTATAATTACCATTTACAAAACCGAGTTGATCAATAAAATTTTAACACTATACAAATAATTTTTTGAAACATTGGCTTTTGGTCAGATTTTTCATCAAAACACTCTCATGTACAATAAGGATCACTCTTTTCAATCTTTCGTTACGCCTTAGTCTAACTGTTTCATATCCCTTGGGTTATCAATGATGGTTCGAGAGTTTCGTCAAGATAGTGTTTATAACTTTTCAAGTGTTACGAGAACACGTAAAAAAGAGTAGAGTAGCTAAAAGTACCTATTTCCACTGCAGTAAGTATTGCAAAGCTATGCTGCTATTTGTTGTTTATATTTGAAGGTACGTTGGCATTTGTCCTGAGAGCATTTGACTTATTTGTATGATTTTTAGTTTTGAATACTTTTTTTTGTGGTAAGGTTTATGATTTTACAAAAAAAAAATATGAATTTGTCAAAATAAATTTTAAGAAAAGGTATCAAAAAACGGATCTACTTTGATTTTCAGTTCTTCTTGAGGGGATTTTAAAATTCAGAAGGTTAAGGTAGTGAACCATAAAACCTCTATAGGTACTGCTCTGAAAGCCGACAAAGGTATTAGGTATGCAATACAAATTAAAATTGATTGAAACTAAGACTAAAACAAAACTAATTTGTCACATCAATAGGGATCGCTGGACTTCTGATTTTCTAAACATTCAAATAGTTCGACTATTCACTGTTCGTCATTTCACTATATAAGAATGGATAGAATTTTCAATAATTTAGATAGTCAAATAATAAAAAAAAAAATACCATTCCTAATTAACTTCCCACAGAAAGTTATTGTAATCGGTCCGATTTGTCGAATTGAAAAATTTTGATATTTCTCGACTTTTCAAGGTCGCTAGAATCTAAATAAAAGATTTTTTGAGCTATATAATTTGTGTGCGGGAAGCTTTCTTTGTAGTACGTATCTCAAGAATCAGTAAAGATATCGACTTCAAATAAATTTTGTTAACACAGAAAGACGCAGAAAGGACTCTCAAAAATATTGAGCGGGTGGTTTATATTTCCACAGCAATTTAAAAAAATGTGAACATTTTGGTTAACACAAAATATCTCACGAAACAATAATGCTAGCGACTTGAATTAAATTTTACATTCTACTAGCTGACCCGGCCACTCATTGCTGTGCCTAACGTTTTTTGTCATATAACATTGTTGGAAACTATTTAAGGAGAATGTAAAATGTAAAAACATATCGACCTTCATGACTGATTTTCTAATGTACTGCTTTGGGATTTGAAGGGGAAGGACTTTTAACACAATTGATCAAAATGTTCGTACAGTTGATGCAAAGAAAAAATTAGTACAGGAGAGGTAAATTTAAACTGTATTATTATTTTTATTCAAGTTTGTTACAAATGAGTATATATAACAAAGCTTTAAGTTGATAACATGTGGCAGTTAAACTTATAAATGAGGTAGGTAGGATGGATAGTTTAAAATCTTCTAACAATAAAATTTTATATTTTGAATTATAAATACTTTTAATTTCAATTTAATTTGGCACTAATCGGTGCTAACCTGTCTTTTGCTAACACAAATGGGTTCGACAGTTTTCCTACACGTGAACATGCAACATATAGCCGCCCATGAGAAAAACATGGATTTTCGAAATCTAGACCACAAATGGACATTGTTTAGCCTTGAGACTTATTTATAGACATGGCAAAAGCTAATCGAATTGGAAACTGTAACCTTCTAAAGGATATAATAGAATCTGACGGTACCATTGGTACCATTGGATCACTTTTCCTTTAAACTTTCTAGTTAAAATGGTTGCTTCAGGAATATTTCCGGTGATCTTTTTGATTATCAAACCTTTACCGTTGCAAACTCAAATTACGCAGGTGAATAATAGGTTAACTAATCTTTAATCTAAGATTTTGTGGTGGCATTTCAGGTATGTCTAGTGAATTTAAAAATTCTGTGATAAAATGTACACTATCATTTTCATAAACAACAGCACCGATTGGTTTAAAAGACATCAGATCGCTTGGTAACAACTATTGTATCTGTTAATTTTGTCAACATCAATATTTTTGCTTGCCAAAATAGCCCGATGACTGAGCCAGTTATGATTCAAGTAATTACTCTGAATATCTGGAATTAATTTTTTTTCTGACAAACATAATTGTTTGGCAGTTTTATGCATTTCGTATTTGGTTGAAGTTCTATTTTTCCGTTTCCCAATATCTAGTTATTGTTCAAAAAATTGCTTACACCAAAAATTGAAAAATGAATTCACTGTATTTTGTTTACTACAAAATAAATTTAACCTATACTTTAATCCTCAGCAATATGTGGTGGTTATGCTATTAAATTGTATAACTTATATGAAAAGTTTGGATGTTTGACATAACGCCATCTATTGAATACTTCCTCAATCCAGTCAACAGATGTTGCCATCTGTTAGAATCGTTTGGAGCAAACAGATAATTGTGACTGTCAAATAATAGGCAAATAATTTGCAATGAAAAATAAAAACATAAAAAAAATAAATAATCAGTAAAATTTTGAGAAAAATCGAATTGTCAGTTTTTTTTACAAAAAAAAATAAAAACCTAAAAAAAATAATAAAAGTTGGTAAAAATTGATTTTCGAAATATTGTTTCAAAAGTTTGAGTTATTGGCTTCAAATTAATTTTTTGTTACAAAAACATTGTTTACAACATTTAGTTAAATTTTGAGAAAAATTAAATTGATAGTTTTTTACAAAAAATAATAACCTAAACAAAAAAATACTTAAAGTTGGTAAGGCTTAAGTAATTTTCGACTCAAATATCTTTTCAGAAATTTGAAATTATGGCTTCAAAATAATTTTTTTATAAGAAATATTGTTTTCAACATTCGGTAAAATTTTGAGAAAAATTGAATTGATAGTTTTTTACAAAAAATAAAAACCTAATTTTTTTACCAACTAAAAGTTGGTAAAAATTTACTTTCTACTCAAATATATATATCTCACAGAAAATATTGCTTTCGACAATCAGTCATTTTTTTATAAAAATCCAACAGTCAGTTTTTTCATAAAAAATTAAAATCTACAAAAAACAGTACTCAAAATGGTTGAAAATTGATGTTCGGTTCTCGATATCATATCTCGTAAATAATGGCAGACATTCGACTTGGAAGGTCGACAATGTACCCCATAGGTTAGGTTAGGTTGAGGGGCTGACAGTTGATGTCTTTACCGTCACACTTAGACCCTGATTACACGGGATGTTTTTTTCGTTCGTTTTCGTCTTTCGTCTTTTTGACAGGTACCTACCCTCGAGATTACACCTTTCCTTTTTTCGTTCCTTTCGTTATTCCTCTTTTTGACGTTTGTGACCGAATTGTTTTTATTTTACTTTTTATATCCGAAATTGTAACACCCGGTTTCATTTTTAAAAGCTCTTTTCGAATAATTTCAAGTGCCTGAATTCTTTTATTTCTATTTTTATAATTTTTGTTCAGCTTGTTATACAAATTGGGCCAACTTTGAAACAGTGTTAATAATACTTCCGTTTGAGTTTTTGTCCACATTTCTTAAATCGTTTAAATAAATAATTAAATTTACATTATTTCACGTTTATATTTGCCTTTACTACACCGTACTCTGGAAAACTGAACTTAAAGCTGTAAATTATGCATTTTGTTTTTTTTTTTATTGGTTGTCAAAGCATAAACGTCAAAGTTCAACCAAAAAAAGTCCATAAATTTTCAGGACTCTTTTCACGACTTCTTTCTCCCTACGTTTCTACACCCCTCACCCGATCTGTCAAAAAGACGAAAGAGGAAACAACCGAAAAAACATCTCGTGTAATCGGGCACTTAGATCAATACAGATCCATTGTGATACCCTGAGTATTGCTACTCAAGCTAATAAAAAAAAACCTATGTGTTCAGTTAGTCATGCCATTTAGAGGCTTTGACGAAGTTCAGAATGTTAGTACCTGGCGTACTAGAGAGTTCTTTTAAATCCCCGAAGAAATTGTTGCGTTATAGATCAACGCAACAAGTTCTTTTTGTAATTAATTTTAATTTTAATAAAGATGATGCATTTTGCATCCACGTCGGTTTGTTTACAAAATTCGAATTGACAAATGTCACATTCCGTCTACACGAGGATGAGAGAGAGCGGGACGGCCATAGTCCTTCTGACCATGGTTCTCTCTGTCATTTTCGTGAGGAAAAAAATAATACCAAGTTTAGTTTCAGATTTCAATAGATCCAGGGTTTCCATGGAAGTGAAACCAAACCAGATGGACGGTCTGGTAGATGCGTACGGAAAAGTTGAGCGAGAAGTTACTCCAAATTCTTTTGTTTAATTTGTTATTTCTTAACGTTAATGGTATTAATGATAAAATTATTGTAATATTTGAAACAAATCGTAAGGACATATGGGCGGTTAAGTTTCGGGCAACTTATTTCGGTGTTAAGTAAATAGATCCCGAATGATAACTATTTTTTTTTTCTTTCCTTTCACGCGGTTGTTTTAAAGTTAAAGTTAAAGTAAAGATTTTTCTCGATTTTAAATTTCGTAGTCTTTGTTCGATATCAAAGTAGAAAGTGGGGGGTGGCTGAATGCAGCTCCTGGAATCGTCGTGACCTGGAAGTGAATCCAGCGGGCGGCGAATTCCAGGGTGACTTGCATTTAGCTGTGAGAGAAGAGCGAGTAAGCGGGACCGCGAGTATTTCATCACAAGTTGAGATTAACAAGCCGATCTCCGATTGGCTGTTGATGATGTGATTGAAATCCGCCACTCCATATTGGCTGAAAGCTAAAATGGCTGGATATAAAAAAAGAAGAGATAGGACAGATCTTGGAATCTGGCCGTCAATTCTTACAAAACATTCAAAGTGATTAGACAGAAAGTTTTTGATATCGAAAAAAAGGCAGAGTGAACAAAGAAAATTGAGAAAAGTTTAGAAGAGTGAATTGTGTCGTGATAAAAAAAAAATTAAGGAAGAACAAAATAGGAAAAGGAAAGGAAGAAAAAAAAAGGAGTTAGTTGGGAATTTTACAGGAAAGCCATACAAAAAAAAAGATAAGTAGAAATCGTTTTAATTCTTTGTTTCAACCCCAAAATTTTATTTGTGGTAATTAAGACCTTAACGGTCCATTGTCCATAAAATTTTATTTAATATTGAATAGATCCTGAGTTTTAATCCTGCTTTGTAAGGTTTCTCAGGCAGCTTTAAAAATAAAAAGTGAATTTCGGTAAAATTATAATTGTGGTATTTCTTTTGTGGTTGGTTTTGTTTCTCTTTTGAAAGGTTTGCAATTTCCTTTTCTTTATTTATTGCTGGCGCCCTTTATTCCTTACTAAATGTAAGAACGCCCCTGTGGCAATTATAATAAAATCAATAATTTTGATATCAACGTGATATCAATATCATCAGCAACTTAATTAATCGAATCGTGGATTATTAGTATTCGCTGAACCCACCCCTTTCTGAGCTCGTCGTGGTGGCAGCACTTGAGTTGCTGCTTGTTGCAATTTTTGCAACATACATATTTTTATAAACTTCATCATTTACACGTGTTCTCGACGCTGTTACTTTCCATAATCATTTATCTTTGGTGACTGATTAAAAAAACATATTTCGACAGAAAGTAAAAGAAACAACATGGCTGCACGAGCTGTCAAAATCAACCTGTCCCTATTGGAAACCCTGCATTATTCATAAGCCAGCTTGGAAGTATGTTTCGAATGAGACAAATTTTCGTGAACGTGGTTTGAAGATATTAAAATTTTAAGTTTTTCTAAATTATTCTTTTGCGAAGAAACAATATGTCTTTTTCGTTAACAGAACTGCTTCAAATACCTTCCATCTTTTCTATCATAGATCTCGTTTTATTGCTTATACACCGAACGACAAAATTATTATGTATGTATGTATGTATTGCAAGTCATCTATTCTGAAATCGATTTTTTGAAAGAAAAAAAAATAATAATTTTCTTCCAAAACAAAACAAAGGCATTCACATCCGCCATAAAAAAAATCATCTATCTCTAGGTATATCCGGTATCCTGAGGCATTGTAGGCATAGATACTCGTACATTTATAACAATTCATTGTGAATTTATGCAAACACGTGTTCATTGCGAAGCAAAAATGGAAGCTCAAATGTTTAACCCCCTTCCCTTTAAACAAAACAAAAAAAAATATGCTTTGAAGAATAATACAAAATTATTAGGTTTATATACATAGGTAGGTGCTCCGTCTCCCCCACAGCCATTCCTCTCTAACCAAACTGAACAGAACAGAACTCCATAAATTTGCCTCAGTTAAATAAGGCCTCCTACCGAGCGATGGGCCATTAATTTAATTCTTCGTCTCCGTTGTTGTTCTGCCTTTCTTCCTTCCGGCATCATAATATAACTAAATCTTAATTGGGTGATTCCAACAACTGTTGTTCTTACATTAGCAAGCCTTATAATATGGCTTGCCAATCCTATATTTCTCCAAACACCAAACCCCCAAGTTACCCAAACCCTCACAAACCTGCCAAACAAAACAATGCTGTAGGTATTTATATAATGTATGGTATCGTATATGTATGTAGTATGTACCTTCGATAACTACAATAACATTATTGACTAAAACCGACCCCACGTCTGCCAACGAAGGCAATAAATTATTAGTTGGGTTATTAATTTCACAAAAGTGGTAACATAAGACGCCAACAATAACTCCTTTTTTCTGTCTGCTAAAGCCGACCTCTCTAACGACCTCTAGAATTCAGAAATTATGAATTGTTTATTTTTTGACCTTGCTTATAGGAATTCTTAAGAAAACATAAATAATATACAATTTGTGAGGAAGTATTTAAACAAAAATCCGGTAAAAGCAAACCGGGCTTAGGTTTTTCAATTGGTAAACTTTTTCAATTTGGTGGCCTGTTTCTGTCATAAATTTATGTTTTGAATGAGATTTGTGTTCCGAGTTCGAATTATTGTGCAACATTTGAAATTTATACACCAAATGAGCATTCCGAACACATTATTTTCATTGTGGTCATTGTCATAATTTTCGTTCCGATTAATAAAAAACTAAAACGGACAACCTACATACATTTCTTTTTCGGTGTATAAATAAATAAATTAGGTGGCGCAACAGTCTGTTTAGAACTAGGGCCTAGTGACTTACAACTCTCAACCATTCCTGTGTGCGAGTGCTGTTTTCAGGGATGGAGGGGACCTACAGTTTTAAGCCGAATCCGAACGGCTAATTTGAGAAAGCACTTTTCATGACAAGAATTACTCTTGGAGGATTTGCCAATTCCTCGCAAGAGACAGTACCCGTGAAAAAAAACTTTAAATGGCACAGGCAGGGATCGAACCCAAGATCTCTGGCATGACAGTCCAACGCACTAACCATCATGCCACGGTATATATAATGTCAAAAGATGTACTTCAAATTACATATGTAGCTAAATAACTTAAAAATAGTTTTTATTATCACGGGTCGATGGCTGTTCCGTGTTTCAAATGGTTAGGTAGTGTGAATCTTAGTTTAAAGAAAAGGGATAGATAAGATTTAAAAACTAGAAAAAACGTAAGAAAAAAGATAAAGCTAGATAAAAAGTTCTTTGTCTTTGATCTACATCGTTTTATTTTCGCTGGATAACCTACGTATACATATGTATATATATATTGGTCATTGGTGGTAAGAATAATAAAACGCAGAAAACGATGTCAAAGTGACAGATTGCAATGTGACAGATTGGAATGTGAAATAATTCAAAGTGAAAGCTGTCAAAGTTGACAAATTTAGCATGAAAAATAACAGACAATCAATAAATTAGATGTTAGAGCGACAGATTTAATTGTAAGATTTGTTGGAGCTAATAAGAGTATAGTATATCGATTGGCTTTAATAAATGCTGCTAAATTATAGTTTTAGAAGCATTATGTAGCCGGGACTGGCCATTAGTAGTTATTATATAATGTAGAAATACAACAACATTAGTTTAGTTTATTTTTTCCCCTAAACAGAGCCTTACAACCTACTTATACTAGGAATTATATAAAAAATAAAGGGTTTTTTAATAAGGGCGGGTAAATGTTGAAATGCAATAAAACAATCTGTGTGTGAGCTACTAACAAAATTATTATTATTTTTTATTTGAAAGGCGCATGTATGCCATTAAGTGTGGAATATGACATCATTCAAATGTCCTCCTCGGCTTCTTACGGACCCGAGTGGTCCAATTTTCAATGACCCTTCCGCATAGATCCTGCTGAATTTGAGCGATGACCTGTGTTACCTTTGTCATCTTTTTGGCATCGGTCGATTGTGGTTTATTTGCATAGACCTGCGGCCCCACAGGAAAAAGTCGAGCGAGGCCAAATCGCATGACCTTGGTTGCCAATTCACATCACCCCTGCAAGAGATAACCTTACCTCCAAACCGTTCATGCAAAATGTCAATCGTGGCGTTTGTTGTGCGGCACGTAGCGCCGCCGCCGCCGTCCTGCTGGAACCACATGTCGTCTAGGTCCATATTTTTCAATTTGAGCCACAAGAAATTTGTTATCATCGTTATGTAGCGCCCGCTTTTGACTAACGTCGTTTTCAAAAAAGTAAGGACCAATTACGCCGCCGCGCCGGCCTAAAATCAACACCAAACGGCGTTTTTTTAAGGATGCATTATCACCTGGTACACCGCACCTGGGTTATGGCAATTTTGCTTGTTAACACAGCCATTCATCTAAAAATGCGCCTCGTCACTAAAGATGATTTTTCGGCCAAAATTGGGGTCTTCATCCAAACGATTCGAAGCCCAGTCAGCAAACAAACGGCGTTGTCTATGGTTATGAACTTTAAGCTCATGGGTCAGTTGGATCTTGTACGGGTGTACGCCTAAATCCCGACACAAAATTCGTCAAGTTGAAGTCTGCGAAAGGCCGAGTTCTTGTTCGCGGCGAGGAACAGACTGCCTTTTGTTCTGCTGTACACTTTCACGTACCGCGGCGATGTTCTCGGTCAATATTGCGTTTCTGGAACATACAGGTGTTGGCTGATTGTTTACTGAACCAGTCGTCTGAAATTTGGACACCAAACGTTGAAGAGTTGACTGTGAAGGGCCACCACGTCTACCGTAAAATGGGCGCCATGCGCGTAACGTTTGCCTTAACGAACACTCATTTTGATAATAAAGCTTTATAATATGAACGTGCTGTTCAATCGTGAAACTTGCCATAATGATTTGGCACAAACAACTGAATAATACACAAAATATTTGACAGATGTCAATGTCACCAAAACAAAATGGCCGTCACAGAGCGCCAAAATCTACCCGCGCCATTTTAAAAACCCTTTATAATGATTGAATATGTCAGCGTTAGTAAATTAACATATATGTAAATTTGAATTTAATGTATGTGTCAATGAGATAGCGAAACAATGCCTATGCCATCTGAAGTTTTTTTCACTGAGTAATTCTTGTCATGAAAAGTGCTTTCTCAAATTAACCGTTCGGATTCGGCTTAAAACTGTAGGTACCCTCTATTCCTGACAACAATACTCGCACACAGGAATGGTTGAGAGTTGTAAGTCACTAGGCCCTAGTTCACAAAGGACTGTTGCGCCACCCAACTTATTTATTTCTTTAAGATAGCGAAACAAACATTAATAAAACTCTTTCTTGAACAGAAAAATATATCAAGGTAGTGTAACCTGACATGGCTTAATTTCTATCGTACCTAGTTACTATACAATTTATCACGTAGGGAGAAAACCATAAATAGATAGGCAAGGAAAATACAGATTAATACATTCAAGCAAATGAGAACAATTAACTCAAGTGTTTGCATAACAAAGAAATGGCGCCTTAAATACTTAATTCAATTTATTTACTTAAAGATTTTTGTACTCTTTTTATTCTTAAGCAGGGGCGAACGCAGAAAAAAATTCGGGGGGGGTTTCAAAAAATGAATATTATATTATTTTTTTATTTTAAATGTCAAGTGTTTTTTTCTTTTTTGGCACTATTTTATATAGTTAGGTACTAAGAAACATGTATGAATAAAAATCACATATAATTATAAGTTAACACCGCATTTCTGATTTTCTTGGAAAAATAAAATGCAACAATCCAATAATGCAAAAATGCACTTTTCATTTAGTTCACACCACATTTCTGATTTTCCTGGAAAAATAAAATACAATAATGCAATAATGCACTTTTCATCTACCACGAAGTTAATTCTGGGAATTGAAAAGTAATACTTGCAAGTAGCTTACCTATAATACTTTGAATAATTTTAACTTCACTTTGTATTTTGATTTGAATCAATAAAGGTCGAAGCAACCTGCTTCGGAAGAAGAAAAAATATTTTTTTCAATAATTAAAGTGGTGTTTGATTAACTGGCGCCCAACCTGTGTGGCTTCGAACTATACGCGTTTAATTTGTGCTAACCATTGCCATTAATTTACGTGTCATTTAATTCCTGTGCAAAAAAACAATACGCGTTAAATTTGTGCTAACCATTGCCATTAATTTACGTGTTATTTACTTCCTGTGCAAAAAAACAATACGCGTCTAATCTGTGCTAACCATTGCCATTATTTTGAGTGTTATTTTTATCCATTGCCGGCTAACCGCGTATGACTCTATATTTGTGCAAAAAATCGCAACAAGTCGTAAACAAGTAACTAAAGCAAATCCAAGAAAAGAGGCCCCCCAGTAACCCGATACATTATAAAAAATTGAACCAATCAAATTCAAAACAAATAAAAAAAAAGTGTTATAAAATAGTATAATGAAATACACAAAAAATAAATAAATCAAAAATAATAGATAGATCGATATCTGACCATTTAAATAAATTAGGAATTTAGATAAATTGATTGTGAACCTTCGTTCATTTCCACGGCTATTCCGTGGAAATATTGATAAATTTAGTCAAAAAAGAAAAAAAATATATTGATATAAACTTATTAAAAAGTAAAACACATTTTATAAAAATGGCTAATCCAAACAATTTAATAAGACCACAAATGCAAAATCAAGCTCCTCCTGCTCCCGCTCCCGCTCCCCCTGTTCAAGCAGGTCAAGCTTTTAATATTAACCAAAATGAATTAGTACAGCTTATCACTAGACTAGTGGCCGACACCCTACATATTCAAGGACGACAAATATTCAACTCAATTATGAATCCCGCAGCGGACATCAATAATTCGATAGACCAACCAATAAATTTAGCTGACAATAACTTAAATGACTTAGACAAAATACCGAACGTTGTAAAAAGTCTCAGGGAATTCTCTGGTCAGACGCACGAATTTAATTCGTGGAAAAAAAGCATCGATAGAATTTTAGAAATCTATGAGCACCTTAAGGGTACTCCAAGATACTACGGTATCTTATCTGTTATCCGTAATAAAATAACAGGACACGCCGACGTGGTATTAGAGTCCTATAATACGCCCCTTAATTATGAAAAAATCTCAAAATGCCTTACTCTGCATTATGCAGATAAGAGAGATTTAGGCACCCTGGAATATCAGATGACTACTCTGATCCAAGGTAATAGTACGATCCCTGAATTTTATCAGGTCGTCTATCACCACTTATCTTTGATCCTCAATAAATTAGGATCTATCGAAATGAGTCAAGACTCTATGAACAATATGACTCAATGCTACCGTGACAAAGCTCTAGATACCTTTGTCAGGGGCCTTAAAGGAGATTTACCTCGATTACTCAGTATAAGAGAACCAGTAGATCTTCCCCAGGCTTTACACTTATGCTTAAAGCTACAAAATGTAGACTTTAGAGCACAACATGCTAACAATTCACAAAGTTCTAGCAGAAGAAGTTACCAACAAGCACCTCCAGTTCCTCCTAGACGAGAAAACTTTCAAAAACCAACACCAATACCAGATCCCAGACATGAATTTTATCCTCAATTAGTTAATAACCCCAGGACTCCTCAAGCACCACAATTTAATAGGGACGTGCAATACCAACCTAGGTATCAACAGCAACAACAGACAAGGGTTCCACCAAATCAACGACCCCTTCCACCAAAACCGATGTCTATTGATTACTCCTTAAAAACTCAAAAGGTGAACTACCAAAATAGGCCAAAGAACCAACAGTTCAATCAAAAACGTCAACATTCGCAGCAAACGCACCCACCGCAAAAGATGCAATGAATCTACCATACTCAATCAGATGATGGAAGAGTATGAAGCAGAAATCAAAAATGAAGACCAAAACTACGACGAATCGCTAGAAGAATATGTTGAATCGGAAGAAAACAATAACCTAGAGCAAGACCAATCAGAAGAATTAGACGACATTTATTTTTTAGATTGAAGTCCTCTTCGCTTCCCTTTTTTGAACACATTTCCAGAAGCGGAGAGATCCTGAAATTCCTTGTCGACACTGGCTCGAATAAAAATTACATTCAGCCTCGACATATAAAAAATCCTATTCTTAATGAACGTCATTTTTATGCTAACTCTGTTGGAGGTAGCATCAAAATAACACACCACTCACTTATTCAACTTTTTGGCCCACAGAATTTTTCATCCTCCCCAGTCTTATCTCATTCGATGGCATTATAGGACACGACACTCTTAAACAACTAAATGCAATCATTCATACAAAAAAGAATCATATGTCCCTTCACCCTAGTTCCACTCACCCAAGAATTTCAATTCCTCTTAAACAGCATATGTCACAATTTGTTAACAATATAAATATTAGAACCGATCACATGAATAAAAATCAATGTACCCAACTTATTAATATCATTCGTAAATGTCCTAATCTATTTTCTAAACCAAACGAAAAATTGACCTACACAACCACTGTCAAAGGAGAAATTCGAACAACAACCCGAGATCCTGTGTATTCGAAGTCCTATCCTTATCCCATGGCACTCAAGAACGAAGTCGAAAAAGAGATTCAAAAATTATTAGAAGATGGTATTATAAGGCCATCAAAATCACCTTATAATTCTCCTGTTTGGGTAGTCCCCAAAAAAATGGACGCTTCAGGAGAAAAAAAATTCAGAATGGTAATTGATTACCGTAAACTCAATACATTAACTATAGCCGACAAATACCCGATTCCTGAAATTTATGAAATTCTTGCAAACCTTAGTAAAAACCAATAGTTCTCTATAGTAGACTTAAAAAGTGGCTTTCATCAGATCCCACTAAAAGAATCTGATATAGAAAAAACTGCCTTTTCGGTGAACAACGGCAAATTTGAATTCACCCGCCTTCCATGATGACATTGTCATCTTTGGTAAAGACGAAGACGAGCATTTCACAAATCTTAAAAAAGTCTTTAACACATTAGAGAAAGCAAATATGAAAATTCAATTAGATAAATGAGAATTTTTCCAAAAAGAAATTGAATTTTTAGGTTTTGTTATCGGTAGGGATGGTATAAAAACCAATCCTAAAAAAGTTCAAGCAATAGTTGACCGACCAATTCCCCAAAACCTAAAAGAGCTTCGATCCTTCCTCGGAATGTCAGGATATTATCGCCGCTTCGTCAAAGATTATGCAAAATTGGCGAAACCCCTGACATCCCTTTTAAGAGGGGAAGACGGACATGTGTCCAAAAATATGTCAAAGAAAAAACTCATTAATTTAAATCAAGAAGCCATTGAAGCATTCAATAAATTAAAAAAATCTCTTGTTTCTGCAGAAGTCATTCTCCAATACCCAGATTTCGAAAAAAGTTTTCAACTAACAACAGACGCCTCCGACTACGCCATTGGTGCAGTCCTTTCCCAAGATGACAAGCCGATAACTTTTCTTTCTAGAACGTTGAGCAAATCAGAAGAAAATTATTATGCTACCAACGAGAAGGAAATGTTGGCAATAATTTGGTCACTCAACTCCCTAAGAAATTTTCTATATGGATCCCGCAAAGTTAACATTTTTAAAGACCACCAACCTTTAACTTATGCTCTTAGCAATAAAAATACGAACTCCAAAATGAAGAGGTGGAAAGCTATTTTGGAAGAATATAATTACGAACTCAAATACAAACCAGGGAAAGAGAATGTCGTTGCTGACTCCCTCTCTAGACCTCCGAAAATAGAAATTAATTCAATGACCCCAACCGAACACAGTGCTGACAGCTCAGCGCAAAATTTAATTCCCTCCGTTGAAATCCCTATAAACATCTTCCGAAATCAACTTCTGCTAAAAATAGGAAACGAAAATAGCTACCAAGTAAAGAACCCATTTGACAATTACACTCGACATATCCTAATTCGACCAGACTACTCAAAAAATGACATAATTGATATCTTTAAAAGGTACCTTAACCCAAATACTATAAACGGACTTCTTACAGACGAAATGACAATGGGACGTGTACAAGAAATAAACCCTTTACATTTTAAAGACTATCGCATCAGATTCACACAAAAAATTGTCGAAGACATACCCAACCAAATAGAACAAGAAGAGAAAATCGTAAAGATACATCGGCGTGCTCACCGCAATGCTGATGAGAACCGAATTCAAATGTTAGAAAACTTCTATTTTCCTAAAATGGCTTCAAAAATCAAAGCTCTAGTTAGCCGCTGTATAACTTGCAAAGAAAATAAATATGATAGACGTCCTAACAAACCATATTTAAATCCGACACCAATTCCTAACTATCCCGGACACACACTGCATATCGACATTTTTTCCACAGAAAAATGTCTTGTCCTTAATGCACTCGACAAATTTACTAAATTTGCACAAGCAAAAATAATTTTATCAAGATCAATCGAAGACATCAGACGACCCTTACGAGACATACTATTTTATTTCTGCGTACCTGAAGTTGTTGTAATAGACAACGAAAAAGCTCTCAATTCGGCTTCAATAACTTCAATGTTAGAAGATGATCTTCAGATCAAAATTTTTAAAACTCCACCATATAAAAGCGAAGTTAATGATGGGCAGGTCGAACGCTTTCATTCTACTCTAACAGAAATAATGAGATGCTTGAAGTCAAATGGACCTTCACGGTCCTTCGAGGAATTATTAGAACGAGCCGTTTATGAATACAATTTTACTATTCACTCAACCACGAACAACAAACCTATAGAACTGTTCTATGGACGAATTATTATTATTATTATTATTATTATTATTATTATTATTATTATTATTATTATTATTATTATTATAAGCTTTTTATTTGCCATTTGAATTTCTTAAATTTATATATACAATTTTTCGTTTTAACAATGTTTTTTTTTTTTTTTTTTTTTTTTTTTATAATAAATTTAAATTACAAACAAAGTCTGGTATTAACTTATTAATTATATTGAAAATTTTAATTAATTATATTGAAAATTTTAATTGATTATATTGAAAATTTAGTAAGTAAGTATATAAACCTTTGATTGTTCTTTTCATGAAGATATATTTCTGGCATAAGCCTCCCCCAATGTTGCCCATAATTCTCTGTCCTTAGCTTCATTATACCAATTTCGTCTGTATTCCGATAAATCATCAGCCCATCTTTTCTTGGGTCTTCCAGGTCGTCTTTTGTCAGCTGGGGTCCATTTTGTGATTACTTTAGTCCATCTTTGTTCTTGAAGCCTTGAGATGTGTCCTGCCCAGTTCCATTTAAGCCTTCTTGTTCTTTCAACTACATCAATGATATTTGTTTGTTGCCTTATATGCTGATTTCGTATTTTTTGAATTTGTCTTATTTTTAGAATTTTCCTTTCCATTTTTGTTTGGCAAATCCTAAGTTTTTCTGTTAAATTTGAGGTTAATCCAAGTGCTTGTAGTCCATAAGTCATAACGGGTAGTATTCCTGAGTCCATTATATATTTTTTTGTGTTGTTACTTAAATTTGATTCCATTATTTGATGTAGGTATATTCCAGAATTGTTTCCAACTGTTTGTGATTCGTCTGTTTATCTCCTTGTTTTCTTGGTCTTTGAATGATTTTAATTGTCCAAGGTAAATGTAATCTTCTACATAATCTATCTTTACTCCGTCTAATGTGATATCTATTTTTGTGTGATTGGTCATTGCTTTTGTTTTTGTTTGGTTTATGTTGAGTCCAAAGGGCTTACAAGCAGTAGTCAATTCTTTTAGCATCGATTCGATTTGTTTGGCGTTCGTTGAAATAAGTACGATGTCATCAGCGAATCTCAAGTTGTTTAGATATTTTCCGCCTATGTTAATGCCATACCGTGTTTTCCAGTTTAGGTTCTTGAAAATTTCTTCTAATACAGCTGAGAACATTGGTGGGGACATCGGATCTCCTTGTCTTACTCCTCTATTTATTTTAAATTCTCGTCCTGTTATTTCGGTTTTTATTTTTGCCCAACTGTTGTCATAAATGTTTTTGTATGTCTGGATAATGATAGGGTTTATGTCTTGATTTATTAAGGCTTCCCAAATAGTGTCATGTTCAATGGAGTCGAACGCCTTGCTGAAGTCAATAAATAAAAAGTATAGTGGTTTCTTGAATTCATTGAATTTTTCTATCATTTGGTTCATCGTTTGTAGGTGATCAGGTGATATGGACGAATACCTAGGTTAAACCCTGAAGAATTTGAAAAAGTACGACAAATCAATATAGTCAAACTCAGAACTAAACAAGAAAAAGACACAACATACCACAACAAAAAAAAGGAACCTATAAACGACTATGAAGTAGGCCAGGTTATCTATGTTAAAAACAACAAACGTATAGGCTCTAAACTGACAAGTAGATACAGACAAGAAATCGTTAAAGAGAATAAAAATTCAACTGTTACAACTGAATCTGGAAAAGTAGTTCATAAATGTAATACATATTAGAAATTAAATTTATCCTTCCAGATTTTCCTTCTGTATTGGTTGTCAAGCTAAAATACAAATATTGGACTTCACTAACTCTCAAGTTGTAGCTATTCATACAGGACAGGCAAGACTACAAACGGGCAACTTTAAACTGATTCATGAGATTGACATTAATCAATACGAGACGAGACTTACTCCTATTATTATAACTCACAGAAATACCTTCCTTCATCCCTACCTTAAACATGAAATCCAACAAGTCCAAAACCTAATAAATAACTTAAAACCGCGGAAGATGAAACGAGCTATCAATTTCTTAGGAACAGCTTGGAAATGGATCGCGGGCAACCCAGATCATGAAGACTATTTGACAATAGAAGATAAAATGAATAACGTATTAAGGAACAACAATAAACAAGTAATTATAAATGCACTTTATAATGAAAGAATAAATAACATAACAGAACTTTCAAACGAAATAATTAAATCATTGAAAGAAAACAATGTTTTAAGTAATGAAGCATTTAATAATCTTCAATATAAACTAAAAATATTTAAAGAAGAATTACAAAATCTAAATTATGCCATACATTGGGCAAAACTTGGTATCATTAATTCCCTTATATTGTCTTCACAAGAAATAAATTTAGCTATAAGTAAAATTTATAAAGAAAACTTGCCATATGCAACTGTAGAAGATGCTTTAAACTTCGCGGAAGTTAAAATATTAAGTAATTCAATTTCAATTTTTTATATTATAAACATGCCATTAGTAAGTAAAAATGATTATACTAAACTTGTTTTAAAACCAGTAAAAAGAAAAAATATTGCGATAGATTTACTGTTCGAAACAATTTTACAATCAGGAAACGAGACATATGGTCTAAAGCAAAACTGTAACTCATACAATTATCTCTCAATTTGTAAACCTCAAGAAACTGTAAATCTAAGTAACAATCTTTGTATTCCTAATCTACTAAAAAGTGTAAAAGCTACTTGCAAAGTCATAAATAACCAACATCTACCACAAATAGAAGAAATATCACCCGGTGTAATTCTACTCAACAATTACAACGGATCCATATCAATAGAATCAACAGACCAACATCTAGATGGGACGTTTTTGATAAAGTTCCACAACACCGGTATCACCATCAATGAGAACATATTTTCAGCCCAAGAAGCATCTAGCTATCAAGCTCTCCCCGCAATACTCCAGTTAACTCCCGAAGAAAAACAATATCGAAAATTTCTATCATTGAAAATGATGAACGAACTGCACATAAACAACACAAATCAAATAGCGCTCTTACAATCAGAAACTTCAGTACACCGACTAACTATGTGTGGGATTATCTTACTAATCATAGCTATTGCAACGATTATAGCTGTCTTAAAATCTCTTAAAAGAAACAACACTAAAATCATCATTCAAGATTTCAAACCAGAGCATCCACAAGTTCATTTCGTATCAGAAGTTCAATCACCTAAGCACGGGTTCAACAACATACCTTATTTTTAGCTGATTGAGGACAACCAGATTTAAATGGGGAAGAGTTAACACCGCATTTCTGATTTTCTTGGAAAAATAAAATGCAACAATCCAATAATGCAAAAATGCACTTTTCATTTAGTTAACACCACATTTCTGATTTTCCTGGAAAAATAAAATACAATAATGCAATAATGCACTTTTCATCTACCACGAAGTTAATTCTGGGAATTGAAAAGTAATACTTGCAAGTAGCTTACCTATAATACTTTGAATAATTTTAACGTCGCTTTGTATTTTGATTTGAATCAATAAAGGTCGAAGCAACCTGCTTCGGAAGAAGAAAAAATATTTTTTTCAATAATTAAAGTGGTGTTTGATTAACTTATATACACAATACACATATGACTTGCTTTCACGACTGACAAAACAGTTTGACTTTGACTTCAAAGCTAAAACTTAATTTTTATATGCATTATGCATGGATAAGTTTGTATGCCTTATTTCCTAGTTTCCGTTGTCGATCCCATCATTTTTTAGGCTGAACTCACACATGAATAAATGTGAGTTACAGAAACAAAGAGATGAAGTGAGATTTTTCTATTTTCACGGTTCTCTTTTGTTTGTTTTCGCATATTCAAATTTACCTTAGATTGCTAGATTGAATTTTGAAATTGTCAAACACCTTTTTCTCAAAATCACCATGAAAATACAAGAAATAATGTTTGAATGCGTTCCGAACCTTTAGACCGAAGACATAGGGTCATATTCATAGTTCCTTATAAGTTCTGATTTTGTCTTTGCTAAATTAAACTTCAGTTTAAGTTATTCATAGAAAATCAAAACCCATTTTAAGACGATAATCTGGAGTCTAAAAATAAACACGACGGAACCTATGTTTAAGCTGTTTCTAAATCTATTAAACGTCAAAAATAAACAAACTGATTGAGGGAATTAAGTCCTATAATAATTTAAAATAGATTAAGACGATTTGTATGAAAGGCATCGATTCGAGAAAAAAAACTGTCAAGTTTATGATTCTAAATATTATAGATCGAAATTCAATGAAATGTTTGCTAATAGCTGCGTGCTTCCAAGTCTAAAACCACACAGCCGGATTTCATACAATTTCTCAACTAACAGCAAACAAAATAGTTTAAAGGTTTTCAAAGATTTTGGCTCTGCAGCTAACGCAATTTATTTTCTTGCCCTCTACAAGCCATGTTGTATAGGTTTAAGTGAAATTTTTCAGAATTGTAGTAAAATATTCCTTAAACCTGTTTCTAAATTCTAACTAAACAGAGCTGGCAAATTCTTTATGAATAGCAGCTGTGTCTAAACTAAATGTTAAATTTGCATAACAAAGAAATGGCGCCTTAAATACTTAATTCAATTTATTTACTTAAAGATTTTTGTACTCTTTTTATTCTTAAGAAGGGGCGAACGCAGAAAAAAATTCGGGGGGGTTTCAAAAAATTAATATTATATTATTTTTTATTTTAAATGTCAAGTGTTTTTTTCTTTTTTGGCACTATTTTATATAGTTAGGTACTAAGAAACATGTATGAATAAAAATCACACATAATTATAAGTTAACACCGCATTTCTGATTTTCTTGGAAAAATAAAATGCAACAATCCAATAATGCAAAAATGCACTTTTCATTTAGTTCACACCACATTTCTGATTTTCCTGGAAAAATAAAATACAATAATGCAATAATGCACTTTTCATCTACCACGAAGTTAATTCTGGGAATTGAAAAGTAATACTTGCAAGTAGCTTACCTATAATACTTTGAATAATTTTAACTTCACTTTGTATTTCGATTTGAATCAATAAAGGTCGAAGCAACTTGCTTCGGAAGAAGAAAAAATATTTTTTTCAATAATTAAAGTGGTGTTTGATTAACTGGCGCCCAACCTGTGTGGCTTCGAACTATACGCGTTTAATTTGTGCTAACCATTGCCATTAATTTACGTGTCATTTAATTCCTGTGCAAAAAAACAATACGCGTTAAATTTGTGCTAACCATTGCCATTAATTTACGTGTTATTTACTTCCTGTGCAAAAAAACAATACGCGTCTAATCTGTGCTAACCATTGCCATTATTTTGAGTGTTATTTTTATCCATTGCCGGCTAACCGCGTATGACTCTATATTTGTGCAAAAAATCGCAACAAGTCGTAAACAAGTAACTAAAGCAAATCCAAGAAAAGAGGCCCCCCAGTAACCCGATACATTATAAAAAATTGAACCAATCAAATTCAAAACAAATAAAAAAAAAGTGTTATAAAATAGTATAATGAAATACACAAAAAATAAATAAATCAAAAATAATAGATAGATCGATATCTGACCATTTAAATAAATTAGGAATTTAGATAAATTGATTGTGAACCTTCGTTCATTTCCACGGCTATTCCGTGGAAATATTGATAAATTTAGTCAAAAAAGAAAAAAAATATATTGATATAAACTTATTAAAAAGTAAAACACATTTTATAAAAATGGCTAATCCAAACAATTTAATAAGACCACAAATGCAAAATCAAGCTCCTCCTGCTCCCGCTCCCGCTCCCCCTGTTCAAGCAGGTCAAGCTTTTAATATTAACCAAAATGAATTAGTACAGCTTATCACTAGACTAGTGGCCGACACCCTACATATTCAAGGACGACAAATATTCAACTCAATTATGAATCCCGCAGCGGACATCAATAATTCGATAGACCAACCAATAAATTTAGCTGACAATAACTTAAATGACTTAGACAAAATACCGAACGTTGTAAAAAGTCTCAGGGAATTCTCTGGTCAGACGCACGAATTTAATTCGTGGAAAAAAAGCATCGATAGAATTTTAGAAATCTATGAGCACCTTAAGGGTACTCCAAGATACTACGGTATCTTATCTGTTATCCGTAATAAAATAACAGGACACGCCGACGTGGTATTAGAGTCCTATAATACGCCCCTTAATTATGAAAAAATCTCAAAATGCCTTACTCTGCATTATGCAGATAAGAGAGATTTAGGCACCCTGGAATATCAGATGACTACTCTGATCCAAGGTAATAGTACGATCCCTGAATTTTATCAGGTCGTCTATCACCACTTATCTTTGATCCTCAATAAATTAGGATCTATCGAAATGAGTCAAGACTCTATGAACAATATGACTCAATGCTACCGTGACAAAGCTCTAGATACCTTTGTCAGGGGCCTTAAAGGAGATTTACCTCGATTACTCAGTATAAGAGAACCAGTAGATCTTCCCCAGGCTTTACACTTATGCTTAAAGCTACAAAATGTAGACTTTAGAGCACAACATGCTAACAATTCACAAAGTTCTAGCAGAAGAAGTTACCAACAAGCACCTCCAGTTCCTCCTAGACGAGAAAACTTTCAAAAACCAACACCAATACCAGATCCCAGACATGAATTTTATCCTCAATTAGTTAATAACCCCAGGACTCCTCAAGCACCACAATTTAATAGGGACGTGCAATACCAACCTAGGTATCAACAGCAACAACAGACAAGGGTTCCACCAAATCAACGACCCCTTCCACCAAAACCGATGTCTATTGATTACTCCTTAAAAACTCAAAAGGTGAACTACCAAAATAGGCCAAAGAACCAACAGTTCAATCAAAAACGTCAACATTCGCAGCAAACGCACCCACCGCAAAAGATGCAATGAATCTACCATACTCAATCAGATGATGGAAGAGTATGAAGCAGAAATCAAAAATGAAGACCAAAACTACGACGAATCGCTAGAAGAATATGTTGAATCGGAAGAAAACAATAACCTAGAGCAAGACCAATCAGAAGAATTAGACGACATTTATTTTTTAGATTGAAGTCCTCTTCGCTTCCCTTTTTTGAACACATTTCCAGAAGCGGAGAGATCCTGAAATTCCTTGTCGACACTGGCTCGAATAAAAATTACATTCAGCCTCGACATATAAAAAATCCTATTCTTAATGAACGTCATTTTTATGCTAACTCTGTTGGAGGTAGCATCAAAATAACACACCACTCACTTATTCAACTTTTTGGCCCACAGAATTTTTCATCCTCCCCAGTCTTATCTCATTCGATGGCATTATAGGACACGACACTCTTAAACAACTAAATGCAATCATTCATACAAAAAAGAATCATATGTCCCTTCACCATAGTTCCACTCACCCAAGAATTTCAATTCCTCTTAAACAGCATATGTCACAATTTGTTAACAATATAAATATTAGAACCGATCACATGAATAAAAATCAATGTACCCAACTTATTAATATCATTCGTAAATGTCCTAATCTATTTTCTAAACCAAACGAAAAATTGACCTACACAACCACTGTCAAAGGAGAAATTCGAACAACAACCCGAGATCCTGTGTATTCGAAGTCCTATCCTTATCCCATGGCACTCAAGAACGAAGTCGAAAAAGTGATTCAAAAATTATTAGAAGATGGTATTATAAGGCCATCAAAATCACCTTATAATTCTCCTGTTTGGGTAGTCCCCAAAAAAATGGACGCTTCAGGAGAAAAAAATTCAGAATGGTAATTGATTACCGTAAACTCAATACATTAACTATAGCCGACAAATACCCGATTCCTGAAATTTATGAAATTCTTGCAAACCTTAGTAAAAACCAATAGTTCTCTATAGTAGACTTAAAAAGTGGCTTTCATCAGATCCCACTAAAAGAATCTGATATAGAAAAAACTGCCTTTTCGGTGAACAACGGCAAATTTGAATTCACCCGCCTTCCATTTGGTCTCAAAAACGCTCCATCTATTTTTCAGAGAGCCTTAGACGACATCCTAAGAGACCTTATCGGAAAATGTTGTTATGTCTACATTGATGACATTGTCATCTTTGGTAAAGACGAAGACGAGCATTTCACAAATCTTAAAAAAGTCTTTAACACATTAGAGAAAGCAAATATGAAAATTCAATTAGATAAATGAGAATTTTTCCAAAAAGAAATTGAATTTTTAGGTTTTGTTATCGGTAGGGATGGTATAAAAACCAATCCTAAAAAAGTTCAAGCAATAGTTGACCGACCAATTCCCCAAAACCTAAAAGAGCTTCGATCCTTCCTCGGAATGTCAGGATATTATCGCCGCTTCGTCAAAGATTATGCAAAATTGGCGAAACCCCTGACATCCCTTTTAAGAGGGGAAGACGGACATGTGTCCAAAAATATGTAAAAGAAAAAACTCATTAATTTAAATCAAGAAGCCATTGAAGCATTCAATAAATTAAAACAATCTCTTGTTTCTGCAGAAGTCATTCTCCAATACCCAGATTTCGAAAAAAGTTTTCAACTAACAACAGACGCCTCCGACTACGCCATTGGTGCAGTCCTTTCCCAAGATGACAAGCCGATAACTTTTCTTTCTAGAACGTTGAGCAAATCAGAAGAAAATTATTATGCTACCAACGAGAAGGAAATGTTGGCAATAATTTGGTCACTCAACTCCCTAAGAAATTTTCTATATGGATCCCGCAAAGTTAACATTTTTAAAGACCACCAACCTTTAACTTATGCTCTTAGCAATAAAAATACGAACTCCAAAATGAAGAGGTGGAAAGCTATTTTGGAAGAATATAATTACGAACTCAAATACAAACCAGGGAAAGAGAATGTCGTTGCTGACTCCCTCTCTAGACCTCCGAAAATAGAAATTAATTCAATGACCCCAACCGAACACAGTGCTGACAGCTCAGCGCAAAATTTAATTCCCTCCGTTGAAATCCCTATAAACATCTTCCGAAATCAACTTCTGCTAAAAATAGGAAACGAAAATAGCTATCAAGTAAAGAACCCATTTGACAATTACACTCGACATATCCTAATTCGACCAGACTACTCAAAAAATGACATAATTGATATCTTTAAAAGGTACCTTAACCCAAATACTATAAACGGATTTCTTACAGACGAAATGACAATGGGACGTGTACAAGAAATAAACCCTTTACATTTTAAAGACTATCGCATCAGATTCACACAAAAAATTGTCGAAGACATACCCAACCAAATAGAACAAGAAGAGAAAATCGTAAAGATACATCGGCGTGCTCACCGCAATGCTGATGAGAACCGAATTCAAATGTTAGAAAACTTCTATTTTCCTAAAATGGCTTCAAAAATCAAAGCTCTAGTTAGCCGCTGTATAACTTGCAAAGAAAATAAATATGATAGACGTCCTAACAAACCATATTTAAATCCGACACCAATTCCTAACTATCCCGGACACACACTGCATATCGACATTTTTTCCACAGAAAAATGTCTTGTCCTTAATGCACTCGACAAATTTACTAAATTTGCACAAGCAAAAATAATTTTATCAAGATCAATCGAAGACATCAGACGACCCTTACGAGACATACTATTTTATTTCTGCGTACCTGAAGTTGTTGTAATAGACAACGAAAAAGCTCTCAATTCGGCTTCAATAACTTCAATGTTAGAAGATGATCTTCAGATCAAAATCTTCAAAACTCCACCATATAAAAGCGAAGTTAATGGGCAGGTCGAACGCTTTCATTCTACTCTAACAGAAATAATGAGATGCTTGAAGTCAAATGGACCTTCACGGTCCTTCGAGGAATTATTAGAACGAGCCGTTTATGAATACAATTTTACTATTCACTCAACCACGAACAACAAACCTATAGAACTGTTCTATGGACGAATTATTATTATTATTATTATTATTATTATTATTATTATTATTATTATTATTATTATAAGCTTTTTATTTGCCATTTGAATTTCTTAAATTTATATACAGTGACCGACAAAATTCTTCGTACGATATACAAATTTCATATATATGTTAAATTTGTGTACATATGTTTTCTGTTATATTTTTTTTTAACACAAGTAGTCAAATGCTATTTATAACCTGTATGACTTTTATCACTTCACCCACTTTACTTAACTTAATAATAAAAAGATGCAAAAGTTCATCACGTGAAACGACACAATTCATCGTACGATAACTTTTACCGTTACTTTTTTCCGTTTCTCTTTGTGGTTTGATCAAAAATTATGTCATTCTGCATTCAGCCGTTAGTGAACCAACATCTTATGGAGAAAAAAGTGAAATGTCAGTTCAACGAAAAAGAAAAGAAACGACGCAAGATTTCCGACAAGTGGTTGTGGATTTGTTTTCGAAAGAAAACAAATCTTTAGCTGAGCTTGCGCGTCTAGGTGGAAAACCTAAATCTACGATCCAGTACATCATAGAAAAATACAAAAAAACAGGATACGTTGAATATGAGCGAAGATTGGACCGCCCACGCATATTAAATGAAAGAAACGAAGGGGTTATTTTGAATATTATACGAAAAAACCCTAAGACGAATTGCCCTACCAAACAAAAAATAGTCTGTGATACATGTCACAAAGACGTCAGTACGCGTACAATTGGAAGGACTCTCAACAGACATCAACTTTTTTCAAGAACAACAAGAAAGAAGCTCCTGATAAGTGATGTGAATAAGAAGAAACGGAAAGATTTTGCATCTCGGCACAAAGACGTTGATCTGGAATTTTGGAAAAAGGTTTTGTTCACCGACGAGAGCAAGTACAATATTTTTGGACATGATGGCCCTGCAAAAGTTTGGAGAAAAAGTGGCACAGCAATGGAAAGCCAAAATCTCCAAAGAACGGTTAAGCACGGTGGTGGCAGTGTCATGGTTTGGGGAAGCATGGCCTGGTCTGGCGTGGGAGAGCTGGAATTCATTGAAGGAAACATGGATCAGCACATGTACTTGGATATCCTAAGGGCAAATTTAGGTGCATCAGTGGAAAAACTCAATCTGGGCCGAGACTGGATCTTCCAACAGGATAATGACGCTAAGCATACCGCTAAAAAAGTAAAGGAATAATTGCTGTACCATGCCCCCAGACAGTTACATTCTCCTCCACAGAGCCCCAACTTAAACCCAATAGAGCATTTGTTTGACTATTTGGAAAAACAACTCCATAAACACCAAATTTCATCTAAAGCCACATTAAAACAAGCTCTCCAAACGGAATGGGATCGCGTACCTGAAGATTTCACGAAGAAGCTGGTTTCTTCTATGCCACGGAGATTGGAAGCTGCTATTAAAGCTGGTGGAGACGCAACACGTTACTAAAATGCAGATGTTATTAAAATATTAAAAAAAAAAAGAAGTCGTACGATAAATTTTGTCGTTTAGTTATGATGAATAATACAATTTTGTTTTAATTTTGAGAAAATAAAGGCCAATAAGTTGAATATTTTTATGTGAACAATATTTTTTTTGATCCCTTATTTCAAAATGTCAGTTGATTCTTGAGTGTACTTTTAAGGAACTTAATAACAGAATTTATGTCTATTGTACGAAGAATAATGTCGGCGTCTGTATACAATTTTTCGTTTTAACAATGTTTTTTTTTTTTTTTTTTTTTTTTTTTATAATAAATTTAAATTACAAACAAAGTCTGGTATTAACTTATTAATTATATTGAAAATTTTAATTAATTATATTGAAAATTTTAATTGATTATATTGAAAATTTAGTAAGTAAGTATATAAACCTTTGATTGTTCTTTTCATGAAGATATATTTCTGGCATAAGCCTCCCCCAATGTTGCCCATAATTCTCTGTCCTTAGCTTCATTATACCAATTTCGTCTGTATTCCGATAAATCATCAGCCCATCTTTTCTTGGGTCTTCCAGGTCGTCTTTTGTCAGCTGGGGTCCATTTTGTGATTACTTTAGTCCATCTTTGTTCTTGAAGCCTTGAGATGTGTCCTGCCCAGTTCCATTTAAGCCTTCTTGTTCTTTCAACTACATCAATGATATTTGTTTGTTGCCTTATATGCTGATTTCGTATTTTTTGAATTTGTCTTATTTTTAGAATTTTCCTTTCCATTTTTGTTTGGCAAATCCTAAGTTTTTCTGTTAAATTTGAGGTTAATCCAAGTGCTTGTAGTCCATAAGTCATAACGGGTAGTATTCCTGAGTCCATTATATATTTTTTTGTGTTGTTACTTAAATTTGATTCCATTATTTGATGTAGGTATATTCCAGAATTGTTTCCAACTGTTTGTGATTCGTCTGTTTATCTCCTTGTTTTCTTGGTCTTTGAATGATTTTAATTGTCCAAGGTAAATGTAATCTTCTACATAATCTATCTTTACTCCGTCTAATGTGATATCTATTTTTGTGTGATTGGTCATTGCTTTTGTTTTTGTTTGGTTTATGTTGAGTCCAAAGGGCTTACAAGCAGTAGTCAATTCTTTTAGCATCGATTCGATTTGTTTGGCGTTCGTTGAAATAAGTACGATGTCATCAGCGAATCTCAAGTTGTTTAGATATTTTCCGCCTATGTTAATGCCATACCGTGTTTTCCAGTTTAGGTTCTTGAAAATTTCTTCTAATACAGCTGAGAACATTGGTGGGGACATCGGATCTCCTTGTCTTACTCCTCTATTTATTTTAAATTCTCGTCCTGTTATTTCGGTTTTTATTTTTGCCCAACTGTTGTCATAAATGTTTTTGTATGTCTGGATAATGATAGGGTTTATGTCTTGATTTATTAAGGCTTCCCAGATAGTGTCATGTTCAATGGAGTCGAACGCCTTGCTGAAGTCAATAAATAAAAAGTATAGTGGTTTCTTGAATTCATTGAATTTTTCTATCATTTGGTTCATCGTTTGTAGGTGATCAGGTGATATGGACGAATACCTAGGTTAAACCCTGAAGAATTTGAAAAAGTACGACAAATCAATATAGTCAAACTCAGAACTAAACAAGAAAAAGACACAACATACCACAACAAAAAAAAGGAACCTATAAACGACTATGAAGTAGGCCAGGTTATCTATAGGCGTTTTTTATTGGGAAATTTATAGATAGCGCAGCAAAATTTAACGTAGTAAACAACAACAAAGGAATGCTGCCAATAAATTGGCTAGTAAAAATAGTGGATATAATAGTGCAGATAATGTGAATGGAATGTTTGGAATAGAACACTGACAAGGAAAACATTTACTACGTGAAGGTTGGCAGCTTTGATTATTCAGGAGTGCGTTCATAGATATTTTATTTATGTAATGCTTTGTTTTCACTCGAGCGAAAATGTGGTGGTTTGAAAAATTAAGCTTCGATTATTTAATCAACGTTAATAAATACCTAATGCGCGGCTTCAACAAATTGCGTGAAGAAAAAGTAGGTTATCAAAACACACACATTACGTAAAAGCATCTGTATTTGGTTCTTAAATGAGGCGCTCACCGCCAAAACGGCCTAACCCACATTCGGAAAAGTGAAGAACAGATCGAACCGAAATTCGAAAATCTATTCTCTTGGGCCGTTCCTCATTCCCCAAAAAAATTAGACGATAACTCTAACGCAGCTTCATGTATTGCACAGTATTTATGCCATGGATGTTCGAAAATCGGTTCGATTTTTAAATATCGGTTAGGCCGTTTGGGCGCCGAGTGCCTAAAATGACATCCAGATTCATTTTTTATTGTTATCAAACAAACAAAGCAGCATTGGAAACGCGTTCGTATCACGAACCATATGACAGTGCGCACCCGTCAAAAAGTTGATAGTTTCGAATTTTCATGAGCGACAGGCTGTCATTAATTCTGACATTAAAATTACAAAAAAAGAATAAACCAAATCATCACTGACAGTCAATAACACGAATCCAGAACAATGACAGTTTGATGGTCTGAAACAATTGGCGTGTTATTAGTGACAAAACCGGACGGAAATAAACAGACATAAAAATTCCGAATTTATTTCAGGGCTTCTATTACTTTTTCAGAACAGTGTTTATTACTTTTCCAAGATTCTTAAGGTGTACAAATTTTAAAATTAATTTTTGTTTTTGATAAAATGTCACTTTTTGTAAATAATTAATGTACCTATTTTAAAAATGATTGTCTTCATATTTCGTCGGATTCATCGATAATTTAAACATATAAACTAAACGTATTTACTAAAAACTCGAATTTATACCAGTTGAATCAATTAACACATCTTCTTTTCATTCCCAAATAATAACGTTCTGTATGTGTCCAAATATAATTCGAAGGAATTACTCAAATGTTGATATAACATACGATAAAAAAAAGAGAATTAATTGTATATAGAAAATTCATTTAAGCCAAGGTTTAGCTTAGCTTATGAAATGCCTATGAAAATACCTACGACATTATCTTTTAATTCTCCAAGAAAAAAGAATCTTGTTATGGGCTCAGAACTAAAAACAAAAAACAAAATTTGAAGTTCTGAACGATCGAAGCTAAAAATGAAACACATTTTTGTTTGACAGCTCGTAATTAAAAAAGAAAAAAGCCGTATTTGTAAACAAAATGTAAAAATACATCCAGATGCTTTCTTTTTTGAAGCTTTTAATATTCAACTCGCACTTCAATCTAATCCAATTCAATCTCCATATAAATTCTTGTTTCAACCGTAACTGAACTTGGCATACAAAAAACAATACTTTTTCAACACATCCCTAAGCGTATTCAAACATTCAAATAAAAAAATTATTCGGTTTGTTTTTGTCTGTTGTTGGTTTGGTTTGGTCTACCGCTGTGCTTTTTCTAATTGGAAAGTAAAAATTGGGAAAAAAGAAACTCTGAGCATCCAAATGGGAAAAAGGTAAACAAAAATTAAATACCAACAAGCGGATTTGATTAAAAATAATTATTTTTAACTGTGTAGAACCAAGCGCTGGACAAAGGAGGAGACCAAAGTGTTCTTGCATTTTTATGCAGGACGCAAAGAAGAGTTCACTAAGAACAGAAAAAAAGATTTGCGTATGCGAACATTCTAGAGGACATGATTTCGGCAGGTTTTGTAAGTATTTTGAAATTTCTTGTAAGTAAACAAATAAAAAATATAAAATATATTACAGGACTCGGGTTTTACACCTCGCAACCTTGAAGTAAAGATGCAAACGTTGCTGAGGGCTTAAATGACGCTAAGGACAACTCGTCGAAAACTGGCGCATCTCCGTGCACCGTACCTTTTTGGGAAGAAATGGAGGATTTATTCGGAGATAAGCCCATTCATTCAAAAGCCGAAACTATCAACTTTGGGTTTGAAAATTTTACAAATGCACCAGTTTTAATTCCAACCTCACCGGATATGCCCTCAACGACAAGCAGGTTCCCAGAAACACATGCTGAGGCATCTCCTACATTGGAATATTTTGCGGCCGATACAGATTCAAATACAGCTTCTGCTTCAAATGCTGCTGCCTTAGAAACAGAAACCAATAACGTAATTGGTGGATCAGCAGCTTCTGCTGGAGTTGCTGCAGCTTTTGTTGGATTTTCTGCCACAGCATCTTTTCCTGGAGCTGCCCCAGTAGCTTCTGTTGGAGTTGCTGCACTGCCATCAACAAGACCTGCCAAAATTAAAACTAGGAGAACTGCAATGTCGAGATCTGACTATTATAAGGAAAAGTTGAAGCAGAGGCAGCGCGAAATGAAAGCAGCCGAAGAACGCTTTCAGCAGCGTCAACGTGACAAAGCGCAGCTTGAATTGCAAAAAGCAGAGTCAAGAAAAACAAAATTCGAATTGATCGAAAAATTTTTAAACAAATAAACTATTGTGTTTTGCTTTAATTTCTAGTTGATTTTATTTTGGAAGTGAAGTTTAAGTGTTTTGTTCTGTTCTGATTGCTTTTGATTTGAGCTCCAGCTTCTAGGTACATAATGGTATTAACGGTATTACGATAGTCACTTCTCTAAAACGACAGTAAAACGACTCGGCTAAAGAAGCGAAAATTGGTGTTTCAGGAAAGCGAATTGCTTATGTTCGTAAGAGGAGTGTAGAGCGGAGGGAATGCTTAAGTAATTGTTTTGTTTTGTTTCAACCTAAATTGTGACTTTTACAACTAACTTATTTTAGTTAAATGACTATCGTAATATGGGTGATTTTCTGAATTGTGTGATGAAGATCATGAAGCCGGAGATCAAACAATATAGAGCTTTGGGCATTTTCATAGACATTTTTATTGAAGCTGTTGCAAGGCTAAACTGGAGTTTACCTGCTGAAGTTTTAATAAGATAAGCTCCAGTTTTGTTTTACCTATCAAAAGCTTAAACAATCTATGGATATACCTTCATTAGTTTAATTAATCAATGCACAAAGCTAATATTACGATGATGGAAAGATTCAATCCGTCCGTCGGTTTGTTTATCTGTGCGTTTTTTGTCTATGCGTTCTGATGTACATATATCGAGCTAGATCACAAGCGGTTGGATCGATTTGCTTCAAATTTGTATAGAGTATGTAGCTAGGTACTTTTTGTGATTCCCTAGAGGAGAATTTCGATTTTTTGTTTTAGCTCATCTAGATAAGGTAATTTAATGAAAAAGAAAACAAATGCCATAGTTAAAACGCAATTTTAATTAAAGAATATTTTGTTGACACAGATATGAGAATAATGCTTCACGACGGTTTCGAGATGCACTGTTTTCAAGATTCGAGTTTTGTTCTAAATGTCTTTCCTCGGGTGTTGCTTCTTGCTCTAGTACAATGGTATCAGCGTTGATAATACACAAATTATGTAAAATGCAAGCGCTTACAACAATTCTTTTGACTGAATTAAGATTTCGTTGTTCAGTGAACTTATTAATTCTTCTGAACCATCCTTTTAGCAAACCAAAAGCATTTTCAATCACCATCCTGGTTGATGAGTGAATGAAATTAAACGCTTTTTGCTGGTCACTTAATTGGCCATAGTCCTTAAATGGAGGCACTATCCAGTGTGAAGAAGCATACGCCGAGTCACCCAATAGAAAAGTGTTCGATGGAAATAGCTGAGTATAATTGGTTTGCACTCGATTGTATAATGTTGATCTTTTGAGCACTCTACTATCATGTAACGAACCAGGTTCTCCACAACATATGTCGATGAATTTCTTGTCTGCATCAACAACGGCCTGCAACACGATAGTAAAGTTTTGTTTACGGTCGTAATAGCACTTTTTATTGCTTTTGGGAGCAGAAATTACGATGTGGGTGCAATCTATCGCTCCAATTACACCCGGTATTCTTTTCTTGGCCTCAAATTTTCGGCAGTTTTGCTCAACGGCATCACCTTGGGGCCACTTTATAAACTCTCTACCTTTGGAAACTAGCCAGCTGCTAACACGTCCAACTAAAGACCTCGCTGTAGATGTTGCAACTCCAAACAGGTTTCCCAACTGCCTGAATGTCAAAGTGTTACTGACGTACCATACATACAAATAAATTTCTTCTCTGGCTTCAATTTTCATTTTACCCCCATGATTAGAAGTTGCGAAGAAATCAGTTTGTGAATAGCTTTCTGAAAAGTGGTTAAAAAGACTGTTATAATAGGAAACAGATAAATGTATGGATGCGATTGCTTACCTATTAATTGCTCTGCAGTTGAGCGATCTAATCTAAAGTGAGATTTAAAATCAGTTTCACTGTATTTTTCAATGGTTTCCATAAAATTGGCAACCTTTTCATGCGTATCCTCATCAGAAGAGGAGTCATCGGAGCTTATTCTGTCCTCCAATTCTGATGCAGATGTACTTTCTTCACTTGAAGATGAATCTAATAAGTACTCTAATACAGCCTGTAATTGAATATATGAATTGGAATAAGAATTTTAAAGTTAATTTTAACTTTTACCTGTCTTATTTCGTTATCCATTTTTAATTTCACAACAAATTTTTTGACTGACAGCTGATTTTGACGTATATGCTGACACGGATACCAACTTTGAAATTTAAACTGAGAGTGTATATAAAAGTGTTTATAATGTTTTATTCGGACTACTATAACTGCGCTAGCTATAGGTTCCCAAAGGCGTTTTTTATTGGGAAATTTATAGATAGCGCAGCAAAATTTAACGTAGTAAACAACAACAAAGGAATGCTGCCAATAAATTGGCTAGTAAAAATAGTGGATATAATAGTGCAGATAATGTGAATGGAATGTTTGGAATAGAACACTGACAAGGAAAACATTTACTACGTGAAGGTTGGCAGCTTTGATTATTCAGGAGTGCGTTCATAGATATTTTATTTATGTAATGCTTTGTTTTCACTCGAGCGAAAATGTGGTGGTTTGAAAAATTAAGCTTCGATTATTTAATCAACCTTAATAAATACCTAATGCGCGGCTTCAACAAATTGCGTGAAGAAAAAGTAGGTTATCAAAACACACACATTACGTAAAAGCATCTGTATTTGGTTCTTAAATGAGGCGCTCACCGCCAAAACGGCCTAACCCACATTCGGAAAAGTGAAGAACAGATCGAACCGAAATTCGAAAATCTATTCTCTTGGGCCGTTCCTCATTCCCCAAAAAAATTAGACGATAACTCTAACGCAGCTTCATGTATTGCACAGTATTTATGCCATGGATGTTCGAAAATCGGTTCGATTTTTAAATATCGGTTAGGCCGTTTGGGCGCCGAGTGCCTAAAATGACATCCAGATTCATTTTTTATTGTTATCAAACAAACAAAGCAGCATTGGAAACGCGTTCGTATCACGAACCATATGACAGTGCGCACCCGTCAAAAAGTTGATAGTTTCGAATTTTCATGAGCGACAGGCTGTCATTAATTCTGACATTAAAATTACAAAAAAAGAATAAACCAAATCATCACTGACAGTCAATAACACGAATCCAGAACAATGACAGTTTGATGGTCTGAAACAATTGGCGTGTTATTAGTGACAAAACCGGACGGAAATAAACAGACATAAAAATTCCGAATTTATTTCAGGGCTTCTATTACTTTTTCAGAACAGTGTTTATTACTTTTCCAAGATTCTTAAGGTGTACAAATTTTAAAATTAATTTTTGTTTTTGATAAAATGTCACTTTTTGTAAATAATTAATGTACCTATTTTAAAAATGATTGTCTTCATATTTCGTCGGATTCATCGATAATTTAAACATATAAACTAAACGTATTTACTAAAAACTCGAATTTATACCAGTTGAATCAATTAACACATCTTCTTTTCATTCCCAAATAATAACGTTCTGTATGTGTCCAAATATAATTCGAAGGAATTACTCAAATGTTGATATAACATACGATAAAAAAAAGAGAATTAATTGTATATAGAAAATTCATTTAAGCCAAGGTTTAGCTTAGCTTATGAAATGCCTATGAAAATACCTACGACATTATCTTTTAATTCTCCAAGAAAAAAGAATCTTGTTATGGGCTCAGAACTAAAAACAAAAAACAAAATTTGAAGTTCTGAACGATCGAAGCTAAAAATGAAACACATTTTTGTTTGACAGCTCGTAATTAAAAAAGAAAAAAGCCGTATTTGTAAACAAAATGTAAAAATACATCCAGATGCTTTCTTTTTTGAAGCTTTTAATATTCAACTCGCACTTCAATCTAATCCAATTCAATCTCCATATAAATTCTTGTTTCAACCGTAACTGAACTTGGCATACAAAAAACAATACTTTTTCAACACATCACTAAGCGTATTCAAACATTCAAATAAAAAAATTATTCGGTTTGTTTTTGTCTGTTGTTGGTTTGGTTTGGTCTACCGCTGTGCTTTTTCTAATTGGAAAGTAAAAATTGGGAAAAAAGAAACTCTGAGCATCCAAATGGGAAAAAGGTAAACAAAAATTAAATACCAACAAGCGGATTTGATTAAAAATAATTATTTTTAACTGTGTAGAACCAAGCGCTGGACAAAGGAGGAGACCAAAGTGTTCTTGCATTTTTATGCAGGACGCAAAGAAGAGTTCACTAAGAACAGAAAAAAAGATTTGCGTATGCGAACATTCTAGAGGACATGATTTCGGCAGGTTTTGTAAGTATTTTGAAATTTCTTGTAAGTAAACAAATAAAAAATATAAAATATATTACAGGACTCGGGTTTTACACCTCGCAACCTTGAAGTAAAGATGCAAACGTTGCTGAGGGCTTAAATGACGCTAAGGACAACTCGTCGAAAACTGGCGCATCTCCGTGCACCGTACCTTTTTGGGAAGAAATGGAGGATTTATTCGGAGATAAGCCCATTCATTCAAAAGCCGAAACTATCAACTTTGGGTTTGAAAATTTTACAAATGCACCAGTTTTAATTCCAACCTCACCGGATATGCCCTCAACGACAAGCAGGTTCCCAGAAACACATGCTGAGGCATCTCCTACATTGGAATATTTTGCGGCCGATACAGATTCAAATACAGCTTCTGCTTCAAATGCTGCTGCCTTAGAAACAGAAACCAATAACGTAATTGGTGGATCAGCAGCTTCTGCTGGAGTTGCTGCAGCTTTTGTTGGATTTTCTGCCACAGCATCTTTTCCTGGAGCTGCCCCAGTAGCTTCTGTTGGAGTTGCTGCACTGCCATCAACAAGACCTGCCAAAATTAAAACTAGGAGAACTGCAATGTCGAGATCTGACTATTATAAGGAAAAGTTGAAGCAGAGGCAGCGCGAAATGAAAGCAGCCGAAGAACGCTTTCAGCAGCGTCAACGTGACAAAGCGCAGCTTGAATTGCAAAAAGCAGAGTCAAGAAAAACAAAATTCGAATTGATCGAAAAATTTTTAAACAAATAAACTATTGTGTTTTGCTTTAATTTCTAGTTGATTTTATTTTGGAAGTGAAGTTTAAGTGTTTTGTTCTGTTCTGATTGCTTTTGATTTGAGCTCCAGCTTCTAGGTACATAATGGTATTAACGGTATTACGATAGTCACTTCTCTAAAACGACAGTAAAACGACTCGGCTAAAGAAGCGAAAATTGGTGTTTCAGGAAAGCGAATTGCTTATGTTCGTAAGAGGAGTGTAGAGCGGAGGGAATGCTTAAGTAATTGTTTTGTTTTGTTTCAACCTAAATTGTGACTTTTACAACTAACTTATTTTAGTTAAATGACTATCGTAATATGGGTGATTTTCTGAATTGTGTGATGAAGATCATGAAGCCGGAGATCAAACAATATAGAGCTTTGGGCATTTTCATAGACATTTTTATTGAAGCTGTTGCAAGGCTAAACTGGAGTTTACCTGCTGAAGTTTTAATAAGATAAGCTCCAGTTTTGTTTTACCTATCAAAAGCTTAAACAATCTATGGATATACCTTCATTAGTTTAATTAATCAATGCACAAAGCTAATATTACGATGATGGAAAGATTCAATCCGTCCGTCGGTTTGTTTATCTGTGCGTTTTTTGTCTATGCGTTCTGATGTACATATATCGAGCTAGATCACAAGCGGTTGGATCGATTTGCTTCAAATTTGTATAGAGTATGTAGCTAGGTACTTTTTGTGATTCCCTAGAGGAGAATTTCGATTTTTTGTTTTAGCTCATCTAGATAAGGTAATTTAATGAAAAAGAAAACAAATGCCATAGTTAAAACGCAATTTTAATTAAAGAATATTTTGTTGACACAGATATGAGAATAATGCTTCACGACGGTTTCGAGATGCACTGTTTTCAAGATTCGAGTTTTGTTCTAAATGTCTTTCCTCGGGTGTTGCTTCTTGCTCTAGTACAATGGTATCAGCGTTGATAATACACAAATTATGTAAAATGCAAGCGCTTACAACAATTCTTTTGACTGAATTAAGATTTCGTTGTTCAGTGAACTTATTAATTCTTCTGAACCGTCCTTTTAGCAAACCAAAAGCATTTTCAATCACCATCCTGGTTGATGAGTGAATGAAATTAAACGCTTTTTGCTGGTCACTTAATTGGCCATAGTCCTTAAATGGAGGCACTATCCAGTGTGAAGAAGCATACGCCGAGTCACCCAATAGAAAAGTGTTCGATGGAAATAGCTGAGTATAATTGGTTTGCACTCGATTGTATAATGTTGATCTTTTGAGCACTCTACTATCATGTAACGAACCAGGTTCTCCACAACATATGTCGATGAATTTCTTGTCTGCATCAACAACGGCCTGCAACACGATAGTAAAGTTTTGTTTACGGTCGTAATAGCACTTTTTATTGCTTTTGGGAGCAGAAATTACGATGTGGGTGCAATCTATCGCTCCAATTACACCCGGTATTCTTTTCTTGGCCTCAAATTTTCGGCAGTTTTGCTCAACGGCATCACCTTGAGGCCACTTTATAAACTCTCTACCTTTGGAAACTAGCCAGCTGCTAACACGTCCAACTATAGACCACGCTGTAGATGTTGCAACTCCAAACAGGTTTCCCAACTGCCTGAATGTCAAAGTGTTACTGACGTACCATACATACAAATAAATTTCTTCTCTGGCTTCAATTTTCATTTTACCCCCATGATTAGAAGTTGCGAAGAAATCAGTTTGTGAATAGCTTTCTGAAAAGTGGTTAAAAAGACTGTTATAATAGGAAACAGATAAATGTATGGATGCGATTGCTTACCTATTAATTGCTCTGCAGTTGAGCGATCTAATCTAAAGTGAGATTTAAAATCAGTTTCACTGTATTTTTCAATGGTTTCCATAAAATTGGCAACCTTTTCATGCGTATCCTCATCAGAAGAGGAGTCATCGGAGCTTATTCTGTCCTCCAATTCTGATGCAGATGTACTTTCTTCACTTGAAGATGAATCTAATAAGTACTCTAATACAGCCTGTAATTGAATATATGAATTGGAATAAGAATTTTAAAGTTAATTTTAACTTTTACCTGTCTTATTTCGTTATCCATTTTTAATTTCACAACAAATTTTTTGACTGACAGCTGATTTTGACGTATATGCTGACACGGATACCAACTTTGAAATTTAAACTGAGAGTGTATATAAAAGTGTTTATAATGTTTTATTCGGACTACTATAACTGCGCTAGCTATAGGTTCCCAATAAAAAACGCCTTTATGTTAAAAACAACAAACGTATAGGCTCTAAACTGACAAGTAGATACAGACAAGAAATCGTTAAAGAGAATAAAAATTCAACTGTTACAACTGAATCTGGAAAAGTAGTTCATAAATGTAATATTAGAAATTAAATTTATCCTTCCAGATTTTCCTTCTGTATTGGTTGTCAAGCTAAAATACAAATATTGGACTTCACTAACTCTCAAGTTGTAGCTATTCATCCAGGACAGGCAAGACTACAAACGGGCAACTTTAAACTGATTCATGAGATTGACATTAATCAATACGAGACGAGACTTAACGAAATTACTCCTATTATTATAACTCACAGAAATACCTCCCTTCATCCCTACCTTAAACATGAAATCCAACAAGTCCAAAACCTAATAAATAACTTAAAACCGCGGAAGATGAAACGAGCTATCAATTTCTTAGGAACAGCTTGGAAATGGATCGCGGGCAACCCAGATCATGAAGACTATTTGACAATAGAAGATAAAATGAATAACGTATTAAGGAACAACAATAAACAAGTAATTATAAATGCACTTTATAATGAAAGAATAAATAACATAACAGAACTTTCAAACGAAATAATTAAATCATTGAAAGAAAACAATGTTTTAAGTAATGAAGCATTTAATAATCTTCAATATAAACTAAAAATATTTAAAGAAGAATATTACAAAATCTAAATTATGCCATACATTGGGCAAAACTTGGTATCATTAATTCCCTTATATTGTCTTCACAAGAAATAAATTTAGCTATAAGTAAAATTTATAAAGAAAACTTGCCATTTGCAACTGTAGAAGATGCTTTAAACTTCGCGGAAGTTAAAATATTAAGTAATTCAATTTCAATTTTTTATATTATAAACATGCCATTAGTAAGTAAAAATGATTATACTAAACTTGTTTTAAAACCAGTAAAAAGAAAAAATATTGCGATAGATTTACTGTTCGAAACAATTTTACAATCAGGAAACGAGACATATGGTCTAAAGCAAAACTAGCCGTTTTTTATTGGTAAATTTATACGCAGCGCAGCAAAATCTTACACACTAAACAACAACAAAGAAATAGTGCGGATAAATAAGGCAGCAAAAATAGTGCATATAAATAGTTCAGATAAAGTTTTGGAATGTTGGAATAGAATGACACTTCATCCAGTTCCAGAAATATTTTTTACTTAAAGGTTGGCAGGATTTTATTATTTGGGGTACGTTCGTATTTTTCTTGTGCTCTGTTTTCACTAGAATAAAAATAAATTGGTTTGAAATATTAATCTACGATTAGACTGTCAACGTAAATATTCAATGCGTTGACTACTTATCATCACCCAAAAATCATCAATAATCACAGTGCTAGCTCTAAATTTATTGACGTGTGATGTGTGTTAGGACTCGCCCAAAACCAAAGCGAAGCATTTGATGCGAAAACAAAACTTTCGTCATTGGTCGGGTTTAAAGGCTCTCCCAAACCAACGCGAAAGTGGCACATTCGCTGACGAGGCATTGTTTATTTGTCATTTTTGTTATCATTGTGAATGATTAGCCCGGATTCGCTTCGCGTCAGTTATCGCAGTGTAAGTTTATTTTGAGAAGAGAAAGTTTAATTGTGGCGCTCAATGTTTCGCGTTGATTTGTCCCCTTTCAGCCAAGAAAACTGAGTTGCCAGCAACTGGGAGCTTGTAGGCAAGACGGGCTTACGGGGAAGGACAAAATCTCGCCTCACACCCTTCTTTTGGCTTTTAGTGCCTGTCTACATTGGATTTTTAATGCTGGGTTTTATTATGTTCGTTGTGTACATACGATGAAGAGAAAATCAATCTGCACATCCCTATCGCACACCCTTTAAATCTATCTATCTTTCACTATCTATCTATCTTTCACAAAATCTTTCGTGTTGAATCCAAGAATATTGTTTGCATTTGGGCTGTAATCTACCCATCTCTCTCTTTTTCACTCACATAATCTACCTGTCACACTGCTTGCACCTAACATTAAAAATTAAATGTGGACAGGCACTCTTATGTCATTTCAATCTTTCAATTCATACTCAACTCTATTCTGACTGGACCTGCATGTACACATTACTTGAACTCTTTTTCAACTTTACATAAAAACAATAACAGTTTTTCAACACATCCCTTGAGTACGTATTTTCAACAGCTGATCGTGACATAAGTATGATTGCACAGATACCAACTTGAAGATTTAAAATAAAAGTGCATATAATAGTGAACATATGTTTTATTCACACTTTCCATTACTGCACTTACTTTCCATTACTGCACTAGCTAATAATTTACCAATAAAATACGCCTACTGTAACTCATACAATTATTTCTCAATTTGTAAACCTCAAGAAACTGTAAATCTAAGTAACAATCTTTGTATTCCTAATCTACTAAAAAGTGTAAAAGCTACTTGCAAAGTCATAAATAACCAACATCTACCACAAATAGAAGAAATATCACCCGGTGTAATTCTACTCAACAATTACAACGGATCCATATCAATAGAATCAACAGACCAACATCTAGATGGGACGTTTTTGATAAAGTTCCACAACACCGGTATCACCATCAATGAGAACATATTTTCAGCCCAAGAAGCATCTAGCTATCAAGCTCTCCCCGCAATACTCCAGTTAACTCCCGAAGAAAATTTCTATCATTGAAAATGATGAACGAACTGCACATAAACAACACAAATCAAATAGCGCTCTTACAATCAGAAACTTCAGTACACCGACTAACTATGTGTGGGATTATCTTACTAATCATAGCTATTGCAACGATTATAGCTGTCTTAAAATCTCTTAAAAGAAACAACACTAAAATCATCATTCAAGATTTCAAACCAGAGCATCCACAAGTTCATTTCGTATCAGAAGTTCAATCACCTAAGCACGGGTTCAACAACATACCTTATTTTTAGCTGATTGAGGACAACCAGATTTAAATGGGGAAGAGTTAACACCGCATTTCTGATTTTCTTGGAAAAATAAAATGCAACAATCCAATAATGCAAAAATGCACTTTTCATTTAGTTAACACCACATTTCTGATTTTCCTGGAAAAATAAAATACAATAATGCAATAATGCACTTTTCATCTACCACGAAGTTAATTCTGGGAATTGAAAAGTAATACTTGCAAGTAGCTTACCTATAATACTTTGAATAATTTTAACGTCGCTTTGTATTTTGATTTGAATCAATAAAGGTCGAAGCAACCTGCTTCGGAAGAAGAAAAAATATTTTTTTCAATAATTAAAGTGGTGTTTGATTAACTTATATACACAATACACATATGACTTGCTTTCACGACTGACAAAACAGTTTGACTTTGACTTCAAAGCTAAAACTTAATTTTTATATGCATTATGCATGGATAAGTTTGTATGCCTTATTTCCTAGTTTCCGTTGTCGATCCCATCATTTTTTAGGCTGAACTCACACATGAATAAATGTGAGTTACAGAAACAAAGAGATGAAGTGAGATTTTTCTATTTTCACGGTTCTCTTTTGTTTGTTTTCGCATATTCAAATTTACCGTAGATTGCTAGATTGAATTTTGAAATTGTCAAACACCTTTTTCTCAAAATCACCATGAAAATACAAGAAATAATGTTTGAATGCGTTCCGAACCTTTAGACCGAAGACATAGGGTCATATTCATAGTTCCTTATAAGTTCTGATTTTGTCTTTGCTAAATTAAACTTCAGTTTAAGTTATTCATAGAAAATTAAAACCCATTTTAAGGCGATAATCTGGAGTCTAAAAATAAACACGACGGAACCTATGTTTAAGCTGTTTCTAAATCTATTAAACGTCAAAAATAAACAAACTGATTGAGGGAATTAAGTCCTATAATAATTTAAAATAGATTAAGACGATTTGTATGAAAGGCATCGATTCGAGAAAAAAAACTGTCAAGTTTATGATTCTAAATATTATAGATCGAAATTCAATGAAATGTTTGCTAATAGCTGCGTGCTTCCAAGTCTAAAACCACACAGCCGGACTTCATACAATTTCTTGACTAACAGCAAACAAAATAGTTTAAAGGTTTTCAAAGATTTTGGCTCTGCAGCTAACGCAATTTATTTTCTTGCCCTCTACAAGCCATGTTGTATAGGTTTAAGTGAAATTTTTCAGAATTGTAGTAAAATATTCCTTAAACCTGTTTCTAAATTCTAACTAAACAGAGCTGGCAAATTCTTTATGAATAACAGCTGTGTCTAAACTATATGTTAAATTTAGACTCCATTTCAAATAGACTCGGGTTTAAAATATGACTATGAATTTGTTTTGTGTCTTACATTAAGATATGTTTGAATGCAGAAACGCATTCAAATGCTTAAAAATATTGAATTTAAGAGACATCACGTATAACTTTCTTTACTAATTTGATTCTTGTTCTTAAAAAATAGGGAAAAAACGCGTTAAAGGCAAACAGGGTTGCTGTTTTTGTTTTAAAATATTCTTGTGTCACAATTTAAGAAGTGAAAAAAGTTAATTTAAATTGTTTTTTTTTTTAAATTTACAGTTAAAACTAACATAAATGAACCGAACAATTTTTCAGTGTTTTGATAAATAAATTTTTTTTTTAAATGTGTCATAAGTGGCCGTGAGATCGTTTCAAAAACGAGTACAACAAGGTCATTTTCTGTTTTCAATTTTTCATTTTTAGCCATATGAAACATGGCGAAAGAGAGCATCTCTGTGTTAATAATAAATACTTAGTTTCATACAAAAAGTTAAATACCCTTCATCTTCTACCTTAGTGTTTGAAAATAAAAATACTAAACATTTAAATTGTTAGTATGAACGAAAACAACAAAAATATTTGTATTTTCTTACCAAAAAATACAGGAATTTATTGTTCTGATTTAGCGTGTTTGTGTTTTGTGCACAATTTCTATCATTGTAGCAAATTTATTAGAATTTTTCGTTTAACATAGTTTGAGAATTTGAGTTGGAAATTAATTTTGTACCATTTCTGTTTTTTTTTTTTTTTTGAACAATAATAATTTGATAACTGCACAATGCACATATTCTGATATTTCGGGGGGTTTAACCCCTAAAACCCCTACCTGCGTTCGCCCCTGTTCTTAAGGAATCAGTGTTGTAATAAGGATTCCAAATATATCCACAAACTCAAGATTAGATCTTTCAAAGGCTTAGTAAAGGCATTTGAGTGCGTATACGTAAGGATCAGAAAATTCCTTTCTGTTTCTGCTAACACGTCCAACTATAGACCACGCTGTAGATGTTGCAACTCCAAACAGGTTTCCCAACTGCCTGAATGTCAAAGTGTTACTGACGTACCATACATACAAATAAATTTCTTCTCTGGCTTCAATTTTCATTTTACCCCCATGATTAGAAGTTGCGAAGAAATCAGTTTGTGAATAGCTTTCTGAAAAGTGGTTAAAAAGACTGTTATAATAGGAAACAGATAAATGTATGGATGCGATTGCTTACCTATTAATTGCTCTGCAGTTGAGCGATCTAATCTAAAGTGAGATTTAAAATCAGTTTCACTGTATTTTTCAATGGTTTCCATAAAATTGGCAACCTTTTCATGCGTATCCTCATCAGAAGAGGAGTCATCGGAGCTTATTCTGTCCTCCAATTCTGATGCAGATGTACTTTCTTCACTTGAAGATGAATCTAATAAGTACTCTAATACAGCCTGTAATTGAATATATGAATTGGAATAAGAATTTTAAAGTTAATTTTAACTTTTACCTGTCTTATTTCGTTATCCATTTTTAATTTCACAACAAATTTTTTGACTGACAGCTGATTTTGACGTATATGCTGACACGGATACCAACTTTGAAATTTAAACTGAGAGTGTATATAAAAGTGTTTATAATGTTTTATTCGGACTACTATAACTGCGCTAGCTATAGGTTCCCAATAAAAAACGCCTTTATGTTAAAAACAACAAACGTATAGGCTCTAAACTGACAAGTAGATACAGACAAGAAATCGTTAAAGAGAATAAAAATTCAACTGTTACAACTGAATCTGGAAAAGTAGTTCATAAATGTAATATTAGAAATTAAATTTATCCTTCCAGATTTTCCTTCTGTATTGGTTGTCAAGCTAAAATACAAATATTGGACTTCACTAACTCTCAAGTTGTAGCTATTCATACAGGACAGGCAAGACTACAAACGGGCAACTTTAAACTGATTCATGAGATTGACATTAATCAATACGAGACGAGACTTAACGAAATTACTCCTATTATTATAACTCACAGAAATACCTCCCTTCATCCCTACCTTAAACATGAAATCCAACAAGTCCAAAACCTAATAAATAACTTAAAACCGCGGAAGATGAAACGAGCTATCAATTTCTTAGGAACAGCTTGGAAATGGATCGCGGGCAACCCAGATCATGAAGACTATTTGACAATAGAAGATAAAATGAATAACGTATTAAGGAACAACAATAAACAAGTAATTATAAATGCACTTTATAATGAAAGAATAAATAACATAACAGAACTTTCAAACGAAATAATTAAATCATTGAAAGAAAACAATGTTTTAAGTAATGAAGCATTTAATAATCTTCAATATAAACTAAAAATATTTAAAGAAGAATATTACAAAATCTAAATTATGCCATACATTGGGCAAAACTTGGTATCATTAATTCCCTTATATTGTCTTCACAAGAAATAAATTTAGCTATAAGTAAAATTTATAAAGAAAACTTGCCATTTGCAACTGTAGAAGATGCTTTAAACTTCGCGGAAGTTAAAATATTAAGTAATTCAATTTCAATTTTTTATATTATAAACATGCCATTAGTAAGTAAAAATGATTATACTAAACTTGTTTTAAAACCAGTAAAAAGAAAAAATATTGCGATAGATTTACTGTTCGAAACAATTTTACAATCAGGAAACGAGACATATGGTCTAAAGCAAAACTAGCCGTTTTTTATTGGTAAATTTATACGCAGCGCAGCAAAATCTTACACACTAAACAACAACAAAGAAATAGTGCGGATAAATAAGGCAGCAAAAATAGTGCATATAAATAGTTCAGATAAAGTTTTGGAATGTTGGAATAGAATGACACTTCATCCAGTTCCAGAAATATTTTTTACTTAAAGGTTGGCAGGATTTTATTATTTGGGGTACGTTCGTATTTTTCTTGTGCTCTGTTTTCACTAGAATAAAAATAAATTGGTTTGAAATATTAATCTACGATTAGACTGTCAACGTAAATATTCAATGCGTTGACTACTTATCATCACCCAAAAATCATCAATAATCACAGTGCTAGCTCTAAATTTATTGACGTGTGATGTGTGTTAGGACTCGCCCAAAACCAAAGCGAAGCATTTGATGCGAAAACAAAACTTTCGTCATTGGTCGGGTTTAAAGGCTCTCCCAAACCAACGCGAAAGTGGCACATTCGCCGACGAGGCATTGTTTATTTGTCATTTTTGTTATCATTGTGAATGATTAGCCCGGATTCGCTTCGCGTCAGTTATCGCAGTGTAAGTTTATTTTGAGAAGAGAAAGTTTAATTGTGGCGCTCAATGTTTCGCGTTGATTTGTCCCCTTTCAGCCAAGAAAACTGAGTTGCCAGCAACTGGGAGCTTGTAGGCAAGACGGGCTTACGGGGAAGGACAAAATCTCGCCTCACACCCTTCTTTTGGCTTTTAGTGCCTGTCTACATTGGATTTTTAATGCTGGGTTTTATTATGTTCGTTGTGTACATACGATGAAGAGAAAATCAATCTGCACATCCCTATCGCACACCCTTTAAATCTATCTATCTTTCACTATCTATCTATCTTTCACAAAATCTTTCGTGTTGAATCCAAGAATATTGTTTGCATTTGGGCTGTAATCTACCCATCTCTCTCTTTTTCACTCACATAATCTACCTGTCACACTGCTTGCACCTAACATTAAAAATTAAATGTGGACAGGCACTCTTATGTCATTTCAATCTTTCAATTCATACTCAACTCTATTCTGACTGGACCTGCATGTACACATTACTTGAACTCTTTTTCAACTTTACATAAAAACAATAACAGTTTTTCAACACATCCCTTGAGTACGTATTTTCAACAGCTGATCGTGACATAAGTATGATTGCACAGATACCAACTTGAAGATTTAAAATAAAAGTGCATATAATAGTGAACATATGTTTTATTCACACTTTCCATTACTGCACTTACTTTCCATTACTGCACTAGCTAATAATTTACCAATAAAATACGCCTACTGTAACTCATACAATTATTTCTCAATTTGTAAACCTCAAGAAACTGTAAATCTAAGTAACAATCTTTGTATTCCTAATCTACTAAAAAGTGTAAAAGCTACTTGCAAAGTCATAAATAACCAACATCTACCACAAATAGAAGAAATATCACCCGGTGTAATTCTACTCAACAATTACAACGGATCCATATCAATAGAATCAACAGACCAACATCTAGATGGGACGTTTTTGATAAAGTTCCACAACACCGGTATCACCATCAATGAGAACATATTTTCAGCCCAAGAAGCATCTAGCTATCAAGCTCTCCCCGCAATACTCCAGTTAACTCCCGAAGAAAATTTCTATCATTGAAAATGATGAACGAACTGCACATAAACAACACAAATCAAATAGCGCTCTTACAATCAGAAACTTCAGTACACCGACTAACTATGTGTGGGATTATCTTACTAATCATAGCTATTGCAACGATTATAGCTGTCTTAAAATCTCTTAAAAGAAACAACACTAAAATCATCATTCAAGATTTCAAACCAGAGCATCCACAAGTTCATTTCGTATCAGAAGTTCAATCACCTAAGCACGGGTTCAACAACATACCTTATTTTTAGCTGATTGAGGACAACCAGATTTAAATGGGGAAGAGTTAACACCGCATTTCTGATTTTCTTGGAAAAATAAAATGCAACAATCCAATAATGCAAAAATGCACTTTTCATTTAGTTAACACCACATTTCTGATTTTCCTGGAAAAATAAAATACAATAATGCAATAATGCACTTTTCATCTACCACGAAGTTAATTCTGGGAATTGAAAAGTAATACTTGCAAGTAGCTTACCTATAATACTTTGAATAATTTTAACGTCGCTTTGTATTTTGATTTGAATCAATAAAGGTCGAAGCAACCTGCTTCGGAAGAAGAAAAAATATTTTTTTCAATAATTAAAGTGGTGTTTGATTAACTTATATACACAATACACATATGACTTGCTTTCACGACTGACAAAACAGTTTGACTTTGACTTCAAAGCTAAAACTTAATTTTTATATGCATTATGCATGGATAAGTTTGTATGCCTTATTTCCTAGTTTCCGTTGTCGATCCCATCATTTTTTAGGCTGAACTCACACATGAATAAATGTGAGTTACAGAAACAAAGAGATGAAGTGAGATTTTTCTATTTTCACGGTTCTCTTTTGTTTGTTTTCGCATATTCAAATTTACCGTAGATTGCTAGATTGAATTTTGAAATTGTCAAACACCTTTTTCTCAAAATCACCATGAAAATACAAGAAATAATGTTTGAATGCGTTCCGAACCTTTAGACCGAAGACATAGGGTCATATTCATAGTTCCTTATAAGTTCTGATTTTGTCTTTGCTAAATTAAACTTCAGTTTAAGTTATTCATAGAAAATTAAAACCCATTTTAAGGCGATAATCTGGAGTCTAAAAATAAACACGACGGAACCTATGTTTAAGCTGTTTCTAAATCTATTAAACGTCAAAAATAAACAAACTGATTGAGGGAATTAAGTCCTATAATAATTTAAAATAGATTAAGACGATTTGTATGAAAGGCATCGATTCGAGAAAAAAAACTGTCAAGTTTATGATTCTAAATATTATAGATCGAAATTCAATGAAATGTTTGCTAATAGCTGCGTGCTTCCAAGTCTAAAACCACACAGCCGGACTTCATACAATTTCTTGACTAACAGCAAACAAAATAGTTTAAAGGTTTTCAAAGATTTTGGCTCTGCAGCTAACGCAATTTATTTTCTTGCCCTCTACAAGCCATGTTGTATAGGTTTAAGTGAAATTTTTCAGAATTGTAGTAAAATATTCCTTAAACCTGTTTCTAAATTCTAACTAAACAGAGCTGGCAAATTCTTTATGAATAACAGCTGTGTCTAAACTATATGTTAAATTTAGACTCCATTTCAAATAGACTCGGGTTTAAAATATGACTATGAATTTGTTTTGTGTCTTACATTAAGATATGTTTGAATGCAGAAACGCATTCAAATGCTTAAAAATATTGAATTTAAGAGACATCACGTATAACTTTCTTTACTAATTTGATTCTTGTTCTTAAAAAATAGGGAAAAAACGCGTTAAAGGCAAACAGGGTTGCTGTTTTTGTTTTAAAATATTCTTGTGTCACAATTTAAGAAGTGAAAAAAGTTAATTTAAATTGTTTTTTTTTTTAAATTTACAGTTAAAACTAACATAAATGAACCGAACAATTTTTCAGTGTTTTGATAAATAAATTTTTTTTTTAAATGTGTCATAAGTGGCCGTGAGATCGTTTCAAAAACGAGTACAACAAGGTCATTTTCTGTTTTCAATTTTTCATTTTTAGCCATATGAAACATGGCGAAAGAGAGCATCTCTGTGTTAATAATAAATACTTAGTTTCATACAAAAAGTTAAATACCCTTCATCTTCTACCTTAGTGTTTGAAAATAAAAATACTAAACATTTAAATTGTTAGTATGAACGAAAACAACAAAAATATTTGTATTTTCTTACCAAAAAATACAGGAATTTATTGTTCTGATTTAGCGTGTTTGTGTTTTGTGCACAATTTCTATCATTGTAGCAAATTTATTAGAATTTTTCGTTTAACATAGTTTGAGAATTTGAGTTGGAAATTAATTTTGTACCATTTCTGTTTTTTTTTTTTTTTTGAACAATAATAATTTGATAACTGCACAATGCACATATTCTGATATTTCGGGGGGTTTAACCCCTAAAACCCCTACCTGCGTTCGCCCCTGTTCTTAAGGAATCAGTGTTGTAATAAGGATTCCAAATATATCCACAAACTCAAGATTAGATCTTTCAAAGGCTTAGTAAAGGCATTTGAGTGCGTATACGTAAGGATCAGAAAATTCCTTTCTGTTTCTTCGTACAAAATATCTGTTCAAATATTTTTGAAATGACAGACAACTTACAAATTAGTCTGTAGTTACATACTTTTTGTTATAATCCCCATTTGAAAATTGGAGAGATACAAATCTTTTCTATTCATCTATGAATTGACTAGCTCGTAGAGACATATACCGATTGTGAATTTTCAACTGATAAAATTATCTATAACGTTAACTCAATGATGGAGGAAATTAATAGGTGTGAATCGGTTCGATGTTTGACATCCAGGCATTTAATTAATTTACCTCGGGTTTGATCTCACAGCATACCTCGAATCCATTAGAATTAGAAGAAATCATGTAAGTTTAGATCTCCTGTATTCCAGATTTCTTAAGAACTTTCGCTCATCAAAGCCCGCATTTTTACACATTTTAAGTGAGATAGAGGGAACATTTAAACCAGCGAAAAGGTCTACATCAGTTGCAAATATAATTCGGCTTGAAACAGCTCTTAGACTATGTGCACATGTTTCACATCAGTTTGGCATCCGAAAAGAAGATTCAATTAGCCTTGCACAATCTACTGATACTTTCAAGCTTCTTGAAACTTTTATTTGTAAGAAATGGATAAGGTACGAGTACTTCGAAGCTGAAAAGGAATAATAGGTTGTGTTGACGGCACGCATATTAAAATAATGGGTTATCAATTTTGCGGTTTCAAAAGTATAGGGCTGGAATTCGACATCTGTCAAATTAAGTTGTTAAACCATTTTTTTTTTAGTTGGAAAACTGACGTTTACGAAAATGAATCGCTCAACTATCGCACAACGCATACAAATTGTTAGAACCTACTACGAAAATGGTGATTCTGCCACAACCACATATCGTGCTTTAAGAGGATATTATGGTTATTACATAATCGTCCAACTACGCAAGAAATTGGCAAGGTAGGTAGGTAGAAATGGCGATCTCAGGGCAGACCTAGCCTGAGATCCAATTAGCGCTGTAGTGCGCCGTTTTGATACCAAAACTCGTTTGACCTGTGAAATAAAGGAGACGATTTATAGCGATTAAGTTAGAGCCATTTTGTCGCATTGAGAAAAGAGATTAGGTCTCTAGTCTTTGTCTCAGATAGCTCATTCAGTTCGTGAAAGAATGCTTTCCCAAAGCATTTCATTCTAGTGCTTGCCAAGGCAGGACATTTGCAGAGGAAATGGATTATCGTTTCACTTTCTCTTTGGTCGCAGCAACTACGGCAAAAAGTGTTTTAAGTGTTTTCTCTGCATGAACTCCAATGGGCCAGTGTCCGGTACAAACCGCAACAATCCTGGCTATGTCTTGCCTTGGCCTGCGTAGAAGATCGTTTGTACGGGTTTTGTTATAGGTGGGCCATATCTTCCTAGATATAATGCAGTTGGGTAAATTGCTCCACCTTCGGTTTGATTCAGTTTGGTATATGGAAAAGATTTTACCCTTCATAGCACCAAGAGGAATGTTAACCATTTCCGCAAGAGAGCTATGAAGGGCCGATCCTTGCCTGGCTAACTCGTCAGCCCGTTCATTTCCCACGATACCACTATGGCCCGGAACCCAGATCAGGGTGACACCGAGGTTAATGTTCAGGCTCGCAAGCTCATCGCGACATTGCTGGACCAATTTAGATGAGTATGTAGCCGAGTTAATGGCTTTGATAGCTGCCTGACTGTCTGTGAAGATAGCCGCATTTCGGTTTTGGTTTGGGCTTTGTTTAAGTATTTTACATGCCTCCCTAATTGCCAGCAGTTCAGCCTGAAAAACGCTAGCAAAGTCAGGAAGCCTAAAGGATTTAGCTACATTTAGGGACTCAGAAAAGATCCCAGAACCAACTCCGCACTCCATCTTTGAGCCGTCAGTAAAGATGGTTGTATCAAAACCTATCGACACGATGTCATCCTCCCAATCTTCTCTGGATGGGAAAAAGACCTTAAAACCCCTACTAAGGCTCAGAGTAGGAGTGCAGTAGTCAGTGTCTACCGAGATAATATCTGAGGGAATCAATTTTGCTGTGTTGCTGTGACCATAAGGTTTTGACAACCAGCTATTTGATTCCTTCAGTCTAATAGCGCTGCAGGAAACTATGTATTTAATAAAAAGGTCGATTGGTAGAAGATCCATAATAACGTTTAAGGCGTCCGTTGGGCAAGTACGCATGGCCCCTGTGGTGCCCACGCAAGCTGTTCTCTGAACCTTCTTTAGCTTATCGATATTATAGGCTTTGCTAAGAGCAGGCCACCACACAATCGAACCATAAGTTAAGATTGGACGTACTACGGCTGTGTACGTCCATAAAATCATCTTCGACTGAAGTCCCCACTTTTTGCCGAAAGTTTTGCTGCAGGCGTAGAAGGCAACACAGGCCTTCTTAACCCGCACTTCAATATTTCGTTTCCAGTTTAATTTAGGGTCGAGTATAACTCCCAAATATTTTGCACTGGAAGACAATGAAAGGATTTGACCGTTGAGTCGAGGTAGCGTGAAAGGCGGTACTTTAGTTTTGGTGGTAAAGAGCATCAGTTCAGTTTTACTTTGGTTAACTCCTAGACCACAACTAGTGGCCCAGCTGCTAACTTTCTTCAAAGCTGACTCCGTGATTTCACTAATCACAGAGGTGTACTTTCCTGACACCAATAGCACCAAATCATCCGCATAGGCTACCGCCTTCACTCCACATCTCTCTAATTTAACGAGAATTGTATCCATGACTAGAAGCCACAGAAGAGGCGAAAGGACACCACCCTGGGGTGTTCCCCTACTTACGTGTTTTGTTGCGGTTGTATTGCCTAGAGTGGCTTGAATCTTCCTACCACTGAGCATGGAGATAATCCATTCTCGAATGAAGTATTCTACACCGAACTTCACGAGCGATTCTTCTATGGATTCGGTAAGGACGTTGTTAAAAGCAACTTCTATGTCTAAGAAGGTGGCAAGAGTAAATTCTTTATAATGGATTGTTTTTTCTACAGTACGCACTACCTCATGGAGGGCAGTCTCCGTAGATTTGCCCTTAAGATAAGCATGCTGAGAGCTTTCGAGAGGTCTTCCATCTAGGATTTCTCTAATATGGTAATCAAGAATGCGCTCCAAGGTTTTAAGCACAAAAGATGTTAAGCTTATTGGTCTGAAATCCTTCGCGGATTCGTGACCACGCCTACCCACTTTCGGGATAAAAACTACCTTGACCTGTCTCCACGACATGGGCACATGTTTGAGAAGGAGGCATCCTTTGAAAATTTGTTCCAGCCATGGAGCTGCCACATCATGAAACTTTTGAAGCATAACTGGCAGTATGCCATCCATGCCTGGGGATTTATATGGAGAGAAAGTATTGATGGCCCACACAATATTTTCTCTGGTTATAACGGAATTGATTTGCTCCACATGAGCTACGTTTAGCTCTGTGGTTTCACGCGGTTCGGGGTTAACGCTCTCGCAACCCGGAAAGTGCGTCTTCATCAGTAGCTCAAGAGATTCGGCTGGAGAGGCTGTCCAGGTTCCATCAGGCTTTCTTAGAAATGAAGGATTACAATGTTCCTTCGATAAAACTTTGCTGAGCCTTGCGGAGTCCTTTATGTCTTCGATTGATTGACAGTAATCTCTCCAGCCTTGTCTTTTGGCTGATGACAGGGCTTTCTTGTAAATTTTAAGAGAGTCTTTATACGGTTGGTAAAACTTATGTTTGTGGCAGATGTTGAAGATTGTCCTCGTCATTTTCCTAAGATTGGACAGTTCTTCATTCCACCAAGAAGGAAGGGTTTTACGGCTGTATTTAACTGGGCAAGAGACTCTAAAAGCTTTACTTATAGAAGTTTCAAAGGTTTTCACCTTTGATTCAAGGTCTGCTATCGATTCTGCGAGATTCGGTAAGTTGCTCAGTTTGGATTTAGCAATTTGACTGAATTTCTTCCAGTCAGTTCTTTTGGGATTTCTATAAGGTGGAGGGTTTTTCGACTCGAAATTAATTTGAAAAAGAATCCATTTGTGATCCGAAAACGAATTCAAAGGGGAAACTCTCCAATTCTCCACTAATAAATTACGGTTGTTTACTAAAGTAACATCAAGCACATCCTCCTATCCATCATAATTTTCCGAGCTCGGAAAGACGAAAGTATTGCCTCTGTTACAAATGGTCATATTGTGTGCAATAATAAAATCAAAAAGTGACTCACCTCGTTCGTTGATTTCAGAGCTTCCCCAAAGGGTATGCCGAGCATTCGCGTCGCCTCCGATCAGAAGGTTTGCCTTATCAAACATAGCTTTGTTTATAATTCTGCGCACGTCCTCCGGAGGTGATGGTAAATTGTGGGCTGAGTAGAAAGAGGCCAGCAGCAAACCCCGTGTATTTTTATCTTCGAATCTGACAACTGTCAGATCAGGAGTGCTAAAATTTGGACATAAAAAACCTTTTAAATGTTTCTTAGCTAAAATACAAGTTCTGGGATTACCTTGGTCTTGGTCTGCGGTTTTATAAAAGAGGTCGTATTGGTTGTCTTGGAGGCCCCGCACCTTGAGGCCGTTTATCCACGGTTCTTGGATAACGCCAATGTCGACGTTTTCCTCCCTAAGGAAAACTCTCAGATTATCTGAAGCACACTTAGAATGCTTCAGATTAATCTGGACGACCTTCAGCGCGTTTTTTAATTTTTATTTTTGGCTGCAGAGCTAGGGCCCGGCAACTCGCTGGGGACCTCGACTCCGCTAACAACATCGTCAACCTCGACGTTGTCATCAGCTTTGTCGGTGTCTGCTCCCTGACTCTGCAGAATTTTAATTTTGGCATTCCTTATGCCAAAACTAAGCTTATAATCGGCCTTTTTGAGAGCCCCTAGACTTTCCTCACTAATCTTCAGAAGGTAAGAGGCGCTGGTCTTCTGTGGTTCTTCTGCCTTAATCACAGCCCAGTCGTGCATGGGGACCAGCGGATTTTGCCTCTGAAGACCGCGGATCAAATCCTGTCCGCTTGGCTTTATGCTCATGAGCGGCAACCAAATGCGAGCCTTCGGTTGTCTAGGGATGTCTTTAGCCGGGATAAGCTTGAGCTTCAAGCCCTCCCAGGCATTGCTAACCTTAGCAATGCTTTCACTAAGGAAATCCCTAGAAAACCTGTCTGCACACTTAATTACCCTATACCCCCTGAGCATCTCGCCAGAGTCAAAACTAGGGTAGGGGCCCTCACTGTTACTTATTGTGTATGAAAACACCATCTCAGAGAGCTTGCCCTCGATAGAGTTCCACACGTTCAGCAGACCTTTGCTGTTAGTGGAGAGCTCATCCACAACTGCTACTTGGAGGTCATCCCTGACAACCTCACTAAGAGTACGCAGTTGCGCTGCTCCAGAAGATGGTGCTTTCCCTGGCTTTGTCTGGCCGTCAAGCTTGCTCTTTTTCTGAGACGTGCAGATCTCTTCCTGAGATCTGTTTCGCTTGACGGCCTTTTCTCGGCTGGCCAGAAGGTTGTTGTATTCATCAACAACCTTCTGGTACTTTATTTTATCTAGGGCGTCCTTCTCATGAATCGCTCCGGTCTCTTCATTCTTGGCAATCTTGGCAAGAATAAAAGAGGCCGTCTTGAAGCGGTTCTTGAGAAGAACGCCTTCTGATGGCTTTTTGGTTCCTCGAGTTGCACTGCTACTCGAGGGTTTCGGATTTATTTGCGGTTTAGGAAGCATAGGAGTGCTATGAATAGCACTGCCTGTACTTCCTGTGGTTTTGGGTTGCTCACAAGTGCTGGAACTACCAGCGCTAAATGAGCTCCCCTTTATGGTCTCCTGGCTGGAGGCCAAAAGTTCATCCTCCAAGTCTGCGGATGGTTCTAAGTCAGTAAGGTCAAGTTCGTCCATTTTGTTTAAGTTTTGTATGTTGGTCCCACGAGTAGGTCGGAAAAAAAAGGTCAGCCCCGGCAGAGCCGATATACCGGGGTAAGGCAGAAAAATAAGACGGACCCTGCCAAGGCATCCGAATGAGCTCGTTAGCGACTGGTTTGCCCCCCAGCCTTTCATTCTTCGGCACGGATTATGTAAAACGCTCACACCACCACTGAAATTAGGGACCTCGTATCTATGGTCAAATTGCATTGCTAAAACTTGCTACTATTAAGGAGTAGGAAACTTCAACAATTCAACCTGACCTTAGCTGACCCCCATCTTGACAACGTACAAGACAACTGTGGTGATCATTACCGCCCGGCACCCACTAGGAGGGTTTGAAACGAGGATTTTTGCCGAGCAAGAAATTGGCAAAATTGTGAAGAAATTTGAAGAGACTGGATTGGTTACAGATTTTGTAGTGTATGTGCATCATCGTTTCGTTCGTACCACCGAAAATATCGCAGCTGTAAGTGAAAGTGTTGCCGAAGACCCTAATATGTCGATTCCTCGTCCTTCTCAGGAATTAGGATTGTCTTACGGCACATTAAGGCGTATTTTGCATTTGGATTTACACCTACATCCATATAAAGTCCAGCTCACACAACAACTGAAGTTAGCTGACCATTCACAACGTCGTAGATACGTCGAATGGGTGCTTGAACAACAGGCGATGGACGGCGATTTTTCGAACACAATTTTCTTTACCGCCGAAGTAAATAAAATTGTCGTATTTGGGTTGCTGAGAACCCCCAAATATCTAATTGAAGAGAGGCCATTACATCTACAAATATTCACTGTTGGGTGGTGTAATTGAAGCTTACTTCTTCGAAAACGACGATGAAACGACTGTCACCGTCAATTTGGAGCGTTATGATGGGGCCGCATAATTTCTCGTCGTGGCGATACCAACTGGCCACCAAGATAATGCGATTTGACACCGCTGGACTTTTTTTTGTTTGTCTAAGCGAAAGTACATGTTTTTTGCAGATACACCTTAAACTCTTGAGCACTTCAAAACCAACATTCGTCAAGTTATGGCTGAGATACTGCTAGTGTTTCAAACATAATGTCAAAGTTCAAACTTTATAAAAAAAAAAGATTTATCATAAAAACAAATATTTTGTATGTGTTTTATTTACGTTTACTTTCGAAACCGCAAAATGGGTAACCCTGCATCTCCCAAAAAGAACTCCAATACGCCTATTATAACAGAAAGGCTTTTTCAACGCAAAATATCGTATTCAGGTTCATCTTATGATTCAAATATTTTCAACATGTCGGGCTTGAAATTGAAGTTAGAACAACAATATCAAAGTAGAGAATAAAACTCAAAGTTATTAAGTGCACTGAACAAGCTTTAGTTTGAATTGATTGTAATATTATTTCTTATTTTAGGTGACGGTGCCTTTGCTCTAAAGACATATTTGAAGATACCATTTTGTAACACATAACAAGAATCGATACAGATGCAAAAGCAAGAAACATTTTTGAACGAACAATAGGATTAGTTTTTTGTTAATAGGTCCTGAATTACACTATATCTATACTATACATAGTCCTAGAAAGGCTACTCGAATTGCAAATGTTTGCGCAATCTTGCATAATATTTGACGTCAATATCCCTCCCTGAACCTAAAGAGTCCCATTTTTCTTGAAGTAGTATTCTTTTCTTTTCTTTTCTTCTTCAATCCAGATTTTCGATTGACCAAAATAATGAACAAACATTAAAGCAATTCATTCAAGTATACTTACACGTACGTTGCTACTTATTTCATTATCTTGCAGGTGGACTTTTTTTTAAATATGTTTATCTTAAAACACAGTCCCCTGGTCACGTCCAAATTGTCTTCTTCATGAAAATAAGAAGTTTCGAGACAAGAGCTTTGCTGATAACTATTATAGACCTTTGAGAAATACCATCAGGTCCATGATTTTATTTTCATTTATACCTCTTAAGGCTTCAGATAGGTATTTCCATTATATTTAAATTGAAGCTTCCAACATCAACAACATTAGAAGATGAAAACTGAGAATGTATTTCACATTTATTTTTTAAATCAGAAGTGTCTTTAAACAATTCCTAAACTGGGTGCTCCAAACATTGGGACCATTTTGGTTTCCTTCCAATGAAGAGAAAGGGTAAATGGGGAAGAATGCAAGGAAGTAGCCACGTCAACCTAGTTAGCCGAATGCAATAAATGTTATTGCTTTTCTGATGCTCTTGTAGCCTACCCACTTCTTCGCCAGACCGGGAAAGTTATAAATATAGTAATAAAGTACTTAACCCTTTTTTGGCATCCACACACCGTTTGTCCTAGTCTCCACCACGCTATCAAAAAGTAGGATATACCATACATGTGTCAGGGGCTAACTTAGCTTTGTGTGGAGTCAGCGAATACCCTTTACATTCTCAAAATGTTACAATAGATTTTGCCCTTCCCGTTCATCTCTTTTCAATTTATTGACTAGCCAAACGACCGGCCAGTGAAGAAGGTCAAAAACCATGCAGAGGGTGTATATATACGTAACATTACACTAACTATCATGGACATTCACTGTCAAGTACACACGCTTGACTTATGGCCAATGGCCATAATGGTAACTGATCCCTAAATCATTTTCTCGATGACTCCTCCCTCGTTTATGTGGGCTGCTTTGTCTAAAAGATTCCCTCAACCATGATCGTAGATGACAATGGAGCGCATAGCTTCAACGACACATAGGATAGAAGAACATACAATTGCTGCAAGACTCGTATAAAATTAAAATAACAACAACAAAAAACTACAAAACTATAGAGACCAAGCGTATCGTCGTTTTCGTCCTTGCCCTCGTCAGCATAGGTCGTAGACTATGGTGAACGAGCAGTTCTGCTGACACAGTTATTGCCCTGCCGGCGCAGCGTATCAAGCTGAGGCAACAAGCAGCATCAAACGATATCAATGAAATTGATATGCCAAAGAAAGGAGTTCAAATTGGCCCTTTTGCAAAAGCTGCATGTACGTACATACACCAAGAACCATCAAGAGTACCAGAAATCCTAAATTTGTTGTGGGAGGTTTTTAAGAGAAGTCTTTAAGAAATATATGCTGTCCGTATGATGAAAGCAACTTTCTAGGATAGTTATTTTTTTTGTCTGTATGGGTGGAGTAACAAGATGTTTTTGAAAATTTTCATCTTATGGGACACTACCATCAAAAGCAAGCAGCTCATATAAGCGAGCAAATTACTCGTGTAAACACATAATAATAAAAGGAAATTTGTTAAAAATACAAAACCAAGGGAGGAGTATCGGAATGGTGCTTTATACTTCATGTTCCATGCTTTTTCGACTGACTGATGATTGAGTTGAGCGAAGATGAGTTGTAAAATTTATTTTTGCGACTTTGTAACCTGAAGACTTGAAATTTGGATCAACAGTTGTTCGTTTTTGATAACAAAAATGACTTATGGAGGAAATATAATAATGTAATATGGTATCCAATTCCAGTCCCACTTATAAAGACGGGAGTCATGGCTTTTTGTTATTTCCATTTCATTAACAAACACTTTTGATTAATTCAACTGTCTTGCACCACAGTTCGGAGTAGGCGTACAATGATTGGAACGTGTAGATTTCGTAATAAATACTTTGGAATGCGTAGGATCAGAGTGTTTCTTTACGTGCATGTAGTATCAGCAGGAGTTTAAAATTAATTTTTAAATTTTTGGATTGATTATGTCAATTTTGGAATCAAGACCTTTGACATATTCAATTCATAAATTGAAATAAAATTTTACTAATTATGCATTTTCGTAGTACCCGTGGCGTGGTGGTCAGTGTGTAGGGCTGTCACGCCAGAGGTCTCGTGTTCAATCCCTGCCTGTGCAGGTTTTCACGGGCACTGCCTCTTGCGAGGAATTGACAAATCATCCAAGAGTAATTCTTCTCATGAAAAGTGCTTTCTCAAATTAACCGTTCGAATTCGGCTTAAAACTATAGGTCCCCTCCATCTCTGACAACTTAACTGGCACACATGAATGGTTGAGAGTTGTAAGTCACTAGGCCCTAGTTTTCAATGGACTGTTGCGCCACCTAATTTATTTTATAATTATGCATTTTCACTAATTATTGATTAATTGTAACATCTTACTTGCTTTTAACAATTTGCTAATGTTAAGATCACGAAATGGCTACTTTAACTTTTAGCAATTTGCTAAATCCATTTGACAATTATCCTTATAAGAGCAGTGGATCCAGGCAACAGTTGGGAATCCACTTAACGGGTCCGCTTAAGCGTATTTGCTTTACATTTGGAAATTAAGGTTTTTAGCCGATTTGCGTTGTTTAATTTTTTAGACTAAAAATAACAGTAGTTTCTTGGACTAAAATCAAAAATTTGAAATTTCTCAAATCGAACCGATAGATTTGTATTAAACTTTCTCAGTTTTTTCTCTATATTTAGCTTCTTTTAACAAAAAAAAAAACATATTTTTGTATTGCTCCAAAAGGGTACCCCCTGTAAAACCTTTAATTTGTTTTTAACACTAATCATACCAAGACTTAAATATACCTATTTCTACCATAGCGGGTCAAATGACCTGTTGCGGTAGATATCGGTTTACAACAAGGATTACTCAGAATAAACAAAACAAAAATATTTTTATAATTGTACATTAATTACTTAGAAAAAGTCATGAAGTCAAAAATGTGCAAACGCAATAAAATTATACGTGCATTTTCAATGCAAAAGTTCAAAATGGGTCATTTGACCCGTCATGGTATGTTTAGTGTTAAGTTTTCTCAAGCACAAATGAACCGTTTTAATATTTTTTTTTGTACAAGCCCTTGTGCTGTCTTTATAATATTTAATGATAAAAAACGTCATTGTTTTTAGTTCTAAATAACTGCGAAGTATATACATATATTTAAAGTATATATTTATAAATTAAAGAAACGGTAATTTTATAAGAAATTGTTTCTTAGCAAAAATTAGTTTTTCGAAAAATATCCAATCATTTATCAATTATTTAATTGAAAATTAAATTTAATCCCAATCATAAACTCGAAAACACACACATTATGACATTAATACTAAAAAATAGGCTGGGATGCGACCCACACTGATCATCACCCATCCCATCTGTAGATCTGCCTTGCTTAAAAGTTTGTCTATATGTATCAATTTTTGCGTATTATTTTTTGTAGATTTTATTTTTTTATGAAAAAATGGACTGTTGGATTTTTATAAAAAAAATTACTGAATATTAAAAACAATATTTTCTGTGAAATAAGATAAGTTTGAAGCCAATATTTGTAATTTTTGAAAAACTATTTGAATCTGAAGTAAATTTTTACCAAGTTTTAGTATTGTTTTTTTAGGTTTTTATTTTTTGTAAAAAAACTATCAATTCGATTTTTCTCAAAGTTTTTCCTAATGTTGTAAATAATATTTCTTATAAGTTAAAATGAGTAAGAGGCCATTATCTCAAATTTTTGAAAAAATATTTGATTCAAAAATCAATTTTTACCAACTTTTGTTGAATTTTTTTTAGGTTTTTAATTTTTTGTACAAAAACTGTCAATTCGATTTTTTTCAAAATTTTACTGAATGTTGAAAACAATATTTCTTATAAGATAAAATAAGTTTTAAGCCTTAGTCTCAAGTTTTTAAAAAGATATTTGAGTCGAAATTCAATTTTTCCCAACTTTGAGTAATTTTTTTTTAGGTTTTTATTTTTTATAAAAAAAACTGTCAATTCGATTTTTCTCAAAATGTTATCAGATGTCAAAAACATTATTCTTCGTTGCACAAAATTGTTTTGGAGATGAAATCATATTTTAGTCGTAAAATTTTCGAAGTGACAAATTTTTTTTTTCAGTTCTTTTGATTTATAAAAAAAACCGTTAATTGGATTTTTTTCCAAAAATAGAATTGTTTTGTACCACGTTACAATATATAATATAAAATTTAATTCAAGTCACTAGCGTCATTGGTTCATAAGATGTTTAGGGTTAACCAAAATGTTCACCTTTTTTTTAAACTGCTATGGTAAAAAAACCACCCACGCAATTTTCTTGAGAGCCCTTTTTGCATCTTTCTGTATTATTATCTGTATAACAAAATTTATTTGAAGTCGATATCTCTTCTGGTTCTTGAGCTATGGACGACGAAAAAAACGTCGCGAACGTACGGACGTACGGACGTACGCACAGACATCTTTCTAAAAATCTTTTATTTCGACTTTAGGGACCTTGAAACGTCGAGAAATGTCACAATTTTTAATTTGACAAATCGGACCCATTACAATAACTTCCTATGGGAAGTTAAAAAGAGGCTGGGATACTGATATCTTCCTATCCGCGATAGGATAGAAAAATATAAAGTCAAAATATTTCTTTGTTCCCAAAATACTTGAGCCGAAACCATTTACAATCAGTTTTTTTGTTTTTTTTTTTATAGGTTTTTACGTTTTTCTCGAAATATTCGAACCAAATATTTGTCGTAGATTCTTATTTTGTATAAGAAAACTGTCAATTGGAGTTTTCTAAAAATGTTACCAAATATTGTTAAGTCACTAGCGTTATTTTTTCGTGAGCTATTTGTTGAGAAACAAAAAACATTTTTGAATTTGCTTTAAAAATAAAAACTGCTCAACATTTCTTTTCTGCATCTTTGACATTATTATCTGTAGATCAAAATTTATTTGACGTGCGTCGGCAGCTATACTGGTTTTTAAGACATGTCGACTAAAAATGATATTTAAAAAAAAATTAAGGAACCATAATTACACACTCCAAATCTATTCCCCTGATCCACTCTTCGAAATCCTCCAATAAAATAAATAAATAAGGTGGCGAAACAAACTGTAGAGAACCAGGGCTTAGTGACTTTGAACTCTCAATCATTTTCAAACTACAGTTTGCATGCCGACTACGAGCATCAAATTTGAGAAAGCATGATAAGAATCACTCTTGGAGAATTTTTCATTTCTTCGAAAGATGCAGTATCAGTAAAAAAAACTTTAACGTGTCACAGGCCGAATCGAAGACCTCTTGCATGACAGTCCTTTGCGCTATACATCAACTCAAGGGTACAACTGCTCCAATAGTTTTTATAAAAATGAAAAAAATTTATATAACACAAACTTCTTTTCCTACTCTTTAAAATTATATTTCGGTTTTAATTAAAAAATAAACGAAAGCCTGGAGTTTTTATTCAAATTTAGTCAAAATCCTAAAAATAACTCTCATAAAAACATTCAAAATTTATTACTAATTGTATTTAAAATATACCGAACGTTAATAAATCTTCTATGTGTACAAAAAATTTGCTGTAGGTAATGCGATTTCATGAAACAAGATATCCTGATTTTTATACAGAAGTTCTAAATCCCTGGGAGAAAACATGCCACAATCCTAAACGAACATGGAAAAAGAAACTCACAAACCAAGAATTAAATGGTCCTTCTACAATTTTATATTGGCGTGATGTGGAATTATTTAAAGATTTACGACCATCAAGCATTCAACAAAGAGAAACATTTTTTAATAAGAAGTGTCAAAAAAGCCGATTGAGCTGTAGAACCCTACCATTATGGTATGGAATGGGAAATCGTTTTATAAAAATAGAAAAAGATTTTCCTGCTGGGTATAATTTTAAATACCGGCCTTCAAGCTTGGCAGAAGTACGACGAGCAAAAGTATTTACAACAAGGAAGAGAAATGAAAAAGAATAAAAAAAATCATCAAAACGAAAATAATATAAGCCATAGAAGAATACCAATTCTTAAGTGCCAATAAAGAAAAGTCTTAAAAACAGATTATTTTTTCATTTTCATAAAATTTTCTTTGGTCTAAAAGAAATGAGAATTCGAATGAGTATGATGTTTTATGTAAGGGTCAAACAATAATAGTTCTGAAGTTAAAAAATATTATTTAATATAAAAAGGAATGTGGTAGCTGGTAGGTACCTTTCCTTTTGATCATATTAAATAATTGTTCTACCAAATTTTTTTGTTATTATTGTGGAGATTAAAAACAAATTTAGCTTCTGAAATGTAACGAAAAATCGGAGAACACGATGAAAACGTGACTAATTAAATCTGGGGTGAAATCCGAAGGCGAATTTATTTTTGAAAGTTGGTCTTATTTGATTTCTCTCTATTTCACCGCAGTGTAAGGTGACAGCTTGGAATTACCTGCAGGAAATTAAAAATTTTCTCGATTTTATTTTTTAAATAATTTAAAGGCTTAAACGGATATTCTTATGATTTGAACTGCTTGTGATTTTCGAAAGAAAGAAAAAATTGTACTTACTTACTTACTCAAGGTGGCGCTACAGTCCGGGGCGGACCTGGGCCTCAACCAACATGCGTCTCCAGCCAGCTCGGTCCCTATCTAGCTGTCTCCAGTTTCGCATGCCAAGTTGGTTGAGGTCACCCACCTGCGGGCGCCACCTCAGTCGCGGTCTTCCTCTACTGCACAGTCCCTCGGGATTGGATGTCCATTCGCTCTACATGACCCAGCCATCTAAGTCGTTGGAATTTAATTCGGGTAACCAGGTCAGTGTCGCTGTACGGCCCGTACAGTTCGTCGTTATATCTTCTCCTTCATTCTCCATCTGTGTCTTTTAGATGGTGGTTTTAGATACTCGAGAGAGGACTTTACTACTCAATTGCCTTCTAAGTCCAAAGAAGCAGCTATTTGAAAGAGTTATTCTTTTTTTGATTTCAGCGCTGGTGTCGTTGTCTGAGTTTATTGAGTTTATAGCGGTGCCTAGGTAGACAAAGACCTCAACTACCTTAAGGTTATAGCTGTCCATGGTGACGTTTTGTCCAAGACGTAGTCGTTCAATGTCCTTTTTTGATGACAGCATATACTTGGTCTTGCCCTCATTGACCACTAAACCCATCGATGTTGAAGAAGTCGCATGACAGTGCATCGCCTTGTCCAAAACCTTTTTTGACATTAAATGCATCGGTGAGATCTTTTCCGACCTTGATAGAGCAGCGTGCATTCTCCATCGTCATTCTGGAACTATAGACGCCACCGTTCATTCCATTTTGGGAATTCCTCCGCTGCCGTCTGGATAAGGAGAGGTGCCTTATATATATAATAGTAATGCATTGTAAGACGCCATCTTTTGCTTCTAGGCCTCAAAACATTTTTTCTTGGTGTGACCAGTAAGATTCTAACATTGGATTCAAACTTAGCTTTTCAATTTTATTCATCTTTTCAATTTAAGAAATAAAGAAGAAACTGGAATTTGACCCAGACTGTAATTGTGCTCGCGTCGGTCGATAATTCTTAAAGTTTAGCAAAAATTAACAGTAGTATTTTGTGTTAGATGAAAAAAGTTTGTAGTCAATATTGTTTATTATCAGTTTTAAATTTTTAAATGTATTTTCATTAACCACAATAATTTGCATATGCTAAAATAAGATTGATTTATGTTTTTGTTTCCGAGGTATTTTGGTTGAAAACCATTTTTTACCAAATTTTAGTACCTAGCATTTTTTGACCGCTTTTATTTTTTATAAGAAAATTCACATTAGAATTTTATAAGATTTCTTATTTTCTATTTCTTATTTCCGAGAAAATTTTGAATTACAGAGACGAAAGCTGTCCAAGCCTTTAGTTCTAACTCAGTCATAGAATTTATTAATTGGGTATCTTTCGTCAGTTGTCTGATTTGAGGGCCATCAAAAATACCGGCTTTAATCTTTTCCATGGTGACCCGAGGAAATTTTTGGCAGATGAAAGCAAAACAGTTCCCGTCTTTCTAGTGATTTAACAAGCTGTTTCATGATACCCAGTTTTATATGTAATGGTGAAAGGATAATTGCGTCACGAGCTACTAATGAATTCTGGACTATGTTTTTCTTTCCAGGCTCCATATTTTCTCTCAACGGCCAGTTTCTCCTTATCCAATGCTCTTGCTTAACTCTACTGTCCCAAAGACATATAAAACAGGGAAATTTAGTGTAACCACTTTGTTGACCGAGAAGAATGTTCACCATTTTTAAATAGACACAAATTTTCCAATTAAGGTCATTGTATTTAATTTTGTTCAAGACTAGCGAAATGTTAAAATATTCTTCCTTCAACTTGGTACTGTGGGCAATAGGTACCCCAGCATATTTGTTTCCATTATGTAAAAGAATACATTTTAGGCTTCGTTTTGAGCTGTCAATGCCCATTTTTAACAATAAGTTTTTGATATCTGAACAAAAGGTTATATTGTTTTCTTCGAAAAAATAACACCGTAATTCTTTATCTCTCTCACAATAAAAAGTTATTTTAGTATCTGAGGAAAGCACATTTTTTTCTTTCAATCTTGACGCAAGCAGTTCTGAAGCTGAAGCTGCCCTGGACGTTGAACTCAACTAGTACTTGGGTACTGCCATTTAGCTCGATTTTTAGTGTTTAAACCGTTTACATTCATGCTACAAAAAAAAAATAACAGTCCTCGAGATGATTTCGTGGTTCTCGCCAAATAGTCGGTGTTTCAAACTTGAAGGCACTTCTTTTACCACTTTTCCATAATCTTTAATATTCTACACACGACTTACAAACACAATTGGGAGCCCAGCCCAGCACTTCTCATTTTTATCCAAGAGGATGCAAAATTACTCAAAATAGGTATTTTTAACAAACTCTGATATAACTTTTTTACGATTTTGTAACACATATTCTCTGCATATGTAGCAAAAATGATCTGGATTATTTAAACAACGTCTTTTTGAACTCCTCATGACGCAAAACCTTGAGATAATAATCTTAACACCTTAAAATACGTCTACTATCGATTAATATACAGGCTTCAATGATAAAAATCAAAACCAAAGTCACGCGAGCTGCTAAAAAAATTGTAATGGTAAATTTGAAACAAACAAGTCATATGTAAGTAAGTACCTACTCTCAACTACAAAATTCGCGGCAACAGACAAAAATATAAATTTTGTAGACCAGTGTAATCTTTTCATGGCATGGTTATCTCACGCCGAGACGGCATTGAATGACTATAAAGATCGGTTGATTTAATCGCTTTAGGCTTTTTCTCGAGGGGCTTTCAAGAATAATAGGTCTATGCGAATAAGCCGCAAACCAACGCGGCCCTCAAATAGAATATAATCGATGCTATCGTTAAAATTCCAACTGATTGAAAATATACAACTTTTCCGAGATTTGAAATAAACGCATTGTATCTTGACACCCAAGTGCAGCTAGTCCTGCAGAAATTAAAAAAAAACGTTTTTTTATGTTTGTAGACTTTTGGGAAACTACTTGAAATTTCACTTCAACTTCTTTTGCTTTGTTTTAATTTTATTATTTTTTGGCGTTAACATATAACAGAAGTGGTTTCCCTCAAAATTAATTTACTAAAAACTTAATTTAAGAAACTGGCAATTTTTTTCGCGCTTCTCAGCTGTTAAGTGGATTAAAAACTTATTTGATTTTAATATTTGTAACCTCTGGTATCCAAGAGCTTTCAGGAGAATGCTGTCATGTACATATTTGAACTCAAGAAGGGTTTTCGATTGCGAACATAATGGGGTTCAATAAGAGTCTGCCGGATGAGACCGATTTAAAGTGGTTTCCCAAAGTCTAAAAACATAAAAAAAAACGCGTTTTGGAAACTATAATTGTAATCAGTGAGTCCTAGGCGTCAAGATGCTATGCATTTAAAGTGGTTCACCTCTCTACCTCGGAACGGCTGCCACTACGCGTTGGCAGACGGACGACTATTATAAAAATATAAAAATTGAAGGTTCTAATCCGAATCTTTTAAATGCTTTTCGATTTATATCGATACTATTAATTTCGAAGCCATCAGCTCTTCAAAAAAACATCGAAAGATAACTAAACAAAAAGCGGCTTATTTTTTTACCTTACTCCAATTTATTGAAAAGCGAATTGATCATTATAAATATTCTTAAAGTAATAAGATGGTATCATAAACCAGAAGTTCTAAAAATTATGCCCACTGGAGAACTTATATTTTGTATGGGGAAATATCAACGGTCTTAAATGTTATATTGGTGTGACAGTAACTCATGATACACTTTCATAATCATTAGCTTCAACATATGTAATTCCATGGTTAAGTATCTTTCTGACCAAAATTAGTAGACAACAATTACACATAAACTTGGACAAATTCTCGAGAGGGAAATTTGAGCGAAACAACTGATACAATTTTACAAAGACTAATAAAATATTTTTTAAGCGAAATTCGCTAATACGACTCATATTTATACATTCCAATATTCTTAAAAACAAATCCAAGACATTGTTAATATGATTTAATTTGACGACTTTCAATTTAAAAACCGAACTTAAGAGAATCATCTGACAGTTTCTTAATTAAATAATAATGAAAACTATTGTCGGTTGCATTCTAGTAAATTTTTGTATGCGATTACAAAATGTGATATTTTGTTTCCAAAAATTCCACTTGAATATACAAATTTTGGTTTCAGTTTATTATTGATCTATACTTTATAAATTTTATAAATCTGTTATTCTGTTTGAAAAATCCATTTATGTACTTTAATACCAAATTTAAAAGGTGCATAAGAGTTCTGATTTCTCGCTCACTTGAATACGCATAGCCTAGTCATTATTAACAGCTTAACAGTAATATTTTGAGTTGTTAAGAGTTTTCGAACGTTTTACCTACCTACCTTTTATTTTATTTTTTACGAATATATACATAAGCATCAAAGGCATCATGCTCTCTTAAAACTTTTAGCGAATATTTTATTGTTTATTGTCGAAATCCTCTACAAACTCATAAAACAAAAGCTCACAGCTTACAGCTTATAGCTCACATAAGGGTGTGAGATGCGAGAAAACCTTCGCAGATTTATTTCGTCCATAAAATATTAAAACTGTTTTAACAGTTATGCCATCATATAGCTGTAAATTTATGTCAGATTCATACGTAACAAATACGATGCCATAACCATTCTACTCAAAAGTGCTACCCTCCAGCATCGTCCCACAATCATGATGATGCTTATGAGGATGAAGTATAGAAGTTCCGAAATTACAAAAAGACAAAAAAGAATGGATAAAAATAACACAAAAGAAGAGGAAAAAAAAACATCGATGAATGGAGGAACACTTGAGTTTGGGGTGTATAGTGTTATCTTCATAGTCATGATCAACCCCCATACAAAACTACGTCTTACCATACCCACTTAACCGCCCATACACCCACTACACTACAGGGCCCGACTGTCCCCCATCGAGGATATCCCTTCAATCAGTGCGACGACTGCAATGAAATTGGTTTTTATTTACCTCGGTATAAATGGTATTGCCGCAGGCACAAATTGTGTAAAGCAAATGAAACAACAACACTGTAGGTATTATTGTTGCTGGTATAAGGACCAAGGTAGGTTGAATAGGTTGAAACGCAAAATTAAAAAATAAAACAAAAGGGTATCTTCAAACAAAAATATTACACAAGACTTCAGCTTAAAGGAAGAAAAAGAAAATTATGCATACATTGGTGTTTAGAAAATTTTGTATATCTAATATAAATCTAAACTCACAAAGGGAAACTTCGATGCTGGGTCTCCAAAATATTTAACAGGAGGCGCTCAAAGTAAGGTTCAATTCAAGTATTCAGCTTTTACGCATTATTTTCATTCTGAATCTAATCGAAGTTAGCTGGTTAGAGCTCCATTGGAAAGAATCCACCAGACATTGTAAAAGAATAATTTTGAAAGACTAAAGTGTAGAAGTAAAGAGACAAAGTTTTAAGAAGATACACGAGCAACATAGGCTCAGAATGAAGAAGTTTGAAAAAAGAAAGTGACCTGTGAATAAACAAAAAAGTTTAAGCTATTTTGGACCAAGACAAAGCTAACGAGTCAAAGCTTTTGCTGGTAGCTAAAGTTAGACTAACTAATCTAACTTAACTGATGATTGATGGATAAGTCCAATAAAGTTCTTGTTTTATCGTTCTTCAGCTCTGTATACCCACTGCTCATCGAGCTAGCGCCTATCGTATGGACCAGATACAAAGCATTTTAATGTCTTGAAATGTTGTTCTAGAATTTCTGGGACAGGTAGTTCCAAAACAACGGTTTTTATAGTTTAAAATTTTGTACAATACTGGCTATAACTGTATTGCGTATGTCAACTCTTTTCACTTACGATGTTGTTTAACCTTAAAAAGATATTTTTTATAGACCAACGTCGGTTATCTTTCTAGGGTAAAGTAAAGAAAATAAGACTATGAAAAGAAGAAGGTTTGCTAAACAAAAGGTTTTAAATCGATTGCGGACCATTGGCACAGACTTTTTCTTTCACATGGCCCTAAAGAAAATGTTCTTAAAGTGTTAAATCACGAAATATCGGAGACCAATAGTGATCACTTTTTCGTGTGTAGACGGTTTGTTGACCTTGTTGAAAAATAAGCTCGTCCGTATTAATATCTTCTCATTTCAGACATTCAAAATCATTGATTATAATTATAACGCTCTAGAACAATCTATTCCCAGTAACAATTACATCACCCTCATTTTAAAATAAGTAAAACCCAATCGCAATGCCATATCAAATGCAATAATTATGCTTAATAAATAATTATTAGCCTTTGAGGTGAAAATGAACTTCATTACTGAAGATGATTTGTCGATAAAAATCAGAATATTTTGTATGCATTTCAAGAATCAAGTAATCGACCGAGATTGTTGTGTTTACTGAACTTAGTCTTTATCCAAAATATTTTTAAAATAGTGTTGAAGCGTGTAGCGTTCTGTTGTTAGTAATGGCTTAGTTATTACTTGTCAAATTCATCTAGTTTCTTAATTATTCATTCAAAATCCTTATAGCGATTTTTTAGAAAAGGCTTACTTCATGGATTGATTCAAATCATCTTCCCAAAGAATATCAAGCAGGATTTAGAACTGGTTACTCCACAGTCGACCATATTTTTTTACTAACAGGCATTGTCAAATCATTTCTGATTAAAAACTGTGAAGATCGTTGCTATATAAGCTTTTGGAGATGGTAATGTCCAGAAAATTCGGAACTGGAATCCAAATCTTGTGCGATGATATTCCGGTAATTGTTTAGAATGGGGATGGCCTGCCTGAGTCCTTTCAAACTATAAATTTGGTGTAAGGCAAGGATGTAAGTTGAGTCCAACTTTGTTCGCACTATTCATCAATGAAATAACGGACTTCTAACCAGGTGGTATACAATATGCTGGTGTTGATGTAAAAGCTCTATTGTTTCCAGATGATATTGTTCTTTTAGCTTATTCTCTAAATTCATTGCAGCTTATGATAAATAAGCTCTCGGACAACTGCTTCAGGATCTGGAGATTAAAGTATCTAAATCCAAAGCTATGATTTTAAAGAATGGTAGTGGTTAGCTTAGAAGGAAGGAACAATGGCTTTTTAAAGGTGAAAGAGTTAAAGTTGTTAATAAGTATAAATAATATGCATAGAGAAACTAGGAAACATGGCGAAGGTGTTTTACAAACAAACAAAAATATAGCTCACAGTAGTGAATTTAGAGTCAGCGATCAGGGCAACGGTGGAATCTATCTTGTTATTCTCGGCACAAGTTTGGGGTGGAAAACAATATGATACAATTGAGAAGCTATGTACATTGGTATTATGTTAAAAGGAGTTGTTATCTCCCAACTAATACGCCTAACTATGCAATAATGTTGGAAAGTGGTTCATTTGTTAAAGCTTCAGGTGGACTTCATTCTTAAAGTGATAAATATGTCAAATTAAAGACTACCAAAGAAAGCGGACTTAAAAACAATAACAGCCAGAAGCGGTTCGTATGGAGAGTGGTTGGAGCTGGCAAACTCGTGTGGAATGGAGATGTGGAGCAACATGCGATTTGGAAGCAATTACTCTACAAACGGCTCACGGCATCGCTTTCGAATTATTCAAAGCAGCAGGCAATGACTTGGTAGGGAGTATGCACCAACTCATCTGCAAAATATGTTCGGAAGAAAGCATACCCGATGAGTGGAATCTCAGCATAGTTTGCCCAATACATAAGTAAGAAGACCCTCTAAATTGCGCCAACTACAGAAGCATCAGTCTCCTGAATATTGCATATAAGATCCTTTCTACCGCTTCAGACCAGGAAAGTCCACTACTGACAAAATGTTCACATTACGGCAGATCTTGGGAAAAACAAATGAGCTTCAAATCGATACCCACCATCTCTTTATACATTGTATAGTCACGTATGACAGCATCTATACGGAAGAGCTCTACAGAGCAATGTCTAGTTTTGGCATCCCTGTCAAACTTATCCGTTTGTGCGGAATGATGATGGAGAATGCATGCTGCTCTATCAAGGTCGAGAAAGATCTCACCGATGCATTTGATGTCAAAAAGGTTTTATACAAGGTGATGCAATGCCATGCAATGCCTTTCCAAGGTTCATCCAATTACTCGGATACGCAGATGATATTGACATAATTGGAAGCTCAAAACGTGATGTCATTGAAGCGTTTTTGAGCATTGCGACCGAAGCGAAAAAGATGGGTTTAGTGGTCAATGAGGGCAAGACCAAGGATAGGATGTCATCAAAAAATGACATTGAACAACGCAGTCTTCTACAAAACGTCACCATGGACAGCTGTAACTTTGAGGTAGTTGAGGACTTTGTCTACCTAGGCACCGCTAGAAACTCAGACAATGACACCAGCGCTGAAATCAAACGAAGAATAACTCTTGCAAATCGCTGCTTCTTTGGACTTAGAAAGGCAATTGAGCATCTAAGATCACCATCTATAAGACACTCATCATCCCGGTTCTCATTTATGGTGCTGAGTCCTGGACCCTGTCAAAGAAAGATGAGAGCATCTTAGGATGATTCGAGAGAAAAATTCTTCGGGTGATTTTTGGTTCCGTCTGCATAGATGGAGAATGGAGGAGAAGATATAACGACGAACTGTACAGGCCGTACAGCGACACTGACCTAGTTAACAGAATTAAAGTCCAACGACTTAGATGGCTGGGTCATGTAGAGCGAATGGTCATCAACGCTCCAGCCCGGAAGGTCTTCGAATCCAATCCCGAGGGACGGCGCAGTAGAGTAGAAAACCGCGACTCAGGTGGCACACGCAAATAGGTGAAGACCTCAACCAACTTGGCGTGCGAAACTGGAGACAGCTAGCTAGGGACCGAGCTGGCTGCAGACGCTGGGTTGAGGCCCAGGTCCGCCCCGGACTGTAGCGCCACATTTAGTAAGCAAGTAAGACTGCACGTTGAACTTTTTAGATTGAAGATGAAATTCACTTCTTAGAACGATGCCCGACTTTGCGTGGAATTAGAAAATACTGTTTCGGAAATGGTAAGAACATACATTTTAATTTTAGCCAAATGAATGTAAGTCAAATATTTAATTACTGTATAGTAAAGAGTTAAAATACAAAGATGGAATTGAAATTGATAAACATATTTTTAAAAGATCTGTCTATTTTTTTGTATTTATTTATAATACTTTCAAGTGGTATTTTAAGCCAACATTTTTCCCATAGCACTGTAAAATTCATATTCACATGCCTTGGCACAACCTCATATGCAGAAGATGAAAAGTGGAACAACCAGCTTCAAAACTCCAAAGGTATGCCCTCGTAGTCGCCCACCGCCACCGTTCGTCGCCGTCATCATCTTCCTGATGGTATGGTTTGGTTAGTGATCCTGGCATACCGTATTCATTATAACAAGGACACATTCAAAATACCTACAACATAATATAGGTAATACCTTTTCTTGTTGTTTCAATACAGTGAATACCTAACTGGTAGAAGTAAGAGCGCGTTATATTGCGTGAAAGGATAAATAATGTAAATGTTGGGAAATTGCGTTCAGGTGTGTTTATTTTAGAATTTAATCGAAAAAGTTAAAAGCCCTGATTTGCCGCGCCGCCACCACCTCCACCATAACCATCACCATCACCAACGCCGCCGCTGCCATAACCATCTACCATTGTGGGTGCCTTTTTTAACGACATCGAATAGGGGAGGTGATATCCTCGTAACCTCATCTTAGTCATTGTATGTACCTACATATCTACATATGGGTATGTATTGTATGTATCTATGTACGAACGATGAATAAATGTTAAAACCACGTAATAATAATCCTTCTTTACCTTATTTCCATTCACTTTCCCTTCTCGCATTCTGTGAAATATAAAAACTTTTTTTTGTTACGAACCTCTCTCAACGCACATTATATCTGGATACTACACATTCCTATATATGTACATTCTTGTACTGTACATATGTATGTAGTTATGTATACATAAGCTTAATATTATATAGGAGATAAAAAAGGCCCTGAATAAAAATATGTATGAAGATATTAAAAATTGCCTGCAATCAAGCAGCCTAGAGAGGTATTAAAAGTATTGCAAGTGGCGCCATTAAAAATGCAATTGCCAGGTAGATACAGGTCAATTTTTTTAAAATATTTTTTGGTGGGCTATCGAATTCGAGTTTAAAGGAAATATTGTTTCACTTTGAATGAAAAATAAAATAAAATAAAATAAAACTTTGAGGTATTTATTGATTTTGATAAGAGTTAATTGCATGCCAAAAAGGATAAATACGTATTAAGAGAACTACAAGTATATTGCAAAATTTCACTTTGTGTTTGAAGTACTTAACATATACGTATATATTCTTATAGGTATTTTATAAAACTTTAAATCTCAAGATTAATGCATATGATTATAATACTATACGGATTAAATAACATCATCACGGGGGTTACTAAATACGGGGCAAAGCTGTTGCTGATATTGCGAAAAATGTAACTATTGGTCTTTCCCAAATTGTCCGCAACCAGCATAAGAGCTCACTATGTGTGTTCAAAAGGTAGAAGCTCTTAAGTCTATTTGTATAGTTTCTTAGATAGTGGTTTTTTAACTTGCAATCTTTGTTAAAAAAAAAATAGAAGGATAATGAAGATACATGACATCTTTCGTAATTTTGGCTTCATATATACAAATATTTAAATACTTACTTACTTATTTAAGGAGGCGCTACAGTCCTGTGTGAACTAGGGCCTCACCCAACAAACTTCTTCATCTAGCTCGGTCCCTAGCTAAATGCCTCCAGTTTCGCGCTCTCAAGTTGGGTGAGGTCACTTTCCACTTTCCACTTGTGCGCGACAACTGATTCGCGGTATTCCTCGACTGCGCTGTCCTGTGGGTGTGGATTCGAAGACTTTCCGGGCCGGAGCATTGGTTTCCATGCACTCTACGTCACCCAGCCATATTTCTGGCTAAAGTCTACGTCGTTGGACAGCCCGTACAGCTCGTCGTTCCATCTTCTCCACCACTCCCCTACTATGCATACGGGACCGTAGATCACACGAAGAACTTTTCTCTGCAAACGAACCAAGGTGCTCTTATCCGCTTTTGTCATAGTCCATACTTCTGCACCGTATAGCAGGACGGGGATGATGAGGGTCTTATATAGCAACACTTTGGTCCCTCGAGAGAGGGATTTGTTACTCAATTTCTTTCGTAGCTCAAAGAATGTTAAAAAAATCGTATGACAGCGCATCACCTTGTCTAAAACCTTTTTTGACATCGAAAGGTTCTGTTAAGTTGTTTCCAACTGTTATGGATCAGCGTGAATTCTCCATGGTTATCCTGCACAATGCATGGATGCTGTCATATTCAGTTTATTTATTTCTTTTATTTATTTAATGCGTCCTTAAAATCGATGAAAAGATGGCGGGTGTCGATTTGATGTTCTTGGGTTTTTCCAGGATCTGCCGTAATGTGAATATTAATTAATTCATCGGGCATGCTTCCATCCGACCATATCTTACAGATAAGTTGGTGCATGCTCCTAACCAAATTATCTCCAGCTGCTTTGAAGACTTCAGCTTAGATAAGGCAATCTTTACTTCGTCTAAGTCGGGAGGACAGCATTGTTGGCTTTCGTCGTCTGTGTTGAATGGATCATCCTGCCTGACAGCGGAATTCGGTTCGTCGTCGCGTCGCCGTTATACAGTCTGCAGAAGTGGTCCTTCCATATCCTCAGCATTGACTGCGGTTCCCCTATGATGTTTCCACTTTCGTCTTTGCAGCCTTCGGTTCGAGGTTTATGTATGTACTTGTGAATTTCGTTTCACCTGCTCATAAAACTTTCGAACTTCTTTCCTGCTTTTAAACCTCTCAACATTTTCGACCGCACTCTCTCTTTTTCCATCTGAGGAGTCGGTGTTCCTCTCGCCTCTTCTGCTCATAGAGCTCATGAGCTGCTCTCGTCCTTCTTTGCAGCGCCCCAAATATTTAATGTCTGAAGATGCAATAAAAGATTGATTGATGTAAGATGACTATATTCTTGCGTGGTAGAAGAAATAAGAGAAGATGTATTTGCAGAGGAAAAATCCTTAAAAGGCAGTCCCTAAATAACCTGCGTATATTTTCAAAATTGACTGTGGCAGATGGCTTGAAGAATTTTAAGATGCAGTACTAGCTAGACATCTGTCAAATTTACCTACGTTTACTATTAACGTATTTCTAAAACATATGAGTATTCGAAATGAATTGAATGTACCAAAATTGTGAATAAGTCACAAGGTCGTATTGCAGTTCTTGTAACTTGTCCCGTTATGTCTCGGCTTCCCTTTTTCACTCCCTCGAATACATTATATAATTCAAAATTAAAAAAAAAAAAATTGTAAAATTTGGGCTGATAAAATGTGGATCAATTTTAAAACATTGAAAAGTGATCCATTTAATTGAACCTTGCAAATAAATCATCCAAAACTCTTTAAACTATTCATTCTTTACACCAGAACTCATATGAATAAGAAATTGTCGAATATGGCTCACATCGAACTACACATTCTTATCCCCGTATAGTTTCTAGGTAACAAAAACGGAAAAAAGTTGCTTTTGCTTTGTCGTCAAAGTACCAAGCCCAACTACTGCAACTCCTACTAGTTTCAGAGAAACCGCAGTCGTAACACGATATCTAATCCAACTCGATTTGCGGTAGAGAGGCGGACCAATGTCTGTCCGTCCAGCAACAGCAGCGAGGTATTTTACCAAAAATCTACCAAACCCACTTGATGTCATCCTACACTGTATATCTATGTAAATATATGTACGTGTATTTTCTCTTAAAACCTTCCTTGATTTTGTGGGCATAGAATAGAAAGAAGATTATTGGATTTTCCTTCGGTTGCATTCTCTTGACTGCTGTAGTGCTGTTGTACTGTGTGCGTTCGTCCGTGTATACACATATGTATAGTCCTGTGCAATGATAGGTAATCCTTGCAACACTGCACCAATGCCCCTGATGAAAATGCACACTTAAGCACCTTAGATAGATAGATACGAACATAATTCAAAGATTGTATGAAAGGATAGTTGCCAACGAATGTATGAATCAAACCTTTTTGCTGGGAAGGGAAATCATCTGATTTGAAAAAGAAATGTTTGACCTAGCTTAGTACTAGTTCTTAAAATTTTGATTTTTCATATCATGCAAAATTTGTCTTCGAGTCGAAAAAAAGCCATACCAATCGCTACTTGCACCAATGCCCCTGATGAAAATGCACACTTAAGCACCTTAGATAGATAGATACGAACATAATTCAAAGATTGTATGAAAGGATAGTTGCCAACGAATGTATGAATCAAACCTTTTTGCTGGGAAGGGAAATCATCTGATTTGAAAAAGAAATGTTTGACCTAGCTTAGTACTAGTTCTTAAAATTTTGATTTTTCATATCATGCAAAATTTGTCTTCGAGTCGAAAAAAAGCCATACCAATCGCTACTTGCAAGCTTTTAATAAAGCGAGACACTATAAAAAAAACTAACATCAGGTGGAATAACATTACCACTTATCAGGCCACACAAAATATCTGGCCTATTCTAGATTGATATAATGCGGCATATAATTACATTGTTCAAATGCTTGTCAAGCATGTGAGAGAGTATTAGTTAAAATGAAACACGTATACAATGTGTGTATGCTTGAAGCAAAATCAAAATGTTTTGATTTTTCTTCAATCAGATAGACAGCATTGATATAATGTATATTCGAAATTGATTGCTTGATCAAGCAAATATAACTATTTGTCGAAGAGGAAACATCGGGTATCCGAAAATTAATTACGATCAAATTCACAAAAAATATTTTTCCCGATAAAATAATCGCACGTCTATTCACCTCAAAATTAAAATAAATATAAATGATTGAAAGTTTATGCATGATGTGTGTATATGACACGTCAAACAAAATTTATTAATACACTCTCACATGCTTGACAAGCATTTGAACAATGTATATGCCGCTTTAGTTCCGTAACCGGTGTCATAAGGGAACCTGCACATGAGAAAGCACCTCAACACTCATAAATACGCTGGGCCGGATAATATCCCTAATATTGTTCTGAAGAGGTGTTCCTCGTCGCTGTCAAAACCACTACGTAATCTCTTCAAACTGTCCTATTCTACAGGTCACTTTTTGAAAGGATGGGAAACAGCATTTGTTTAGCCTGTCCCAAAAAAAGGCGGATCCACCTCCCCTTCTAACTATCGTGAAATTGCAATTACACTCCTTCTTTCCAAGCTCGTGCAAACGCTGATTAATTTTCAGCTTATGAAATATATTGAAGAACAAAAGCTACTTAATGGCCGACACTATGGCTATCGTGGTTATAGGTCCACTGGTGATCTCATAGTTTTTCTCACCGAACAGTGGAACAAATCTTTACATCGTTTTTGAGAAAGTAAGCACTTGCTATTTCAAAGGCATTTACTAGATTTGCCATCAAGCTCTCTTTCGGTTTTTATGAATCTTTTCTTTGTTGGGTTAGAAATTACCTTTCAGACCGTTCGATTCAAGTAGTATTGGACGGGTTCCAATCTGACATCCACGAAATAATCGCTGGTATGCCCCAGGGCTCCATTTTGTCTTCGACACTCTTCCTAATTTGCATAAATGATCTTTTGTCGGAAACTTCTAACCCACTTAATCCTCAGGAGTTTATAAGCGTTTTTGAAATATCATCCTTGTCCGGATGTGGGCTACCAACGACAGCGTATGATGGGAATTAAAACCCGTGTTTAGTTTTATGCTCAATGCTGTCTTCTGTCGCAAATGGTACTATGCACGGTTGGTACTTGCATCGAGGAGACTGAACAGCTTTCAGTTCTAGGTATGTGCATCACAAACCATTTCGTGTTTAGTGAGCACATTATTTGTAGTCGCCAAAAACGCTGCTTAGGTTTCTTCCACCGATGCGGATCTGGCAGTAATTTATAAAGCCCTTATTTTTCCGAAACTCAAGTAAAATTCCCATATCTTGGCAGGTGCTCCAAATACTTACTTGAGTATCTTGGATAGAATTTAAAAGAAATGTTTTAAAATGATAAGTGCGACCGTGCACAGTTTGCCCAATACACAAGATAGGAGATTCTCTGAATTGCGACAATTACAGAGGCATCAGTCTACTGAACATCGCATATAAGATCCTTTTTGCCGTATTATGTAAACGTCTGAAGCCCTTCATCAACAAACTACTAGGTCCTTATTAGTGTGACTGCACACCAGGAAAGTCCACCATTGACCAAATTTTCACATTACGGCAGAGATTGGAAAAAAACTAGAAACTTCAAATCGATACTCACCATCTCTTTATCGATTTTAAAGCCGCGTATGGAAGCTTCTATAAGGAAGAGCCTTATACTGTCTATTATCTACAAATGCCTTTGCATCTCTCATCTCTGAGGCGGTGCTCCAGAAACATACTTAAGCCTCTTGGTTTATGACAATAATATCACTGTTCTGTTTACGTCACTAGAACATCATCGTAATATTTCTTGCCTTAATCTCTTTTATAGTTATCGGACTATATTCTAGTGAAATAACCAACTGTATTTATCCTCCGTAATAAAAATGATTCTAGAAATGCTCATCAGAGTACCCCTGAATCCAGCTTCTGTCGTACTGTGAAGTATAGAGATTCGTTCTTTAGCCGTACTACGCGAATATAAAATGCCTTACCACACTCTGTCTTTCCCTGTCAGTGTTTAATTGTAATTTTCAAGATTTCGAAGTCAATGTACAACAACATCTCCTTTCCAACCCCTCCCTCTTTTCCTAATGCTCACACTTATTTGTCTCTGATGGTATATAGAAATAAAATTCAAGCTCAGTTGGCAATTTTATGCTTTTTGGGTTTGATGTTTCAACTTTCAAGTGCGATCATTTGGTAAAAAAAAATTATAAGCAAAGATAAATAGATACATCGCATCAAGAAAAGACAAACTAACGTAGATACATATTTGTAGGTATAGAAGGGCCAGCAATGAGTTAAGGATGCCGGGAATCCTAAGGATAACACGCCACAAATGAATAATTCCCAAAGTTTTCGCCCGAATTGAAAAGTTAAATTGACTTTCAAACAAGCAGCTTGTTGTCGGGGAGAACGAAGCTTGTTGGGTGGCTATAGATGTTTCGCCAAATATATACCTACCCATTTGTAAACTATACCTATATATCGCTAAATTTAAGAGCATATACAGCTGTCAACAAAATAATAGCAGCGGTACTTTTTTCTCATTTCTTTTTATTATATCTTCTTTGTTATTACTTTTTTCTCTGTAACTTAAGGTTTTTCTGAAAGCTCTTATTCTAAGCTTTCATTATCACCATCAATCATATCAATATTCATTATATCAATAAAATAACGGCACTTTGTTTAAAAAATTGCAAATTTTGGACACACAAAATAATAGCAGCGTTAATGCAAAAAACAGTTAAAATCAATAAAATAAAGTATAATTCAACTAAAATAGCCAACAAACAGTGAGTTTGTTCTGCAAATATCATTTTTTGTTATTTTGCATGTTTTTTTGTTAAATTTATTAAACAGTGGGACGAGGAAAACATTTCTTTCAAGAGCTACGCCAAATCATACGCCAAATGAGGAGCGCCGGACAATCGTACAGGCAAATCCAAAAAAATTTGAACGTTTATGCAAAGCTGATCCATAATGCCATCAATTTTGTGGAAAAAGTGGAAACCAGAGGTCGAAAACGCAAATTGGAGGACGGGGACCATAGGCAAATAGTCAAAATGTTAAAGAAAGACCCCTTTAAATCAGCTGTGGAGGTAAACAAAGAGCTCGAGCTCAATGTGAGCGATGAGACAGAGCGTCGCACTCTTCGCACAGCTAATTTGAAGGCATGCCACCAAAGAAGAAAGCCACTCCTCTCCAAACGTCATCTGGTTCAACGCCTTGCTTTTGCCATTATTTTGCTGCATCCATGCTTGACTGTTTTCATGGTGTATTTTGGCTGGAACTCTGTGTTCGGTGGACGCCAAACAAAATTTCTAGACCCAGTGCCACCAAAAATAACGATTTTGCTTTCGTCTGAAAACAAGACGTTCCGCCACTTCTCTCGTGTCCAACCACTATACTTTTTTGCAAAAGCAAGGCGTTGAACCAGGTGACGTTTGGAGAGGAGTGGCTTTCTTCTTGGGTGGCATGCCTTCAAATTAGCTGTTCGAAGAGTGCGACGCTCTGTCTCATCGCTCACATTGAGCTCGAGCTCTTTGTTTACCTCCACAGCTGATTTAAAGGGGTCTTTCTTTAACATTTTGACTATTTGCCTATGGTCCCCGTCCTCCAATTTGCGTTTTCGACCTCTGGTTTCCACTTTTTCCACAAAATTGATGGCATTATGGATCAGCTTTGCATAAACGTTCAAATTTTTTTGGATTTGCCTGTACGATTGTCCGGCGCTCCTCATTTGGCGTATGATTTGGCGTAGCTCTTGAAAGAAATGTTTTCCTCGTCCCACTGTTTAATAAATTTAACAAAAAAACATGCAAAATAACAAAAAATGATATTTGCAGAACAAACTCACTGTTTGTTGGCTATTTTAGTTGAATTATACTTTATTTTATTGATTTTAACTGTTTTTTGCATTAACGCTGCTATTATTTTGTGTGTCCAAAATTTGCAATTTTTTAAACAAAGTGCCGTTATTTTATTGATATAATGAATATTGATATGATTGATGGTGATAATGAAAGCTTAAAATAGGAGCTTTCAGAAAAACCTTGAGTTACAGAGAAAAAAGCAATAACAAAGAAGATATAATAAAAAGAAATGAGAAAAAAGTAGCGCTGCTATTATTTTGTTGACAGCTGTAGATATAAATGTATCTCATATAAAATATTTTTGGGTGGGTGTAGCTGAGACAATGAAACACGGAGGAGTCAAAGTGTACCGACGACGACGACTGACGACTAACGTACCGACCGATACACAATATGCTTATAGACGCAAACAAGCAAAAACAGAACAAATTATAAACAAGCATACGCGTCCAGGATGCTTTTTCATTCTTAACAACGAGTGACGCCACCGCCGCCGTTAACCCCGGCCGCGCCACCTCTCCGACACGCTAGCGCTTCCACTCGACAGGTTTGTGTATTGTGTTGTAGTTGTTTGGCAGTTTTCCTGAACTTTTTTTGTTTGTTAGTCTTGTTTTTTGTATTGTACCCAAAGGAAGTTGTATTTTCTGTGGGAAAATTGAAATTGCCAAAAGAAAAGGACTGGAAACTGAGTATTTGAAGTTGAACACACAGCGCAAAATGGACCAAAGGGAAGGTTGAGAAGGCAAAGGTAGGTAGGTATATCTTCGTAGGATGCGCAACAATGGACATTTTGGACTACATTAAGAGAAGATTTATTAAAAGTGCTGAACTTGTTCTCTCGTTGAATTATTTCCCTGGGAAATTAGGAAATTTTGTTGATTCTAGTTTTGAAAAATGATTACATTCGGAAATTGTCCACGAAGAAAACATTTTGTAATGATAGTTTGATATAGAAGATGATGCCTTTTGATGATGCAACAGTAAGAAAAATGACAGGTGGAAATTTCTACAAGAAATTCTGCTCTTTCTGGACCTTTTGAAAATGTAAGTAATCTTGTCGATAAATGAATTCATTGGATAGTGCATCCATTGTACATAACTGATTTCGTTTGGAATTCGGTGTACATACGGGGGTACAAACAAAGTTGAATAACATCCCCGGCTGTGGTCGCCCACCCAAGTAGACAGCAATGTGACAAATTTACAACATTGCGGCGATACTTCGTTACACTGTAAGAACCTACATATGTACAAGAGTCTATGCATTATTTTGTACATATACTTTATTAAATGGGAAAATCTATAGAATAATAATTGATAGAATCAGTCATTTTTGAAAATATAATCATGTTAAGCATAAAATATTTTAAAATACATAGAACACAAAGTACATTTTTATAAGTAAGTTAAAAAACCTTCATCGGCTTTTAAAACGATCAGTGTAGATTCATTAGGTGGGATCTTAAGTTCAAAAAGAGGCTGGGATGCGACCCACACTGATAACTTCCCATCCCGTCTGTCGATTTGTCTTGCTTAAAAGTTTGTCTATATGTATCAATTTTTACCAAATTTGCTTACTATTTTTGTAGATTTTATTTTTTTATGAAAAAACGGACTGCTGGATTTTTATAAAAAATTACTGAAGTAAGTTTGAAGCCAATATTTGTAATTTTTGAAAAGCTATTTGAGTCGAAAGTAAATTTTTACCAAGTTTTAGTATTGTTTTTTTTTAGGTTTTTATTTTTTGTAAAAAAAAACTGTCAATTCGATTTTTCTCAAAATTTTATCGAATATTGAAAACAATATTTCTTGTAAGTTAAAATCAATTAAAAGCCACTATCTCAAATTTTTGAAAAGATATTTGAGTCGAAAATCAATTTTTACCACCTTTTATAAATTTTTGTTTAGGTTTTTATTTTTTGTAAAAAAACTGTCCATTCGATTTTTCTCAAAATTTTTTCGGCACGAGTACGATAACTTTGGCGCCAAGATATAATAACGGTTTTTGGTAGAGAGCTTAATACAAGCATTTTTTACTATGGGAGGGGGGGGGTCTATCTCCCCCCGTTTAGGCGGGAGGGGCAATTTAAAAAAGGTATTATTATAAAATGAAAAAAAAATTAAAAAAAAACAGTGATACTTACAATTAAGTTTTATACATTTTTTTAAAGCCAACATTCTGTTTTATTAGCCAGTTTTTAAATCAAGTCAAAACTATGCGTAGTTTTTGAAAAATTTAATTTTAAACTCAAAATTTGAGTAAAAAAAGTTAAAAAAAGGTTTAAAGTGTAACCTTTTCAATACTTCAAGATTATCTACCATTGTTTTTATTTCAGAATTTTTTGCTCTTATTTGTTTTTGATCAAAAACTGAAAAGTAGATGATTTTATGTCTTTTAGTTTTTGAGAAAATTGAAAATAAAAATTTAATTTTAAACTCAAAATTTGAGTAAGAAAAATTAAAAAAAGGTTTAAAGTGTAACTTTTTCAATACTTCAAGATTATCTACCATTGTTTTTATTTCAGAATTTATTGCTCTTATTTGTTTTTGATCAAAAACTGAAAACTAGATGATGTTATGTCTTTTAGTTTTTGAGAAAATTGAAAATAACCACAACTACTATTTTAATTTAATTATTTTTTTTTGCTTGAGTGGTCTTATTTTGATAGCAATAATGGGCACACTATAGGATTTGGGGTGGGTGCAAGTTGGAGTGTGTGCAAGGTAGGGAGGGTGCAAGATGGGGTGCATGCAAAGTTTCTTTTGCATTTAAATAAGCTGGATTTAAGAAAAATTAATTTACCCTAGGTATATCTTAATCCATATTCGATTATTACTATCAAAATAAGACTACGTTAATACTTAAGCAATGAAAAAGTAATTTAATTAAAATATTTGTTTTAGTAATTTTCAATTTTCTCAAGAACTTGAAGACATAAAGTCATCTAGTTTTCAGTTTTTGTTCAAAGACAAATAAGAGCAATGAATTCTAAAAAAAAAATAGTAGATAATCTGAAAGTTTGGAAAAATTACACTTTAAACCTTTTTTTTAACTTTTTTTTGCACAAGTTTTGACTTTAAAACAATTTTTTTCAAAAACTATGCATAGTTTTGACTTGATTTAAAAACAAGCTAATAGACAAAAGTGTTGGCTTTAAAAAAAGGTATAATACTTAGTTAAGGGTATTACCGTTATTTTTTAATTTTTTTTTCCATTTAATGTACATATTTTTTTAAACTGCCCCTACCGCCTAAACGGGGGGAGATAGACCCCCCCCCTCCCATAGTAAAAAATGCTTGTTTTTAACTGTTCTATACAAATCCGTCATTAAACTTTGTCGCCAAAGTTATCGTTCTCTCCCCCAAAATTTTACTAAATGTTGACAACAATATTTTTTTAAAGATAAAAGTAGTTTAAAGCCAATATCTCAAAGTTTTGAAAAGATATTTGAGTCAAAAATCAATTTTTACCAACTTTGATTAATTTTTTTTTTAGGTTTTTTCAACATTTTTCAGAATGTTGAAAACAATATTTCTTATAAGATAAATTAAGTTTGAGGCCTTAATCTCAAGTTTTTGAAAAGATATTTGAGTCGAAATTCAATTTTTACCAACTTTGAGTAATGTTTTTTTAGGTTTTTATTTTTTTATAAAAAAACTGTCATTTCGATTTTTCTCAAAATTTTATCAGATGTCAAAAACATTATTCTTCGTTGCAGAAAATTGTTTTGGAGATAAAATCATATTTTAGTCGTAAAATTTTTGAGGTGACAAATTTTTTTTCAGTTTTCAGTTTTATAAAAAAACCGTTGATTTGATTTTTTCCAAAAATATTTTTGTTTTGTATCACGTTACAATATATAATATAAAATTTAATTCAAGTCTCTAGCGTCATTGGTTCATGAGATATTTAGGTTTAACCAAAATGTTCACCTTTTTTTAAACTGCTATGGTAAAAAAAACACCCACGCAATTTTCTTGAGAGCCCTTTCTGCATCTTTCTGCCTTATTATCTGTATAACAAAATTTATTTGAAGTCGATATCTCTTCTGGTTCTTGAGCTATGGACGACGAAAAAAACGTCGCGAACGTACGGACGTATACGGACATACGGACGTACGAACGTACGAACGTACGTACACACGCACGCACAGACAACTTTCTAAAAATCTTTTATTTCGACTCTAGGGACAATTCAATATCAATTTGACAAATCGGACCCATTACAATAACTGGGAGCGGGTCGAAATGCTGTATTTTAAAATACTGTATGGTTAATATATCTCAAAATACTGTTTTGTCAAAATACTGTATCTGATAATACTGTATCTCAAAATTCTTCTTCTTAAAATACTGTATGAGCAAAATACTATCTAAAAATACTGTATTTTTGCAAAATTCCGTTCTTAAGCTTCCATTATAGAGAACAACAAAAGCAGAACTCGATTTCCGCATGTACATTATATCATTTATTGAAACTCCAAACAAGTAAAAAAACAGAGTACATTAATAAGTCATATCATAAATAAGTAAATGACAATAGGCAATAATTAAGTAGCAATCAATTAATTGTATAAACAAAAATTCAAAGGCTTTTGAATTATCATATGTTATTGTTCAAGGGAAGTATATTAGAACATTATGCCAATGAAAAAATAGTATGATGTATTCTTTATAAAAGTAATCTGTTTTTAAAATTCTGTATTTCAACATTCTGTTAATAGGCTGACAAATAAAAATCGTTTTGATTATGTAAAAAAGTGCGCACTTTTTTACATTATCAAAACGATTTTTATTTGTCAGCCTATTTACAGCATTTTGAAATACAGAATTTTGGTATACAGAATTTTAAGATACAGAATTTTGAGCTACAGTATTTTGATCATACAGTATTTTGTACATACAGTATTTTGAAATACAGTATTTTGAGATACAGTATTTTAAATACAGTATTATGATCCATACAGGATTTCGAATCCAACCCACAATAACTTCCTATGGGAAGTTAAAAAGAGCCTGACATGCGACCGAAGTACTGATAACTGCCCATTCGTGCCCGTCTGTGAATATTTAAAAAAGTTTAACAAAATATTAATAACAACGTTTTGTGTAAGACACAACAAATTTAAAGTCAATATTTTTCTTTGTTCTCACAATCCTTAAATCGATAACCATTTGATATTAATATTCTTGTTATTTTTGTAGGTTTTCAGACTTCACCGATGCATCTATGTCAAAAAAGGTTTGAGACAAGGCAATGCTCTGTCACCCGAATACTCAACCATCGACACTAGAGGCACATTCTTCCATATTTCCATCCAATTACTCGGAAACGCCTATGATATTGATATAATTGAAAGATCAAAGCGTGATGTCAATGGAGCGTTTTTAAACATTGCGACGAAAGCGGAGAAGATGGGTTTATTAGTCAATGTGTGGAAGAAAAATTATATGCAGTCGTCAAAAAAGGACATTGAACGACGACGTCTTGGACAAAACGTCACCATGGACAGCTATAACTTTGATGTAGTTAAGGACTTTTTGTCTACCTAGGCACCGCTATAAAATCAGACAAAGACATACACCAGCGTTGAACTCAAACGGAGAATAACTCTTTTAATTAGCTGCTTTTTTGGACTTAGAAGGCAATTGAGTAGTAAAGTCTTGGGTTCGATCCCTGACTGTTACACAAAAAAAAAACATTATTATTATTATGATTAAAAAGTATTTTGTGATTATTGCTGCATTGGAAATAAAATAAGACGATAAAAGTACCCTTAAAAAAAGTGATCATTCTTTTAAAAGCAACAAGTTTTTTTCTCCAAATTTCCTAAAAAACACCCTGACCTTTAATTTTCAAAAAAAATAACACTCTTGAGAGGAAATTACTGATATAAGTTTTTCATACAGCTCAAAAAAACACCCTTACATTAAATACTTTTGATTCCTAACAGATTTTAACATTTAGAACTAAAAATATCTACTTCGAAACGCTTGAACTTTTAGAGCATTTCAACAGAAAAAAACATTTTTGTGGTTCTGCAATTTTTCGAAAAATTGTTTTAAAGAATTTTAAAGTAAAATAAACTGACTTACCCATTTCAATTTATAAATTTAGAATTCAGTCAAATGACTTCAGAAAATTCACTAATTTTTTACAACACTACCGATACCGAACGCGCGAGAAACGAAGAATAATAAATACAACTAAAAACTTGAAAACTCTTTTTCTAAAAATTTAACTATAATAAACACTTTATTAATATTGTTCACTTTTTTTACCGCACAATGAAAATAAATGAATTTAAAACAAATTATCTTTTTGTCAAGAGAAGTTTATTTTCAAAAAGACCAAATTCAAATTCAAATATTCAAATTAGACCGCCAACCAAAACTAGCGACGAACACTGCAAACCAACGAACCAATCAACAACCGAGCTACTATAGGAATACAAAAAAGATGCACTTAACATTTTATAAAACGAAAAAACATTTAACTCCAGAATTATTTTAAACACATATTTTTAAACAAACGTAGAATTTAACACTTACTTAACATTTCTTTTTTTTTAATTTTTACTACCGCACATTGAAAATTAATATTTTAATGAATTAATTTTTGCTTTGCAATCCGGGAACGAGACGATCGAGAGCACAAGAATTTTATAAACTGCTATTGAGATGTGACATGTGAGTGACCGTGCTGCCAATAACCAAAGAACAAAGATAAAGAAGATGAACTTGCTGAATAATGTCATGGCGATTTGACTGCTCTACTTATTTGTTAGGTTACAATACAAAGCATGGATTCTAAACTAATCGAACTAAATAATACCCTGCGCTTACAAGAGTGGATTATGGAATCGAGTCGAAACTGAATTTAGATTTAGATCCTGGTATATGGATTGACTGGATCGAAAGATGAACGAAAGCTTGATTAGGAATTTGAATTGTAGAGACAAATTTGTATTATTTTACAAAAGAAACATAAAGTTTTTAATACAAAATATCATGCAACTGAAGTAAACAAAATAAAATGAAAAATAAAATACAAATAAATTAACTGGCGCGACGATCCGTTGAGAACTATGGCTTAGTGACTTTCAACTCTCAATCATTCGTGTGTGCGTGTCATTTCTTTATTCATTGATTCGCTTTTAACTGTTAATTTGGTTCAATCAACAACAGTCAAATATTTCTTTTTCAAAAAAGCCATATAGCACGGCAATAAATACAGCTACAATTTATCTTCTCTGAAAACTTGTAGCAAACATATAATTCGCAGTTGCTTTATGTAGCTCGGATTATATGGTATCTCGATTAATTCGGGAAAATATGCGTCAAGACAAGGTGTAATGGTCATCTTCTGATGAGCCCATTACACCGGGGCGAAACGCATATATGAACACTTGCTGGTTTATATTTTCATAATTTTTTAAAGTTTAAATAGAAAACTCCATTTATTGTTTGCAGATAAAGACTAAAATTTGTTCCTAAATAATTCCATTTTTCTTTACATCATTTGCTTTGATTTTTGTACTAATTTTTATAGATATTATAGATATAATTTCTCAAAAGCTAATTTCAACAACATTGCGAGTTATATTAATAATAATGTAGCACTGCCTTCAACTTTCATTCAATCTTGGGAATTATCAAGTTTTTACAATAATTTTCTTAGTTCTCTAATGACGGCAATCGGTCTATTTGTTCCTAAAACTAAATTGAAAATGCTTCTAAGCCTCCTTGGTATAACAGTCGATTAATTAATTTAAATCATAAAAAGTATAAAGCTTACAAATGTTTACGAAAGTGTTATTCTGATGCCAATTTGCACAGTATTTATAATGAGTTTGAAAGGAAGTTCAATGTTCTAAATAAATTTTTATATAAAAGCTATATTAACCCTATGGAATCCAAGTTAAGAGTCAATAGTAAATGCTTTTGGAGTTTCATTTAAAATTTAAAAACATCGAATTGATTCCCTAAAAGTATGCAATATTTAGGTTTGACTTCAACAAGTCTACCATCTATCTGCGATGCCTTTGCTAATTTTTTTTGAGTCAAAATATATTGATTCTAGTACTGTCACAGATTTTTCTGAAAACCCACCTCTGTCTATCAACTCCTACTCTCACCTCCCCGTGGTGAACATCGGGTGCCTAGTAGCTCAACTGGAGATTGGGTTTCAACCCCAGTGGAAAGTTGTTGGGGGCAGCAAACGACAGAGGGGGGGAGAGGTGGGTACACTAAGGCACCTCTCCTTATCCAGACGGCAGCGGAGGAATTCCCGAGATGGAATCAACGGTGGCGTCTACAGTTCCAGTAAGGCTGAATTACTTAGTGAACACCTTATAGGGCTTCTACGACTTATTCGGAGCCCAGGCCTATAAGGAGTGGTTTATTCGGCTCCCCGTCCTTGGAGTTATACTAAGGATCTGGCCCTCCAGGTTGGGGGTTGTGCCTTCGGAATGACTTCCTGACCACTTAAAAATCTCATAGTTGCGAAGCACCAACAAGCCTCGGATACGGACGGATTTACTTTTGACAACCTAAGCAAACGAATTAAGGACAACGAACTTCGGATATGCACTTGGAATGTTAGGTCCCTTAACAGACCACGTGCAGCGAAAGAATTAGCGGAGGCCCTAGACTGCTATAAAGCAGACATCACCTCCATCCAAAAAATACGATGGGATGGGCCGCGCAAAAAGAGGATGAAAAACTGCGATATTTACTATGGTGACTGCTACCGAGAAAACATAAAGCGCTTATTTGGATGCGGCTTTGTCATTGGAGCCAGACTTAGGCAACAAGTCTTGAGCTATAGGTGCATCAACGAGCCCCTCATGACCATCCGCATCAAGGCTAAATTCGGCAACACACACACGCCCCCACAGATGAGAAGGATGACAACACCAAAGATATGTTCTTCGAGCTCTTAGACAAAACATATGAGTAGTGTCCTAGCTACAATATTAAAATTGTTCTGGGTGATTTTCATGCCAAGTTAGGAAGGGAAGACATCTTTGGTAGAATAATCGGGAAAAACAGCCTGCACGACAACACTTCCGACAACGGATTCAGGCTCATAGATTTTGCTGGGGGGCGAAACGTCATGGTAGCCAGTACGCGTTTTCCACACCTCAACATCCACAAAGGAACTTGGAGATCTCCAGATCAATCTACCGTCAACCAGATTGACCATATTGCGATCGACGCCAGACGCGCTTCCAGCATCATGGATGTCCGAACTTTCCGAGGAGCTAACATCGACTCGGATCACTACCTCGTTGTAGCCAAGGCAGCACTTCGGGTTTCCAGACCCTTGGGAGATACTAAGAGAAGGTACAACGTCGAACGGCTACAATCGCAGGAGATCGCCAAATCCTTTGACGACCGAGTTACAAGTAACCTCTCTCGAAGTTCTCTGCCGCCAACACAGTGTATCGAAAACCAGTGGCAACATTGCCAAGACGCACTCAGAGAAGCCGCCTCTGACGTGCTGGGTTTCAAGCAACCACCAACAAGGAACCCCTGGTTTGATAAGGAATGTCGGCAGGCAAATGCAGCCAAACAACAGGCACGCAAAGCGGCGCTGCATAAAAGGACGAGAGCTGCTCATGGGCTCTATGAGCAGAAGAGGTGAGAGGAACACCGACTTTTCAGTAGGAAAAAGAGAGAGCATGAGAAGCGTGCAGTCGAAGATGTTGAGAGGTTTAATAGCAGGAATGAAGTTCGAAAGTTTTAGATCAGGTGGAACGAAATTCACAAGTACATAAACCTAGAACCGAAGGCTGCAAAGACAAAAGTGGAAACATCATAGTAAAACCGCAGTCAATGCTGAGAATATGGGGGGACCACTTCTGCAGACTGTATAACGGTGACGACGAACCGAATTCCGCTGTCAGGCAGGATGATCCATTCAACACAGACGACGAAAGCCAGCAATACCGTCCTCCCGACTTAGACGAAGTAAAGATGGCTATATCTAAGCTGAAGTCTAACAAAGCCACTGGAGCGGATGATTTGAATGCTGAGCTTTTTCAAGCAGCTGGAGATAAGTTGGTTAGGAGCATGCACCAACATATAGGAGATCCTCTAAACTGCACCAATTATAGGAGAATCAGTCTACTTGACTTCGCTTACAAAATCTTCTGTCGTAATATGTAAAAAAAAACACACCCACAGGACAGCGCAGTAGAGGAAGACCACGAATCGGGTGGCGCGCACAAGTGGAAAGTGACCTCACCCAACTTGGAGCGTGAAACTGGAGACAACAAGCTAGGGACCGAGCTAGATGGAGAAGTTTGTTGGGTGAGGCCCTAGTTCACACAGGACTGTAGCGCTACCTTAAGTAAGTAAATAAGTAATGTCACTAACCCCTTTTTTGCCAGTGACTAAATTGTCTAAACATAATTTAGGTAATTTAAGTGTTATCTTATCAGAAGTGTACTCTATTTGGTTTAACTGAAGACAATAATTCTGGCCCGGATAAAATTCCACCTATTGTTTTAAAGAAAATGTTCCGTCGCTCTGTCAAGAGTTTTGTGTTTTGTGTTTACCGACCTATTATTAATTGTCCTCAAAACCTAAAGTATTTGAAAAATTTGTTTGTGATAAATTGAATGTTTTATTAAAAGAAACCATATCTCCGTACCAACACGGTTTTGTATCCGGTAGATCAGCTTCCACTAACCTAACCATTTTCACGAATTGTATTCTCAAGTCATTAGAAAAGGGTTACCAAGTGGACGTTATCTACACCGATTTTGCAAAAGCGTTTGATAGGGTGCATCATAAAATTTTATTAAAAAAATTACAGAACATAGGTTTTCATTCCAACATGCTGAAATGGCTGACAGCTTATCTTAAAGGGCGAAGTCAGCTTGTTTCAATTGATTCGATTACCTCTCATCCCTTTTCTGTAACTTCTGGCGTTCCGCAAGGGAGTCATTTAGGTCCAATGCTGTTCCTTATTTTTATAAATGACCAACCTGATGTCCTTACAAACTCAATGCGTCTTATGTTAGCGGATGATTTAAAATTTTTTAGACGTGTACAAAATTTAACAGACTGTACGCTTCTCCAAAATGATGTAAACAATCTTGTCAACTGGTGCAATATAAACCAATTAGCCCTAAACATTTCCAAATGTCAATGTTTTTCGTTTACCTGTCGTTTGTCACCTATCGTTTACGATTACAATTTATGCAAAATCATGTCCTTGATAGAGTTGCTATTAAAAAAGACCTTGGAGTTATTTTTGATTACAAGCTAAACTTTGTACATCATACAGAATTCATGGTGAACGAAGCCAACTCTATGTTGGGTTTTATTTTTCGTAATTCGTTTGGTCTTAGGGACCCCAACACACTAAAAGCCCTTTATGTGGCGTATGTTAGATCAATCCTTGAATATTGCTGCGTAGTGTGCAATCCTCATTACAATTAGATTGTAAACTCTAATTGATATTAAATAAATAAATTAATTAATTTCAGGGATGGAGGGACTGGCTAGTCGAACTTTGCAATTTGCTAAATCCGTATGACATCTGTACAGTTATTCTTATGGAATAGTCCAGTCAACAGTTGGGAATTTCAATTAATAGGTGCGTTTTAAAAGTAATTGCTTTGTCCATTTTCACGAACTGTCACCTTTTGGACATGTTTAGATGTTTGTTTTTTAATAAAAGGTTAGTAATTTAACGACATTCACTTAAACGTGGTTGGCTGTCAAAAACAACTAAAATTTTTGTAACTTTAATAATGCTTTAAATTATTATCATAAAATTTGTTTCTAAGAAAAAAAGCAAATATTTAGGTTCTTAAAATGAAACCTTGAATAAGAGATCGTCAATTTGATATTAAGTTGCCTTTAAATTCCTGAAACTAGCCTTCAATTACGTCTAATTCGTAATTCGTAAAAAATTTCGAGCTTTTCATCAAACATGACATTACGATGGTAGAAAAGTCGAAAAATGTGGGTCCTTCGATTCTCCGTCTGTCTCAAAGCCTTGTGTCGATTGAGTTCAAACTGGGAAATTAAGGTTTTAAGCCGATTAGCGTGAGGCGTTTTTTTTTCCATTTTTGTAATACGAAAATAACAGCAGTCCCCATATACATTTTTTGGTTAAGAATCGATAGTATCGAATTTTTTCATAAATTAACCGATCATTTTTTTTAAACTTTCTAAATTTGCCTTCTTTCTAATGGGTGATTTTTTTGAGGTTAGGATTTTCATGCATTAGTATTTGACAGATCACGCGGGATTTCAGACATGGTGTCAAAGAGAAAGACGCTCAGTATGCTTTGACATTTCACCATGAATAGACTTACTAACGAGCAACGCTTGCAAATCATTGAATTTTATTACCAAAATCAGTGTTCGGTTCGAAATGTGTTTATCGACAAATTTTGTTCAGCGATGAGGCTCATTTCTGGTTGAATGGCTACGTAAATAAGCAAAATTGCCGCATTTGGAGTGAAGAGCAGCCAGAAGCCGTTCAAGAACTGCCCATGCATCCCGAAAAATGCACTGTTTGGTGTGGTTTGTACGCTGGTGGAATCATTGGACCGTATTTTTTCAAAGATGCTGTTGGACGCAACGTTACGGTGAATGGCGATCGCTATCGTTCAATGCTAACAAACTTTTTGTTGCCAAAAATGGAAGAACTGAACTTGGTTGACATGTGGTTTCAACAAGATGGCGCTACATGCCACACAGCTTGCGATTCTATGGCCATTTTGAGGGAAAACTTCGGAGAACAATTCATCTCAAGGAATGGACCGGTAAGTTGGCCACCAAGATCATGCGATTTGACGCCTTTAGACTATTTTTTGTGGGGCTACGTCAAGTCTAAAGTCTACACAAATAAGCCAGCAACTATTCCAGCTTTGGAAGACAACATTTCCGAAGAAATTCGGGCTATTCCGGCCGAAATGCTCGAAAAAGTTACCCAAAATTGGACTTTCCGAATTGACCACCTAAGACGCAGCCGCGGTCAACATTTAAATGAAATTATCTTCAAAAAGTAAATGTCATGGACCAATCTAACGTTTCAAATAAAGAATCGATGAGATTTTGGAAATTGTATGCGTTTTTTTTTTTTTAAAGTTCTCAAGCTCTTAAAAAATCACCCGATACAAGAAAAACGTATGTCGGTATTGATCCAGAAGAGTACCCTTTATAAAACCGTTATTTTGTTTTTTAAGTTTTCTCAAGAATGTCATTATAATTTTTTTTATTTTTAAAAATGTATTAATTTTTAATAAAAAATTGTTTAAATCATGAAAATCATGAGAATCATGAAAAATAAGTTTAAATCAGCAAGTGTTCATTTTTGCGTTTCGCCCCGGTGTGATAGTCTGTATTAATTTTTGTTTAGAAACCTCGGAAGATTCTAATGCAAAACATAACATTCTGGTGAAAAAACCGTGAGGTGTTGAAACGTCTAATATAGATGTAACATACTTTCTTGCGAACCAGAACCAGGAGTTGTCATTTAAAGGCCACAATGAATCAAGTTCATCTTTAAACCGAGGCAACTATATTGAACTACTTAATTTACTGAAACAATTTGATCCAATTCTATCCCAACACCTTGTAACGGCAACAGTTTTTAAAGAAACCTCAATGTCTATCCATAATGAATTGATCAAAGCTGCAGCTGACCTTTTACGCGATAAAATTTCCGAGTTTGTCAGAGTCAGAGTTTGTTACAATTATGCTTGACGAGACTTATAACATTGAATTAAAGTCCAAATTTTCCACTGTTTTCCGATATTAATATTGGATTTATGGATGTAAGCTCATGGCGGACTGCAGAGGATTTATTTAAAATAGTTAAGACTCTCTTGGAAAAATATAAAATTCAAGATAAACTTGTTGCACAGACTTACGACGGAGCTTCCGTTATGAGTGGTCATTTGAATGGACTTCAAGTGAAAGTGAAGACTATTTGTCCGAAATCAGTGTTTGTTTATTGTTGCGCCCACGTTTTAAATATAGTTCAGTCTCAAATATTAAGTAATACATGGTTTTTCAACAGGGACGCTACAAAAGTAAAGCGACAGGGACAGCAAACGACGCCATATTTCTTGCCGCTCTTTTGACATTTTTCTGCAGTAAGGTTTGCCATTTCATTATGGAAAGATATAGGAGCCAACAACGAGTCGAAATTATTAATATTTACGACCGAAATTTAGAGTCAGTGGCCTCAACGTCAAGAGCGCGACGTCCAATTTATGGTCGTCATAATCGTCCTAGCAGATAAACAATTGATCGTCTAGTGGAAAAATTTGAATCCACAGGCACAATACAAAATGTTCACGTGCCAGTGCCCGTAGTGTCGAGAATATTGCTGACGCTGAGGCTTCAGTTGCAGAAAGCCCAAATGTGTCCCTCACATGTCGTTCTCAAGCGTTGGGCATCTCTGTGACGTGCGTCGTTGTGGCGAATTTTGAGAAGAGAAAAGATCATGGCCTACATCCTTAAAAGATTGAATTGACGAAAGAATTGAAGCCGCTTGACCACCAGAAGCGTCGTTTGTTCGTGAATTGGGCTGAGCAACAACTTGGAAATGATTCGGATTTTCATCGAAAAATCATCTTCAGCGATGAGGCTCATTTGTGGCTGAATGGCTTCGTCAATAAACAAAACATGCGGTATTGGTCAGGCAGCAATCCACATGTATGTACTTCATGAGTCATCATTGCATCCCGACAAAATTACGGTTTAATGTGGTTTATGAGCCGGCGGCGGCGTCATTGGGCATGGGCAGTACTTCTTCCGTGATGATCAAGACCGGCACATTACTGTGAATAGGGATCGCTACCGTTCAATGATAACCGAATATTTTTGGCCCTGATTGGATGATATCGACTTGGAGGACATGTGGTTCCAACAGGACGGCCGGCGGCGCCACAAGCAACACACGAATGTCACAATGTATTGGAAACCAAGTTTGAAGAACGTGTTATCTGACGAAATGGTCCAGTCGCTTGGCCACCTCCGTCATGCGATTTGACGCCGTTAGACTATTTCCTGTGGGGTTACGTCAAGTCTATGGTCTATGCCAACAAGCCAGCGACGATTGATGAACTTCGTACGAAAACCGAACGTGAAATTGCAGCAGTATCGACCAATTTATGATTGAAAACCGCCGAGAATTGGATTCAGCGTGTGGAGTTGTGCAAGCGTGCCCGATGGTGGCCATGCAAAAGAAAATGGAGTTCCATACATAATGGCATCGAACGTATCTTCACAGAAATAAAGAATTTCTTGATATCCGAAACCGTTTTTGTTTTATTTAAAAAAAAACTTTTGCAGCGCTTTTATTGAAAAACCCGATATAAGAGAGTGTAGGATATTTTTTAGCACTCTGAATGGCATTGCAACGTTTGCATCAAACGCCTTCAAACAAAAGAACGTATGCTTTAAAAAAAAGTTTTAGCCACAACAAGATTGAGCTTCAGTTTTCGATTTGTAAATATAGTCCACTCCTGCAAGGAAAACCGTTCAAAAATCCAATATACGGGACAGTAATGATTAAATGGCTGCATCGGGTTATTGTAAAACCTTTGAAACAGTCTTTCTCTTGAATGTGTTTTCAAAACATTTTTCACATTTAAATGCACTTTTTAATACCTTACAAGACCCAAACAAAAATATTGTGTTTTGTACAAACCAAATTAAAAAAATGAAAGAATTTCTTAGAGTAAAAAGGAACGAAGGGTTTGAAGACATTTGGCAAGCAACTGTCCCATTAAACGAAGAAAAAAGAAAATAAAGAAATGATAACATTCTCTCAAGTGAAATTAAATATACTAAATTGTTTTTTTGAAATAATAGATAATTTAGGTGGGTCTATGAAATAACTCCCACGAAATAAGTCCCACTTTTAAAAACGAAATAAGTCCCACCAAAAATTGCTATTTTGAAAGTGGGAGTTATTTCGTTTTTAAAAGTGGGACTTATTTCGTCAATTGGTGGGACTTATTTCGTTACGCGTTTTTATTTTAAGTGGGACTTATTTCGTTTTGAGTGGGAATAAACTCGTTTTGTAAAGTGGGAGTTATTTCATAACCCTAAATTTATATTTTGGTGGGATTTATTTCGTTTTAAGTGGGACTTATTTCATTTTCATAATTTTGCATTTTAAGTGAATGCTTAATAATTTTTGCCGTTATTTGTTGCTCTTCACGTTGTTTCTCATTGAATTTCATAATGTTCTTTTTGTTGCTTTTAAAAAAAAAACCCCAAAATGTTTGATTTATTGTCTAGAATAGCTACTTTTGCTAAAAAGTTTTTTTGAATTGATAGCACGGCGGCGTACTAACAGCTAGGTATGTAAGGGGGGGCATGCTGCCCCCCTGCTTGGGATCACTATAGGATTTGGGGTGGGTGCGAGTTTGGGTATATGCAAAGAACACGAATGCGTTGTGATTCTTTCATAACTGTGAGCCATTCTTGGTTTTTTTTTGTTGGGAATTTCTTTGATTTTAGTACTCAAATGCAAAAGTTCTTTGCGTATACCCAAACTCGCACCCACCCCAAATCCTATAGTGATCCCAAGCAGGGGGGTTGCAGGGGGGCAGCATGCCCCCCCTTACATACCTAGCTGTTAGTACGCCCGCCGTGCTATCAATTCAAAAAAACTTGTTTTAGCATGGAGAGAAAACAAAATTCTGCAAAATTTTAAATGGAAACAATGCCAAATTGCTATTATTTCGTTTTCTAAAGCGAAATAAACCCAAATTGAAAATTTGGCTTTATTTCATTTGGCGTTATTTCACGTCACCTTTACGAATCCAAACGTTGTTACTAGTGGGACTTATTTCGTTTATGAAAGTGGGACTTCATTCATTTAATAAATATATTATTCAAGGGGGAGTTCTTTCATTTTGAGTGGGAGTTATTTCATTTCAAATAAATTTTTAAATCATTTCATTTTGGTGGGACTTATTTCGTTTTCAAAAGTGGGACTTATTTCGTGGGAGTTATTTCATTTTTTTAAGCAATTTTTGGTGGGACTTATTTCGTTTTTAAAAGTGGGACTTATTTCGTGGGAGTTATTTCATAGACCCAACTTAGGTACTTATGCAAATATCACAAAGATTTTCATCTTTGGAGAATCTGAAGTATTTTCCGGAACCATTAATACGCAATTTAATTGAAAGCTATCCACATATATTTCAGTTCACTGTATTAAAAAACGAATTAACTGTATTTTATGAAAATATAGAATGTCATCAAAGACGACAACCCTATTGGATGTCTTGCTCTGGATAGATTAAAATGTAACTCACAGTTTTGAGCAAGTTTACAAACTATCAAAACTGATCTGCACCATACCAGCTTCTGTGGACCGTTCCTTTTTGGCTTTAAAAAAAATTAAAAACCTAGGTTCGGAATACACATTGTCAAGAACGTTTAGTCAATTTAGCTCTTATCTCTATTGAGAAAGAAATTTTAAAAAAACTTAAGGAAGGCGTTCATTTTTATGATAAGGTCAGAGACAATTTCATAAAAGTTGAAAGCAGATTGATTGTATTTTCGTTATCATATAATATAGAGTGTAACAAATCACTGCAAGCCCAATTGGATAATATGCAGTCGCGCTGTCTTTCTCTAGAACAACAAGTAGAGATGCTTGACAGAAAATCAAAAGAGCAAAACATAATCGTTCATATGCCCAAACAAAACGGCGTCGATGCAGCGCAAAAAGCGAAATCTATCTGCTTGGAGATGCTGCGATCTAATAATGCAGGAATTATCAAAAGTGTAACTGAATTACGCTCCGGAGGAAACGTTGCAAATGTCGTCGTCGAGTTACACGATAAAAACGATGCAATAAAGGTTCTGAGAGCAAAAGCAAACATTGCCGGCACAGGAATCTCCATGCATAAGGACTATCCAATGGCTGCACGAGAGCGGAGAAGAAAAATAGTTAATATTAGGAACCAAATTGTAGCGAAAAACAAAGAATTAAAACCTCAATTAAAAGGAGAAAAATTGCTAGTTAATGAAAAAACATTTTACTACGACAAAAACAACATTCTTACAAGTGACAGCGATGATGGATTGACGTTTCTCAAACAACTGATCGGGGATGTTAGTGAGGTTACATATGAGCCCGAATCTAATGGTGGAAACACAATGGAGGCGAGTTGCAGCGACGTAACAAAAGCAAGAAATCATAATTGTAATTTTTAATAAAAAAGCCGTCTGCCATAGAAATAATAATAGAAATGTAAATACCAATATAATTAATGTCAATTTAGTACCTAGTAAAGTTTCAATTCTTGCGTATAATGTTTCAGGTTTAGTCAATAAAGATGTATATAATGGTTTTTATAATTATGTTAACTGTTTTGATATAATTTTTCTGTTCGAAACCTTCGTAACTGAAAACAATTTTGATAAATATGAAAGTAAATTTAAGGACTTCGAATTTGTATGGATCTCAGCGATAAGAACTAGTACCCGCGGAAGAGCTAGTGGAGGTTGTTTTTTTGGATTTAAGAAAACTATCAAAAACTTAGGCTGCAAGTTCGAAACTAACAATGAAACAACATTCTTACAATTAAATTTCGAGAACAAAAAAATGATAATAATTCCGACATACATTAACTGCAACAATTGGGAATCTGATTTCGAAAAGTTGTACGAATTTTTGTTAATGAATGACAACCCAAATGTGCTGGTAGTAGGTGACTGCAACGCAAGGACTGCGGCTGAAGCGGGGTATGAAAATGAGGTAGTGGAAATAGCACGTCAATCAAAGGATGAGATTTGCAATGCACGAGGAAAACAATTTCTTGACCTGTGTAATACATTTGGACTTAGAATTTTGAATGGAACTTCCACATCAGATAAGGATGGTGAATTCACTTTTGTGGGAAGTCAAGGCAGCTCAGTAATAGATTACAGTTTAGCTGGAGGAGCAATAGTGGAGTGTATTCTCGACTTCAAAGTAGACGCGATTCCATTCTCGGATCATTTACCCATCAATATGATGATGCAAGGCGTTACCAATGATTATGCCGATACAAGAAATCTACGGCTGCTACCAAAACTGAAATGGAATTTTAACAAGGCAGCTGTATATCAGAGAAACCTCAACCTTTCGCTAAGTCGGGGAATCAATTCTGGTGTGAGTGCTATTACAAATTGCATAATATCGGCAACAAAAAGTTCATCCCTGTAGAACAATGGTTTGACGATGACTGTAGACGTGCCAGACAGAGGTCATTTGCGTGGTTAAAGTCATTTCGTGTTTATGGAAGTCATTATATTAAGAGCAGGTATCTGGAAGCGAATATGGAGTTCAAAAACATATGCAGGACTAAAAGAAGTAATTTTTTTAATGAAGAGGCTAGGCGACTAGCACAATGTAAGAATTCTTCAGATTTTTGGAAAGCGGTGAAAAGATTGAATGGATTTGAGTATAAGATTCACAGAGACTTAACACCTGACGTTCTTTTGTCGCATTTTAAAGAGCTTTTGAATCCCTTAACCGTCAATGCAACAGTGTCCTATGCAGAGCCATGCACTGAAAATAGTACTTTAGATGCGATAATAACTACTGAAGAAGTTTTAAATACTTTAAAAATTTTACAGGATGGCAAAGCGGCTGGGTCCGACGGAATTCCAGTTGAATTCTACAAGTACGGCACAAATGAGTTGATAAATAAGATTACTTCGGAGTTTAACCATATTTTGGATAGTGGATCTATTCCAGAAGGGTTTAAGGAGTCCTTAATCTTTCCTATCCACAAAAAAGGAAGTACTCAAAACCCAGACAATTATCGTGGAATAAGTTTTTTGAACGCCTCATACAAAATTTTTACGGCGATTTTGCAACGACGACTTAATTTGTGGATTACACAGAATGGATTATTGAAGGAGTTTCAAGCAGGTTTCAGATCCGGTTACTCCACGGTCGACCAAATTTTTGTCCTTAAGAGTATTGCCGAGAACTACCTACGAAGCAAAAAGAAACTTTATTGCTTCTTCGTTGATTTTAAAGCAGCGTTTGATGCATTGGACAGAAATGCGCTCATATATAAGCTTTATGGCCTAGGGATGTCCAGGAAATTTGGTAAAGTCGTCAAAAATATATACAATGATACTAAAGCCGCGGTTTGGAATGGAGAGGAAATCTCTGAATGGTTTCAGACTGAAAAAGGCGTACGGCAGGGGTGTGCGTTGAGTCCTCTTTTATTTGCGCTCTTTGTGGATGACCTTACCGACAACATTGGTGGAGGAGTGGAATTCGCCGGGACAACGATCAAAGCACTATTCTATGCCGATGACATTGTGCTGTTTTCTAACTCACCCCAATCACTGCAACTGATGATAAACCAATTGCATAGATACTGTGTAACGTGGAATCTAAAGGTCAATTTAAGTAAATCTAAAATAATGATTTTCAAGAACGGAGGTGGAAGAAATTGCTCAAATGAAAGATGGAGCTACGATTCAAACTCGATTGAAGTGGTTAGAGAATTCAATTATCTAGGAGTGTGCTTCACAAAGAATCTTAGTATGGAAAAACACCTTAGTGAAAAACTTATGAAAGCAAAAAGTGCAATTGGAACCTCCTGGGCAAAGTGTCTCTCAAACAAGAACATAGCACATAGCAGCAAATTTCGTGTGTTTGAAGCAGTGTCTAGGTCTATTATGCTTTACGCAGCACAGGCTTGGGGATACAAGCAATACGAAAGTGTGGAAAAACTCCTAAGATTCTTTATCAAAAGAATATTTCATCTCCCCTACAACACACCAAACTACATGGTTCTGCTGGAAACTGGACTATCGCCGCTTTTTATTCAAACCCTCAAACTACATATAGACTATATCATCAAAGTTCTGCAAATGCATAATGAAAGATTACCAAAGAAAGCAGCCCTCTATGCAATCAATCAAAGAAGTAGTTGGTACGCAGAATGGCACGAGCTGGCTTTGTGGTGTGAAATGTCACTGGATCTGGATTTCGGTAACGTTGATGATTGCAGGGTTAAACTGTATAAATTAATTGCAAGGGTTGATGAAAAACTCCGTAGTCGCTGTATAGAAGAAGCCTCGAATTCAACTCATAGATTAATCTACAAACATCTCTGTCATAACCTTGGTCAAAATAACTATTTCAGAGATGAGAACAGTGTGAAGGTTATTTCTATGATGCTGAGACTTCGAGGCGAGCTCCTGCATCTCAACTATGTACCACATAGAGAGGATCGACCCGGGGAATGCAGTTTATGTAACCGAAGAGAAAGAGAAGATGTTTTTCACTTCTTAGGAAAATGCCCTGTGCTAGTAGAAAGTAGGAGAGCCTTCCTTGGATCTAATTACCTTTCGGAAGAGGAGATGATAAGACTCTTAAATGAGATGACGGTGGAAAAACTCTTTATGTACTGCAAAGTGGCTAAATCATACCGGGACAGAATAATCTGCGAAAGATTTTGAAAATGCACTGAAGTAAAATATTTATTTTGATTTTAAAATAAAATATACATAGATAGATATCTTTTTTTTAACAATAATTCTTGATTTTATACAACCATTGAACCAATAAGCTTTAAATTATATTAATTTTGTTTTGTCAACCTGGCAGACGGCATTGCCATGCTAATTGTGATTTTGTTAATCTATAAATATGTAAAGAAATAATGAAAATAAAATCAATCAATCTAATCAATCTAATAATATTACGTATAAAGTTTATTTTTGTGTTAACCATTATTATTTTTTATTTATTTATGGATTAATTGAACTATTGTTTTGAATAAAATTAATTATTATTCTTGAAGAATTATTTTGAACTTCTAGAAGAAAGGAGCTAACCCTCAAATTATGACCAGGCATCGCCACTGGTGTCACGAGACTAACATAAAATTACATAATTTATATTTTTATTAAATACAAATACAATTTTAATTATTATTAAATATTTTTATTTCTTTGCATACGGGAGAAATACAACGCAAAATTTAAATAAGACCGCATATTTTTTCGCTACAAACAAAATTCCAATAAAATAAAACACGTAAAGCCCATTTGATTTCTGTTGCAAAAAAAAAAAAAAACATTATCAACGATAGATCGTTTAGTTAAATTACTTTTCTGTCGTATATTGTTGATTAAACAATATTGTAATAAAATGCAATTTAAAAAAATATTCAATCCCCATAGATGGTTCATAAAAATTCTAGCCAATATGGACAAAGATACTTGAAAGAAGAAGCAAAAACAACAATCTTACAAACCCACGTTGATTTTTATTTAATTAATAAAACATTCAGGTGCATAATATTGTGGGTGAAGATAGTATATCTTTTCAATACTACAAGTCTCGGTTGTTGTGTTTTTAATTATAATATAAGGTACCTGTAGCCACTTTATATGACTGCCAAAACATAATAAATAGTTATAATGTTTTTTCTTTTGTTTTTTTTGTTTATGATTATTGTTGATATAGGAAATGCCTCATGAATATCAATTTATCGGAGTATAACTACGATAGGAGGTTTTTTTTTTTTCGGTCGACCTTGGATAAGGTGGGTTGCTTGCTGGAAGTGACCAACTATCGGTCATTGAAGATATCGAAGTGTATAATTAATTTTGAGCAGACATGCTTATAGTTACTATTTCCTATATCGGAATATAATCAAGTTCAATGTGCGGGCTTAAAATATTGTAGACTATCAGTCGGCGGTTTTGTTCTTCTTTCTTTGCTACCTGTGGGGTTATTTTTCTCAGAAAATACAAAAGCCAAACCGTATACCGAAACTATGAACTGTTTCACATTGTTCAAAAGAAGGCCCAAAATCAGCATACACGATTTCTTGCGAAAGAGATTTAAATTCCGGTTCCAACTATGGTCTTGAGGCCTTTAATAATAAGTTTGAATAGCAGTAGAGTAGACATTAAGAACGTTGAGAAGTTGAGAGTAAGAAAGCATGTCGCTGCCAAGAAATTTTCTTCCGTATGTTTTTTTAATATTGGGCAGTTTCCGATAAAGTGCATCTGATCTGTATCTCTTGTGAAGGCTCTTTCATTGATATTATGGAGCCCATACAAATCATATCACGAGAATTGGTCTCATCGAAGTAGTTCGATATGTCTGAGTACATCAAGTTGCAATATTCATTATGAAATTGAGAAGGCGCTAAGGCCTGGACCCTTTCAAAGAAAGATGAGAGGGACGGCCGGCGCGGCGGAAGAGGAAAACCGCGAATCAGATGGCACACGCTGGTGGGAGAAGACCTCATCCTATATAAGAAAAATTTAGCTATTTCAATATGCGGAACATCATAAGTAATTTTCAGTAACTTTTTGAGGATGCATTATCACCTGGTGAACGTCGCGTGGGTTGGTGTCGTCCAATATACGGCAATTTTGCTTGTTAAGCATTTATCCAAAAATGCGCCTCGTCACATAAGACGATTTTTTGGCCAAAATCGGGGTCCTCCTCCAAAAGATTCGAAGCCCAGTCAGCGAAAAAACGGCATTGTGTATGGCCATGTTGGATCTTGTATGGGTGTAGACCCAAGTCCCGATGCAAAATTCATCACGTTGAAGTCTGCGAAAGGCCGATTTCTTGTGCACGGCGAGGAATAGACTGCCTTGGGTTCTGCTTCGATTTTATTGCCCGATCTTGCGTTCCTTGAACGTACGGGTGTTGGCTGATTATTTTCGGAACCGGTCTTCTCAAATTTGGCATCCAAACGTTGAAGAGTCGACTGTGAAGGGCCACCACGTCTACCGTAAAATGAACGCAATGCGCGCAACGTTTGCGTTAACGAACACTCATTTTGATAATCAAGTTTTATCATTTGAACGTGCTGTTCAATCGTGTAGCTTGCCATGATGATTTGACATAAACAACTGAATAATAAACAAAAGATTTGACAGATGTTACCAAAACAAAATGGATGCCATGGGCGCCAAAATCTATACATTAATAAATAAATTGGGTGTTGCAACAGTCCGTTCAGAACTAGGGCCTAGTGACTTACAACTCTCAACCATTCCTGTGTGAGAGTACTGCTGTCAGGAATGGAGGGGACCTACACGTTTAAACCAAATCCGAACGGCTAATTTGAGAAAGCACTTTTCATGACAAGAATTAATATTGAAGGATTTGTCAATTCCTCACTACAGGCAGTACTCGTGAAAAGCTTCAGATGTCACAGGCAGGGATTAAACCCGAGACCTCTGGCATGACAATCCACTGTTTTTAACATAATTTTTATATATATTTGTTTCAATGTCCTTCAAAAACTTGTTGTGAAAATCTTGTTTATACGACAAATTCGTTTTAAGAATAAAAAATTACTTTATACAGCTACGCGTTTTTCTCTTTAAAATTTTCTTAGCTCAAATGTTTCAGCGTTCCTTTGAGGTATATGTGGGACAGATGAAGCCTAACAACTAGTGAGTAGCTTTTGAAAAATAGTAAAGAAAACTGCAAAACGGTATGAGGGGTCCCTGAGGTTTGGGCTGAGCTGTACTGGGCTCATACCAGTTAAAAAAACATATGGCATGGTATCCATTGGCTTATCCACTCATAACGTAAAGGACATGATCAGATAATAGAACATGATCATAGTGAGAACTGGAAAAGGGCCGCACAATTACTTACTACTACTTACGTTAGCATGTACGTATTAAGAAAACAAACTTAAAGAAAATCCACTTCAAGCTCAATTATCGAAAAATCATCAATACTCAATATGGGTCATATTAAAATGAGTAATCTACTTTTAAGATTTATAAGTATAATGTATTCGTAAAGACCCTTCTATGCACGATAAATATTTTACACTTCTAATGGGTGATTTTTTTGAGGTTAGGATTTTCATGCATTAGTATTTGACAGATCACGCGGGATTTCAGACATGGTGTCAAAGAGAAAGATGCTCAGTATGCTTTGACATTTTATCATGAATATACTTACTAACGAGTAACGCTTGCAAATCATTGAATTTTATTACCATAATCAGTGTTCGGTTCGAAATGTGAAATCCGCTTTTTTATGGACAAATTTTGTTCAGCGATGAGGCTCATTTCTGGTTGAATGGCTACGTAAATAAGCAAAATTGCCGCATTTGGAGTGAAGAGCAACCAGAAGCCGTTCAAGAACTGCCCATGCATCCCGAAAAATGCACTGTTTGGTGTGGTTTGTACGCTGTTGGAATCATTGGACCGTATTTTTTAAAGATGCTGTTGGACGCAACGTTACGGTGAATGGCGATCGCTATCGTTCAATGCTAACAAACTTTTTGTTGCCAAAAATGGAAGAACTGAACTTGGTTGACATGTGGTTTCAACAAGATGGCGCTACATGCCACACAGCTTGCGATTCTATGGCCATTTTGAGGGAAAACTTCGGAGAACAATTCATCTCAAGGAATGGACCGGTAAGTTGGCCACCAAGATCATGCGATTTGACACCTATAGACTATTTTTTGTGGGGCTACGTCAAGTCTAAAGTCTACACAAATAAGCCAGCAACTATTCCAGCTTTGGAAGACAACATTTCCGAAGAAATTCGGGCTATTCCGGCCGAAATGCTCGAAAAAGTTACCCAAAATTGGACTTTCCGAATGGACCACCTAAGACGCAGCCGCGGTCAACATTTAAATGAAATTATCTTCAAAAAGTAAATGTCATAGACCAATCTAACGTTTCAAATAAAGAATCGATGAGATTTTGCAAATTTTATGCGTTTTTTTTAAAAAGAAATTTCTCAAGCTCTCACCCGATATGTGTAAACATTTTTGAACGAATTCAAAACCACTTAAGATTTGAAATACAAATTTGAATAGTTTACTTACTTACTTACTTAAGGTGGCGCTACAGTCCTGTGTGAACTAGGGCCTCACCCAACAAACTTCTCCATCTAGCTCGGTCCCTAGCTAGATGTCTCCAGTTTCGCGCTCCGAGTTGGGTGAGGTCACCTTCCACTTGTGCGCGCCACCTGATTCGCGGTCTTCCTCTACTGCGCTGTCCTGTAGGTGTGGATTCGAAGACTTTCCGGGCCGGAGCATTGATTTCCATGCGCTCTACGTGACCCAGCCATCTTAGTCGTTGGACTTTTACCCTTCTGGCTAAGTCTACGTCGCTGTACAGCCCGTACAGTTCGTCGTTCCATCTTCTCCTCCACTCCCCTTCGATGCATACGGGACCGTAGATCACCCGAAGAATCTTTCTCTCGAAACGACCCAAGGTGCTTTCATCCGCTTTTGTCATGGTCCATGCTTCTGCACCGTATAGCAGGACGGGGATGATTAGGGTCTTATATAGCGACACTTTGGTCTTTCGAGAGAGGATTTTACCACTCAATTGCTTTCTTAACCCAAAGAAACAGCGGTTAGCAAGAGTTATTCTTCGTTTGATCTCAGCGCTGGTGTTGTTGTCTGCGTTTACAGCGGAGCCTAGGTAGACGAAGTCCTTGACTACCTCAAAGTTACGTCTGTCGATGGTGACGTTTTGACCAAGACGTCGGTGTTGTAGGTCCTTTCTTGATGACAGCATGTACTTTGTTTTGCCCTCATTAACCGTTAAACCCATTTTTGCCGCCTCTGCCTCAATACTCACAAAAGCCCCATTGACATCACGCGGAGTTCTTCCGATTATGTCAATGTCATCAGCATATGCAAGTAATTGGACAGACTTTTGAAAGATAGTGCCTCTAGTGTTGACGTGTGAGCTTTGCACTATTCTTTCAAGTACGATGTTAAAAAAATCACATGACAGCGCATCACCTTGTCTAAAACCTTTTTTGACATCGAAAGGTTCTGTTAAGTTGTTTCCAACCTTTATGGAGCAGCGTGAATTCTCCATGGTCATCCTGCACAAACGGACGAGTTTGGCAGGGATGCCAAAACTAGACATGGCTCTATACAGTTCGTCCCTGTAGATACTGTCATATGCGGCCTTGAAATCGATGAAAAGATGGTGGGTGTCGATTTGGTGTTCTTGGGTTTTTTCCAGGATCTGCCGTAATGTGAATATTTGATCGACTGTGGACTTTCTTGGTCTAAAACCACACTGATAAGGACCTATCAGGTTGTTGACGATGGGCTTTAGACGTTCACATATAACGGCAGAGAAGATCTTGTAGGCGATGTTAAGTAGACTGATTCCTCTATAATTGGTGCAGTTTAAAGGGTCTCCTTTTTTCAGGATCGGGCAAACAATACTGAGGTTCCATTCATCGGGCATGCTTTCTTCCGACCATATCTTACAGATAAGTTGGTGCATGCTCCTAACCAACTCATCTCCAGCTGCTTTAAAGAGCTCGGCATTCAGGCCATCCGCTCCAGCGGCTTTGTTAGACTTCAGCTTAGATATAGCAACCTTTACTTCGTCTAAGTCGGGAGGACGGGATTGTTGGCTTTCGTCGTCTATATTGAATGGATCATCCTGCCTGACGAATAGTTTACTAACAAGCTATTTTAATTGTTATAAGCGTTCCGATTCCGTTTATTTAATTTAACCATTATTTCTGTTTGCTATAGGTATACTTAAAAGGATTCTAATGTCATGTCATTTTATTTTGATAAAAGTTACCGAAGTGAGACGCTATATACAAAATGACCCAATCAATCTACATTTACGATTACAGTCGTTGATTATTATCTTAAATGAGTACATTCAGTATACACAGTACATCCACTAAAAGATTCGTTTATTGCATGAAACCTCTTTCGAATCTTAACGTCCATTTTCTATATAGTTCATAAAGTTTCATGTGTCGTATAAAAATGTAATGCTGGTGCTGTGCTGTGCAGGTAGTTAGGATTATCCTGTTGAAAAGATAACCATGAAGAAACCATTCCAACTAAATTTCATCTACATAAATATTTTTACACAAAAACATAAATTTCTTTCATCGAGGTCCTTAACATACATAGGTATACCGATGTTTGTAGGTTCATAGTGATGGGTATATGGTATAAGTGTGAACCTTACATCCTACATCCTAATTCCTGTGAAGTCCATGTTTCCTGGGTAACAACACATAGTGGAAGAGAGAGAGAGAGGAAGAGAGGGAATGCGAGATGTGTCGCAGTGAATGTGATTTATTCTTCTACAATCTACATAGTTGAGGATATACGAAAGAATCTTTCTAGGAAATTCAGGTGTTGTAAGGAAATGTAACAAACCTGAGAAGAGGATAGGTACAAAGGTACACCCACATAGTGCTGTTAGGAAAAATTAGCTGAAACTATCGCATTTTTGTATCAAAATGGTTGGAGTACTTTTGAAATTGATGAGGGCTTTAATATTTAATTGTAATACTTTTGAACTAAAAAATTATGGCCGCAAATTCGACAAAATAAATATTTTTAGATCAAGGCTACAAAAATAATGAAAGAAAGTACCGAAAACTTTAAAGAGAAGTTTCGATTTGGGATATAATTGAATAAACTCGTGAATGGCCTTAACACAGGTCCCTTCGAGAAAATTCGAACAACCTCCAAGTCATAACTAAAATATTGTTGAAATAGAAAGCGAGTCCTCGTATCTCCTTGTAGAAGAAATTCTGAAGTCTTGCTAGCCATTAAGAGAAGGGACACAAAAAAAGCCTTTAAGGGAAATTTAACTACTTTGGGAAGACTTTTTTGGAACCCTTTATCTAACTACGTGTTTTGTTGGATTGGTTAAAAATGAACTATTTTTTTTTTAATCGCAAAAGTCAAATGTGCCTTACTAACCAACGCAACCCTACTCTACTCAAACTTATGGGATTGCATTATTTAAACGGTCGCATGGTCTGGCAACCCCATTTGAAATACCTACACAGGTCTTAGAGTTAAAAAAAAACATAGAGAATATTTAAGCGTTAATAAAATGTATTTCGAGTTTTTTAGAAAATTTTTAATACTGTCGACTTTGGAAAAAAATAAGTATTTTATTAAAAAAAATAGGAATATTTCACTACGGCTTGTAATTTTAAAATATAAATATTTAGCCCAATTTTAAATATCCTCGGGGAGTTTTCTTCCAATCTCCCGGGGGTAAAATTCCCTTATTCCGAATTCCCCGGAATAGACAGATTAATACTTTGGGCTGATCGATACCCACACAAAACCGAATTAGTCCCAATTTCGAGGAAATAAAATTTGTTAACTGTCTCTATATTAAAGGAATTCAATTAAAGTTCTCAGACGAGGCTAAGTACCTGGGTCTTATTTTAGACAAAAAACTAAATTGGAAACGCAATATACAAGAAAGAATGCAAGTAAGCTACTGGTAATAAATGGGGCTTACAACCCAGAATCACGCATTGGCTATACACATCGGTAATCAGACCGATTTTAATGTACGGTTTGGACTGCTTTAGAAAAAGCCATAAACCTGGAAAAAATAAATAAAGTCCAACGTTCAGCCTATCTATGTATGTGTACGCGGATCGCTTCTACCTAACACCTCTTGATATATCTAGCACACAAATAGCTGCAAGCTCTGCTATTCGTCTCAAAGCTTGGTCGCAGTGGATTAACAACATTGGCCACTCCGTAATTCTTAGGTATCTAGAATCAATTCCAAAGGACACAGACTACACCATCCCAAAAGTGCAATTCGACAGAAATTGTCGATCATATCTAATGGAGATAGCATAATAGATTAATATTCACCTTTGCAGGGTGCCGGCCGGGCCATAGAGACATTCCAAGAAACTGTAAGGCAGATGAACTCGCCAAGAATGGTACAGTACAACCTATTCTACCACGTTTGGCAAATGCTGACATACCAATCGCTACATGTAAACTATTGCTAATGCAGGAAGCTATGAAGAAAACAAATAATAGGAAAGCACGCCACGTGGTTAGGCATATTCTCAAATGACTTTTACAGAATCTGTATGGATGAGGAGGAGGAGAAAAAAGTTCTTTAACTTAGCCTTACCTTCATACTAATCAAATCATATAGGTACCACAAATTCATGAGGAGAAAATGTTTGTTCATTTTTTGGCCCACCGACCGCTAGTTCTGTTTCTGAATTTAAGGTCATTAGCTGCCTTAGCTCTAACATGTATTTTTTGGACATTGACATGTTGTATTATCTCTTAAATTGTAGCTAATACCAGTAATTTGTATTTTTCTTAGGCTTACTAAAAGTGTACATTTTTACAATTTTTTTTTGACAGGAGGAAATCTTCAAAAGACACTTGGCAGTATTCGACACCAAGTAGTGTGGGACTCTTAACCACTAAAACCACCTCTTCATCCGGACCAATCTTGAAGGATCGGCATCAGATTTTTCTTTCTTAACTTTTTACAATCACTTTGGGGGAAGTTTAAACTATTAATACTTTCCCATGTTTTTTTAGACCATAAGCTCATGAGGCTTGGTTCTTCTTAATCTCCGAACATGGTTTCTTTTATTCAAGACGGACTCCATTTCAGAATTAGTATGACTTTGCAGTCTCTGGTTCTGCGATACAGCGTATTTTTTAACAACTTCTGTACCAAGGTGCATTAACTATTCCACGAAGGACTTTATTTTGGAATTTTTGGATGATTTCGGTATTTGTTTTCTTTGTACAGCCCCATAATTGGATTCCATAGATCCAAACAGGCTTTAGTACTTGATTATACAGCATTATTTTGTTTTGGATTGATAAATCAGAGTTTAACCAGTACATTTTTCTATATTTGAAGTTTAGTTCTTCTCTTTTCTTTTTGATGTGCTCTTTTCACTTTAGCTTTGCATCCAAAGTCATTCCAAGATATTTGGCCGTATTGGCGTAAGGTACATCTTGATTATTAATGAATATTGGAATATTGTTTATCTTTTTATTTGTAAAGTTTATATGTGAAGATTTTGTTTCATTGAGTTTGATACGCCATTTTTCGGTCCAAGCTCTCACTGCGTCGACGGCATTTTGTAGTTTTACTGCTGCCTTAGAGACACATTTGTCAAGTTCCAAAATTGCGGTATCATCTGCAAAAGTAGCCATTATGGTGTGATTACCAACTGGAATATCCCTTGTGTAAAGTAAATACAGGGTAGGACCTAGGACACTTCATTGTGGTACACCGGCTTCTATTTTCTTCAATTCCGAGTATTTTTGATCGTACCTTACTCTAAACAATCGGTCTGAGATGTTCGATTTTAATATTTCAAAGTACTGCCTGGGAAGATCCCTTTGCAGTTTGTACTTAAGTCCCTCATGCCAAACCTTGTCAAAAGCTTGAGCAAAATCTAAGAGCATAGCTGAACATACTTGTTTTTCTTCTAATGCTTTTTCTATTACATCCGATATTCTATGAACTTGGTCTATCGTGGAATGTTTATTTCTAAAGCCAAACTGATGGTTTGGGATTAACCTTCTTTCTTCTATGATTTTGCTAAGTCTCTTCAGAAGCAGTTTTTCAAAAACTTTTGCCATAATTGGTATAAGCGATATTGGTCTGTAAGACGCCACTTCTGTAGGTGGTTTACCTTGCTTTGGTATGACAATTACTTCAGCAATTTTCCAATGGTGCGGGACATACCGGTGCTTAAGGCATGCATTTATTATATATTGGAGTTTTATGAAGACTTTCAATGGCATTTCTTTCATAACCTGAGCAGTAATTAGATCGTAACCTGGTGATTTTTTATTTGATAGTTGATGTAAACACATACTTTTTAATTATTTAAGTCTTACAATTGGTATTTCAGTTTCATCTATCTTATCAACAAACTGTAAGCTATTTTCAGCCGCGTTTGATGAGTATGGCTTAAAAACATTCGCAAGATCTTTAGCGAAAAGGTTAGATTTTTCTTTCGGGTTACCGATCCATTTCCCATCTTGAGATTACAAGGGCGAGTTTTGTAACTGCGGTTTTTCAGGCGCTTGGCTGCTTTCCATAGCGAAAAATCGGTTGAAGCATCAGTCGTTGAATTCCTTAGGAATGTACTGAGTGAATCATTTTTGAATTTGAAAATTTGTTTTTTAAGATTGTTGCTTATACGGTTAAACGTTGTTTTATCATCTGGAAATCTAGTATTTTGCCATTTTCTTCCAGCTCTTCTTTTCTCTATTATCAACTCTCTTATCTTTTAAGGATATTTTGTTTCATTTTGTCTTCTATTAGAAAATGTTGGAGTACTTTCTTCAGCGGCCTGTTGCACATCAGCAATAAATTGTTCCACAAAAATTTACAAATTTGATACATTGACACATTATTCAATTGGCAACACTACATGATGGAAAAACCCTGTTACGTCAGATAAAATGTTGACGTTTTGCTTAACTTCACCTTCGATATGATACGAATTAAATAATATTTCACAATATTTTTTCAAATGATACTGTACATTATGCGTATACCTAACTACGACTATAATGTTTTTGCTTCACTGAGTTTATTCACAAAATCTAAGAAACTTTGAGAAACTTTTGATGTGACACACAAATGAATTGTACATATGTAGGTCTTTTACAATGTAGAGAAAACGATGTAAGGTGCTTCGAATGTTTTCAAATAGAAACGAGCAGCAAACGAACGTTATTGAAAATATATTTCGGAAGATCAAAAGTTTCGTATACAATCGTATAGCTAAAAAGGTGTTACACATTTATACATACACAAATTATATGCTTTGTCATAAACCTAATGGAAAGGAAATGTTTGCTTTAGTTAAATATAATTTGATTTTGATCAAATAAATTAGCCAAACAAAGAAATTCCACAAAAACTTATGAGTTATTTTAGTTTCGGATGTTTTTTTTGTTGCTCTCTTTTGAAAGGATTTTTGTAAAGAAAATTCCAATTTTGGGTCTTAACAACTTTTAACTTTCACTACTGAGGTGTCACACACTTAAATTTAAAATTAGTTATTAATCACCGCTTCAAAATGTTCTTTCATGCTCTGTAAAGGAGGCCGACTGATGTTCAAATGGTAGACATGTGCATTTAAGAGGACACAAGTGTTCATAGGTTTTTCTCAAAACCCTCTGTCTATCAACTCCTACTCTCACCTCCCAGTGGTGAACATCGGGTGCCTAGTATCTCAACTGGAGATTGGGTTCTAACCCCAGTGGAAAGTTGTTGGAGGCAGCAAACTTAGAGAGGTGTTTCCACTAAGGCAGCGGAGGAATTCCCGAGATACAAACAATGGTGGCGTCTATAGTTCCAGTAAGGTTGAACTACTCAGTGAACACCTTATAGGGCTTCTACGACATATTCGGAAAATGGATTTAGGCTGATCGATTTCGCTGCGGGGCGAGACGTTCTGGTAGCTAGTACTCAGTTCACACATCTCAATATCCACAAGGGGACATGGAAATCTCCTGATCAATCAACTGTCAACCAGATTGACCATATTGCGATCGACGCACGACATTTCTCCAGTGTACAGGATGTCCGAACATTCCCAGGGGCCAGCATTGAATCGGACCACTACCTCGTTGTAGCCAAGGTACGGCTATGGATATCCCGATCCAAGCCAATACAATTAAGTACTGTGAGAAGATTCGACGTTAGACGGCTACAATCGCAAGAGATTGCCATGTTCTTTTCCGATCTAGTCTTTAACAACCTCTTAAGAAGTCTTATGCTGCCTGTATTAAGCATTGAAGACCAGTGGCAATATTGCCTTGCAGCCGTCAGAGATGCCGCCTCTGAAGTGCTAGCGAAACCCCTGGTTTGATGACGAATGCCGGCAAGCGTATGCAGCTAAGCAACATGCATACAAAACGACGCTCCACAGAAGGACTAAAGCTGCTCGCGAGCTCTACGAGTAGAAGAGAAGAAAAGAATACCGGCTTCTTAGAAGAAAAAAAAAGAGAGCATGAGAAGCGCGCTATAGATTAGATAGAGGTATGTCACAACACAATTGAGGTTCGTAAATTTTACCAAAAGGTAAGAAACTCTCCCAAGGGTACCAGCCACTAAACGAAGCCTGTAACGACGATCAAGAGGATATCGTAGTAGAACAGCAGTCTATGTTGAGAATGTGGAAAGACCACTTCTCCAAATAATATAACGCGATGACGACTCGAATTCCGATGTAAGGGAGATAGAAACACTCAATCAAGGCGACGCAGATCAACAACCTAACCGCCTAACCGATTTGGACGAAGTGAAGATTGAAATATCTAAACTGAAGTCCAACAAAGCTGCTGAAGGTGACGGCATCGCTGCCAAATTATTCCAAGCAGCAGGCGATGACTTGGTATTGAACATGCACCAACTCATCTGCAAAATATGGTCGGAAGAAAGCTTGTCCGAAGAGTGGAATCTCAGCATAATTTGCCCAATTCACAAGAAAGGAGACCCTCTAAATTGCGCCAACTACAGAGAACATTGCATATAAGATCCTTTCTGCCATATTATGTGAACGTCTGTGGCTTCGGACCAGGGAGGTCCACCATTGACCAAATGTTCACATTACGGCAGATCTTAAAAAAAAACCAGTAACTTTCAAGTCTATACCCACCATCTCTTTATCGATTTTAAAGCCGCGTATAACAGCATCTATAGGGAAGGGCTCTACAGAGCAATGTTAAGTTTTGGTATTCACGTCAAACTTATCCGTGTGTGCAGAATGACGATGGGAAATGCACACTGCTCTATCAAGGTTGGAAAAGGTCCCACCGATGCATTTGATGTCAAAAAAGGTTTTAGACAACACAAGAATTTTATGCTTATGTCAGAGTTTTACTTCGACCGTACTTTGAAGTGCAGAGATTCGTTTTTAAAGGCCAAAATTGACATACACCTTTTTAGTATGGAGGCAAGAAGAGAAATCTTAAAAATACAAAGATTCAGAGAAAAGCATGTACATTATAACTACACCAACTTCAGCTCTGGAGACATTCCTTTCGCTAGCCGCTCTTGATATATTCGTGAAAGAATTCTAGAAAATTCTCCTCATCCGATGATATCACTATCTCACAAGCTCCCACATCCGCATCGTCCCAGTCAGAGAAGTCCATTAGACACCCAAGAAGGGACTCGTTGATTTTACTCGCACCACTGCTAGTTAAAGAGTTTGTTGTTGTTGATGTTGCTGTTAAAAACGTCATTGGCGACTTGTTCCCTTTTGAGGCCAAGCCATCACCAACAACTGTGACTTCTGCATACTCTTGAGTGTATATTCCCACTCGAATATTACTCTCTGTACTGACTTTTGACTCCATATTGGCTAGGCTGCAGCTGAATTGCTGAAGGGTCAGACGTAAGCCCTCTCACTACTTAAAGATGAAAACCATGGAAGTGAAACCGGGTCATACAAATAAATCATGTAACTGTCCTTACGGATGGTTTCAAAACGTGGGAGGAGGTAGGATCTGGTATATTATCCTGTAATCCTCCCCTAGAAAGATCAATAAAACAGTTTCTTTCGAGCGGTTTCTGAATCCGCTAAGGATTTTTCATCCCACAATTTGGAAGACAGCTAGAAAGACCTTAGCTGTCCTTATCAATAGCTATCGTAAAGGGTCACAACTGATTGGACACTTACATGAATAAAATGGTTATGTAGACGACGAGAGGACGGAGACGGAGGTAGACACCTTCAACTTTCTATGCAAATGCCCAGGCTTATCCAAAAGAAGAATTTCAATATTAGGAAATTATTTTTTCGACGCTTTATGCGACGTCTCGTCCTTGCCAAATAGAGACATTCTAAAATTTTCCCAGAAATCAGGATGGTTCTGGGAGGCACCCTGAATTAGTCTTTCCCCATTCATAATAAATCCAAGTGAGATATTTTTCGGCCAAATATCTTCCATTCCGTGGGAAGCACATTGAATCCACAGTTTACCGAGTTAGATGTTAGAAGAACATGGTGTTCGAAAAGAAGCTCTCACAAGGCGATAACATGTATGTAAGTATGCCCTGCTCATACCCCGGTACTAATACTTAGATGAGTATTTTACCCAAACAAGTTTTGATCCAATCAACTAAAAATTAGCAAACCGAAAGATTGTCCATCGTACTTTTACAGCAGCATACACTTTTTCAAAACTTCTACGAACACCTATGAACTCCCAAAAAATTCAACTACAAACCACAGTGGTATACTAAACGGCTAAACGTTAAACCCAAAATTCAAAGAAGTGTTATCCTTAAATCCTTCTTCTTTTGAAAAATGTTCCTTGCAATACCACGGTTTCTATTGTGCTCACCTATAGCTTTCAATTGATTCGTTATATGATGTAAGTCTTCGAAAAACCCATTCAAATTGTTCACACAACTTCTAGAGTCCTTAATGATCCACAAAAATGTCTGTTCTTACCGCTTCACTCAACCACAATCCGGCACTTTCAAAACTAACTTATCGTTGCGATGTGCGGTTCTTTTTAAAAATACACTTTAGATATCTTCCTTCAGTCTATCGTTCTTTATTCCTATGACAAAGTAGATAGATATTTCCTTAAATTCATGTTGATGCCTTCAAAAGCAGACACATGGCACAGTCAATTTCAAATTCCTGAATCCCCAAAACGCCTGATGCAAAAGTCCTGCATAAAAAAGAGAAGGGAAAGCATAGTTCTTCAAGAGGGAATTCAGAAATGTTTAAAGCTAAGAGTATTATATGTATGTTCGTAGTTACTGTGCTTTAGTTTAGATTTTATTCCTTATCTAAAGTCAAAACTTTACTTTGAACATAACACAAAAAATAAAAGTTTTAAAATTCAAGATCTTTGTTAAATGTTGTCCATTTAAATATGAGAAACTTGGCCTTGCGTTGTCTGATGCCTTTCCTCTTTTGGTTTGGTTTTCTGTTTACTAGTTTCAACACACTCGTTCGTAAGAAGGCAAACAGTTCAATTGAATTTTGAGTTTGCGGTTCCTGTACTGAGCCACAATGGGGATTCATTCCATACAACATACGAATACCAAGTACATACATTATGTACATGTTTATATGTACATATATTCATAAATGAAAGGACTATAGGTATGGATACATATGGCAACATCCTTGAAATCGATGAGACGTGGATGCAAGTAGCGTTGGGCACATCATGAAAAACGATTGCAACGTGAATGCGGCACTAGGAGCAACTCAGGCAGTGCCTTGCCGCTCTGAACAGCTAATATATGTTTTGATGGTCGATCTGGGGTCCAAATTGATTGGTTTTTGAGTTGACTCTGCACATGACCGCACTTCATATATTTTAATTTCTAGGCGTTCCTAAAGGAAAAAAAGCAAATAAAGTACAACTAAAAAACACTCCGCTTACTCCAAGAGCTGCTTAAACTCTGGGTCCATTTAAAGGTGTACGATAGAATATTATAAACCGTTTTGAAACTCCACCAGATCTCTTTTAGACAATGGATTTCAAATTGGTAAGGTAGCTGCTAACGAGATTTTTAGTCGAAAACCAATGCTTAACAAACGAAAACTAACAAATTTTTTACAAATTTTTGGTAATGTTTTCTCAGGTTTTTATTTTTCGTTATAAAACTGTCTATTGGAGTTTTCTCAAAATTTTATCGAATTTTGGAAACAATATTACTCATATAATTAAATTCGTTTGAAACCAATATTTTTAATTTTTGAAAAGATATTTGAGTCGAAAATCAATTTTTACCAACTTTTAGTATTGCTTTTTTTAAGTTTTTATTTTTTGTTAAAAAATCTGTCTATTCGATTTTTCTCAAAATTTTAACGAATGTTGAAAACAATATTTCTTATAAGACAAAATTAGTTTGAAGCCATAATCTTAAATTTTTACAAAAATATTTGTTTTCATGTTTTTTCGTAAAATATTCGAGGTGACAAATATTTTTTGTCAGTTGTTTTTATTATACTTGTTTGGTATCACGTTACAATATATGTACGAGTAAAATATAAAAAATGTAATTCAAGTCGCTAGCGTTATTGGCTCGTGAGATATTTGGTTTAACCAAAATTTTCACTTTGTTTTTAAATTCCCATGTTAAAAAAACCACTTACTCAATTTTTTTGAGAGTCCTTTCTGGATCTTTCTGCATTATTATCTGTATAACAAAATTTATTTGAAGTCGATATCTTTACTGGTCAATTCGACAAATCGGACCGATTACAATAACTTAATATGGGAAGTTAAAAATGTACCTGCAAAAAAAGTTTGATTTCAAAAATTTAAATGCCATTTAATTTTTCCAAAAAAAACTTAATTTTTAAAATTTTTTATTTGAAAATCATTAGGGCGGTGATATCGAATTTCGAAAAAATAACATTTTTGATCATCAAATATTATTGAGACAGTATAACAACTTATATGCAGAAAAGAAATGATTGAATTCTTGAGAAAACTTAAAAACAAACGTATACAGCAACAAACATAACGGTTCTATGGCGCGTGCCCTTCTAGAGCAGAACAAAAATATGTTTTTATTTAAAGAAGACAAGCTAAGAATACAAATTTTGAGAAAATTTTAAAAATCTATCCGTTCGTTTTTGAGAAAACTCGAATTTTCGGAGTGTGCTTCCAACAAGGACTTCAAAAGAACGAACAAATCTGAATAATCATAAAGTGCGAAGGCTAACTAGGTTGCAGAAATCTATGCCTGCTCAAAGTTTATATGTTTTCATATACTTAGTGCTTATTCACAGACGCTTAAACAGATTTAGAAGCCGACTTCAACTGGAAGTTCCAGAAGGGATGGGGTCAAAATACTGTATGAATCATAATACATACTATGTTTAAAACACTATCTTCAAATAATTTATCTCAAAATGCTGTTAGTACAAAATACCGTATGATCGAAATAATATTACTCAAAATTCTGTTTTTCAAAATTCTACATTTTAAAATGCTGTAAATAGGCTGACAAATAAAGTACGTCCTTTTTTACATTATCAGTGGAAAAGATGTGAAAGCTGCCAATAATTCATTGAAAAAATTGTGCTAAAAATGGTTCTATGAGAACAAGTCAGATTGGTCAACAATCTGAAGTCAATACTCCATCTTGCAATCGGCATCAGTCTGTGAGGGAGTCTGAGTGAGGGAATCGTTCCCAATGGCAAATGAACCTGAAACTTAAGAAGATATAGACATCCCTCTATAGTCTATTATGTTCTTGAATCTTGAAGGTAAATTATTTAGTCGGAGAAAATTGTAGACGACGAATTTTAATTCTCATGGACCATGTCATGGACATGGTACAGTTATAGGAAAAATTGTACCACGTTGAAGCTCTATGAAGCATTTTTTATAGAGTTACTCAAGAAGAATTATTCCATTAATTTAAAGCCACAAAGTCATAGATGGACTCTGAAAATGGGATATTAACAGCTGCATCAGAGTTCCATTTGCCACTTCCAGACAGATTATTTGGAGGAGAGTCCACAAAGAAAGGTTTGTTTAAGAAGTGAATTAGAAGTTTATCCACTATGAATAAAGATTTTTTTAACTGTATTTTCAGATAAGTACAGAAATATTAAAACAATGAAAACTTGACTCTTCAGGTTCGCATGATAAAAATGTTCCGTTTTATTCCAGCTGATAAGGTTACGCAATAATACTACGTTTCGTTACGTATAGTCAGTTTAAAGATGACAACATTTTGAAACTTCTAAGTCTGGTTTGAGAAAAATTACATAAAAGGGAGGCATCTTTTTTTGATAAAAAAATGTTAAGGCCTGGGATCCCCGGTTGAAAAGTTTGGTTGGAAAGAGAAAAGCAAGCTTATCGCTTATCTAAAAATTGAGCTTGTATTTGCAAAAGCGCAATTGGAAAGAGTTTTGGATTGGTGAACATATTCCGAAATAGACGAAATCTCTTCTTAGAAATAAAACATTAGATGTTTAAAGAGAATGATTAATTTATTTACACCACACTGGTTACTTAGAAAGAATAGAAAATTTTTTCTCCAAAATGGAACGGAATTTTGCAAAAATACATTATTCTTAGGTGAAGAATTTTGAGATAAGGTATTTTGCTCATACAGCATTTTGAGATGTAGAATTTTGAGTTACAGTAATAAGTGATACAGTATTTTGACAATAAAGCGTTTTGAGATACAGGTACAGTATTTTGAAATGCAGTATTTTAATATACAGCATTTCGACCCGCTCCCGTTCCAGAAAAAAATACTGAAAATAAGGAAAATCATAAAGACTGCCGACATTTTTTTCGACTAGGATATCACTTGACCAAATTACCAATAAATATATTGTTTCGAACGAAGTTCCTCTAGCTGTAGTCGTAATACGTAAGCCAGTATTACTAATATTTTTTCTACACCTATTACACTAATTCTGGCAAGAAACTTTAAACGCTTTCACGGGAAACCGCAATAAATAATTAAAAAACTTTACTAAATCCTTCCTTGTATTCTCTGAGAGGAGACAGATAACAATGATAATATGAATGTGTATTATTATTTCATTGGTGGCATACAGAGTATAAATATATACGTATGTGTGAATTTGTGTGCAAGTATGAGTGGTTTAACTTGGTGGCTGTTGGGATATGTCAATTGATTTCCTCCAACAAACGGACGTGCGGTCTGATATTTTTTGGGGCTCGGCCGATTGTGCGGTGTTTCCTAAATTGGTTAGTCAACTTTTTCTACAAACCAGCCATCATCAAAGCAAAGGCACAAGAGACACTCTTCGAAAAGGCTTGGTCGCACCAGGACCAGGACGGACGGACGGACGACGTTCCGTTCCGTTTTGTTCATATGTACATATCCGGTAGCATGCATTTCGTGCCGTGCCATGCCATGACGATGCTGATGCCATTTATGCCACCCCTCTATGCGTCATGCCAATACCACACCCAATTGATGTTATTTTTAAAGGAAACTCTTTTGAAAAGTTAGCTTAGAAACTTTTACGGTATTTTGCCACCACTTCGTTTGCTATCTAACAATATGAGTATACATACATATAGAACATTTATACTCGTTTTCAGTTCATATGCACTACGATGACACTGCAATACATATTTTGGCATCAGGCAACGACGACGACGACGCACGGGACATTGGTGACGCGTACTGGTGACGGCAGTGGTTCTATTGCTGGTGGCGATAGATGGCGGTGCGGTGATGGTGGTGGTGGTGGTAGTGGTGTAGCCCGCTGTCAATATTGAATCCTCAATGGTTTATTAGGCTCTTGTCAGATGTGATTTAGATTTCGAAAAGAGATACCATTTTCTGAGCAATAATTGGGCGGAATTAAATTTTGAATAGTGGTTTAGTTTTGCCTGGATATGGCAGAGTATAGAGCTTAATTGTCTTCCTTGACAATATATATCGGTCGTTTTGTGGTCAAGTGATGTATACAACAATGGTAGAATGTCTGACACCTATTGAGATAAAATTAATAGATTTGTTATATTCCTTGATATCTTGATGAATTGTTTTGATTTATAATAAATAGAAGAACTAATATTGCATTCGAAATGGATCATAGGTGACCCAGGCCTAGTCAAGTATAATTATCTGAATCTTAAATCTTAATCATTGCAGTTTTTTCGTGACAGTTAGAACAAGTAGGATGGACAAACATGAGAAAGAAAAACAAATTAGAAAAAATTGTTGCCAAAATAAGTTTTAAATATGTACCTAAGTTTTCCAAATCTTGAGTAAAAAAAAAAACGGACAATTAGATTTCTTTATTTCGGGCTCGATATTTTATACGTATTAAATATTTTACATGCTAACGATATTTTGAATGTATTAAATTTAATCTTAATTTAAAACTAACATAAGTTGGCAAGAGTATGATACCTGTGGCGCCAAGAAATTAGAACGGTTTCTTGTTAAACAATTTAATACGAGCAGTTTTAACGTGGCAAGGAGATTTTATTGTCTTCTCATAGAGTTAATTTGTATAAAAATAAATCAAATATTCTTTTATTCTATTAAAAATTTTGAGTTTTAAACTCGTTTTTTTTTTTTAAATGTGCATAGATTTTACTTGATTTAAAAACTAGCTAAGAAAACAGAGTATTGGGTTTTAAAAATATAGAACTCTAAATTTTAGGTATTACAGTTATTTTGTAATATTTTTTTTCCATTTCTAGTACTTTTTTTTATTGCTCTTTGCAATTCTAGATGGTGTTAAAAGTTCGAAAATGTTTAACATCATCTGCATTAGAAATAAAGAGTTATTTAAAACAGAAGGCAAATCATTAATAAAAAAGAGGCTGGGATGCAACCCACACTGATAACTTCCCATCCCATCTGTAAATTTGTCTTGCTTAAAAAGTTTATAGGTTTTCGTAGGTTTTTATTTTTTATAAAAAAACTGTCTGAAAATTTTACTGAATGTTGAAAACAATATTTTGCATAAGATAAAATTAGTTTAAAGCCAATATCTCAAAGTTTTGAAAAGATATTTGAGTCGAAAATCATTTTTTACCAACTTTTATTCATTTTTTTTTGTTTAGGTTTTTATTTTTTGTAAAACAACTGTCAATTCGATTTTTCTCAACATTTTTCAGAATGTTGAAAACAATATTTCTTATAAGTTAAAATAAGTTGGAAGCCATAATCTCAAATTTTTGAAAAGATATTTGAGTCAAAATGCAATTTTTACCAACTTTGAGTATTGTTTTTTTTTTTTTTATTTTTACTTTTTTTTTTAAAACTGTCAATTCGATTTTTCTCAAAATTTTACCAGATGTTGAAAACGTTACTTTTTTTGTACAAAATTATTTTGGTGATAAAATCATTTTGTATTCGTAAAATGTTTGAGGTGACAATTTTTTTGTTCAGTTCTTTTTGATTTATAAAAAAATACGTTAATTGGATTTTTTTCAAAAAATATACTTGTTTGGTCTCTAGCGTTTTTGGTTCGTAAGGTATTTAGGGTTAACCAAAATCTTCACCTTTTTTTAAACTGCTATGGTAAAAAAATCACCCAGGAACTCAAAGTTCATGACGATAGACAACGCCTCGCCATTTGTTCGCTGACTGGGCTTCGAATAGTTTAGAAGAGGACCCCAATTTTGGCCGAAAAATCATCTTTAGTGACGATGCTCATTTTTGGATAAATGGTTGTGTTAGCAAGCAAAATTGCCGTATATGGGACGACACCAACCCACGCGAGGTTCACCAAGTGATAATGCATCCTCAAAAAGTTACCGTTAGTTGTGGATGTTCGGCCGGCGGCGACGTAATTGGTCCGTACTTTTTTGAAAACGACGTTAGTGAGGCGGTCACCGTCAACAGCCCTACTTAATGATGATAACTAATTTCTTAAGGCCCAAATTGAACCATATGGACCTGGACGACATGTGGTTCCAACAGGATGGCGCTACGTGAACGCCACGATTGAAATTTTGCATCAACGATTTGAGGGTAAGGTTATCTCTCGCAGGGGTGATGTAAATTGGCCACCAAGGTAATGCGATTTGACACCGCTTTTTCGACTTTTTCCTGTGGGGTTTCTTGAAGTCGCAGGTCTATGCAAATAAACCACAATCGACCGATGCCCTAAAGGTGAACATAGCATAGGCCAGCGCTCAAATTAAGCCGGATCTATGCGGAGGAGTCATTGAAAATTGGACCAGTCGGTTCCGTGCCACCGTAAGAAGCTGAGGCGGGCATTTGAATGATGTCATATTCCACACTTAATGGCATACATGCGGCTTTCAAGTAAAAATAATAATAATTTTGTTAATATGTACATCACACACCGCTTGTTTTATTCCATTTCAACATCTACCCGTCCTTATTGAAAAACCCTTTAGTAAGGGCGGAATGGTGGCGATCTTCACGTACAAGCTTTAAATCAATTGTGATAGAATCCCATTCACTTCATTTCATCTGAACAGTAGACAAGATCGAATATTCTTCCATTTTCATTTTTAAGACTATTAAACTGATTTAAAACCGGACCCATAATTAGATTAAGGGGGTATTCTAGTGTAGAATTTTGAAAAAATCAAATTTTTTTTTTCATATTTCCAAAGTTTAGTAATTCAAGAATATGCGTTTAAAAGGATTTTTTAATATTCCTATTATTTCACAAAATAATTGAAGGTCATAGAAACTGGTTTTGAAGGTCATAGAAACTCGGAAGGTCGAGCGCTCGGAATTCCGGACTTCAGAGGCGTCAAAGGAGGGTAGAACTGCTCGTCTTCATCAGAGAACATCGAATCAGTATTTTGAAGTAGAGGAAGGATTTTTATATGGATTAAAAATATGTACGTATTCTGTATCATTCTATACCTAAGTAAAATTGACGAAAACTTGTCTCAAAACTCTGGACGCGTTTTTCTCGAAACTACTTTTTTCGAGCTGGCGGGCGGTAAGGATATATCGAGTTCTTATAGACCGATTTACTTCAAATTTGGAGAGGTTGTTCTTTATACATCTCTTTATCGTGTGGTCCTTGCCCAAAAATATAACTTCTCATTTAGTATTTTTAAAAAATTCGGAATTGTTGAAAAATATGCAACAAGAACATTTTTTTTTTCAAACTGCTGCCATTTTGTTAAAAAGTTTTTTTTAACTTATCCAAGGGTCAAACGATAGCGACATCTATAATAATTAAGAATCCGTCTGGTTTTGTTTTTCAGACCACCAGGAGGGTTGGTAGGATGCACGCCAGGACACCCTCTTTTATTTAGACCCCCCACTTTGACTGCTTGTGACTTTGTTAATTTTAATTTTTTGTTTTATTATTTTTTTATGTATGAACAACAAATCAATAAACAAATGATAAAAAAATGTATAGTAAAAATATTTGTTGTTTCCTTTATACAACGCTTCAAAAACCGGGCGAAATTCATGTCTCTACACTAGAATACCCCCTTAAGTCTAAATGACACTATTTTCTATACACTTTTGCATTGGCATGTTTCTTTGTGAAAACGTATGAATCACTATCATCTAAACTTGAAACCTTAAAAGGTATTAACTCTTTTGATAAGTTAAGTACCTAATTAAAGTCTTCAATAAACCTATCTCCAAATCCTATCCTGTTTTCTCTTCGCGTCTTCGTGTCAAAAAATATGTTGATGATTGTCGAATTGGCAACAACTTTTCTTGGTTTCTTAATAGATTCACAAATAAAAAAAACGAAGTCAGTTATATGATGTCTCATAGTCCGTTTTAACCGCTAAGACGTCTGTACCTGCTAAGACGTCTGTACTTGGCGCCTATTTTTCCCATTGGTGTGTGTTACTTATTTTTTTTCATAAGTAATGACATTAATTTTAAATTACCTGCGCTGATAAATCACTTTTCACTAGAAATCAAAATTGGCATAAAACACACGTAAAACACGATTGTTATCGCACATTTATAAAATCGTTAAGAATTAATTTTATTTGTGATACAGTCACAGCAGATGAGATCATTATTTTACTTTTAATTGATAACTAATAACTGCAACCTTAATTAGTTTGTACTTAGCCTACTTTGTTTAAGGTTCAGAAATAAGAAGTTCAAGACTATGTCGCAGATACTTGTAATTTAAATAAAATATAATCCCGAAAGGTTAATTTTGAGTTTGTTGTTAGAAAAATAATTATGGTTATTTTAATGAACTTAGACGTGGTAAGTAAGGTACTGGCAGATATTTTCTTCTTTAAATTACGGAAAAATAAGAATTAGAAACATTGGGTGTGGCAGTGACTTTTCAATTCTCGTAAAACCAATTTATTTTCAAAAACAGGGTTATGTATGTCTTATTTTGCAGCAACATGTCATGAAAGGCGTTTGCATAGTTTCTTAGAAAAAATGTAGAATTTAGAAAAGTGGGCGTGTCAGTGGAAGGATTTTAGAAAAACAATTTTCTCTTACTATTATTTCCCTTACTTAAGGTTGGATTGCACTTTTTTTTATTCATACAACTAATATCAAAATAAACATTAATTATTATTTTTTAAATTACTTCTACCAATCCATTACTTGCATTACTTGTATTTTTTCTTAATCGCATACAAATATTTTGAAAACTCCATATCATTACAAAGGTTGAGCCACTGAAACCACACTAAAACTTTATATGACTACAAATGTTTTGAATGACTAATATATTAGCTTATTTCAAATGACGGAAGTAGTCACCTTTAAAAAAGCTTAACTTTATATTTGATCCATAGTAATAGTAAAGGGTACCTACACATATGATTATAATTTTTTCGTGACTATCTCCATTTCTATACAGATCCAAAGGTTTAACCAAAATTTCCAAGCATATTCAATTTGATAAAATGTTTGACTCAATAATATTCTATTACACTCGACCGTTTCAATTATAGAGTTCAGAAAGTGCGCACCATTCAGTACTTTTTTGTAACTTCCATATGAAGTTATTGTAATGGGTCCGATTTGTCGAATTGAAAATGTTGGCATTTCTTGACTTTTCAAGGTCCCTAGAGTCGAAATAAAAGATTTTTAGAGAGATGTCTGTGCGTGCATGTGTACGTACGTACGTTCGTACGTTTGTACGTTCGTGACGTTTTTTTCGTCTATACCATAGCTCAAGAACCAGAAGAGATATCGACTTCAAATAAATTTTGTTATACAGATAATAGTGCAGAAAGATGCAGCAAGGGCTCTCAAGAAAATTGCGTGGGTAATTTTTTTACCATAGCAGTTTAAAAAAAAGGTACACATTTTGGTTAACCCTAAATACCTCACGACCCAACAACGCTAGAGACTTGAATTGAATTTTATTTTATATATTGCAACGTGATACCAAAAAATTTTATTTTTGGAAAAAAATCCAATTAACGGTTTTTTTATAAATCAAAAAAACTGAAAAAAAAATTGTCACCTCGAAAATTTTACGATTAAAAAATGGTTTTATCTCCAAAACAATTTTGTGCAACGAAGAATAACGTTTTTGAAATCAGGCAAAATTTTGAGAAAAATTGGATTGACAGTTTTTTTTGTAAAAAATTAGAAACCTAAAAAAAAATTAATAAAAGTTGGTAAAAATTGATTTTCGACTCAAATATCTTTTTAAAACTTTGGGATGTTGGCTTAAAACTAATTTTATCTTATGAGTAATATTGTTTTCAACATTCAGTAAAATTTTGAGAAAAATCGAATTGACCGTTTTTTTACAAAAAATAAAAACCTAAACAAACATTAATAAAAGTTGGTAAAAACAGATTTTTAACCCAATTATCTTTTCAAAAATTTAAATTATTGGCTTTAAACTAATTTTATCTTATGCAAAATATTTTTTTGAACATTCGGTAAAATTTTGAGAATAATCGAATTGACAGTATTTTTTAACAAAAAAAAAATACCTACAAAACTTTTAAGTAAGACAAATCGACAGACGGGATGGGAAGTTATCAGTGTGGGTCGAATCCTAGCCTCTATTTTTAGATTGCATATGATTGCATTTCTAAATTAAGCATTCAGGAACAAAGAAAATCAAAGTCAGAAGGGACATCTGCATTGGACCTATAGAAACGGAGATAATCACTTTTTCTGTGGACCTTTCAAGATTCGTATGTTATTAATCAATAGTTATTAGAGAGTAGTCTGTCTGTAAGTATTCGTATATCTTGAGGGCCCTACGTACGTGTGTCCTCCATATCTTAATTCGCTAAGGCTGACGTCAATTTGGGTAACATCGTTGGTGACGCCGGTCCATGAAGACCGTGTTTTACAACGGAAGATTTTTCTAATTATTTAATTGAGAGTAATTGACTTAGGTAATATAAATTTTTTCATGAAGCTATTTATATACCAAAACTAGCAAACAAATTCATAAAGTGGTTTTTTGACTACAGCAAAAATGTTTGTTTTTTAAACTTGATAGACTATTTTTTTTAAGTAATTTAAATTTATTTAAGAATTTGCTACTCCCCTTATGAATGTTATTTAAATCAAAATTATTGAACAAATGAAATCAAATCTTTTTTCACCATAACTATATTTAGTCTTATTTATTTTTAAAAATGAAGTAATTTACCAAAAGATAGTAAAAAAAATCTTTCGTTCAAGTTTTATCAATACGATTAAATATAAATCAAAAGATAATTACACATTATATTTTATTAAACCAAACGTTGTCATTTCACATCAAACGTGAACCTATAACAAAAGGGTCAAATCTCCACAAATAAATCTTCCTAACGCATTCACTTTACATCATCAAACTTAGCCAACCGAATCGATTGGCTGTCATCAAGTAAATAGCCGTTCAAAGGTTTTAATGCCGCAATGTTGTTACGAGATCAATATTAATTGACCAACACTGTAAGTAGTTAGGTAGGTAGGTATAGCACGTGTGTTCTGTTAGTTTAGTGCACCTTTGAGTACTTGCTGGCTAAGAGCTATTAGCTATATACAATACAATATGCTAATGTTACTGTTATATTGCAGGTTTGGGATGATGATGATTTTAGGGTAAGGTATAAGTATATGTATCTTTTCTTGGAAGTAAACACATTAAAAACAAGAAGCAGGACCTTTACGACACCGGATGGGGGCTATTACACATGTTCCATTCCATTTATATGACGCATTAGATTATATAGATAATATAGTAATGTTGGAGAACTGACAACTTTACAACTTGAGTCAGGTGTATTGTGTCGTCTGTCGTGTCGTGTGTATAACATTTAATTACAATCACTTTTTGCAAAGTTAACGTTATGTGAAGTTTAAGAGCATTATATATAAATTACCAAGATCAAGGTCATAACATCAGTTAAAAGTTGTGCCTGAAGAAGACGGGAAAGGGAAAATTACGTTACGTTAAATAGTAAAAATAATCGTTTCAATTTAACAGATTTTTTCTGCGACCGTTGGTTTGTAGATTATTGGAGGCTTCCAGGTTAATGATAAGATTATCAGTGACAAAAAATGGTTTTCCCTCAGACTAGATGTGCTAAGAGTGGTACCCATGGCGTGATGTTTAATGCGTAGCTGAGTTTTATAGACTAAAGTCTCTTTTTTTTTTTCACAGTCAAAATCAATTAACTAAAAGTCAAAACTCTTGATTTGATTTCAACTTTTTACATAAACGACAAAAAAGCATTTTAAACCCTTTATAATTTGGATTAAAACTGCAGGTCCCCTCCATCCCTGACAACATTACTGACACACAGGAATGGTTGGGATTTGTAAGTCATTAGTTCTCAACTGGCTGTTGCGCCACCTAATTTTTAAGTAACGAAACACATCTTTGATGAAATAATCGGGAAAAACAGCCTGCACGACAACACTTCCGGGAACGGATTCAGGCTCAACGATTTTGTTGTGGGGCGAAACGTCATTGTAAAGCCAGTACGCGTTTTCCACACCTAAACATCCATAAAGGAACTTGAAGTTCTCCAGATCAATCTACCGTCAACCAGATTGACCATATTGCGATCGACGCACGCTAGACACACTTCCATCATCATGGATGTCCAAACTTTCCGAGTAGATAACATTGATTTGGACTACTACCTTGTTACACCCAAGGTAGCATTTCGGGTTTCCGGACCTAAGGCAAAACAGAGAGATCGCCAAATCCTTCTGCGATCGAGTCACTAGTAACCTCTTCCAAAATTCTTTGCCGCCAACACAAACTATCGAGAACCAGTGGCAACATTGCCAAGATGCAATCAGAGAAGCCGACTCCGACGTGCTCGGTTTCAAGCAACCACCAACAAAAAACCCCTGGGTTGATGAGGAATGTCGGCAGACAAATGCAGCCAAACAACAGGCACGCAAAGCGACGATGCATGGAAGGACGAAAGCTGCTCATGAGCTCTACGAGCAGAAGAGGAGAGAGGAACACCGACTTTTCAGAAGGAAAAAGAGAGAGCATAAGAAGGGTGCGGTAGAAGATGCTGAGAGGTTCAAAAGCAGAAATAAAGTTCAAAAGTTTGATGAGCAAGTGAAATGAAATTCATAAGTACATAAACCTAGAACCGAAGGCTGCAAAGACGAAAGCGGAAACATCATAATGGAACTGCAATCAATGGTGAGGATAGTGAAGGGCTACTTCTGCAGACTGTATAACGGCGATGACGAACCGAATTCCGCTGTCAGGAAGGATGATCCATTTAATAGAGACGATGAAAGCCAACAATCCCGTCCTTCCGACTTAGACGAAGTAAAGATTGCCATATCTAAGCTGAAGTTTTACAAAGCCGCTGGAGCAGATGGCTTGAATGCCGAGCTCTTAAAAGCAGCTGGAGATAATTTGGTTATGAGTATGGATGTGCACCAACTAATCCTGGGATGCCTCCTAAGGTTTTCAATTTTCAACCTACGTTATACACTTATTTTTTGTAAATTTGTATTTTAGAATTACAAACTACAAACAAGACTTAAATGTTTGTACCTAAACGCAGAAAAAAAGCAATTCACAAAATTTAAAGGCTTCTAAGATTCCAAAATAAAGTTACCACCTTTTCCTAAATATTTGGGTGCTTAAGATAAATTACTCAGATCGATTAAAGTATTGAAATCAATGTTTTAATTTATTGTAAAAAAAAGTGAAGAAATCAACTATGCATCACATTTTTACGAACTCAATGCAGGGTTAATTGGTTTTGACCTTGATTTAATTAGTGTAAGAATTATTATTACTCATCTATAATATTTATAGAATGTGTCATATTTATATCGAGCAATCATCAAACTATACTTGATTTGTTGGACTAGAATAATATTAACATCCATTTACCTTTGTTCATATACTCATCGCTTTGTGTAAAATCAAAAAATAAATTTTATAATTAATTCAAATCAGGTAAATGTTTCTTCACCACAAAGCAAAACTTAATAAATGTACAAAACAAAATGTAGTGTTGTACACAAAATTTCAAAAACATCAATGATAAAACGTTAATAGTTCTTTGACTTCATAGGTTTAATTTTGTACTTTACTCTAGATAATAATCTTTTTCCTGATAATTGTGGAGGTACCAGTGAGACTATTAATTGGTGTTACAAAGTCAATAAATTACTATTCTTATGAAAGAATTATGGCAAATGAGAATGAGTAAGATTTTCAATTAATGCATTTTAAGTAACTATAGTAGTAGGAAGTAATGATACTATGGTTTTCAAATATTCTTACTTGTGTTTTTATTATTCTTAAAATGATTCATTTTTGCTTATTAGTTGAGTTGTCGAAACACGCAATGGAGTTCACTTTTGAGTTTTGTTCAATGTATATTTAATATTATCACCATTTCATATCTCAGTTTGAGCTCTGCCAGAACCCCAAACTTTAAAATATGGTACATTAAGGAAAGTGGGTTAAAATGTATGATCATTACTTATGATTTCGTTTGACTAGGGATTAAAAACTACCCTTTACATACTACTTATATTTTACCAAAATAAATATATCAGCATCCATATCTATCATCCCCTTTAAATTCTCTAGGGATAAAAACACAATAATTGTCCTTGAATATATTTTGGAGAGATTATTCCAAACGTAAAATGTAATCAATTATTATTTTCTATTTCTCAGTTTCAATTTAATATCCATCAAAGTACCAATTTTTGAAAACTGATATAATACTCAAATTTCTAGTTTTTGTTTCAATATATTATTAAAATTGTCGAAAAATTTGACAATAAACTTATTCTAATAAGTATGTACATAAGTTAAATTGTATTCAGATATGTTATTTGGAAAGTGCATGTTAAAGATTTTGAGATGTTTTATTGATCCCCTTCAACTGACGAAATATCCATAATTCACCGGTTGAAAAGTTTTTTTTTTTATTGTAGCAAAATATAAATACTTTATTAAATATGGCAGAATTGCACAATTTACATAGATATGGTTATAAACGACCTTACTAATGACAATAAATATTTTTTTTAAATAGATTTTGATTGAAATTTAAAAAACCTTCATTCAAAATAATAACAACAATAATACATAATACAATAATTTATCGTCTTAGAAGAGATGAGAGAAGGGGGTAGGTAAATTATTAGATGAATATATCTCAATCAAGATGTATGTACCAGTAGTTATTTTACAATTAATAGTATGTATGGTCAATAATTACAAAATCAGTCTTATAGTCAATTAAAACTATTATCACAGTTAGTATCACTTAAGAAATAAATAAATAAATAAATTATTAAATTATTAAACTAATAAATAAGTAAAAAAATATATAAATAAATCAATAAATGTATTAATAAATAACTTAGGTAATAATTAAATAAAAGTTGTTCGGGGGATAATTTTACATCAATAAATTTCTGAAAAAAAAGTTGAGTGCTTCCATTTTTTGTTTGTTTTTATGTTTATTAATTTTTTAAATTTTCACCTTGAGGGCTACGTTAGCTGTAGTATTTGAGGCTCAAAAACCTATTATTAAATAAATAAATAAATTGGGTGGCGCAACAGTCCGTTGAGAACTAGGGCCTAGTGACTTACAACTCTCAACCATTCCTATATGTGCGAGTACTATTGTCAGGGATGGAGGGGACCTACAGTTTAAAGCCAAATCCGAACGGCTAATTTGAGAAAGCACATTTCAATAATGACAATAATTACTCTTGGAGAATTTGTCAATTCCTCTCAAGAGGCAGTACCCGTGAAAAAACTTTAGATGGCATAGGCAGGGATCGAACCCAAGACCCCTGGCATGACAAAATAAAAAAGGGGCTGGGATGCGACCCACACTGATAACTTCCCATCCCGTCTGTCGATTTGTCTTGCTTAAAAGTTTGTCTATATGTATCAATTTTTACCAAATTTGAGTAGGTACTATTTTTTGTAGATTTTATTTTTTTATGAAAAAACGAACTGTTGGATTTTTATAAAAAATTACTGAATATCGAAAACAATATTCTGTGAAATAAAATAAGTTTGAAGCCAATATTTGTAATTTTTGAAAAGCTATTTGAGTCGAAAGTAAATTTTTACCAAGTTTTAGTATTGTTTTTTTTTTTAGGTTTTTATTTTTTGTAAAAAAAACTATCGATTCTATTTTTTTAAAATGTTTCCTAATGTTGAAAATAATATTTCTTATAAGTTTAATGTAGTCGGTAAAGAGATAAGTGTCTCGAGGCAAAAATGGTGCATAAGAGAAAAGAAAAGAGATAAACTTGAAGTACAGAAGAATACATGATCAATAGGAAAGGACTCTGACCTTCTCTCTATCCAGGACAAAGTAATATTTTATAAGCAAATTTGGACTTATTGCATTAAACTATAGGGTTATATACAAAGAAAATAAATGCTGAACGTATCTAAAAATTTCAAGACAAAGTCATTCTTGGAATAATAATAATGCCCCTTAGTTTATAAAAAAAAAGCGATCTACATCGTGACCTTCAAATAAAAATGGTTACAGAAGTAGTTGAAAAAACGCTGTATCAAATAAATTAGCTACTGCAAAGTCATATACCATCTTAATGTAACAGACAATGTTCGGAGATTAGGAATAACCAAGACTCATGATCTTAAAGCTTTGGGAAAGCCTTAACAGCTATAAATTTCCCATAAGGTGAATTTTAAATTAAGAGAGAATCATCATTTGAAGATCTATCATAGATTTCTATGGATAAACCGGTGGTTTTAATGCGGTAAGAGTCCCACACTACTCGGTACCGATTCTTACCGAGTTTTTTTTCAAGACTTCCAGCCGATAGCAAAAAAGTTTGAACTTTAAATAATAGCATTTTGTACAACTTATTTTAGCTACAATTTGTTCCATAAATAAAATGCACGGATGGGGAGTACGAACTTGCTCAATTATCCAAAGAGTTTGCTTAAAAATATTTCTTGCATTTTAAGATTAAAAAATGTAACTGCAAAAAAGTTTGTTTACAAAAATGTAAATGCCATTTGTTTTCTCAAAGAAAACCTTATTTTTTAAAATTTTTTATTTTTTTAATTTAATTTTTTACGTATAAAATTTTTTCAATTTTAGTTTAAAAATATTTTTGTTTAGCAACTATTTAGAGCTTTAACGATTTATAATTCAATTTTGTTAAAAAAATAACGACCTATTTTTAAGATATGGAATTTCGAAAAAAATGTTTAATATTTTTTTTGAAAATCAAAAATAAAAACAATGGCATTTTTGATCATCAAATAATATTTATGGCTTGTGCAGAAAATTATTGAAATCGGTTGATTAATTCTTGAGAATACTTAAAACCAAAATAACGGTTTCATAGGGGGTATTCTTCTAGAGCAAAAGAAGCCAAATGAAGAAAAAAAAATTAACGAAAATTTTAAAAAAATCTATCGGTTTGTTTTTGAGATAATTCGAATTTTCGATTTTTGACAAACAAATTTGTATGGAGACTACTGATATTTTTGGTCTTTAAAAAAATGGAAAAAAGCCTAACGATTTAAAACCTTAATTTCAAAATTTGAAGTCAATCAACCCAATGCTTTGAGCTGTAGGGGCCAGGACAGACAGACAAATAAATGGACGGAATTGGGGGGCCCACTTTTTTCGACATCTGTCATGTTTGGCTTAAATCTGGAGTTCGAAATTTTGTACGAATGCAAAACTTGCCATGTTGTTCCTTTATGTCGCAAGTAAGAAATTAAATCAGAAACAAGATTTTTAGATTCCAATTGCGCCCTACCAGTTTACGTTCGTAGTCGCATTCAGCGTCTATTTTGAAGTTGATCAAAATTTAAATCGTAATAAATTGCCTTTTTTGATTATAGAGGGTTTTCCAATAAAGAGGGGTCGATTTTAAAATCGAATAAAACAAGTTGTATATGAGATATCATTTAGGTTTTATCTTTATTTGAGACGCATGCCATCTGTGAAATATAACATCGTAAAAATGGGTGCAGCAGTTTTTTTGGGTATAGTACACTTTCGAGAGGTCCAGTTTTGAATGGCTTTGGCGAATAAATCAGCCTGAATTTGACCGATGGCATCGAGTGTTTTATCCTTGAAGGCAACAGTGGAATGCAGCTTATTCGTATGGACCTAAGATTTACGAAAGCTTTACAAGAAAAAGTCTAAAGGGGTCAAATCACACGATCTTGGTGGCAAATTCAAGTTGCCTCGTCCGTCGACGGTGAGAGATAACCATACCATGAAACCACTCGCGCAGAATATCGGTTGTGTCTTGAAATGAAACAATTTCTTCGGTGTTCATATTGTCCAAGAAGTTAGTGATCACCGACTTATATAGTAGTTGCCGTTCACGGTGATGATCAGTTTCGAAGAAGTACGGATCGATGACGATAATAGATAAACAATAATTTTATTTGGATGTATTAGCACCTCGTGAATCTCGTGTGAATTGGCGTCGTCCCAAAAGATAATTTTTTCGACCAAAATTGTGATTAGCTTTTATTTGCTCCAAAATCCAATTGAACAGCACATGGCGCTGCGTACAATCGTTTGGTTTCAGCTGCTGATTCAGTTGGATTTTGTATGGGTGCGGGCCCGACAAAATTCGTCATTACCTATGTAGTCTTGGACTGGCCAAGTTCTTATGAGCGACGCTTTCTACGAAAAGCGGCGATATTTTCGCCATATATTACGTTGACGTACAGGTGTTAGCTGATCGTTCATTGAGCCGGTGTACTTGCATTTGGCCAACAAATGTTGAATAGTCACCTTGAAATGACAACTATGTACACTACAGGGTGGGGCGTGGTTACTTCATTATCTGAAACTCTCGTAACTGAGCGGCTATTAATAGTAGAGCGTTGGTTTATGGCTTGTTCGAAAGCACGTTATCTAGACTAGTTCAGTGTCAACAATGCAGTGGACAAAGCAAGAGCGCGCGTTCGCCGTGGAGGCCTACTTTTCTTTCAGCCGTTCGATCATCGCAATTCAGCGTGTTTTCAGAAACCATTTCAATATCGCACCTGCAGGTCGTGTGCCTGATCGGAAATCGATTTGTTTGTGGGTGGACACGTTCAGGGATACCGGTAGTGTGCAGAAGAAACATAATGGACCTTTCAGAACCGTCAGGACGCCAGACCATCGAAAGGTTAAGGGCGGTGATTTTGAAATCCCCTAGGCGATCTGCATACAAACATTCAGCTGCTTTAGGGATTTCTTGTCGCACAGTGAGACGAATTCTTCATGAGGAACTTAATTTTCACCCATAAAAATTGGCAGTGGTGCAACAACTTAATCCACGCGATTATGTTGCGCGAAAAAATGTGAAGCCTTCCTCGAAAACCTGCCTCAGGACGCCCTTGCTTTCTTTAGTGACGAGGCACATTTCCATATTTCAGATGTGTGAACAAACAAAACATGAGAACTTCATGAGCAGCCTCTTCATAGAGAACGTGTAACTGTTTGGTGTGGAATATCCAGAATCGGCATTATTGGCCCATAGTTCTTTGAAGAGAACGAAAGAGCAGTTACGGTCAATTCTGAACGTTATGTCAGCATGATTGTGGTTTTTTTTTCTGCCCAAACTTGAAGAAATGAATGTAGGGGAAGTGTGGTTTCAATAGGATGGATGGCGCCACAGCTCACACGGTAAGAAGGTCAATGAATATTTTGCGTGAACACTTCCACGAACGGCTCTCTCTTAGAGGCGATCTTCAGTGGCCAGCACGATCGCCAGATTTAGCCCCATGTGATTTTTTTTGTGGGGCTACCTTAAATCATTGGTATACACTGATCGTCCAAAGACCCTTCGTCATCTCAAAAATAATATTCGTGCTGCTATCGCCGACATAAGTACAGATATGCTGGAAAAAGTGGAAAACAATTTCAAATTCCGACTATCTCAGTGCATTGATGGAACGGGGGCCACCTTCGAGATGTCGTTTTTAAACCAAATAAAAAAAACGTTAAATATACTTCTATACACAGAAAAAATAATTAAATCAATATTGCCAATACTTTTTGTGTTATGATTTTTTAAAATAAGGAAGTAACCACGTCCCACCCTGTATAAAAAGGGCAAAATGAGCGCAGCGTTGCTACTAGAGAACACCCTTTTTGGTAACTGTAACTTGAAATGATAGTTTGTCTTTAGTGACTGATGACATGAAATAAAAGAAACAATATGGCCGCCACGAGCTGTCAAAATCCGATTGTTCCCTTCGGAAGAAAATTAAAATTAAAAATTAAAATTAAAAGTCTCCTTTAGAACTTTGTTAAAATTTTTCACTTTGTTCTTGATAATCCTGATATAAACATAAGAGTACCTACTCAATTGTACCTAAAACTTGCAAGTTACTATAATGTTAAGATAACATTTTACAACCTCTTTATATAGTTTTTTTTTTACTACATTACAAGCTTAATACTTGTTAGTGTATATAGACCCTTTTTATTGGACTTATGTACCTATTTTACATAAAGTGTAATATTTCTCATTAGCTGTTCTATCTACAGTGCCTACCTCAATACCCTCACCAATACCTACATACCTAACATATACATACAAACGTATTTGTTTATAAATTTAGAATAACTTAATTTTTTTTATTTTGAATATTAATCATGAGCACATCAACTATTTGAAAACGAAAGTGAATAAAATAAATTATTAAACAAAAACAAAACTTTACACCGTCATAATAGGCTCAGCACATCAATATTCTGCAACATAAATAATAATTTATTGTAAGCCAAGAATATATTTATTGTGAAACTCATGGAGCTTTATTCTATAGTCTCAGTTATTCAAAGCCCCTCAAGATTGACAGTCGACTTGTTACTTGCTGTTCTCCAAATCGGCATCAGCTATTCAAAAAGTACCTATATACTTGTAAACTCAACATTCAAAAAATAGAAAATGTAATTGTTTCCGATTACAAGACGACTTGACTTTTGTTTCCGGAAGAAACAAACCGGATACGCGCTAAGATATACATACTTACGCCGAACATAGTTTTATTTTAAAAATAATAATTCAAAATTTTTTATCAAGACAATATAAATTCATGTGTTATTTTTTGGAAAATTGTGTCGCATACGGCGTACAGCATCGACTTTGAGTCGCAAACACAAATTGCTGCATACGAGTAGGTATAGCATAGCATAGCCATAATCGCGTCAATTAAGTTTAATCGCAACTTGTAGGTACAACAGCTATACGTACACGCCCGCAAACTCACTTGAATCTCGAATTGGATTCAAGCTCAATGAAATGATACAAGTACCTATAACCTACCTATGAGCTATGCCAGAGTCTATGTATCATATAAAGCTAGAAATACTTCTGAATGCTAATTGACTTGGCCGTAGTTGTTTTCGTACGTACATATATGTAGTTGATGTCAGCTTAGTCGTCGTCGTTTTCATTGCCGATTGTCGTTGTTGTTGCCGTCCGTCGTCGACGCAGTCGTAGTCGTAGTCGTCGTCGTGTCGATTGTTAAGATGTTTTTGTTATTGTTTTTGGTGATTCTAGACTAATAAATACGATACGCGATTACAACGACCCCTGGAACAATAATTTATAAATACTCGGGACTTTTATATTTTGGTTTTATTAAAGTCAAAAGTGCTAAGTGTTAAATAGCTTAAGTGTCAGTTCGGTCTGTTCTGTTATAAAAATAGTAACAATCGACAGTATCACTATTTGTGTTCACATACCCATCTAAAAGCAACGCCTCGCCGCCGCGCCGGCTTCTAATTCTAATTCAAGATTTCAAGTCGGGACGGTTAGTCGATCGGTAGACTTATTGAAATGTCTTCTAGTTCGTTACTGAGTGCATTAGTGAGTTGTTTTTTGACGGTCTTTTTTAATGGCAGCCTTCAAATGGTGCATAATTTCAGGTTAGTATGTAGATGGTATAGAGATGCATATAAATGCATAATAGCCGTAGCCGGTTCATAGGTAGGTTTGCTATGTTTTGAGGTGCCATGCCGTTGCCAACCTTGCTTGCACTGCAACTGCACACGCTCATTGCTCAAGTCGAAGTGCGTGTGTAATAAAGTAGGTGACGCTGACCGCTGCTGACGGCTGACGATGTGATGGTGGTGTTGTATTGTGGAGATTTTCAAATTCTACCGTTTTGATAAGAATTCAGCTCCTATATAGGTAGAATGAATATAGTGAAGTGCGTGCTATGACTATGAAATTAGAACCAGAAATTTGTTTGTTTTGGGTTCTGTTTCGGTTTCGGTATTGCAGTGGCAGTTCCAGTGCTAGTGATGATGCACATTTAACATATTTTGAGTGTGATAGACTGTTGGTGGCTTTACTCTACTCTGTACGGTGAGACTTTATGCAAATGAATTATTGATCATTTACAGAGGGCGCCAAAGTTGCCAGTTTAGCCTTAGCTTGGAACCTATAGTTGCCATATAGTCATCACTGATAACTGAACTCTATTACGAGTGTTTGCATATTTAAGACAGAACTTACAAACATTAAATAGGTAATACTGGTGGTAGTCATAGTACTTAGTACAACATCACAGAACTGTCTATACACTCTGCAGGCGGAAATATTTCATTTTGTAATTGATTTTGATAAATATTTGCATTTTTATACACACATAGAAGGTACATAATTTATGTATAGTGTAGCTTAGCGTTATGTACAAATGTTTCTTTATGTAGATATATACAACTAGCGATATATAAATTATAGCTTTCGATTCGCATTGTGAACATAAGGAACTTCATTTGCAGTGTAAATTACTTGAATAGAATGCAAATATAATTAAGATAATAAATAATAGTCAACTTTGAATAGGTATGTTATATCTCTGAACTTTTCTTTTGACTTTTAGCTATGTGAATAATTATTTAATATATATTTTACTGTATAAATGAAGGTAAACTATTTTCAAAACATAAGAACAAATTAAATTTAAAGACTAATGCGCTTTTGAAAAGAGACATTGTTAAAAGATCTTTTCAGCCACTTTAATAACTCTTTTTAATAAAATTCGTACTGTTTTCCTAAATCTATACTCCCTTTTTTCGATAAATAAATAAATAAATAAATTGGGTGGCGCAACAGTCCGTTTGAGAACTAGGGCCTAGTGACTTACAACTATCAACCATTCTTGTGTGCGAGTAATGATGTCAGGGATGGAAGGGACCTACAGTTTTAAGCCGAATCCAAACGGCAAATTTGAGAAAGCACTTTTTCATGACAAGAATTACTCTTGAAGAATTTGTCAATTCCTCGCAAGAGGCAGTACCCGTGAAAAAAACTTAAGGTGGCATAGACAGGGATCGAACCCAAGACCTCTCGCATGACAGACCAACACACTAACCATCATGCCACGGGTACTACCCTTTTTTCGATATTCTGTTGAAATATTTTTAGTATATAATAAAATTTTGGAAAAATCTTCAAAATCTAGAAGAAACACTAAATCATTTGTGCTAAATCGGTTTTGAACAGAAAAAAGTAAAACGGTTTAAAAGTGACTTTTGTTTTTGTAACGTATTTTTAAATAACGTATTTAAAAAAAAGAAATTTGGGATGCGACCCACACTGATAACATCCCATCCCGACTTCGATTTGTCTTGCGTAAAAGTTTGTAGGTTTTCCAACTTTGTTAAGAAAGTTGTCAGTTGAATTATTCTTAAAAAATTTAAAATTACCAACAATATTTTGATAGTTGAAGTTTAATAACGGATGTGTATAGAACAGTTAAAAACAAGCATTTTTTACTACGGGAAGGGGGGTCTATCTCCCCCCGTTTAGGTGGGAGGGGCAATTTAAAAAAATTAGTATTTAAAATGAACAAAAATAATACAAAAATAACGGTAATACTTACAAATAAGTTGTATACCTTTTTTTAAAGCAAACAATATGTTCTATTAGCCAGTTTTTAAATCAAGTCAAAACTATGCGTAGTTTTTGAAAAATTTAATTTTAAACTCAAAATTTGAGTAAAAAAACTTAAAATGAATTATCGTACTATTGCCATATCTTCTATCTTTCACGAGATATCTAGAAACGAACATAAACTTTTACCAAATTTGCGTACTATTTTTTGTAAGTTTTATTTTTTTTATGAAAAAACGGACTGTTGGATTTTTATACAAAATTTACTGCATATCAAAAACAATATTTTCTGTAAGAAAAAATTAGTTTGAAGCCAATATTTTTAATTTTTGAAAAGATATTTGAGTCGAAAGAAATTGTTAACCAAGTTTAGTATTGTTTTTTTATTTTTTGTAAGAAAACTGTCAATTTGATTTTTCTCAAAATATTACGGAATGTTGAAAACAATATTTTTTATAAGACAAAATTAGTTTGAACGCATAATCTTAAATTTTTCAAATGATATTTGAGTCAAAAATCAATTTTTACTAACTTTTAGTATTGTTTTTTTAGGCATTCATTTTTTGTAAAATAAAAAACTGTCAATTTGATTTTTCACAAAATTTTAATGAATGTTGAAAACATTATTTTTTACAAAATAAAATTAATTTTAAGTCAATATCTTTAATTCTAGTAAAGATATTTTAGTCGAAAATCAATTTTTACCAACTTCAGTAGCATTTCTTAAAAGTTTTTATTTCTTATATAAACAAATAAAAATTGGATGAATGAAATTAATTTGAAGTCCATATCTTCTAGTGTTCACGAAATATCGAGAACCGAACATCAATTTTTACCTGCCAATCATTTTTTATCTTCAAAACAATTTTGTGCAACTAAAATAACGTTTTTAACATCTGGTAAACTTATGAGAAAAATTGACAGTTTTTGTATAAAAAATAAAAACCTAAGAAAACATTACTCGAAATTGGTAAAAATGAGATTATGGCTTCCAACTAATTTTATCTTATAAGAATTATTGTTTTCAATATTCAGTAAAATTTTGAGAAAAATTGAATTGGCATTTTCTTTACAAAAAATAAAAACCTAACAAAAAACAATACTAAAACTTGGTAAAAATTTATTTTCGACTGAAATATATTTTCAAAAATTAAAAATATTGTCTTTAAACTAGTGTTATCTCACAGAAAATATTATTTTCAACATTCAGTAAATTTGTATTTGTTTATGAAAGAAATAAAAACTTTTCAGAAATGCTACTAAAATTGGTAAAAATAGTTTTTCCATTAAAAATCTCGTTGACAAAAATAGATTTTGAAATCAAACTTTTTCATACTACCATATTCAAAATTAAAATTAAAAATTATCAACAATCATTTTAAAATTTTTAAAAATAATTCAACTGACAATTTTGTTAACAAATAACGAAAACCTAAAATTCTTGAACACTAATCGACAGATGAAATGGGAAGGCACGAGTACGATAACTTTGGGGCCAAGATATAATAACGGTTTTTGGTAGAGGGGCTTAATACAAGCATTTTTTACTATGGGAGGGGGGTCCATCTCCCCCCGTTAAGGCGGTAGGAGCAATTTAAAAAAATTATTATTTAAAATGGAAAAAAATAACGTCGATACGTACAATTAAGTTTTATACATTTTTTTAAAGCCAACATTCTGTTTTATTAGCCAGTTTTTAATTCAAGTCAAAACTATGCGTTTTTGAAAAATTTAATTTTAAACTCAAAATTTGAGTAAAAAAAGTTAAAAATAAGGTTTAAAGTGTAATTTTTCAATACTTCAAAAATATCTACCATTGTTTTTATTTCAAAATTTATTGCTCTTATTTGTTTTTGATCAAAAACTGAAAACTAGATGATTTTATGTCTTTTAGTTTTTGAGAAAATTGAAAATAACCACAACTACTATTTTAATTTAATTCTTTTTTTTTGCTTGAGTGGTCTTATTTTGATAGTAACAATGGTAGGTGCGAGTTTGGGTGTATGCAACAGTGGGATCTGTAACCCAACTGCTTGGGAACACTATAGGATGTGGGGTTGGTGCAAGTTGGAGTGCGTGCAAGGTGGGGAGGGGGCAAGGTTCGGTGGGTGCAAGATGGGGTGCATGCAAAGTTTCTTTTGCATTTAAATAAGCTGGATTTAAGAAAAATTAATTTACCCTAGGTGTATCTTAATTCATATTCGATTATTACTATCAAAATAAGACTACGTTAATACTTAAGCAAGGAAAAAGTAATTTAATTAAAATATTTTGTTTGGTAATTTTCAATTTTCTCAAGAACTAGAAGACATAAAGTCATCTAGTTTTCAGTTTTTGATCAAAAACAAATAAGAGCAATGAGTTCTAAAAAAAAAAACCGTAGATAATTTGAAAGTTTTGAAAAACTACACTTTGAACCTTTTTTTTAATTTTTTTTGCATAAATTCTTAGTTTAAAACAATTTTTTTCAAAAACTATGCACAGTTTTGACTTGATTTAAAAACAAGCTAATAGACAAAAATTTTGGTTTTAAAAAAGGTATAATACTTAATTGTAAGTATTACCTACCGTTATTTTTTAATTATTTTTTTTTCAATTAATGTACATATTTTTTTAAATTGCCCCTACCGCCTAAACGGGGAGAGATAGACCCCCTCGCATAGTAAAAAATGCTTGTTTTTAACTGTTCTATACAAATCCGTCATTAAACTTTGTCGCCAAAGTTATCGTACTCTCCCCAATGCGAAGTTATCAGTGTGGGTCGTATCCAAGCCTTTTTTTCAGTTTTTTTTTATTTATAAAAAAAAAACCGTTAATTGGATTTTTTTTTTAAATATATTTGTTTGGTATCACGTTACAATATATATGTATGTAATACACAATTCAATTCAAGTCTCCAGCATTATTGGTTCGTGAAATATTTAGGGTTAACTTAAATTTTCACCTTTTTTTAAATTGCTATGGTAATAAAAGCTACCCACTAAATTTTTTGGGAGTACTTTCTGCATCTTTCTGTTTTATTATCTGTACAACAAAATTTATTTGAAGTCGATATCTCTTCTGGTTCTTGAGCTATGGACGACGAAAAAAACTTCCCGAACGTACATAGGTACGTACACATACACACGCACAGACATCTCCCTAAAAATCTTTTATTTAGACTCTATTGACCTTGAAACGTCGAGAAATGTCAAAATTTTCAATTTGTCAAATCGGACCGATTACAATAACTTCCTATTTGAAGTTAAAATTATCTCCACATCTTTAAATTAACTTAAAATTCTTAAATATATTTGCGTAATGTTGAGGGTCAAACTTTATTTTGTAGACAAACGCAACGTATTTGGATGTCATTTTCTTATTATTTATTGAAAGAAAAAAATTAAATTACTGAAATTTAAATTAAACTGTTCAAAGCAACATTCACATCATAAACAAACATAAGTTTATTCCTTTTGTTTTAGGTAAATGTACTATTATACGCCTCCTCGCATGCCTTAAAACCTTGCCTTCATTAAACAAAATTTCCATTCTCCATATTGCGTGTACCTGACTTGCTAAAATACGTTTTTCTTTTTCCACTAAATATTTTCAAATATTTGCTCAACTTAAACTTAAAGCACTTGACCTTATTCTGCTCTGAAAGTCTGAAGACCTTAAAATATATACCTTACCTGAACGTAGATACAAAAAAGGAAAAGGAAAAAATCACCGCAAACCTTTTTCCCCAAAAAATTAAAAAGAAGACCAAATTAAGATTATCTCTTACAATTTTCGTATGTTGCCGCTCCTGACACTGAAATACATAAACCCTACTGCCAAATTCCACCCCCAGGTATATAATATGTATACACATACACACACATACTTACGATGACGACGGCTTTAATTTGAATGCTGATTGCTGTCTCGGCATTTAAACGTAATCACGTTCCACACTTTAGAAATGCCCTATTTTATTTTTTGTTTTTACTGATTTTCACCCTCTCCTCAAGTATTCGTATTCTCGTTTCTGTGTGTCAAGGATAAACATAGCACATTCCAGCACCAGCACCCTCTTCATGCTGCCATAGAACACACAGACAAGACAAGTCAGAATGCGTTTTGTCACCTGTTTCAAAGTGATATTATCCCACTTCTGAACTATGGTATATGTAGGTAGGGTACAGACACAGAAATGATAAGGTCCACACAAAACTGTGTGCCGTGCTTTACCTAACTGGTGGCCTATGGTTATGGCTATGGCTACTAAGGCAGGTGAAGCTAATAGCAATGAACATAAGAACGTAACGAATGGAAAAATAAATAAGTCTTCCTTATCCGGTATATCCAAATTGATCTGTAATTTTATTTATCCGCTTTTGCAGCACTTTTGCCAAATACAAAAAAAAATACCCCATCTCCATCAATGACAAAGATACAAACGAACAAAACGAAAAAATAACCCTCTTCCAAAAAACGTTGTCAATTTTCGAGGCACGCAAAGAAATCGTAAAATTTAAGGAACTTCAGGAGTTGAGCGCATAAATTGATAAACAAGCCCATTTTTAGAGGAAGCTTCTTTCACACTTTGAATGATATTTACTATAACTGAAAATAAGGGTTGCGAATGAAACTTGGTTTGGAAGGGGTTCCGTTCCGAATAAACAAAGCTAGACAGTAAATTTGTTTATCTTGAATGAAATTGGGGTGGTATTTGTGGAAGCATGGTGGGCGGTGTGTCTGGGTGATGGGCTGTTTTTGTAGTTTAGACGTAGTCTTCGTCTTTGTCGCCGTCGGTCGTCGTCGTCGTAGGCTCAGAGGCAAGCAAGACACACAGGCATTAGAACAGAATAAGTTGCGTGTCTAGAAATCATAATTTTTGCTTGGGACAGCTCAAAGCCTGTTTAAGTGCGGTTATGGTTATCAATTTAATTGCCATGCCATGAAAAGGAAAATGTGTAAAAAAGTGTGGTATTTCCTGCAATTAAGCTCCCAGAGATGAGAGATAAGGTCGGATATGCTATGAATTAAGGACTTGTGGCTGATGTTTGTGGGCTGCCGCTGCTGGTGGAAGTAAAACGTTTGGGCTTTTAAGGCAAGAGTATGGGGTCTTGCTTTTGCTCAAATGTATATAATTATAAGAATAATCAGAACAAAAACATGGAATTTCAAGTAGATGTTGCTATGACCAATATAATGAAGAAAAACCTGACGGAATAGATTCAATCAAATTTAAGAATGTAATTGGTTTGTTTTTTGTTTTTATATTTTGTTTGTTTAATTATTTTGGCTTTTTGTAAAGAAATGTGTTTTTTCACTGAAAAAAAAACAAGACACATTTGAATATGGGAAGAGCATGGATGTTTGCAATAATGCTGAAGTGTCGTCAAGGTTTTAATGAAACCTTTATTACACTTTTATATTACATAGGTATGTGTTTACACTGTATTTTGTTTATATGTGTAATACTTTTATGTATGTGTTTTGGTAACCATTAGTCCTTAAAACTTAAAAATGTTCACAGTTTCATGTTTGTCTAGTAAATGGTTTCAGAAATTCACTTTTATTTTAATGATGGAGATGAGCTTTTGTAGTCTATAAAGAGCGATGAAGCCTTGATTTCTCGAATTCAGAACAAACACCGACGCTGATTGCCTTGCAATAGGTGCTCGTCATGCAATGTCATTGTACCAAGTTGCCCAATATAGACAAGATTTTGTGTTCATTTCATGTTGTGTAACTCCTTCGAGACACATACGTTTGTAGTTTTATTAATTGACACGAATATATTTATTAATATTTTTTAACTAAAATATAATCGCAATTTTCCTATTGACGAAAAATATAATAATGGGTATTTTGAGACTTTTAGACAAATGCCTTTGCAATTTGCCCAGCAACGACAGTTGGTCTCAAGAGTTAGATGCTGCCGTAGCTTACTTAGACGTAAGCATTAGTCCCACTTATGTGCTGTTTCGGACATTTAAGATTATGGGGTATGCTTTTTAGCTTCCAACTGAGATCTACTATAATCTGCTGACTTGACGAATTACAATTTTGGTCCCATTGAGTTTTTTAACTTCCCATAGGAAGTTATTGTAATCGGTCCGATTTGTCGACTTGAAAATTGACATTTATCGACGTTTCAAGGTCCCTAGGGTCAAATAATTTTTTTTTAGAAAGATGTCTGTGCGTGCGTGTGTAAGTATGTTCGTACGTCCTTACGTCCTTACGTCCGTACGCTCGCGAAGTTTTTTCGTCGTCCATAGCTCAAGAACCAGTAGAGATATCCTTTTTTACCATATCAATTTAAAAAAAGGTGAACATTTTGATTAACCCAAAATATCTCACGAAATAATAACACTAGAGACTTGAATTAACTTTTATATTATATATTGTAACGTGATACCAAACAAATATATTTTTGTAAAAAATAACAATTAAGGGTTTTTTTATAAAAAAAAAAACTGAAAAACAAATATTTTTCACTTAGAAAATCTTACGAACAAAAAATGATTTTGTCTCCAAAACAATTTTGTGCAACGAAAAATTTTTGAAATCTGGTAAAATTTTGAGAAAAATGGAATTCATAGTTTTTTTTATAAAAAATAAAAACCTTAAATACCTAAAAATTGATTTTCTACTCAAATATCTTTTCAAAAATTTGAGATTATAGCCTCAAACTAATTTTATCTTACAGAAAATATTGTTTTCAATATTCACTTATTTTTTTTTATAAAAATCCAAAAATCCGTTTTTTCATAAAAAAAAAATAAAATCTACGCAATATACATATTACGCAAAATTGGTAAAAATTGGTGTTTGGTTCTCGATATCTTATAAACATTAGAAGATATGGACTTCAAATTAATTTCATTCATCTAATTTGTATTTGTTTATATAAGAAATAAGAACTTTTAAGAAATGCTACTCAAATTGTTAAAAATTGGTTAACGACTAAAATCTCGTTAACAAAAATAGATTTCGAAATCAAACTATTTCATTATATGCAAAATATTGTTGGTAATTTTAACAAAACACGAAAATCTATGTACATACTTTGAAGCAAGACAAATCGATAGAGGGGATGGGAAGTTATTAGTGTGGGTCGCATCCCAGCCTCTTTTTTTAATTCTGCTATCGTAATCACATGGTCTCCACTTAAAGCGGAAGTAATTTTAGTGATTTTGTATTTTGTAGCGCCATCTTGTCGTAGGGGTCATGACCTCCCTCGGAGATAAATAGTGTTCCTTTAAAACTTGCAAGGTACCTACATTTTAACTCTGCCTGGTCATAATAACTTCCGTCATTTTCAACCGATATTCGAAAACTGTCTTCTCCAAAGATACTGCAGCTAGCTGTAATGCATCAACACAATACAAAGAAAAACCACTAATACTTTATATTTATTTTATTGAAAACCACAGAACAATTGAATAGATACAAAAATAAGTAATTTAGGTCAGCTGCTTAAATTCAACTTAAAGTGATTTCAAAAAGTATTCGAAGTTTTAGACTCGATCGTATCATTCCATCGAGTCCTTACCCTAAAAAAATTTCACTCGATTTTCAATTTAGATTTTGATTTCATTTCACTCGATTTTGAGAACCTAGCTGTGTATTCTTAGAAAATAGCATTTTTGATTTCCTTAACACAAACTGAAGTTGCCTTTAAATTCTTGAAACTCGTCCCGAAAATTGGGTCCGAAAAAAATACGTTGGAAAAAATCCAGAAAATTCTACACATGGGATTTTGTTTCAATTTCCTACGAAAAACTAAATGGCAAACTTTCTAATTTTCTGGTTTTTTGCATCTATATTTTGGCAGCGTTCTTCGCATTTATTGAAATTCCAACAAGAACAGAATATATTAGGTTTGGAAAAAAGCTACGTTTCAAAACAATTTCTAACATTTCTGCGTGAAATGCACCAAAAACCCTCTAAACTATTGTATAGCATATTTTGAAAACTGTGGAATCTCGGAATGTCGGGAGTCGTCCAAATTAAATATTTACACCATATCTGGCTGGAAAACAGATTTCTAAAATAATCTAGTAACTAAATTTGTCACTTTCGCCCTTGAAATATGTATGTGTAAGGTTTGTCAGCCTCCTTTAGAGAACATTATAGAACATTAATTAAAAGTCTGGATCCACCCTTGGTATGATCGTTAGTTTTTAGCTCCTGGGTCATTTAAATTTTGTATGGGGCTAGGCCCAAATGGCGAAACAAAGCTCGCCATGTTCTGGTCTGCGACAGGAAAATATATTGTCAGCGACGCGACGCGGAGTTTACTGCCTCGGATTCTGATGCACAATTTCAGGAACAGCGATGGTGTTTTCAGCAGATCCTGCGTTTCGTTGGCTGATTGTTCATTGAGCCGGTGGACTCGAATTTGGCATCAAAGGGTAAATAGACGTTGGAAGGATCACCATGTACACCATAAAGAGCGCAACGCGCGCATCGTTGTTACTAAAAACACCTATCTTTTATAAGTTTAGCTTGCCATGATGGTTTGTCTTTGGTGACTGATTAAAAGAAGATATTTTGACAGAAAATAAAAGAAACAATATGGCCACCATTTTCAGTGATTTCAAAACTTTTTCACACTGATAGATGTTATAATTCCAAGATAGCATAGTTTCTGCAGTGCTCGCTGCATTACAACTAATTTGCGTCCTTTCATAAACTTTTGTTTACCTCCTTTAGAAAAAGGAATGCAGGTTAATGTTTTATAAAAAAATTTCGATAGAGTCCACCACAAACTTCTGATATGAGAGCTTATGACAATGGGATTTAAACTTAGTTTTCTTAAATGGTTGGAATCAAATTTATCGAATCGTACACAAATTGTTCAAATTGGAGATGATCAATTCTTCTATATTGAGGTATTGTCATCAGGGCTGACTCTGGGTAGCTAGTTGGGGCCCGTCATTTTCAACCTATTCGTCTATGAAATTGCATACTGTTTAAATTTGCAAATTGTTCATGTTCTTAGACGATTTGAAATTATATTTTTCAGTATCTTCAATTGATGACTGCATTAAGTTCCAAAAAAAATATCTCTATGTGTAAAATATTTAGAGCCTTCCGGTCATCACTTTAAATGCTATATTCAGTTACAGTCTTGGTTATGTTATGAAAGTCTTTTAGTCGTTAGCAAAATAAAAGTCCTTGGTGTCATTTTTTACACCTTATGCCTCTTCTCTTTATGATTTCTTAACAAAGGACGAACTATGGATAAAATGGTCGGATCGATAATTCAGAACTACGTCACTACAACAATAGTATTGCATTGCTTACTTACTTACTTATCCGGCTCACAATCCATGAAGGGTCTCAGCCTGAGATACTGCAGTCTTCCATCGTGAACGATCCCTCGCATGCACTCTTCAGTCACCGAGACCAAGCGCTCTGGCATCCGCAGTCACTTAGTCCTTGTACCGTGTAGGTTCGGTCTTCCTTATCGTCTTGAACCTGGGGGCTGGGATGAGAAGACTTTCTTGGCTGGAGCGTTGTCGTCCATTCGCTCGATTTGGCAGAGCCAATGTAGTCGTCTTTTCTTGGCCTTCTGGACTACATCCACATCTTGGTACAGCTCATACAGTTGTCGGTTGTATCTTCTTCTCCATTCGCCATCGTCGCATACGGTACCAAAAATCCGTCGAAGAATTTTTTTTTCGAAAGTGGAAAGTATCAATTCTCCTTTTTTACTTATCGTCAAGCATCCGGCGCCGCGCCGCCGTAGAGTAGGACTGGTAAAATCAAAGTTTTGTATAGCAGACACTTTGTTTTTCGAATAAGGAGTTTTGAACCCAGTTTTTTGGCCAAACCGAAGCAGCAGCGGTTCGCTAGGGTAATTCTTCTTTGGATCTCCATTAAGGTGCCGTTCGTGGTATTGATGTTTGTTCCAAGGTAGGTGAACTCCTTAACTACCTCGAATTTGCTGCTACCAGCAGTGACGTTTTGTCCTAGGCGGTGGACAGATGATTCTTTGTTTGTTGATAACTTGTACTTTGTTTTGTCCTCATTCACTTCAAGACCAACTAGTTTAGGTATTGCGTTGATATTTATTAAATATCCTTAATTTAAGTTTCTAAAAATGAGCTGGCCTTATCAAAACTAAATTAACTCAATTCAACAGTTAGATCAAAAGTGTTTATGTCCGATAAACAGTATCTAAAAACTACTTATCCATCCCATAAAAAAGGATCTCCTTTTACCTACGCCAATTACGAACAGGACGATAATATAAAGAACATATTAACCACATTGCGTGTGAAAGCGATTTAAACTATACGAATAATATTTCAACTTAGCAAAACCACCACAAAATAAGTTAAAAGCTAATTATTATAAATGTGAGTGGGTGAAAAAAACATCCCGAACCCCCCGTTTACAAAACCCCACATTTAAAAAATATTTGTATATGCGTAATCACAAGCATCAAATTGTTCGAGAGTTTCATTAAAAAATTTGGAACAATGTTCAGAACAACTAGAACAACCTTGAACAATTTTCAAAAAATAGCGTATATAGCTTGATTAAGCACTAAAAACGTTTCCTATTCCACATACTTTTTTGACCTTTTCAAAAATGTTCGTCATTTTGTCATTAATTTAGAAACCATAAGCTAGAGGTACATGAACTTATCTACTAATGAAAGTTTGTTTTCCTTCTGATACAAAACACCCCAATATAAGGTTAAACTTTTCTTCTAAAAAGTCAAAGAATAATCGTCAGTGTACTATAGCGATGACTTGAATCTTAAACTATATAAGTTCATTAGTGTTTAAATGTGATTAGGTATAGGTACATAAGACCAAATCGCTTGATTATGAAAACAAACTACCTTAAGTTTAAATTCATTGTCCTTATTTAAAAAAAAAATTGAAAATTTTTGTTTCAAACAAAGCAACTCGAAAGAGAGGCACATTCAAGCAGAGGTATAGCTCCAGACATTTAACCTAGACCTTAAGAGGGTTTTTCAGTATTTTTCTTTGTTGTTAAATTTAAACCACGAGTTCTTCTATTCAAGTCACGTATTACCTTGTGTCAACTTATGTTTTTTATGAAGTTTATAGGTTGAATTGAATTCTAAGACTTTTTTTGAAAGACTGAAGGTCCTTATATATAGTTTGGGTCAATGTAGTGGTTGGAGTTTGTGTTTAGAACCTACTTATTGAAATAGGGTTACTGCCAAACTGTTAAATATAATGGATTAAGAAGTTGATTTAACTATAATAAATGTGAAGAAACAAAGTCAAATATGTTATAATAGCATTATTTCCAAGAAGCTTAAACCTTCACCTCCGCCCGTCCCCGTAACCATTTTGCTCTACAAACTGAAATCAATGTTTTCAAGTGCATGTATGAATATATACATGATACATCTACATAGGATTTGACTAGATTTTGAATCACCACCTAGTTGCCAAATGTTCGACATCGAAACCTCACTCTACATAAAAGATCTTAATGGTTTCAATAACACAAAGTCATCAATTTTCAACATCATCCTGCCTCTCGTTTACTTCCGTAAATGCATATAAGTATATCAATATGTGTAGGTAGGATAGTTAGGTAGGTACCGATACCGAACTCAATTAAATTCTCAAAGAACATCAACACCCAACTACCAACATACTGGTCCTGGTTCTAAGTATACAGTTGGTATATACAGTCCTGATCCTCTGCCTCTCATGATACCACTATAAATTTGAGAGAATGCTTAAATCCTTTTCTGAGATTTAATCAAATCCTTTGCCGGAAATAAAATCGACATATGTTAGAATCATCATGCAACTCTCGTCTCTTGAATCCTAACTCGAATGTTAAGAGTAGCCGTATAGCAGTTTTAGGAGTTTTAGAAACACGACGGACGAGACAAGGACGAGAACGAGAACGAGGATGTCTCGTCCCACTTTATGCTTGCATTCATTCATTCTTTGTTTCCATTTTCTATCTCTCTCTCTCTTTAAAGCCAGAATGAGAACCATCAACTAACAAGCTCTCAGCTTCCGTTAGATCCGATGAGGGTTATTAGAGACGGCGGAATGAAAGTCAATAATGACATAGTCCAGCTCCTACTACAATCAATGAACACATCTGCATCAATGGTTACAGCAGCAATAGCAAAAGCAACAGCATCAGGAAAGCCATCAACGGCTTTCGAGAACGACCATCATCGCCAACAACTGCGACGACGATTACGTCGGGATGACAATGTGAAGCCAGAGTCGAAGCTGATGACAGATGATGAGGATACCACCACCACCAATGCCGCCAACACCACCAATTCCAGTTCCAGCTCCAACTCCAACTCTAGTCCCACTTTTTCATCGGATGAAGTCGGTTGGTCGAACATAAACGAAGAAGTCGATATGGTAATACCAATGGTATTAGCACATTTACAAGAGCTTGGCCTGGCACATCTCGACTTGCCGGACATGCAGGAGAGTTTATCTGTGGTATGTATTTGTAAAGTATATACATACGTATGTATGTAGATGGATAGATTGAAATAGCATAATCGATGTAGTTACATAATATAGTATAGATACATATAAATATAGATTTTAAATTTGATAAGATTGATGGGAGATTTAAGCTTTTGTTCCTTCGGCCTTCGTCCCTTTTTTCAGAGGCCCCTCTTCATCACATATTCAGCTGGATTATTTCTCAACAACGGCCTGGTCTACAATCTAGGTGGCATTCAGAGGAATGGAAACGCATTGATGACATATTCCGATAGATCATTTATATGCCGATTTTATCTGCTCATCAAGAGTCTACAGGTAAGTTTCATGATTATTTTACTCTCATATAACAAACACATACATAGGTAAATGTAAATACGTACATAGTTTGATTTACAGTTGGATGCACACAATTGTTTGATGTGATTTCATAATCGAAATTACATTCAACAGGCCCAGCCTTTTGATGGCGCTTGTGTGCTATAGCTCGATAAAAACATGGTTGGTTCTATGGATTTATTTAGCCTATTTCTGTCTTCATTTTTTTAAATTCTGGTTCTTATGAAATTCATATGATTGATATCCTGGTTCTGGCTTGTCATAAGTTGCGACTAAAATAACCCTCCTTCAAACATATGGTGACGTGAAAAAGTTTTCTTTGAAATTTATTGGTACCGAAAAAATACCGACAAAATAAGGACTTGACAACTTTTTGTTTAAATATAACGCAAACCATTTCAGATATTTCAAAAACCTCATTATAACATTTATGGATAGAACTCGACTTCGATCATATGGCCACCGCGGATACGTTTGCAACGGTCGATTGGTTAGAACTATTTCGCGTTTAAAGTTGGTTCTGAGCTCTTCCAACGTGCGTCGTCGGTTTGTGAACATAATCCCCAAAGAACATAGTCTAGAGACTTCAAATCACACGAAAGCGCCGACTGACTCATTGATTGAGATAAAACGCTCATAAAACAATGTTCCATACCATTGGCTTTAATTCTTGAGTCAGCTTGATTTTGTATGTGTGTAAACTAAATTTTTTACGCCATAACGTTGTCTGAGCAATGCAAACATTTTGAGAACGCCCTGAAATTGACTGATTTGGATCGTTTGCAACGAAAACCTGAACGGCAGCGTTATTTTTAACACTTCGACAAACCCTATGTCCGGCTGAGATGGCAACATCACAAAACGAATATTTAGACTTACATTTTTGAACTACACTATTTATTTTAGTATCGGGTTTTTAAATTAGAGCGCTTTTTTAAATAAAACAAATATCAATGAAATTCTTTATTTCTGTGAAAAAACGTTCGATGAAATTACATATGTATGGATTTCGATTTCTTTCGCATGGCCACCACGGGCACGCTTGCAGAGGTCCAGAAGCTGAACCCAATTTACAATGGTTTTCAAGCATAAACCGGCCGATACTGCTGCAATTTCACGGTCGATATTCGTACGAAGTTCATCAATCGTCGCTGGCTTGTTGGCATAGACAATATACTTGACATAGCACATAGCCCCACAAGAAATACATAGTCTAACGGCGTCAAATCGGACGACCGAGGCGGCTAAGCGACTGGACCATTTCGTGAGATAACACGTTCTCCAAACTTGGTTTCCAATACATTGATTGTGACATGCGCTGTGTTGCTTGTGGCGCCGCGCCGGCCGTCCTGTTGGAACCGCATGTCCTCCAATCCAAGTCCATATCATCCAATTGGGACCAAAAATATTCAGTTATCATTGAACGGTAGCGATCCCCATTCACAGTAACGTGTCGGTCTTGATCGTCACCGAAGAAGTACGGCCCAATGACGCCGCCGGCCCATAAACCACACCAAACCGTAATTTTGCCGGGATGCAATGATGACTCATGGAGTACGTGTGGATTGCTACCTGACCAATACCGCATATTTTGTTTATTGACAAAGCCATTCAGCCAGAAATGAGCCTCGTCGCTGAAGATGATTTTTGGATGAAAATCCGAATCATTTTCAATTTGTTGCTCAGCCCAATTCACGAACATACGACGCTTCTGGTGGTCAAGCGGCTTCAGTTCTTGCGTCAATTAAATCTTGTAAGGATGTAGGCCAAGATCTTTTCGCAAAATTCGCCACAACGACGTCACAGAGATGCCCAACGCTTGAGAACGAAGTGTGAGAGACACATTTGGGCTTTCTGCAACGGCAGCAATATTCTCGCCACTACGGTCAATTCTTCGTCTCACTGGTACGGGAATATTTTGTACTGTTCCTGTGGATTCAAATTCTGTCCACTAGACGCTCAGTTGTTGATCTGCTAGGACGATTATGACGACCATAAATAAACTGACTCCGAATTTCTGTAGTGAATTTTAATAATTTCGACTAGTTGTTGGCTCGTATATCTTTCCATCAAGAAATGGCAAACCTTGCTGAAGATAAACGTCAAAAGAGCGGCAAGAAATATGGCGTCATTTGCTGTCCCTGCCGCTCTACTTTTGTAGCGTCCCTGTTGAAAAACCCTGTATATCTACTAGAGCAAGAATCACGACCGAAATTGACTTAACGCTCGTAAAGTCAAAGTCACTGACTCCGAACTTCGGAAACAAATTTGTTTCTTAATTTGCAGACATTTTTATGGATCGTGTACTTTACTATGATCAAAATGTTGAGTTTATTGAATAAATTGACAATGATAGTTCTATATGTTTTGTGAAAGGTTGCGTTCATAAATTAAATTCAATGTTGTCAAGTTCCTATCGGAAAACCTCATATTTAAATTGAATTTCTATTCTTAAAAAATTTAAACAAAGGGAGGTTTACAGAAGCAGACATTTTTTTCAGGTATAATGTATAAAGTAAAATTCTGTGCGAAGTTAAATTACTTTAGAGACTATCTAGTTTTTTGTCCTACTGATATGTGTTGAATTACTTGCATATGTAGAATGTAGGTCATGAGGTCGGAGATTTAAATGTCTTTCAATCAATAGATCTATGTCCTAGTATAAATATGAAAGGCTAACTAAGGACCAAATCACCTAACCTATACTGACTTATCAAATGCGTCATATTCATAGGCACCTGGAAGAGATACGGAGCTCTACCGCGCCTCTTTCTTTTAATTTTTGTTTATCTAAGGTGTTTGGGAAATGTTCTTGTCTTTTTACTTCGGATCCTATGGTTTTCCCTTACTCAACATTGAATAAAGTGCAGTATTTTTTAGCCTTATTTACAGCATTTTGAAATACAGAATTTTGATACACAGAATTTTGAGGTGCAGTATTTTGATGATACAGTATTTTGTACATACCGTATCTTGATAAACATTATTTTGAGATACAGTATTTTAAATACAGTATTATAATAAGTACAGTATTTCGACCGAACCCAACCCGTTTTCGTTTCAACACTTTTTTCTTCAATTCTGCCTAAAATATAAATATAAAATTTGTTCATATAAACCGTTTGAAACCAAAATTTATTTAAAAATATTGAGAATTAACTTACAAAAAAAACTAACTAGATTTGGGGTGAAGGGTGGTGTTATCTTCTTTAGAAAGAGTTGATAATAAGACAAAATTGTATTTCCTACAAGCTGTTAAATATATTATAATATATATATAATATAAAATATATAATATATTTTTAGGAACAAAAATAAGTTTTTGAGAGTTATTAATCCAAATTCAAAAAGAATTTGGGATGCGACCCACACTGATAACTTCCCATCCCGTCTGTCGGATTGTCTTGCTTAAGAGTTTGTAGGTTTTTGTGTTTTGTTAAAAAAGTTGTCAGTTGAATTATTCTTAAAATTTAAAAAATTACCAACAATATTTTGCATGTGATGAAACAGTTTGATTTCGAAATCTAGTTTTGTTAACGAGATTTTTAGTCGAAAGCCAATTTTTATAAATATTTTAGCAGCATTTCTTAAAAGGTCCAATTTTTAGAATTAAAAATTTTGACATTTCTCGACGTTTCAAGGTCCCTAGAGTCGAAATAAAAGATTTTTAGAGAGACATCTGTGCGTGCGTGTGTACGTACATACGTTCGCAAAGTTTTTTTCGTCGTCCTGGCTCAAGAACCAGTAGAGATATTGACTTCAACTAAATTTTTTTATACAGATGATAATGCAGAAAGATGCCAGAAAGGACTCTCAACCAAATTGAGTGGGTGGTTTTTTTACCATAGCAATTTTAAAAAGGTGAAAATGTTGGTATCTCACAAACCATTAACGCTAGAGACTTGAATTAAATTGTATGTTATATGTATATTGTAACGTGATACCAATCAAATATATTTTTGGAAAAAATTCCAATATTTGTCACCTCGAAAATTTTATGCACAAAAAATGATTTTATCTTCAAAAAAATTTGTGCAACGGAGAATAACTTTTTTAACATCTTGTAAAATTTTGAGAAAAATTAAATTGATATTTTTTTTTTTTAAATAAAAACCTAAAAAAACATTTCTGAAAGTTGGTAATCATTTTATTTCGACTCAAATATCTTCTCAAAAATTAAAAATATTGGCTTCAAACTTATTTTATCTAACAGAAAATATTGTTTTCGACATTCAGTAAATAAAAATCCAACAGTCCTATTTTGAATAAAAAAATAAAATCAACAAAAATAGTAGGCAAATTTGATAAAAATTGATATTTGATTCTCAATAGAAGATATTGACTTCAAATTAATTTCGGTCATCCAATTTGTATTTGTGTATGGCTCAAAATCACCAAGGTTGCAAATTTCAAAATTTTTGTATGACAAAAAAAAATTGCAAGCTATAATGATGAATTTTATTTTATACTGTTGCAAAAATTGTATATAAATAAACTTTGACAGGGCAGCGCACAGAATTGTATACTTTTTTAGTAATATTTTTTAGTACTAAATATCAAATTTCTAAGTTTGATAAAATCAACAATAAACAAAACAGAGTACAGAATTTAAGCTTTGTTTAATAACATGGGTATATTATGTATGTGTATTAAATAAGCAATAATGAAAACAATACATACAAAATCTTCTACAACAAAATAAGTAAAAATCATATTCGGGAACGTTCCCGAAATGACCGTTCCCATTTTAAATGCGATCTGACTTTGTCAATAGGAAAATATTTGAGTTAACTTTGAAATTTCGTGTCGTAGAAAAGAATTTCATCAATAATTAAATGTAATAAATGCGTTTACGGATTGACGGACTATTGATGTACGCTCTACGAATAATGAATAAAAAGGTACTTACCATTTATATAAAATTTATTTGACGATAAATACTCTGGCAGTATTGAATAAAAAGGTACTTACCATTTATATAAAATTTATTTGACGATAAATACTCTGGCAGCCGGCTTTGCTATTGTTCTCTACCTCGACTGACGCTTCACACCCAATGGGTGCGTTCACTTAAAATTATTTTTGATCGATTATCGATATGTTCACTGAAATGACTTGTGCGGTATCGGACAAACTATTTTTGCATTTTTTATAGTTAAAAATAATCAATCTCTTAGTATCCTTTCTAAAACTAGATTTTGTATAAAAAATACGGTGTATTAAGTGATGACCGGGGTTGAATACCTTACATTTTTCATATATTTTGGACTTTTTGTTGAAGATTGTAGATTAGGACGCGTTCCCGAAATGATTTTCTATGCGTGTATATGTATATTGATTTCATTTAAAATTTAGTTTATTAATAAATTATATTCTTTGATAGACTCACAAAACAGGTTAGTTTTAGTATTTTATTAATTTTTTTTTCTTAATTAAGTCAAGATTTAAGGCATTAAATTGCTAGCGAAGACAATTCTGCACCTTGGTGATTTTGAGCCATATAAGGAATAAAAACTTTTGAGAAATGCTACTAAAATTGGTAAAAATTTCTTTTCGACTAAAAATCTCGTTAACAAAAATAGAATTCAAAATCAAACTATTTCATTATATGAAAAATATTGTTGGTTATTTTCAAATTTTTAAGAATAATTCAACTAACAACTTTTTTAACAAAACACGAAAACCTACAAACTTTTAATCAAGACAAATAGAAAGACGGGATGGGAAGTTATATTCTAGGCACCTTGAAACGTCGAGATCGTCGGTTGATTTTTCTAAAACTTTTACAAAATATTATTAGCAATATTTTATGTGCGCTAAATTAATTTGAAGTCAATATATTTTTATGTTCTGCTAATACTTTACTATTTGTTCTCAGATTTTTGTTGTTTTGGTACGTTTTCCTTTTTTGCAAACAAAAGCTGACAATTGAATTTTTCAAAAAAAAAATAACTAACAACTAAAACCAATATCTGTTTATATTCACGACATTTTAAGTCGAAAAATATTTTTTTTAAATTAAGCAGCATTTTTTGAAAGTTTAAATTTCTTATGCAAAAAATATCAGGTTTGATTTTTGTAAGAAAATTAAGTTACACTAACAACAACATTTTTCATAGAATAAAACAATTTTAAAGTCAATATCTCGAAATATTTTTTTTTTTAATAATAATAATAATGTTTTGTGTAACATAAAATTAGCTATATTTTTATTTTATGTAAAAAACTGTTTCCATTTTTCTCAAAATCTTACAGGATGTCAAAAACGCTTTTCTTCGTCGCAATAAATTATTTCGGAAGTATTACCGTTTTTGGTTACTAAAATATTTTTTTTTTCAGTTTTTTCATTCATACAAAAATCACCCACTCAGTTTTTTGAAAGTCCTTTTTGCTTCTTCCGATGTTATTATCTGTAAAACAAAATTTATTTGACCTTTGATTAAGATTCTAAAGACTGTGAAACGTCGGGAAATGTCAACATTTTTAATTCGACAAATCAGACCGATAAATGTCAACATTTTTAATTCGACAAATCAGACCGATAATAACTGAAAACATGGGAACTTAATATTTATATTTGGTCCTTCCGGTTATAAAAATATTCGATGTAGATATAATTTATTTCATTTTATGGAACGGAGCATTATTTGGTATTAGATTAATTAAAAATTTTGGTTACAAGATTCCATAAAAGTAATGAAAAATAACTTTCACAAATAGATTTGTAAATCTTACTTTTTTTATATTAATCTTTTAACGGTCAATAAATATTAACTCGCCACTAATTGACATAACGATCGACAACGGTGCCTTTAAGATAGAGCAACGAATATATATAATCCCTAAGAAGGTACTATGTTATAGAAATAAGAAGAGTTAAGTCGATATCCTTTAGGACAGAGGATTCGAACAAATATAATATATATCCATCCAAGCTCATGGTAAATTCCCTCAACCTAGATATATATAATATGGCTTGTTCATGACTGCCCACATTCATATGTGTATTTATACATTAGAAGTGGGAACATAAACGAGACATTCTAATAAATTCTGAACAATATAATCCTTCCTTTAAGAAATATCGAAGCTAAATTCCCTAGACATCATCAATGTCCGTTTATAGCTGTATAAATATCCTTCGAGACATGAATTCAATGAAAATGTGTTACCAATCCCTATTTCTATGGTATTCCTATAAACATCAGCATCACCATCGGTATCATTGGCATCGATGAATCTGAATTTCTCTGTATATGAAAATAACAATGCAATCAGTAATCAAAGTATTAACTAATTATTGTGAACACAATTCCTAAGAGAGGCAGTCAGTTATCTGATTGAGCCAATTCGGTATATTATTCTATAGCTTGGGGCAATTTTATTTTGGCAATAACTTAGATCTCTTGGTGTATTTAATTGGAAACAACAACAGTAGAATATCTCTAAATGCTATATACTCATATAATCAAATTCAATCTGATCCAGATTGCAGAAGACTAAAGGGTTATATTTTCATCCTTCTATGTACCTAGGGACATGTGAGTCTTTAGAACATAATATTAATTATATTTATGAAACAAAGAGACGGTAATTAAAGGGCATCTTATAGTTTTGATCGATATAATTGATATACTTCCTCAGCCATTCGCTTTCAAAGACTGATTCACAATAATACTGAGTGCACATTTTTAGGTCTAAACATTAATATCTTCGCGAAATAGTGAGAATGCAACCTCCTTATGTTATTCGTAAAATCACATTCCTTATATTGTGACAAATGAAGTTGGATTTACAATATTTTTTCAACGGCTGCGTTCAGAATTCTGATAGAACTTGTTAGTTTACGATAAGGTGGTTAATGTAACTAGTCAATTCATGGAATCGCATACTTCAAAATGACATTAAAAAAAGCAGCAAGTTTATCAATACATAATATTAATTTTTGTCTTGCTTAAAACCAATTTTTACCAACTTTAGTAGCATTTTTTGAAAGTTTTTATTTCTTACTAGCGGCCCGTCCCGGCTTCGCACGGGTAGACATAAAAAGGTACAGATATTTAAGTTATAAGCATGCTAATTAAAACGACAATGAATCACTTAATTAGAAAACATTTTTTTGTCCTATCATTGATACCTACTCTTCGCAGCGTATGCGATGAAAGACATTTTATGGCTTATTTTTGTACACCTTCGGTTGGTTTTAATAAGAATTTCTAGAGATTTCTATAGTAATCTAGTACCAAATATAGCCTATGCTACTCAGTAATAATGTAGCTTTCTAATGAAAAAAGAATTATTAAATTCGGTCCATTACTTTTTGAGTTAATTCGTTACATACAAAAATACAAATCTTTCCTCTTTATAATATTAGTGTATATAACATCTTAAATAATGCGTCTATGTTGATTATTACCATCGAACGTTAACTTTTTGTCATTACGAATCATCATACATTACTGACAATTCAGTCCCATCGACGGCTCTGCTTTTCATTTTACTCACTCTTTTTCTCTGTATCTATCGTTGCAGAAGAAAGGAAAAAAAAACCTAAAAGAGGCGCCAAAAATTTCACTTTGTTTAAGCAAAACAATAAGTGGAAAAAAAACAACTACAACGATTTCGGTGCAAAGCGAATGTGGATAAATGTGAAACAACTCAAAACAAAAATATAATATGATTGCGGTAACAGGGTTCATCAGTTCATATTTATAGAAAAACTGTCGGATCCAATGTAAAACATTCCAAAATCAACAACTACTAATAAATTAAAAATTAATTAAAAAAACATTGTCCAGCGGACAAAATTGTGAATCTAAACCATTCTCAGATCCCCTTGAACACACACAAAAAATTTCATCAAAATCGGTCCAGTCGTTTAAGAGAAGTTCAGTGACATACACACTCACAGAAGAATTATATACAGGGTGTCCCGTAAGTAATGGATAACCCTGAAATGCCGCATAGTAGACTTTATGACCGTCCTGAAAACTGATAAAAATAAGTTCTATCCCAACCACAAGAAAAGTTATACGCATTTTTTTGTTCAGTGCATTATTTTTTTTCTTACTTTACATTTTTGAATACCACGACTACAAGTGAATGAGTTCCATCATTTTTTTTTGCAGGAATATTTTACATTACTTGTGCCAACACATAAGTAGAAGAAAATTATTATAACTGTTGGACTTCTTAGAGAAAAAAATTATTTAACATTGAATTTCAATGCAAAATGTGAAAACAAATAATTTTTGAAAAAGTTAAATCATAGCTGGTATAAAAAAAATGCATGAATACCTGAGTGGCCAAATATTTTAAAAATATGCGCGTTAAATGCAGATTTCAAAATGGTATTACTTATTATTATATCTAGAGTCAATAGCAAGTTATTGGTAAAAATCTGCAATACTAGAGTAAATTTAGCAAAAACAAAAGTTTTCAAAATTAGCACAGTAAACGTGAAAATAATACCAAGCGTTGAACATAGCAGATTTTTGATTTATTGGCTGTTTTTACGATATTGTCCTAATGATAAATCCAAGCTTTCAACTTCTTGGGCCGAATGCATTATTGATAAAAATGTCAAAAAAGTGCAAAAAACGGTTACATTTTCGAGCTTGTTTTCAATTTTACCTGTTCTATTGGGCTTTAACAAACCCATCAAATATTTTGTTGGTTGCTATTAGAGATACCGAAGACTTAGTGCTTGCGGAATTTGACCGAGATCCTACAGTATCAATCCGAGCAATAGCACGACGCACTGGGATCGGAAAGACGATTGCGCATAATGTGCTAAGTAAACATAAATATCATCCCTTTCACCTAACACGGGTGCAAACTCTCCAGCCGCAAGATTTTGAAAAGAGAATGAGTTTTTGTCGACAAATGATAATGAAAATTGAAGAAGATCCGCAGTTTTTTGACAAAATTCTTTGGAGCGATGACTCGACATTTAAAAGAGATGGCTACACTAATCTCCATAATCTCCACTTCTGGGCACTACAAAACCCAAACATCATGAGGGAAGACAGGTCCCAGTACCAATTCAAAATAAACTATTGGACTGGGATTCTCAATGGGAAAATAATTGGACCCTTTGAGTTGCCGGGGATTTTAACTGGCCAAGGTTATTTGGAATTCCTCCAAAATGATCTCCCAACCTTGCTGGAAGAAGTGCCTCAAGAACTAAAGGAATCCCATTGGCTTCAAAATGATGGTTGTCCAGCACACTATGCTGTGCCTGTGCGGGCATATTTAAATGCCAGATATCCAGGCAGATGGATAGGACGTCTGGGACCAATTTTATGGCCACCCCGTTCACCAGACCTAAATCCACTTGATTTTTTTTTATTGGGGATGCATTAAGGAAATCGTATACAGCAAGCCGATCAGGTCTTTAGAGGAGCTAAGAAACCGTGTGGAGGCAGCTGCATTACAAATTTCTGAGCAAAACCTTGCACGTTCACTAAGACGTTAATTTATTCGGAGGTGCAGACCCTGTATAAGAGTGGGTGGAAAACAGTTTGAGCATTTGCATTAAATAAAAAAAAATTCAAAAATTATCTATTTTTGTTTTTGTTTTCTAACTAAGTGATCATGTGATTAAAACCTGGCTCAAAAACTTTTTGTTTAGATAAAATAACAAATAAACTAATAACAACCAACAAAATATTTGATGGGTTTGTTAAAGCCCAATAGAACAGGTAAAATTGAAAACAAGCTCGAAAATGTAACCGTTTTTTGCACTTTTTTGACATTTTTATCAATAATGCATTCGGCCCAAGAAGTTGAAAGCTTGGATTTATCATAAGGACAATATCGTAAAAACAGCCAATAAATCAAAAATCTGCTATGTTCAACGCTTGGTATTATTTTCACGTTTACTGTGCTAATTTTGAAAACTTTTGTTTTTGCTAAATTTACTCTAGTATTGCAGATTTTTACCAATAACTTGCTATTGACTCTAGATATAATAATAAGTAATACCATTTTGAAATCTGCATTTAACGCGCATATTTTTAAAATATTTGGCCACTCAGGTATTCATGCATTTTTTTTATACCAGCTATGATTTAACTTTTTCAAAAATTATTTGTTTTCACATTTTGCATTGAAATTCAATGTTAAATAATTTTTTTCTCTAAGAAGTCCAACTGTTATAATATTTTTCTTCTACTTATGTGTTGGCAAAAGTAATGTAGAATATTCCTGCAAAAAAAAATTATGGAACTCATTCACTTGTAGTCGTGGTATTCAAAAATGTAAAGTAAGAAAAAAAATAGTGCACTGAACAAAAAAATGCATATAACTTTTCTTGTGGTTGGGATAGAACTTTTTTTTATCAGTTTTCAGGACGGTCATAAAGACTATTATGCGGCATTTCAGGGTTATCCATTACTTACGGGACACCCTGTATATTAAGATATAAAAAAATTCTGCCTGGATATTTCATAGAACACTATTATATAAAAACAAAATTAATCATAGAATGAAATAATTTTCATGACAATACCTTCATTTATTCACTAGATATTCGAATCAGGCATCAGTTTATAAAAAGGTTCGTAGTGATATATAAAAATCAATGCCACTTTTCGTTGTAATGTTATAACTCAACAATGCCTTTACCGATTTGGCTAATTTTGGTCTTGAATTATTCGTGGAAGTCCAGAGAAGGTTTGTACGTAGAGAAAATTAAAAAAAAAATCTTGAAAAAGTGTAAAATCAACATCTTTCTATACTCATATGTATATACAAACAATTTGTACTAATACTTAAAAGCCAATTTGAACCTTTGACAAAACAATCGAAGACAAAAAAGTAACGTTAGTTCTGTCAAACAACTTTAATGTCATCATTATGCCATTTCATTTTATCAGCGATAATTATTGCTTTGTTGTGTTTATATTTTCCAAACTATTGTTGAGTTATTGCTTTGTGTTTATATTTTCCAAAATATTGTTGAGTTGTAGAGTGAAGGTAAATACCTCAACAGGATTGTCCCATGTTTATATCAATCTGAATCATAAAGTCTTACAAATTCGGATTCAACATCTACCTAAATTGCATACATGTTGCAGATTCAGGGCCAGATTGTGCAATAGTTTCAAATACAAGACGAGAAATTATTTGTGAGCTACAAAGGTTTTTCCATCAGCATAACGCATTAGTTCAATTGTTCAAAATTGCTCTTGATCGTATGCCATCTGATAATCACAAAATTGTAATAGCAACAAATTGAATATTCAACAAAAACATTTATATGACAATCATGCAAGCCGTGTCCAATAATGCAGGTGGATGATATTTCTTGGATGCACCTGGTAGTACAGGCAGAACTTAAGTTGTATCATTGATTTTAGCGACTATTTGATCGGAACAAAAAATTGCATTTGCAATTGCATCTTCGGGAATTGGTGCTACATTATTAGAAGGTGGTCGGACCGCACACTCTGCATTAAAATTGTCATTGAATGTACAGGTGATTGAAACTTTAACTTGCAATATTTTGAGAATTTCTGCTATGGCAAAAGTTTTGCTATTAACGACAATTATTTTATGGGATGAGTGCACAATGGCGAATAAAAAATCAATAGAAGCATTTAATCGAACAATGCAAGATTTACCCGGTAATCAACAGCTTTTTGGTGGTGTTCAGATATTGCTGTCAGTAGACTCTCGTCAAACATTGCCTGTCATTCCTCGATCAACTCCTGCTGATGAAATAAACGCCTGTCTGAAGTCATCAGTTCTTTGGAGATATGTACCAAAATTGACACTGAACATTAATATGCGTATTCACCTACATAATGATGCAACTGCCCATGAGTTTTCAAAACAATTGTTAGAAATTGGTGATGGCAAAATACCAATCGACAGTACCAACGGACTGATCACTTTACCGAACAATTTTTGTACAATAATTGCGCAATCTATAGATGAGTTGATTGAATTTTTTTTCCGAATATTCTTCAGAATTACAGAAATCATGATTGGTTGAGAGAACGCGCCACTTTAGCACCAAAGAACATTCATATCAATGCCATTAATATTCAAATTTAAGCGAAACTGCCAGGTGTAGTCATGACATATAAATCAATTGACAGTGTTATGAATCAAGATGAGGCAATGAATTATCCAATTGAATTTTTAAATTCATTGGAACCGGCTGGTATACCACCGCATTGTTTGGATCTGAAAATTGGTTCTTTGATTATATTATTGTGAAATATAATTCTACCAAAACTGTGTAATGGCACCAGATTGGCAGTGAAAAAGTTATTGCCAAATTTGATTGAACTACAATCTTAACTGGTAAATCAAAAGGAGAAGTGTGTTTGATACCGCGTATCCCTATGATTCCAACTGATATGCCATTTGAATTCAAAAGATTACAATATCCTGTGCGTTTATCATTTGCGATGTCCATAAATAAGGCCCAAGGGCAAACACTTCAAGTTTGTGGTGTCAATTTGGAGGAATCATGTTTTTCACATGGCTAACTTTATGTTGCCTGTTCCAGAGTCGGTACCCCTGTTTATTTATTCATGCTCAAAATTAAAAAACAAAAAATATTGTTTATCCAACTGTTTTAGACTAACCCATATAGACCCACCATAGTAAGAGTACCCAATTCTTTTTTAGTTTTTAGTTTTTACTGCTGATAAATATACTATAAACAATATATCATTTGGGTCATTTGGACTTTTAAATAGCTAGCAATTTAAAATATTTTTTTTTTGAATAAATTAACTTTATAATCATTTTTTTTTTATTACTATGCCTTATACGTAGCGAAGCACGTACCGGGCCACTAGTTTTTCATAAGATACAATTGGGTTGAAGTCTTAATATCCTTAATTTTTTTTCACAAAACGTAGTTATTATTTTGAAAGACTTTTTGAAATATCGACAGACGGGCAGTATTAGGAAGTTTCTGATGCGGGTGTGGGGTCGCAACAAAGTGTCTTTTTACGGTTGCATTAAGACGATGTTTATTTTATAAAATACAGAGCTGAACGTGGCACAAAATCAATGAAACAATCACAATCGCTGATCTTTTGACTCAATAACTCAAGACTACATATACCCTGAGGAGCCACTTAAAAAACATATAAGATTAATGTCAATGATAAACAACCAAGACCTCAAAGTTGCAATTCGAGAAGTTATCGAGGACCAATTATAGAGAAATCGGTCTCCTTAACATCGAATAGAAAATCTTCTCTGTCGTAATATGTGAACTTCTAAAGCTCATCGTCAACAACCTGATTCCTTATTAGTGTGGCTATAGACCAGAAAAGTCTACAGTCAATCGAATATTCACATTACGGCAGATCCTGGAAAAAAGCCAAGAACATCAAATCGATACCTTCTTCATCGATTTCAAGGTCGCATACGATGACAGCATTTACAGGGATGAACTGTATAGAGCAATGCCTACTTTTTGGTATCCCTGCCAAAATCGTCCGCACTGCTCCATGAAGGTTGAAAACAACTTAACCGTCAAAAAAGACTTTAGACAAGGTGATGCGATGTCATGTGATTTCTTTAACTTCGTCCTTGAAAGAATAGTGCAGAGCTGTCACATCAACATTAAAGACACCATCTTTCAAAAGTCTGTCCAATTACTGACATATGCCAGTTGACATTGACATAATCGGAAGAACTCACATAATGTTAAGAACTCACTTTTGTGAGTTTTGAGGTAGAATCGGCAAAAAATGGCTTAAGTTGTTTATGAGGCAAAACAAAGTCCATTCTGTCATCAAGAAGGGACCTACAACTTCGACGTCTCGGTCAAAACGTCACCATCGACAGACGTAAATTTGAGGTTAATAAGGACTTTGTCTACCTGTGATCCGCTATGAATGCAGAAAAAACACTAGCGCTGAGATCAAAAGAAGAATAACTTTTGCTAAACGCTTATTGTTTTTTGCTATTAAAGGAACTGAGCAGTAAAGCCCTCTCTCGAGCTACCAAAGTGTCTCTACATAAGACCCTTGTAAGTTGTAATCCTCGTCTTGCTATACGGTGCCGAAGCATAAACTGCGAGTATCAACTTGGGTCGTTCCGAGAGTTCTTTGTGTGATCTATGGTATAGTATACGTAGAAGGTGAGTGGAGGAAAAGATGGAATGACAAGTTGTATTGACTATACAACCATTTAGACTTAGCCAAAAGGATACAAGTCCAACGACTGAAATGGTTGGTTCAGGTAGATCGCACGGAAACCATGCTCCAGCCCGGAAAGTCTTCTAATCTACACCCACTGGACAGCGCAGTAAAGTATAAACTGATCTCACCCAACTTCAAGTCCGCAACTGGAGACATCCAGCTAGGTATCGAGCTAGATGAAGAAGTTTGTTGGGTGAGGACCTAGTTCACACAGGACTGTAGTGCCACATTTAGTAAGTTCATTACCCTTTGGCTGATATCGTTTTCCATTTTAATTCCTTTATTTCTCTTTGGAAATATGTACTCGTTTTTTTCTTAATATCAAAATTGAAAACCTTGTAAAAGCTCCAAGAAAAACTTAAATTTAAATTTCAGTGAATGGTAACTGATGGTAAAGCAACTTAATTTATACAGTTCCCGCTGCGTTATAGGTGTTATACCTCATTACAATATATTTCAACTAGCAGGAGTAAGCTCCCTAATAAAACATGTTCATAATAACATCCTTTCGAATCAATTAATTTTGTAAATTTTGTTAGCAATGCAAACAAGTTACTAACGTCCTTTTGATACCAATACAAAGCAAACAATAATCTACTGCATCGACATCATCAATGAAGAAAAGAATTTCGATTCTCTGCATAATGCTAACGAGATACCATGCCATTAAAATTGATTTGATTTCTTTCGTCCATCTTGCTATACCAAAAGATGCTATCACAGGAAAGAAGACTTCAAGTCGAAGAATTTCCAAATAGCTATATAAATATCTATCTACGAGTATAGTTTGATTATAGAACATTATTCAAAAATCCTCTTTCAATGTTTGTGTTGTTTTTCTTTTATTTTGCATAATTTAAAAATTATTATTAAATTCTTCTCTGTTGTTGAGCGAAAAATTAGAGAACAAAAAGAAACAAGACATAAGCTTTCATCATCATCATCATCATAAGTTTGAAACTAAATCTTTGCATATTGAGTACATAGTGGGTATGAGTATATTAAAGATACATATAAATTGTTGCTTTAGTCATTTAGTTCAATGTGTTTCTTCCTTTTATTTTTGTTCTTCATCATTATAGTCAAGTATCTTACGATCGATATGCGAATGCGAAAAGTGAAGCTGGGAAGCTTATTATTCTTGAAAAGAAACCACACAATGTCAAATAGAATCACGAGTGAGACGATGAATTAGAAAGAGTGTATAAAAAAAGATGAAAAATATGAATTAACGCAGAAAAATCATATGAATTTCTTCAGGGTTTCATAAATATATTGCATTGATTTCCAAGATACAATATTTTGTGAGAAAGAAAAAACCTGAGCCCAATGATTTTAATCGTATGAAAATCTAAACAATAGCTTTTTATATAGAGTCATACATTTAGTGGTTTGAAGTCGGTAGCGCTGACAGTTGTCATAATGTTATACCTAGTTAAATGTTGGCTATCAAAGAAGAACGCTTTCCAATTATAGTATTTATTTATTTATTCATCAATCAGACAAAAATATCTTACAGACTACTTGAAAATAACTTACATAAATAAAAATAAATATATATGGGTATGTACATAGTACTTTGCTTATTTCAAAAATTAATTATAAAATGACGTTGTAGATTACATTTAAGGGTAGAACGATTACTATGAAAGTCAAAATCAAAAACACAAGAAATACGATTAACTTCACGGACACAGCGAGTTACTGGCTCATTTTTGGCATAATTTGTCCTATGATCGCTTTCAAAAAATAAAAATCTAGTCCTCAGAGGACGACTTGGAGCATACAAATCAATTAAAGACAGAAGCGATGAACAATTAATACGATAAGACAAAATATCACTTACAAACAATACAGAGTACATTTTTTTACGGTTTTCGAGTGACTGAATATCAATCAGCTTACATCTAGTTGAATAAGAGGGCATTTCAATATTCCAACCAAGTTTCCAAATAACGAACCTAGTGAACTTTTTCTGAACATTTTCAATTCTAGTAGAATGAATGTTGTAATGAGGGTTCCATATAACACATCCATACTCTAAAATAGATCTGACATAAGCATTATACAGGCATTTTAGAGTATAGGGATCAGTAAATTCAGATGAATTTCGTTTTATGAAACCAAGCATGGTGTTAGATTTTGCAATGATGTATTCGATATGTTTTATAAAGTTTAATTTACAATCAAATATTATTCCCAAATCTTTTTTTTCAAAAACTCTTTCTAGAATATTATTGTTTATTTTGTAGTCGAAATTGATTGGATTGGCAATACGCGAAAAAGTAAAACACTGACATTTGGAGACATTCAAAAACAAGTCATTAATGGTGCACCAATTAGTTAAACACTCAAGATCGTCTTGGAGTAGATGGCAGTCGCGAGAGGATTTAATGTTTTTAAAGAATTTAAGATCGTCCGCAAAAAGAAGGCGGTGTGAGTTTTTAAAAACGTTAGGCATGTCATTAATAAAAATCAAGAACAATAACGGTCCAAGATGACTACCTTGCGGTACGCCAGAGGTTACCAAAAAAGGAGAAGATTGAATGTTATCTATGGAAACAATTTGATAACGTTTCGTTAAGTAGGAAGAAAGCCATGATAGCATAGCAGAGTGAAAACCTACGCTTTTTAGTTTAGATATTAGTATCAAATGATTCACTCTATCGAACGCTTTGGCAAAATCTGTGTAGATGACATCAACCTGAAAACCTTCTTCTAGTTTATTGAGGAAATAATTTGAAAATAGAGCAAGATTGGTGGAGGTGGATCTTCCCCCCACAAACCCATGTTGGTAAGGCGATATTATTTCTTTGAACCAAAAAGATAATTTATCGTATACAATCTTTTCAAAAAGTTTAGGTATCGCTGAGAGTTTGCAGATCGGGCGATAGTTTGATATTTCCTGTTTAGAACCTGATTTGTGTATTGGACTAATGAAGGATTTCTTCCACTCAGAGAGAAAATCTCCTTTAGAAAGAGAATTATTAAAAATAATTGTTAAAGGTTCAGAAAGAGCAGATGCACATTTTTTTAAAATAACTGGAGGAATTTCATCTGGACCAGCACTTTTATCGCAGCTTAAGCTACGTAATGCATTTTCAACTTCATTTTCACTTACATTCAAAAATCCAATACTTAATGGAGTTTCGGAATTAATTGTTTGTTAAGGATATCCCTTTGGAGAAGTATAATTTGATTGAAAATAAGCTGAAAAAACATTACAAATAGATGCAATATCGACTTGTCAACAATATTACGTTTTTCTTTTATTGCACAAACAAAACAATAATTTTTTAAAGCACTAAAATATCCTGAAACAGAAACTCGTTTTTAATTTTTTTTATCACATGAGGTTCTTAGAACTTGTCAATAAAAAAATACTAAACACAACCTAAAATATGTTCTTAAAGCCAGTTCAGTTTTGTAACAATAAATTGTATGACGATTTTAATTAGTACAAATCTTTGTATTCCAGATACAATTAAAATCATTATGTCTTACTTACTTTCTGAAAATTCTCAGAAGTTATGAGGCTTTACTTTACTCTATATAAAGTTTTAGCAAACCCTGAATTTAATGCTCTTATAGTTTGAAAAACACGTGCTGTGGCTAAATAAAGAGTTTTTCAATTGGCGCGGGTAGCGGCCCGTGGAGGCCATTTTGTTTTGGTGACATCTGTCAAATCTTTTGTTTATTATTCAGTTTTTTATGCCAAACCATCATGGCAAGTTACGCGATTGAACAGCACTTTATCCAATGATAAAAATTTGTTATCAAAAATGAGTGTTCGTTAACGCAAACGTTGCGCGCATTGCTTCCATTTTGTGGTAGAGTGGTGGCCCTTCACAGTCGACTCTTCAACGTTTGGTTGCCAAATTTGAAATGACCGGTTCATTAAACAATCAGCCAAAACCCGTAAGTTCAGGGAACGCAGGATCGGCCGAGAACATCGCCGCGGTACGTGAAAGTTTACAGCAGAACCCGAAGCAGTCTATTCTTGGCCGTGTACAAAAACTCGGCCTATCGCAGACTTCAACTTGGCGAAACTTGGGCCTACACCCGTAAAATCATCTTTAGTGACGAGGCGCATTTTTGGATGAATGGCTGTGTTAACAAGCAAAATTGCCGTATGTGGGACGACACCATTTGGCATTTTGCATGAACGATTTTGAGGGTAAGGTTATCTCTCGCAGGGGTGATGTGAACTGACCACCAAGGTCATGCGATTTGACCCCGCTAGACTTTTTCCCGTGGGGTTTCTTGAAGTCGCAAGTCTATGCAAATAAACCACAATTGACCGATGCCCTAAAGGTGAACATAACACAGGCCATCACTCAAATTTATCCGGATCTATGCGGAAGAGTCATTGAAAATTGTACCATTCGGATCCGTGCCACTGTAAGAAGAAGAGCAAGGCATTTGAATGATGTCATATTTCACACTTAATGGCATATATGAGTTAATAACTCACACACAGCTTGTTTTATTCCATTTCAACATCTACCCACGCTTTTTGAAAAACCCTTTAGTTTATGAAGGATTTAAAAGACTAAATTTAACACAAATTGACATTTATTTAGTAAATATTCTATAATTATCTTTAATTGCAATGTACCATAATTCCTATTAGTGAAGGGCCGATATCGGTGATCAGTCGGTGATTCTTGGCTTTGGCATCAATGATCCAATTTAATGGTTTACTTGGTCTTGAATCTTGAAACTTGTTTCAAAATTACAACCATGCGATGAGAGATTACAATTTTAATTTTGAGCCATTTGAAAAGCCACAAAGGAGGGATTTCAAAATGTCAGATGGAGTAAAACAATGGCTACAAAACAAGTTTCTCTCATGCGCACCAAATGTCGGGACCGGGAGTTTACCAAATATTAACGCCTGGCAATATCTTTTAATAAATTACTATTCTTGTAGACGTTTATCACTCTGTTCTCTTGATTCTAGATTATGACCCTCTGCTGTTCTAATTCTTAGAACTGCAATTCATTTTGCACTTGCTTAACAGATTCCTGAGCTCTTCTAACACTTTCTAACACGTCGAGCCGTTTTGCTACGGATATTATTAAGGTTACATTTTTTTAGTGGCATATTACTAATAAAATCTTAGTACTTTTATAAAGCTAGATTATAAAAATTGCAATCAAAGTAAAACTAATTAATTAAACTCTGATTCTAATTCTGATGATACAGAAAAAGCAAAGTTAGATAGTTCAGAGCTATAGACAAAAGTAGTAGTTTTATAAATTAATAAATATTGTGACCATCAATCGAAACAAAACTGGCCTATCTCTTTAGTTAAACCGATTGACTTGGCTAAGATTTCACTTGAAACAAACATCAGGACAATGGATTTTTATTTATTTAGATAACTTTCAAAAACTTATAGATTGTAAGAATTTTTTAGACATATTCAAGACACAAAAATTACTTTCAATCCGTTTTGCCTTTTTCTGTTGAAAATAGTTTAAGCAAACACGGTTCCGCATTTCTTAAAGATTGATTTGAGACACGTAAAATAACCTATAAAGATTTTTAAAACATTTTGTGAAAACTGTAAATATTTCAACTGAATATCGAAGAAACGTATTATAGATATGGAAAACTATCAGGACTTTAATTAAAAAAAATTAATTCATAAATTTAGTAAGCCTCAAAAAACCTTGAATATGTATGTGTTTTTTTTAATTTTGTGTGTTTTTGAAGTCTTTTTTTTAAATAAACAAAACTCTTCTAAAAAAATAGATAATCCAAATTATTTTATTATTATTATTTAAAAGGTCGATTCCGTAAAAACAAAATTTCCACCTTGAAATCAAGCTTAGAACATCACAAGTTTAAGGAAGAAGGGACTTTTTTACTCAGCCAGCATCAAAAACACATATTATTCTATACTACAAACTTTCGGTGAAACTATTTTGACAACTTTCTGGTTTTATCTATATCCCTGTGTGGATAAGGCTCCAACATAATTCTTGCCATGAAGAAGGATTCAGCAATCAATAGTAAGCCCCTTCAGCTTTTTACCCGCACAAAAGAGGGATATTTATTTGTATAAGTCATGCAATCTGGTTCAAATTTTTCGGCCAAATTGAGACCAACAGTATTTAAAATGGTTATACCTCCAATACCAAAAGTACTGCAAAACAAACTTTGTTTTCGAACGCTTGAACGAAAACGTTTTCTAACCTTTTAGCAGTACCCACATTGCAATCAAAGAACATAAGTAAAGCCCTACAGTTTAGAGTCATCTTCAACGAATGAAATCTGAAACACATCAACATTTGTATAAACTGAAACTGAAAGAATAAAATGAAATTCTTCTAGATATCAACTTAATCAATCAACGGCCATCTCAAAATTCTCTTAAAAGATACAAAAATGACTGTCGTCGCAGGAATTCCTAAATTTAAAAAATGTCATTCAAGTTCAAGTGCCTACCTTTATAACGGGTGTTCTGTTTCAGATGTGTGGTTTCTAATCTAGCGAAACTTTTTGTGAAGTTGGTTTTTTGACAGGTGTCACTTGATTTAGGCTTAGTTTGATCATAATCCACAAGCCATTGATGAGACGTCGTTGTCGCTTCCACCGTTACATACGCAAAAAGTCACCTACTCAATAACGAAGATAATCGATATTTCTTCAAACATGAAGACGGACATAATGTTAAGGCGTGTCCACATTAAAGAAACATTTTTGAGAAAATTAAAAAACATTTCAGAAACAGATAAACATTTCTGAAATACTTCTTAAATATTAGCGAAATGTTTCCCTGTTTCAAAATCCGAATGCGAAACTTTATTTGTTTCCCAAACTTATGCATAGTGAGAAAGTGTGTTAGTGGTTTTAATATAAATATAAAATGTCACGCAAAGTGTGGAGCAACGAGAATTTTATCAAACTGATAAAAATAAATAATATATTAAAATTTTTGTGGGATCCACTTGTCTAATATTCAAAAAAAAATTAGTTTTTGTGAGGTAATGTTTAGTGCGTAGGACTGCCACCTAAAGTTTTTTTCACGGGTATTGCCTCTTGCGAGGAATTGACAAATTTTCCAAGAGTAATTCTTGTCATAAAAAGTGCTTACTCAAATTAGCCGTTCGGATTCGACATAAAAATTGCAGGTCCCCTCCATCTATTGCGCCATGTGATTAACGTAATCCTGCCATAAATTCTGTCCCTTACACAAACACGTCTTATTCATTTCAAATTTTAAATTTGTAGGAAATTATTCCAATTGGCCGCCCTTAGCCTGGAAGCACTTTCTTAAACGATCCGGCCATTCATCTATCGCCGCACGCACAAGTTTCATTGCATTTCAGTTGTCTTCACCAAATCAGCCTTAAGAGACTCAATATTTCGGTGGATCATATAAGACATTCGATAGACAGTAATCCAGCGGATTAAGATCCGGGCTGCAGGATTCTTCAGCGGCGATAAACCCCGGTAAATTGTCCTTAAGACAAAGTTGGGTAGTTTTGGCCTTGTAAGGGCTTCACAACCTTCTCTTAAACATTACTTTGATAGTTGGAAACATGTGTTTTCGCTCCCTTCTCACAAAAATGCAAATTTATAACACCAATATACGACACTCCCCACCAAACCAACACTGAAGCTGGATGATAACCTCTTTGGACTTTTCCAACCTTTTCAGCAGCTTCTTTGGAGCTATGGGCGTCAAGCCTTAGGTCTTTTTTTATGAAGCGTGACATAGTTCTTGTGGGTACTTTCAGCCATAATTTTCTGTTTACTAATGGGATTTCTTCGGATTCTTTCCGAACGACAACAGATCAATACAATACGGAAAACAAACAAACATTTCAGAAATGTTTTTCAAAGCTTCAACACCAAAAAAAAACACATCAGTTAAATTTCTGAATTGTTTGTTAAACAAAAGGAACATATGTGAGAGACGTTTCCTGAAATGTTTTTTTTTGCGGACACACCTTTAGAGGCAATGTGGAATGCTATTTTGTTGGCTAAATTGATTCCAACAAGACCGCGCAACATGACAAACACCCAATTAAACAATCCCATCATGGGACTGTGGCAGGCGTAGCCTCCAAAATCGTGCGATTTAACACCTCTGGACCATTTTATATGGGGTTATGTAAGTATATTGATGTATTTAAAGGGAATATTCCGCGCGTTATTACTGACATACAGCACCAATTGCTGAAATGGTTCAAATTTGGGCCTCTCGGTTGAAATTTATTCGAGTCAGTTGCAACTCCAATTTCCCAGAAATAATTTTTAAAACATAATTGGAAACACCCATTTTTATAATAAAGCTAAATTCTTGGTTTTAACCTTTTAACATTCAATTAAATGTGTTTTATTTCTTATTGAAAATAACATCTCCAGAAAAAAAAACACCCTTTGTGTTTCTAACATGTCCTTTCCATTGTCCACTTCATATAAATCGGCAAATGAAAATGCTGTTGGTGAAATCTGTCTTCACGAGCTTCATTAATAAATATTCCTTATTTGTGCCATTTTCCAAATATGTACATGAATACATGCATTTCTATTCACGTACATTGTACGTATATAATTTACCTATACACATACACATATCATCTCCGACAAAACAATTGGACATCCTACACTTGTACTAAATTCCATTCCGTGAAAGAAGTAGAGCGTACTAGAGACTTGGTAGAGAGATGGTAGATGATATCCTGCCACAGACTCTCCGCTTTATTCGTCTACTTGCAGACAATTTCGGTGAAGAGCGGGAATAAAAAAAAGAAATAAGGAAAACCATTTGTATGATACCCCCAATTTCATGTCTCTGTTATATTGGATCTTCATCATCATCATGTTCGTATAGGTATACCTTGAGGGAGAGTAAAGTGAATTTGCATTTTTTGTTTTCATATTCATAATTGCGTTTATACTCTTCGTAGTCGTATAGTCGTCTTCGTCGTCTACGTATATATATTACTAGGACAACCGCACAGCAGTCATCCTGAATCCTGAGAGCGTCAGCTAGCGTACTATACTGATACTCGTGCTCGTCCTAGTACAAGTCGTGCTTGTGATGCTGATGGTTAATAGTTAAAAGGAAGACGACCTAGCTCTTCCTTCTACTCTTCATATATGTACGTATAGTATAGGCAGAAATATGCTAAGTAAATCTACCTACATATATAGCTCTTAGAAGGGTTTTCACCTGAAATATACCATATTATGTGATGAACATTCTCCGACCCCACATGCATGTTGCAGGATTTGCTCTTAATTAAGTTCCATGAATCGAGGCACTTGGGTTATGTTGGTGGCGCATCAAGAACACACATACGGAATTCTGCTGAATGATAGTTGAATTGAGGGAAGCCACGATAGCGCTTCGTTCTTCGTATAGGTTTGGTTGGTAAAGAGGACTTGATTAAGTGGTCTCTTGGAGGTTCGGTTTTCTTTTTTCTTTGTATCTTCAGTTCATGTATTTATTTTGTTTTCTCCATTTTGCATCCAATGTAGATAATGTATGTTAAAATGCGTTTTCAACTTAAGTTACTACTGAATATTCAAGCTGGGGTAGGATCCTTTGAGTCCTTGTTGAGAGTTAAGAGTTAAATGCATGAGAAAATTGTGTTCCTCCTCTCGGCGTAGGTATATAAAAACGGTTTACAAAACAGTTTATGTAAATAGCTATAAACGAGAGCAAGAGTACCTAGGTATAGTTACCTGTAACTGTACCTGTACCTGTGTACCGTGTACTACAAACCCGCTGCTGTCGTTCGTCGGCATAGTTCTAGCTGTACATCATCATGGTGCAGAGCACCCTCACAACCTACCTCGAGTCACTAGTCAGTTGTTGTCGTTTCATTGCTCAAGGAGGGATTCTGCTCTTCTTAGGTCTGACGTTTTATAGCTTCAGCTGGTTTTGGAGTGTTTGATAGAACTGGATGTAGCATAGTAGCTACCTATACCTATGTGTTTTATTTTTCTCTTTTTAATCCGTTTAATTGCAGGTAAACTAGGTGGTATACAAAACCTTACACTTGAAGTGACGACTAATTGGTTTAGTAGAGGGATTCAGCCAACAAGTATTTTAAGTGCTGCTTCTTGTTTTTATATAGAGTAAATGTAAAACATTCTACGAAAATTATTACAAAAGTGACTGCAGTTTTTTCTTTTAATATGGAAATCCATAAAATCAAAAAGACACCATTTTGACCAATGGACGTTTATAGATGAATCATAAAAATACGTAGTCGTGCCATAAGTTCTGTTACAAGTATAAAATACCATAAGATAAGAATTATATAATATTTTCTATTCATTGCTGTTTCATTTATTTGGTCATAATATAAGTTCAATTAAGAAAATAGTTTTACTCGAAATGACTGACCTTATCTTTAATGAAAGCCTTTAAACGTTGTGGCCATCAAACTATAGTGGCACGCTCTGTTTCTGTTGATATTTTTGACACTACTTTCGTTAAATGTATCTTAAGAATTTAAAAATTCCTGTAAGAAATCTGCGTGGCACGCTTTCAAATACTGACCACAAAAAATAAACTTAGGGATTAAAATATGGACTTCGCAAGAGCCAATCTTGAGCTTCTTTAAAACCTACTATTTTGACCTTGAGGCAATTTTGTGCTGTCTTGGCTTTGTTTGTCTCACCAGATTCTTGTAGAAGAATTCATCTATCCCCATTGAAAAGGGTATTTGTTAAACAAATTACCAAACCCTCTACCAGTTCTATAAAGCATAACTTGTTAACCGTTTTCACATTTGTTTCCAAAACTTGCGTTATGTGACACTTTTTAGTGAGACTTTCAATCAAATCATTACAGAAAGGTGGTGATTGTTCATTTTGACCCTTAGAATAATAGTTTTAGTTTTATATGATGATGTCGCATAAATAATACCGTTTTCTTTGTTTTAAACTCCTTCAACATTAAAAATCTTTTCATTCGTAAAAAGAATTATGTCATGCTCATTTCTCGCGTGCCACAGTAAAAGCCCTTTTACACTTCCCTCGATAACTTTTTGGAGTCGAGGTGTTGAAATATGATTTGTAGAGCGTCGATAGTTCTTTATGTGTAGATGATCTCTAATCGGTATTGAAATGGATCTGGTGAATTTATCCAATTCTGTGGACATTATTTTTCTCTTCCTAAGTGGTTTTAGTGGTATTCGTTCTCGAACTGCTTTCATAAGCGTTCAAATGTGGGCAACGCGAAGACAACTACTTTTTGGGCTAGTCATCTTTTTTTGAAGTTATAGGAAACTGGAGAAGAACCCAAGTCCCGTTAAATATTTCTGTTCCCAGTGGTTTTCAAAACGAGAGAATTTCACCAGAACTCAATCCTTACCTATGGTAGGCCATAACTACGATTCTATTTTCTTTAGAGCCTTACTTTATGGTAACAATAGCGAAACTGAAACCAAATTAACATTTATTCTTTGCCTACTAATGTAAATATTTAAAAAAATTAGATAACCAATTTATATCAAATGAATGTTTTGGCCAACAAGGTTTTTAAGTTTTGTAACAGAATTTATGGCACGACTACGTACAGGGATACAAAAAATGAAGGCCCAGAAAGGTACAGTGATGTTTTATTTAATAGTGATTTCCTCTCTCGATGGCCGTTAAACAGTCTGCAGAAATGGTTCTTCCCTTTCTTCAGCATTGACTATGCGGTTCAACTAAGATGCATACACTTTCGTCTTTGGTTCGAGGTTTATGCATTTCAGAATTTCGTTTCACCTCCTCATAGAACTTTTGAACTTTATTTCTGCTTCTGAACCTCCCAACATCTTTGACCGCACGCTTCTTAAGCTCTCTCTATTTTCTTCTGAGAAAATGGTGTTCCTCTCTATTTTTCTGCTAATGGAGCTCGTGACTTCGTGAGTAGCTCTCGTTCTTCTATGCAGCTCGACTTTGGGTATCTGTTTTTTGACTGAATTTGGAAAGTGATATTAGGTGTTAGTAGACTGAGGTGCACATATCTAATATTTAAACATTCGAACAACCGATTATAAAAAACCTTCAAAAACACTTCCATTCCTGTATCTGTCGACGCATTGGCATTATTTTTTGTTTCCTATATTAGAGAAGAGACTTAAAGTTTATGCCAGGAATACGGAAAATCATCTTATAACCTAAACCAAAAAGGTCTATATTTGTCTGAAAAAAAAGAGGCTGGGATGCGACCCACATTGATAACTTCAAATCCCGTCTGCCGATTTGTTTTGCTTAAAAGTTTGTAGGTTTTCGTGTTTTGTTAAAAAAGTTTTCAGTTGAATTATTCTAAAAGATTTAAAAATTACCAACAATACTTTGCATATGATGAAATAGTTTGAATTCAAAATCTATTTTTGTTAACGAGATTTTTAGTCGAAAAACAATTTTTTGGGAGATAAAATTAATTTGAAGCTAATATTTAATTTTTTTTTTTTTAAAGGCATTTGAGTGGAAAGTAAATTTGTACTAAGTTTAAGTATTGTTTTTTTTAGGTTTTTATTTTTTGTAAAAAAAAATGTCAATTCGATTTTTCTCAAAATTTTACTGAATGTTGGAAACAGTATTTTTTATAAGACAAAATTAGTTCAAAGCCATAATCTCAAATTTTTGAAAAGATATTTGAGCCGAAAATCAATTTTTACCAACTTTTTTAATTTTTTTTAGCTTTTTTATTTTTTGTCAGAAAACTGTCAATTCGATGTTTCTCAAAATTTTACCGAATGTTAAAAACAATATTTTTTATAAAAAAAAAAATAATTTGAGGCCAATATCTCAAATTTTTGAAAAGATATTTGAGTCGAAAATCAATTTTTACGAACTTTTAGGAATTTCTTTTTTAGGTTTTTATTTTTGGTTAAGAAACTGTCAATTCGATTTTTCTCAAAATGTTAACGAATGTTAAAAACAATATTTTTTATAAGATAAAATTGGTTTGAAGCCATAATTTCAAATTTTGGAAAAGATATTTGAGTTGAAATTCAATTTTTACCAATTTTTAGGAATGTTTTTTTTAGGTTTTATTTTTAATAAAAAAAACTGTCAATTCGATTTTTCTCAAAATTTTACCAGATGTCAAAAACGTTATTGTTTATTGCACAACATTTTTTTTTGATGTAAAATCAATTTTTGTTCGTAAAATATTCGAGGTGACAAATATTTGTTCTTAAATTTTTTAATTTAAAAAAAAACCGTTAGGTGAAATTTTTTCCAAAAATATACTTGTTTGGTATTACGTCATAATATATAATATAAAATTAATTGAAGTGTGTAGCGTTATTCGTTCGTGAGATATATTTTTTTTTTATGGTAAAAAAAAGTACCCACGCAATTTTTTTTTGAGAGTCCTTTCTGCATTATTATCTGTAAAACAAAATTTATTTGAAATCGATATCTCTACTGGTTCTTGAGCTATGGACGACGAAAAAACGTTGCGAACGTACGTATACACGCACTCACAGACATTTCTCTAAAAATCTTTTATTTCGACTCTAGGGACCTTGAAACGTCGAGAAATGTCAACATTTTCAATTCGACAAATCGGACCGATAACAATAACTTCCTATGGGAAGTTAAAATGTCGTCTTTGTAGAAGTATAACTTTTTTACCTAAAACTAGTTTTTGTACAGAACATAGTATGTACTTTCTAAATTTCTATCACAGAATTGTTATTACAAAAAACCAGGTATACTTAGAAAAGTCTTCTAAAAGGGTATTGATAAAAAAGAAGAAAGAACTTTAAATAATGGAGAAAATCTACCGAAGTCTTCTCTGTGTATGTCATGTTTGGTTGACCTTAATCTGGAATTCAATCGACCTAGCTACATACATAAAATGAATGAAGTTACCTTCCATTTTTAAATCTATTCCTTTTCTTTAAATGCGTTTGCTCTTTTTCTTGATGTTTCCAGATTAATTCCTTACCCATTATTTCCAAAAAATACTACCTATCCGATTTACTTCACTTAGTCTCAGTAATAATCGCATTTCCAATGATATTATCTTTTGGAAAGAAGAAATGCATTTATTTACCATGACTTTGAGTATTTCTGTGTGTCTGTTTATTTCACTGACACTAGCACAAAGAGCATGAAAATCCTTGATCCAATCCAAGGACAGCGACCAAACCATCAATCCTTAAAGTTTATTTAAAAAACAAAATAACATCATCGCTCACTTGTTGTCACTCGCACACGAAACGACAAAAAGATGGAAATGAAAACTTTATCAAATTTTTCTCCACAATTCTTTTTTTTTTTGTTGGTCTTGCATATATTTTCATACTGCGTCTTTTTCTTACTTTTTCGAGCAATATACCTTCTGTCTCTGTTGCTCCAAGTCCGATAGCAAATTGAAGCTTATCTTTTATATGAAAATCTCAGCGACTTTCCACTCTGTAATTCGCAACGACAGATATTAAAAAAATAAAAAAAAAGCTAAAAGATAAAAAAATAAAGCTTGCAGCAGTAGCAGTGACTAGTTCTATATACCAATACCCTATAGAGGGATAAAGAGTGTACTATAAAACCTCTTCGTCTTGAGTCCATAGAAAAAGGAAGGAAACAAATTTTTCTGCATTTTTTATCAGCCACCTTACACTAACGCCGCCATCGCCACCTTAAAGCACAACCTACACCCTTTTATATCCATGCCATTTGCTGCAGCAAAGTTGTTCTGAAGTCTTGAAGTATAAAAATAATCTTTCCATGAGTTTCTGTTTTTTTTTTTTTTCATTTTTCAAACATCTTATACACGTTGTATACTTCTGATAGGAACCATACTCATACTATCATTTTGCTGGTTCACATTTTGCATTACACACTCAATTTCCCATTTTCTTTAAATAAGGAGAAAGTCCTTAAGAAATGGACACCATAAGAAATGAGTTTGCCAGGAGTAAGTGAGTAACAAAAGACTTGAGTGTTTTTACCATATTTTTAACCTAAATGTATTCAACGTGTAGAATACGTACTAGAAGAATAAAATCGTAGGAAACGAAACTGAAACATGAATTTGAAAGAAACAAATGTTATGTTTCCTTTTACGAATGGGAATATTTTGAAGGCTAGGCGTTGCTCTGTAACTGGTTTTTAGCTTAAAAGTAGGTAACGTAGAGTTTAAAGTCCAAATTCGTAATGTACATAATTTTTTACCTTTCTTCAAGAAGATCTATCATTAAAGGTAGAATTTCATCGCATGAAGGTGTTCTTTCTCACTTTCATTAAATTTAATAAAAAGGAGCTGAGATGCGACCCACAATGGTAACTTCCCATCAAGTCTGTCGATTTGTCTTGCTTAAAAGTTTGTAGGCAGGCACGTAGCCCGGGGGGGGCTAGAGGGGCTTAAGCCCCCCCCCCCCCCCCCCCCCGAAATGATTTTAAAAAAAATATTTGAACAAAAGTTTGTATATTCTCTTATTGGTTCCTAACTACTTATGTATATTGTTCTGAAATCATGTTGTCTAATGCCATGTCAACACCCCCGATTCGCAATTGTCTTGGTATAGTAAGCGAAATAGCTAATTTCTTCCGAAACCATTCAAATGCAAATAAGACTTTCCAAATCGCCATAGTACCCGTAGCGTGATGGTTAGTGAGACGCTGTACCGGCTTATATCGAACAGCCGAATCTTCTTACGTGCATTACTATTCCAACGAGGTCCTATACAACGGGGCTCGAATCAACAGAATTGACAATTTCGTGATAAAACTCGTTCGAGGTCACATTGCAAGAGCTATGTCTTTGACCAACAATTTAATTTTCGGGGTGTTCTATCCGAACGACGAGTATTTTGAAAGTGCACGCTTGAGCGGCTTCATTCCACCAGAGGCATTCCTCTTTTTAGATAGATGCGGTCTGATACAGGATAGATTGGTAGTTCCGCTAATCTACCACGTCAGACGACGAACCGTGGATAGGCGACTCCTGTACAATCGGGACGTCACGGCACAAGGCGGAGCAGAGCTCCTTCGGTTCAGTAGGGCTGTGTCCGAACGAGACCGAACTGATAGGGTGAAGCAGGAGAACCAGTTTTGGTGGCTTCAATCGGCACTTGATAGTGGGTAGTCGGGATGGGGTTTAAAGCCTTGGCCGGCTTACATACTTGTTTTATAGTTTTAGGGTTTAGTTTTAAGTAGAATAGGCATGGTGGCATAAAAAAAAATAAATACATAAAATACAAAAAAGAAAATACAAAAAAATACAAAAAAAAATTAATAAAAAAAACATGGAATATAAAAAAAAATAAAAAAAAAAGAACAAAATATTAAAAACAAAAAACGTTAGATAGTTAGATTTGCTGCTGTGGTTGTTCTAGTTTTAAGTAGTTTATATAGGTAGAATAGGTAGTTTTAGTTAGCTTTAAGTTTTATATTAAGGACCTTATTTTAAGTAGTTTTTTAAGTAAAAATAAAAAAGGATATTGACATTAGTTTTTTCTAAATTTTCTAATGAATAAAAAAAATAAATAAAATGGAATCTTAGGGCCGAAAGGCATTAGCATTAAGTATTATTGTTTAACTTAGAGTGTCCGTATGGGACCAGTAAGTTAGTTGTAAGTTATGGTTAATTAGGCTAGTTTTATGAATTTTTGCCTAGCTTTAAGATAGTTTTAAGAATTAATTAATAAAAATGAATTTGAAAAAAAAAAAAAAAGTGATGGTTAGTGCGTTGGACTGTCATGCAAGGGGTCTTGGGTTCAATCCCTGCCTGTGCTACCTAACTTTTTTCACGGGTACTGCCTCTTGCGAGGAATTGACAAATCCTCCAATAGTAATTCTTGTCATGAAAAGTGCTTTCTCAAATTAGCCGTTCGGATTCGGCATATAAACTGTAGGTCCCTTCCATCTCTGACAACATTAATCGCACACAGGAATGGTTGAGAGTTGTAAGTCACTAGGCCCTGGTTCTTCATGTACTGTTGCGCCACCTAATTTATTTTATTTTTTAAATCGCCATCCAAAAATACGCACCAGAAAGCAGAAAAAACGACTTTTGCGCCTTTGTGAAACAAGGTTTATTGAAAGGCATGACAGCATTCTTTCATTTGTAGAGCTCTTCAAATGTATTGCTATTAGTCTTGAAGAAATATCCACCAAGACGTGGGCAATGTCTTCAAAAGCATCAACTCTGTTAGCAGCAATTCAAAGAAGTGATTTTCTGGTAAGCCTCATGGTATGCGAAAAACTTTTTAGTTTAACGCTACCCTTATCAATTTTCCTTCAAAATTAATCTTTAAATTTCGTGTCTGCAATAAATCTCGCGAAACAAGTCTTAAGTTCTCTTAAGAACATAAGAGAAACTGCCAGAGACTTTTTCAGAGACGCTTTTCAATCCGCATCACAACTTGCCAGGGATTTATTTGATAGCATAACAATTCCAAGGCTTTCTTTGAAACAAACAACGCGCTCTAATCCAGAAACATCATGTCCAGAAGACTATTTTAGGGTTTCTATACTTATTCCCTGTCTAGATTCTCTTATACAAAATCTTACTGACAGATTTATGGACGTTTTACTATCGTTTCAAGCTCTGCTTCCAGGTTTTGCTGCCGCCAATCGAGTAAATGAAATGGAAAATCTAACACTCTACTTCGATAACGAAATATCCTTGTCAGCTGTTAATGTGGAGTACATACTCTGGTGCGAAAAAATTTCATCGATGGATCCCTCTTCCGATGTTCTGAAACTGCTAGATATATGTGACAAGACCTACTTCAGGAGCATAAGCTACTTCCTTACAATTTTGGCCACACTACCAGTTACAACAGCTAGCGTTGAAAGAACCTTTTCAACGATGAAAAGGATCAAAACAGTATCCAAGACTAAGCGCACTTGCAATGCTGTCTGTTGACTCAGGTATTGATGTGGATCCAGATGAAGTGATCGACATTATGTCTAAAAAAAATACAAGGCGTTTATTGCTGTAAAAATCCAAACTATTTATTTAATTAAATAAAAAAAAATACAAACAAAAATAAAACATTTACATTATGTAGTTTTTTTTAAATATTTGTATATAGAATTACTTCTTCGAAATTGAACAAGCCCCCCCCGAACCGAAATCCTGGCTACGGGCCTGTTTGTAGGTTTTCGTGTTTTTTTGTAAAGTTGTCATTAAATTTTTCAAAAAAAAAATAACTAAAAATTACCAACAATAGTTTGCATATGATGAAACAGTTTGATTTCAAAATCTATTTTTGTTAACGAGATTTTTAGTCGAAAACCAATTTTTACCACTTATAGCAGCATTTCTTAAAAATTATATAAACAAATATAAATTGGGTGAATGAAATTATTTTGAAGTCAATATCTTCTATTGTTCACGAGATATCGAGAACCTAACATCAATTTTTACCAAATTGGTGTACTATTTTTTGTTGATTTTATTTTTTTATGAAAAAAACGGACTGTTAGATTTTTATAAAAAATGTACTGAATGTCGAAAACAATATTTTGAAATTTTTGAAAAGATGTTTGAGTCGAAAGTAAATTTTTACCAACTTTTAGTGATGGTGATTGGTGGGTAGGTAATTGAGAGCCAGGAGACGGACATAAGATACTGTTTATTCCGTTCGAAAGCGTTCTCGTATGTTGACTTAATTTAGTAAGTTTTCAATAGATGGCGCTATGTCAAACTTCCAAACGTTTCATATAAGCTACAATTTAATAGCATAACCACCACATGTTGCTGAGGCTAAAGTATAGGTTACATTTATGTTGTAGTAAACGACATTCAGTGAATTTTACTTTTTCAATTTTTGGTGTTAGCACGTTTTACTTAGACTGAAGTTTATTATAGTTAATATAAAACAAACAAATATACAATAAAATAAACTGCAGGACTATTTCTGCACTGTTCTTCAGGAAAAAATGAATCAGGCAGGGATCGAACCCAAGACCTCTCGCATGACAGTCAAACGCACTAATCATCATGCCACAGGTACTACATTTTTTCGGATATACAGAGTAATTACTTATATCATAATTGGCTCAGTCATCGGGCTATATTGACAGCCAAAAATGTTGACCAAAATAACTTCCAGAGACAACAGTTTTTACCAGGCGAGCTGATGTCTTTTAAATCAATCGATATTGTTGTTAATATAGTTGATAGTACACATTTTCCAATTGAATTTTTAAATTCACTAGATATACCTTGAACGCCACCACATAATTTTCGATTAAAGATTGGTTCACCTATTATTCTCCTACATAATTTGAATCCACCTTAATTATGCAATGGTTCACTTTTGGTCATCAAAAAGATCGCCGGAAATATTCTTGAAGCAAGCATTTTAATTGAAAAGTTTAAAGGAAAAGTGGTCCTGCTGCCACGCATTCCAATGATACCGTCTTCCATACCCTTTAGAAGGTTACAGTTGTTAATTCGTTTAGCTTTTGTCTTAAGACCAAACAATGTCTATTTGTGGTTTAGATTTGGAAATCCAATATTTTTCTAATGAGCAGCTATATGTTGCTAGTAGTAGTAGTACCCGTAGCGTGATGGTTAGTGCGTTGGACTGTCATGCAAGGGGTCTTGGGTTCAATCCCTGCCTGTGTCACCTAACTTTTTTCACGGGTACTGCCTCTTGCGAGGAATTGACAAATCCTCCAAGAGTAATTCTTGTCATGAAAAGTGCTTTCTCAAATTAGCCGTTCGGATTCGGCATATAAACTGTAGGTCCCTACCATCTCTGACAACATTACTCGCACACAGGAATGGTTGAGAGTTGTAAGTCACTAGGCCCTGGTTCTTCATGGACTGTTGCGCCACCTAATCTAGCTATATGTTGCATGTTGACCTGTAAGAAAACCGTCAAACCTATTTTTGTTAGAGAAAGACAGGTTAACCAAAAATATTGTGCACCGATTAGTATAGTATTTATAATTCAAAATAATAACTATTATTGTTAGAAGAATTTAAACTTTCTGCCTACCTACCTCATTTATAAGTTAAAATGTCACATTTTATTCACTAAAAACTTTGTTGCATTCGCATTTGTTACAAACTTGAATATAAGTTAAAATAAATTTTAAATTTAATTTTTTTGTATTGATTTTTGATTGTACGAAAATTTTGATCAATTGTGTTCAAAGTCCTTCCCCTTCAAATTTCAAATCAGTAAATTTGTATAAAAGCTTCAACATTTCCGTCTTCGTTCGTAAGTAATAATTTAATTGTAATAAACGGTAAAGGTAGTAGTAGTAGAAAATCAGTCATGAAGGTCGACATGTGTTTTTACAAATGGCAACCATGTATAAAAGCATGTTGGTGCCCATGTCTGATGTTCTCCTTAAATAATGTAACCAACATTTTAACCTTTTTTTTACTTGCGACATATAGGAACTATATGGCAAGTTTTGCATTCGTGCAAAATTTTGTCTGTCTGTCCACGCTCCTACAGCCTAAACCATTGGGTCGATTGAGTTCAAACGTGGAAGTTAAGGTTTTGAGCAGATTCGCGTTAGGCGTTTTTTTCATTTTTTTTTTAAGATCAAAACTAACAGTGGCCCCCATACAATTTTTTTGGTCAAAAAACGATAATTCGAATTTTCTCAAAAACAAACCGATAGATTTTTTTTTAATTTTCTCTAAAATTTTATTTTTTAACTTGGCTTCTTTTAATAAGAAAAACATATTTTTGTATTGCTCAGGAAAGGTACCGCTCATAGAACCGTTATTTTGTTTTTTAATTTTCTCAGCAACTTATGTACTGATTTCAATAATTTTTTTTGTGAATAAGCTCTTATATTGCTTTAACAATATTTGATTATCAAAAGTGCAATTTTTTTTTGTTTGGATTTTTAAAAAAATATTGATTTTTTTTTCTTTTAAATTCTATATCTCAAAAACGGGTTAGTATTTTTTTTCGAAATTCAAATGTGAAGCGTATATTTATAATCACTAAATAACTGCATACCAAAAATATTTTTATAACAAAATTTAAAAATTTTATATATAAAAAATTAATTTAAAAAAAAACCGCTCTAACGATTTTCGAAATTTTTTTTTGAAAAATCAAGGGCTTTTTTATTTATAAAATAGCATTTAAATTTTGGAAGACAAACTTATTTTTCAGGTAAAATTTTGAATCTTAAATTAGTTTTTTTAAAAAATTATTTTAACTGTATTGAATGTAACCCCCTCCCAAAAAATTGAAAAATGGAGGTTTTTTCGACAAATAAAATGGCATTTATATCTTTGAAGACAAACTTATTTTACAGGTATATTTTTAAATCTTATATACATAGATACTTTTTTAAACAGACTCTTTGAATACAGGAGCAAGTTCGTGCGACCCAGTCGTGCATTTTATTTAAATTGTTATGGTAAAAAAACACCCGCTCAATTTTATTGTTGCATCTTTCTGCATTTATTTTGTTTTTTTGAAGGCGATATCTCCACTGGTTCTTGAGCTAGCGACGACGAAAAAAACTAGTTAGTCAACTAAATAACTTATCTTATTTGTATCGTCAGCAACAAAAAGTTGGATGCGTGATTAAATTAAAGTTGCTTGGATGATTTCCACATTAACTAATCATGCAGCTTTAATGGAATACTCTTCAAGAATGATTCATAATATTAAGATACAGAAATACAGTTTATTAAAATTATTGTAAAATTAAATCAGAGATGTGATTGCTTCATTTTTTAAGGAAATATCTTACATAAATAAAAGGTTTTCCATACGTGTCGCCTCAAATGGCCAACGTCTTCAATTCTTGAGTCAGCGCTGCCTTGGTAGATATTGACTGATTAGGATCGTTTTCTGATAGCTTCTTTTTTTAAATGATTTTTGTTTTGAAGTTCCAAAATGAGCTTTTTACAGAACCACTTAGGTCTTGAACTTATCACTCCCTTACAACAATTATAACTATTGACTACAGGGCTTAGTAGCTGATCCCGGCAGCAGAAAGGAGAGGTTGTACCTACAGCTCAAGGTAGCATGGAATGCTCCCCATATCCATCTAGATCGATGATGGGGGATTCTTGCGACCAAAGCACTGGACGGGCTTACTTCATGATGAGTATCTGCAAACGAAATTGTAAAAAAAAATACGAAATGGATTTTTCTAAGAACACTATCTTACTTTAACAACAAAATTTTGCATAGAATGAAATAGTTTTGAAGTCAATACCTTCATATTTTCTCGAGGTATTAGAACACCAGTTTTTACAAATTGTTATAAGTAATTTTTGTAAATTCATTGTAAAAATTGATTTTCGACTAGAATATCTTGAAGATATTGGCTATAAACTAATTTCATCTTTTGAAATGTTGTTTTCAACATTGGATAGATTTTTTAAAGGTTTTTTCTACTCCAAATTTGTAAAAACTGGTACTTGATTCGAATATCTAGAGAAAAGAGGAAGGTATTGATTTCAAAATTATTTCATTCTATGCGATATATTGTTGTTAACATAAGATAATTTTCGAAGAAAACTCCAACCGGTATCTTCTTGTACAAGAAATAAAAACTTTAAACAAATTCTACAATTTATAAAAATTGGTCTTAACCCTTTCGGTACGAGAGTGGGACAGAACAAAGAATATTTATATGTAAACGTACCACTCCCGTCCCGAAAGGATTAAACCAAAAGTATCGAAGTGAAATCAAACTTATTTTATCACACTCAAAATATTGTTAATTTCTTTGAAAAATTGAATTGACCAATTTTTTATTTAGAAAACAAGGAGACCCACAAAAACAATTAAAATCTGTCAAGAAATGGTTTTTGACTCAAGTATTATTAATACTTTGTTAAAGTTTTAGACTAATCGAAAGACGGGATGGGAAGTTATCAGTGTGGGCCACAGCCAAGTCTCTTTTTTTAACTTCCCATAGGAAGTTATTGCAATCGGTCCGATTTGTCGAATTGGCAATTTTGACATTTTCGAAGTTTCAATGTTCGCAAAATTGGTAAAAATTGATGTTCGGTTCTAGATAGCTCGTGAATAATAGAAGATATTGACTTCAAATTATTTTCATTCATAAAATTTGTAATTGTTTATTTAAGATATAAAAACTTTTAAGAAGTGCTACTAAAATTGATAAAAATTGAGTTTCGACTAAATATCTCGTAAGCAAAAATTGATTTTGAAATCAAACTATTTCATCATATGCAAAATACTTTTGGTATTTTTTAAATTTCTTAGAATAAATTCAACTGACAACTTTTTTAACAAAACACGAAAACTTACAAACCAAGACAAATCGACAGAGGGGATGGGAAGTTATCAGTGTTGGTCGCATCCCAGCCTTTTTTTTTATTTTTATTACTTTATGTTTATTAGAACCAACCCAGAAATCCGCATTTCAGATCCGAATGCTATATCACGTATATTATTCTGAAGAGGTGTTCTTCCACTCTTGCAAAAACCCTGAGTACGCTTTTCAAATTATCCTTTTCTTTTGGGCTCGTTTCGAGTAGTTGGAAAACAGCATTTTGTTCAGCGAAACCCAAAAAAAAGGTGGATCTTTTTCTCTCTTAAATTATTATTTACCAATAGGACTAACGTCCATTCTTTCTAAGGTCATGGAAACGCTGATTAATCATCAGCTTAAGAAATGTCTTAAGAAATGAAAGCTTCTTAATGACCTGTAGTACGGCTTTCGTAGCAATAGGTCCACTAGTGATCTCATTGTTCATCTCACCGAACAGTGAAATAAGTCTTTATATCGTTTTGGAGAAAGAAAGATTATTGCTCTTGATATTTATATAGACATTGATAAAGTTTTGTGATCTTGCTCACTTATCAATAATGTGTGCTTTTGGAATCGACGAAACTCTTCTTCCAGGAATTCGAAATTTTCTTAAGAACCTTTCAATACAAATTGTTTTGTACGGATTCAAGTCTGAAAACCACAATATAATTGCCGGTGTGCATTAGGCCTCGTTTTTTTTTCTACCCACTTCCTCATTTTTATAAATGATATCCTGTCTGCAACTTCTAATCCAATTATTTGTTTCGCTGACGATAGCACTCTTCGTTTTCAGACCCACGTCCCTCCTCTTCGGATGTGGAACTGCAACGACAAAATATGTTAAGCTCATTAAATTCCGACCTACACAGCATTGTACAATGGGGAATAAGAAACCGCTTGAAATTTAATGCCTCGAAAACCCAATACTGTTTTGTATCGTTAAAGCGAGATATACCCTCCTTGCAACTACATATCTCTGAGTTGCATAGGCATCAATGAAACTGAAAATCTCGATATCCTCAAAAACCAACTATTGTGGAACAAGCACATACGCGATTGCACTAAAAAAGACGCAAGATGTTTGGTTTTTCTCAGACGATGCCAGAAATTTGTCTCACCTACGGATCTGGCTTAAATCTAATGGGTGATTTTTTTGAGGTTAGGATTTTCATGCATTAGTATTTGACAGATCACGCGGGATTTCAGACATGGTGTCAAAGAGAAAGATGCTCAGTATGCTTTGACATTTCATCATGAATAGACTTACTAACGAGCAACGCTTGCAAATCATTGAATTTTATTACCAAAATCAGTGTTCGGTTCGAAATGTTTTTATCGACAAATTTTGTTCAGCGATGAGGCTCATTTCTGGTTGAATGGCTACGTAAATAAGCAAAATTGCCGCATTTGGAGTGAAGAGCAACCAGAAGCCGTTCAAGAACTGCCGATGCATCCCGAAAAATGCACTGTTTGGTGTGGTTTGTACGCTGGTGGAATCATTGGACCGTATTTTTTCAAAGATGCTGTTGGACGCAACGTTACGGTGAATGGCGATCGCTATCGTTCAATGCTAACAAACTTTTTGTTGCCAAAAATGGAAGAACTGAACTTGGTTGACATGTGGTTTCAACAAGATGGCGCTACATGCCACACAGCTCGCGATTCTATGGCCATTTTAAGGGAAAACTTCGGAGAACAATTCATCTCAAGGAATGGACCGGTAAGTTGGCCACCAAGATCATGCGATTTGACGCCTTTAGACTATTTTTTGTGGGGCTACGTCGCGTCAAGTCTAAAGTCTACACAAATAAGCCAGCAACTATTCCAGCTTTGGAAGACAACATTTCCGAAGAAATTCGGGCTATTCCGGCCGAAATGCTCGAAAAAGTTACCCAAAATTGGACTTTCCGAATGGACCACCTAAGACGCAGCCGCGGTCAACATTTATATGAAATTATCTTTAAAAAGTAAATGTCATGGACCAATCTAACGTTTCAAATAAAGAATCGATGAGATTTTGCAAATTTTATGCGTTTTTTTTTTTTTAAAAAGTTCTCAAGCTCTTAAAAAATCACCCGATACAAAACCTTTATATGTTATGTACGTCCAAAACTTTAGTATAACTCCCATCTCTGGGGCTGGCTCCAGTAACTTCTTTAAGCTTTAAAATTATACGGAAATATAAAAAGTTTTTAGAAATTCGGTCTTGGTTTTCAGATTGCTGTTATTCGAAGAAATAAATTATTCGCGTTACAAATTTGGCATGAAAAATAAAAATAATAATCCCGATTACAGGTTAAATAGTAAGTTTTGACATTTTTACCACAGTAAAAGTGTAAACAAAATTAAAATGTATCCATCTGCAAATCATTCATCGGATTCTGTAATCCATGAATGAGTTTTCTTCTTGAAATAATTAAGAACTGAAAGTCTCCATCATCTTTTGGTTGTTCTTATAATTTTTGAATAATTTTGACTTCAAAACAATAATTTTAAGGACTCTGTTTCAAGGGACCACTTTTTTTTCTCTGAAATCTTGTGGTATCTTCGCAACTCTTACTTAAATCAAACAATAGGTATCTATATAGACGAAGTTTTAACCATCAAGGTTTTTCCAGTCTTACTTCAAAGTAAACAAAGAGAATAGGACGCCCATACAGTCAATCTTTTGCTGGTAAGCGATCCGTCTCACATTTGTCCATGTTCTCATTATCCTTGGGAGGGTTCCTTTCAAAAGCAAAATCCTAAGTGCCAAACTAAGAATGAATGAATGTACCTGTGTACTTACTATTGTTGCGGTAGTGTGCACATTTACTGTTACCCCTACAGTGTGTAAAGCAAGGTACTCCTGCGTTCTGCCTTCTGCCATTGCTGCTGGTGCACTTGGGCCGTCCGCATTGCACTTGTCCTTTATAGTAGGTATATGTCTGGGATTTGTATTCATAGAGTTAAAAAAGAAAAAGCTGAATATATTCAAGGAATCGCTTTAAGCATTTTTAAAATAAATGTAAAAACGAACAGAATATTTTTTTAATAGCTTCTACCATCTTAAGGTAAGGGTATATGGATATCATTTCATTGTTTAAATCCTTGAAAGGTAGGTTTATGATATAAAAAGAAAGCACACACAGTTCAGGTTAAGTACAATAGTCTTAAGTAGGCTCTAAGAAACATGTCCATTATCATCAAGTTAACAAAGAAATTATACCTAGATATTCATGTACACGCGTATATTTGAGGTTTACATCAGCAGGAACACTTTTATTCCCACATAGGTACATATATTTTAAGTAACAAAAGAATTGTATAGTGAGAGTAAGTATCTACCTTCGTATTTCTGAAGACAATCATTCAGTGTCAATCAGAGGACATAAACAAGACGCTGTTGACATAGAAGATAGAATCGATCAATTTAATGCTGCTTCTCAAGCACATATACCCGAACAAAGTTACTAACAAGGATATTCACACAGCATCAATCAGGAAAGGCAAAGAATCATTGGGGATTTTATATTGCGTCCTTTTAAAAGGGGGAAGTACCTACTCTACTCACGTATATATATCAACTTGTCAATAAGAAAGTAATGAAAGACGTGTGGTTGATGCCTTACTGTAACTGAATATATGTAGTTATAGAGCTTTTGGAGACCTGAGATGAGCTGAACTGAGCTGAGCTGGGTTGTTCTATTTGACAAGGGAATTGTGTAAATACAGGAAAATTTGATTTTTGTTGGAAGATTGCACAAACGAGAATACTTGTTTACAAACTTGAATGCGTTTGTAATGTTTTGAGTTAACCAATAAAATAAAAATAAAACTTAGTAGTTTAACTATTTTTTTTTTACGAGTAGGTATACAGAAGATTAGATTCAATGTGGAGTTAGGGTTGGATAAAATATTTAAATAGGATATTGATGAGGCTTTCATAAAAAGGAGAGAGTACGTTTTGAATTTAACTTTAGGAAGCCATTATTTTTCGTCTTATTCTATGCTCAATTCTTGTGGTTTAATATATATTTGATTTCTTGGTTACTATATAAGAACATTTTTAAAATTGTGTGTTTCTAAGGGCGCTAAGTTCTAAACTTATAATATCAACTTATTTTAAGCAATTTCTAACAATGAACAATATTTCGTTCATAGGTTCGAAAAAGTTACTTTTTAAGACAACTAAAACAGCTATTTTTTTATCAATCAATTTTTCCATGAGTACCTACCCGTGGCATGATGGTAAGTGCGTTGGACTGTCGTGCCAAAGGTCTTCGGTTCGATCCCTGCCTATGCGATCTAAAGTTTTTTCATGGGTACTGCCTCTTGCGAGGAATTGACAAATTCTCCAAGAGTAATTCTGGTCATGAAAAGTGATTTCTCAAATTAGCCGTTCGGATTCGGCTTAAAACTGTAGGTCCCCTCCATCCCTGACAACAGTACTCGCACACAGGAATGGTTGAGAGTTGTAAGTCACTAGGCCCTTGTTCTCAACAGACTGTTGCGCCAATTTTTAACCTAAAAACCTCAAGTCCAAAGTTTGACGAAAGTAAATTACTTACTTACTTACTTGAGGTTGCATACTACAATTCGCGATGGACCTGAGCCTTTACCAATTTACGTCTCAAGCCAGCTTGGTCCCTAGCTAGATATCTGCAGTTTCACACTCCAAGTTTTTTTAAATTGTCCCCTACCTGAGTGTGCTACCACCTGAGCCGAGAGCTTCCGTACTGCGCCGTTCTACGGGATTAGTTTCAAAGAATTTTCGGGCTTGAAAGTTGATGTTTATTCGCTTTACTTGACTAGATCAGTGCCCGTTAGTCGTTGTCTCTTCTACTCCACTCTCCATCTATCAGTCAAAGCATTATTTTCTCGAAACATCCTAAGACGTTCTCATCTTTCCGTGCCATAAATAAGAAACGGCATGATGAGTGTCTTAGAGTTCCTGTTATTGTTCCTCTAGTGTTAACGATTAAGTTTTGTACAATTCTCTGCAGAACGTTGCTGAAGAAGTCGCATGACAGTGCATCGCTTTGTCTTAAACCTTTTTTGATATCAAAAGCATAGGGGAGATCTTTTCCGCCCTTGATGGAGCAGCGTGCCTTCTGCATCGTAATTCTCCACAAACGGACAAGTTGGACAACGATACTAAAACAAGTCATTGCTGTGTAAAGTTCTTCTCTATTGATACTGTCATACACGGCCTTGAAATCGATCAGGAGATATGGTGAAATCGATTTAAAGTTCCTATTTTTTTTCCAAGATCTACCTTAATGTGAATATTTGGTCCATGGTTGACTTTCCTGGCATGAAGCTACACTGATATATATGTTTCTATCAGGTTGTTGATGAACAGCTTCAGAGGTTCACATAGTATGGCAAAAAGTAACTTATAAGCGATCGATGTTCAGAATGCCTCTGTTTTGGTTACAGTTTAGAGGGTCTTCTTCTTTGGAGGATTAGTGTATAGGTTAGGTTAGGTTAAAGTGGCTATCCGGAATAAAATAGGACATACTTAGGCCAGATGTTGGCCCATTGTGATATCACAAGAATTTTGAGGCCCTTTTATGAGCTCAATGAAACCAATTGGAGTTCCTTACGAAACGGGAAAGACTTATTATGTTAATATGTTATTATAGAGAAGAATTCTCCTTAGTATTTCTTATGGTCTTGAGCTAGAGCAGGGCATTTACAGAGGAGGTGAAGAACTGTTTCTTCTTCCTCTTTCTCGTCCATACAGCTTTTACAAAAGCCATTTGAGAATACTGCCAGCCACAAGGCGTGCTATCCTGTTAGGAGTGTCCGGTTATGGCACCGATTATCTAACTTATGTGCGCTTTAAATCTAGAGTAGGACAGATATTTTTTGTGGCTTGACAGGTGGAGTTGTTATTTAACTGAATTTGGTTTCCTTCACCTTCAGAAAAAGCTTACACGTAGTGATTGGTATGTCAACATTTGCCAAACGTGGTAGAATAGGTATTACTGTACCATTCTTGCTGAGTTTGTCTGCCTTTCAATTTTCTGGAATGTCTCTTTGGCCTGGCACGCAGCAAAGATGAATGCTAAACTCTTTTGTCTTCTCTATTAGAGATGATCGAGAGTTATGGAATTTTATAGAGTTTGTAGAGACATGGTCTAAGATCTTGAAGGTATTTAGGGGATGCGGTGTAGAATGTGTACTTTGGAATTGATTCTAAATAATTAAGAATTATGGAGTGGAAGAAGCTGTCCACTGTGCTCAAGCTTTGAGACAAGTAACAGAGCTTACAGCCATTGATTTGATGCGTATATCTAAAGGTCTCTTTGTAGTACGAAGCTATCCGCTTATTCATATAGGCAAGCTGAACGTTGTATTTTCTAAGTTTATCGGGGATTAAACCTCTACCTAAAGTTGTCCTCCATACTGCCATACCGTACAGCAGAATTAGTCTAATAACCAATGCGTAAATCGGGTTTGCAAGCCTAATTTATTACCAATAGCTTTTATGCAGGAAAGCAGAACTTCAGCAGCTTTTTTGACTTTTGCTTATAAGACGTTTCCAATTTATTTTGTTGTCTAAAATGACACGCAAATATTAAGCTTCATCTAAAATTTTTAATTGGATACCATTTAAAATAGGAGGGTTAGTATTAGGAATCTTATATTTCCTGAAGAATATTACTAAATCGGTTTTTTTTTTGGGTTTACACCTAGTCCACACCGATCTGCCCATTGCCCATAGCTTGTTAAGAGCGTCTCTGAAACTGGTATAGCAACTTCATCCGCATAACCAACTTAAATCCTCCACATCCAGACTAGACAGAATTTCATTGATTACCAGGTTCAACAAACCGCCTCGAGGCGTAACACTGCTAACAACTGTTCTGGCAGAATAATCCCCTAGTTTTGAGTGGATTTTTATGGTCAGCATTCTCTAATCTAAAGAAATTCGTCATGCACGGGATATGACGAATTGCTTTAGCTACTAAGTGGAACTCTTTTTATTCATTTCTTATCACCGTTATCAATGTTTAAATAAATAAATAAATTAGGTGCCGCAACAGGCCGTTGAGAACTAGGCCCTAGTGACTTACGACTGTCAGGTATGGAGGGGACCTATAGTTTTTAAGCCGAATCGGAACGGCTAGTTTAAGAAAGCACTTTTCATGACAAGAATTACTCTCGGAGATTTTTTTAGGAATATCAATCTGTTTTATTGAGATTTTAATCTAATATCAAAGAGTTCCAAAACAAAATGATACATTATTGGAATTCAGTCTTACTTATTATTCTGAAAACGATTATATTCTAAACGATTTTCGCAATAAAATTTCATTTATACAATTTTATCTTTCACAGTTCGATTATGATTTCGTACTTAAGCTAATGGCTGTGGTAGGATATGGAAAAGTGGTTGGATCCTTGGACGACACCGTGATATATGCAGATCTTTCAATTAACGTAGAAGATACTCGACTTCGATTGAATGATTTCCGGATAATTAAATTTCGGTAAGAAGTTTATTTTTATGTTTTCATTGATTTGTTTGTGTCAAACTCATGCATGCATTATCCTTTGAACCAACATAATATCTCCGAATAAATTAAATTGAACAAATCATTTCGCCTGATTTCTTCTAATCATTCTTCTTCTTAATACATATACATACCTACATAAATATATGTGTCTTCATTATGTTTATATATAACATAACTGATGATGAATGCATATTTGCTTTAACGATTTCGTTATTTACCTACCAATAAAAGGATTAGGTTTGTTTTTGTGTACTGATTGTGGAATGGAACTACCGAAATGGATAACAAAATCATAAATTTACAAAGCACCGGAGAAGAAGATGAACGATAGATGGCTTCTTGAGAATATCTACCTCTATTGTTCTTTGAAATAGGAACTTTTCCAAGTCAATGCATGATAATCAAATCATTTCCTAAACTTTCCTTTCGTAACTACAAAAGCCATTCAATAAAATGTACTGTAGGTTCTGTAGCTCTGTGTATAGGTAAATAAAATGTTTATTTTTTTTATCACAAGTCAAAAGGTCCACAAAATGTCATCCAGCAATCACATATAGTGCTTCGAACATTATTGTATCACCTTGTGGAGACCTTTCTGGTCTTTTGAATGACTGAATAAACGAATTTCCCTTTCCTGATGCACGTTTCTATATACTATACTTTATTGCTGATTCCAAATCATACTAAAATATATTTATACTCATGTATTTACATACATACATATGTAGATCCATATATGTAGAGAGATAAATCTGTTGTATGTTCCATGAATAATGAATATTATCCTTTTCAGAAATATCCAAGTTCAATTGAGTCAAAGAAGATTCATTCAAGAGCTGACCGGAGTCATTTTGAGTCCAATTACGAATCTATTTCGAGACCGAATAACAACATCCATTTCAGATGGCCTCAAGGACCAAATGCAAGGAGTAATGGACGATTTCAATAACAAGGACCCTTTGGAATTAAGGACATTTGCAAAACAAATGTTGGCTGGTCTAACTGGTCAAAGTTAGAACAAAACCAACTACATATATATAATAGAGTTAACTAGATTTGTGTGCCAAATATTTATAAATATAATATCTACCTATACAATATATATTTTATGTACCTATACATATGTATATCTGATAATATCTTTATAGAAGGGAGGGGATGATGGGGAGAGCAAAAAAATAAAGTGATTTAGGTTGTCTATTGTATTGTTAAATTTAAAAAACAAAAATCCATCTTTTAATAGTCCTTAAATGATGACAAATGTGGGATTTCAAGCGAAGTGGGACAATTGACCGACCAATGTCCTGCAACACTTTGATGTTAAACGAACGATACTTTGAGGACTTCGAGAGATAAAGGAAATCCAAACAATAGGTGCTGCACTTTGGGCAAAAGATAATGAGAAAGTATCCTTCTGCAGCTGGGTTTTCACTTATCATATGTGCTGCTGCTGCTGCTGATGCTGCAGTTGAATGGACACATACATATACTATGAACAAACATGAGTTGTATTCATGTATTATGTATTATGTATGTTTGTTCAGTGGATTTCAAATGAAATTTGCCAGAAGGACTTGGTTTTGTTGGTTCGATTTAATGTGGTTGATGTTGTATGAAAGCACGTCTGTCTGAGCTTTTTGTTGTCGCCACTTGGGGCAGTGAGACACTTTGTTTACTTGCGTTCACAAAATGTTTGGTTGCAATGTGTGTGAACGGTTGGGTGTGTGTATGTGCGGTGAATGACAAAAAGTATGCTCCGGGTGTAAGAAAGGTACACAAACCTTTTTTAGAACAACCGACCATTGATAGAGAACTGAGGACAGAAGCGACCGCGACCGACGGCAATGATGTCTCAGTCGACAACGGCGTCGTCGTCGTCGGAGTAATATTTTGCGATGTTTATCTACTTTTTTGTTCTGCAATAGTGTGCGTCATTAGATTGGCCTTAATGACAAAAAAGATAAGTTTGGGAAATTGAAAAAGGGTGCTCTATCTATGTAGATTCCCTGTATATAGGTACATCGATACTTTATGATAAGAATTAAATGTCGAAAGTAAAAAATATACAAAAGGTTTTAACTAAAATTTTGTATCTTAAAGCCTTTGGAGAAAATACCTTATAAATTGAAGTGTTAAAACAATGTCCTTTATTTTGCCTTTAAGCGCAGTCTATCACTTAAGGCGTACATTATGTTCTAGGTAGGTATTAAAAAGAAAGTAGAAGACGAAATATGTCGTGGAGTCTTATTTTGTATACAAAATCGGAAAAAGGTATTTACTCGTATGTCTAAGAATTTTAAACAATTAACTTGAATTGGCTACCCCTACTTTGGCCGACACTTTGTGGCAGAATTAGAAAATGCGTCTTGAAAATTATAGCCAATTAAATGCTGTGCTGTTATGTGATGTGCTAAAATAATATCAAAGATTAAAAAAGAGGATATCAAAACATTTAAGATCCAAGTTTAATTTGCCACAAATAATAAGCTGGTTGAGACAAATTAAGAATCAGTAATCAATAGAAATAAATTTTAACTACTCTTACATTTCAGCTTCAAAACAAGCGAAGATAGCAGGGAACGACCAACATTTAGTTTTTCACTAAATAAAATATCAATACAAATCTATGAAGTCGCGTTTTGTTGAACATTGCACTCAGCGAGTTTTGTTAAAAGGCCGGAAAGTTCTTCTACCATATTCCTCACAACTTCGCAAGCTGTGCTACAATCAAAAGTCTAAACTTGTCTGCTGTCTAGGATGTAGGTATTTACCAACGGACTTTCCTAAAAAAGGAAAAATAACGACTGGGTTTGGGTAAAACTGGCTGAATTTCGACTCACACTGATAATTTCCCTATAAAATCATAATTTCTTAGAATAAGCTCAACTGTCATTTTTTGGAGAGATATTAGGGACTTTAAACCAATGCAGTGTGGCATTTATGTTAGGATTATATTCTTGTTTTTGCAAAAAAAACTGTCGATTTGATATGTTTGTAATATTTAACAACAATATTTTTTAAAAGTTGAAATAAGTTCGAATTCAATGTCTTCTTTCGAGATTTGAGTGGAACATAAATTCTTATAAGTTTTTAGTAGTATTTTTTTAGGATCTTATTTTTGTAAAACAATCTGTGCATAAGTCTTTTCTATCAAATGTTAACAATAATGTTAATTTATGTCATAAAAAATTTTTTATCTTAAAATTTTTTTATTTTATTTACTGTCAATTAAGTTTTTCTATAGATTTTACCCCATTTCGAAAACAATATTAAGGGAGTAATACCATTTTTGTTCTTAAATAAATAACAGTCCGTAAGGAACCAGGGCCTAGTGACTTACAACTCTCAACCATTCCTGTGTGTGAGTAATTGCAGGAATGGAGGGGACCTACAGTTTATATGCCGAATCCCAACGGCTAGATTGAGAAAGCACTTTTCATGACAAGAATTACTCTTGGAGAATTTGTCTATTCCTCGCAAGAGGCAGTACCGGTGAAAAAAACTTTAGATGACATAGGCAGGGATCGAAACCAAGACCTCTGGCATGACAGTCCAACGCACTAACCATAATACCACGGGTACTACCATTTTTGTTCTTGGAGGTGACAAATATTCTTTTTTAGTTTTTTAAGTTCCCATAGGAAGTTATTGTAATCGGTCCGATTTGTCGAATTGAAAATGTTGACATTTATCGACATTTCAAGGTCCCTAGAGTCGAAATAAAAGATTTTTAGAGAGTTGTATGTGCGTGCGTGTGTACGTACGTTTGTACGTCCGTTCGCGACGTTTTTTCGTCGTTCATAGCTCAAGACCCAGAAGATATTGACTTCAAATAAATTTTGTTTTACAGATAATAATGCAGAAAGATGCAGAAATTACTCTCAAAAAAATTGAGTGGGTGGTTTTTTTACCATAGCAATTTAAACAAAAATATCTCACGAACCAATAACGCTAGAGACTTGAATTAAATTTTATATTATATATTGTAACGTGGTACCTAGCAAATATCTTTGTGGAAAAAAATTCAATCAACGGTTTTTTTTTAATCAAAAAAATGAAAAAAAAAATATTTGTCACCTCGACAAATTTACGAACAAAAGATGATTTTATCTTCAAAACAATCTTGTGCAACGAAGGATAACGTTTTTAACATCTGGTAACATTTTGAGAAAAATCGAGTTGACAGTTTTTTTTTTCAAAAAATTAAAAACCTAAGAACAATAAAAAAAAATAAATAAATTGATTCTCAACTCAAATAACTTTTCAAAAATTTAAGATTATGGGTTCCAACTAATTTTATCTTTTAAGAAATATTGTTGTCAACATTCAGTAAAATTTTGAGAAAAATCGAATTGACAGTTTTTTTTATAAAAAATAAAAATCTAAAAAACACATTGCTAAAAGTTGGTAAAAATTGATTTTCGGCTCAAATATCTTTCCAAAAATTTGAGATTATGGTTTTAAACTAATTTTGTCTTTTAAAAAATACTGTTTTGAACATTCAGTAAAATTTTGAGAAAAATCGAATTGACAGTTAAAAAAAAAAAAACAATACTAAAACTTAGTACAAATTTTACTTTCGACTCATTTTGAAATTAAATTATTTTATAATATGCAAAATATTGTTGGTAATTTTTTTTAAGAATAATTCAACTGACAACTTTTTTTAACAAAATACGAAAACCTACAAACTTTTAAGCAAGACAATCGACAGACGGCATGGGAAGTTATCAGTGTGGGTCGCCTAGTCTAGATGCGTTAAATAGCACAGATGAGGTGGCTAATCAATTGGCCCACTTCTTGAGATAACACGCTCAACAAACTTTAAAATCGATTGAAAGGTGTACTATGTGGCTTGTGGCAGCATCCTGTTGAAACTACATCGCACAATAACGCCAACAACGCAAACAGTTCAAAACATTTATTTTTGTGGATGAAGTGGTGATTCATAAATATGTTGCTTAATGAAAAACGTATTGAGATAGGGCGAGCATTACTACCGAGAATTTAAGTTAATGCTCTCAAAGTTTCGGTAAGCGACTCCGAATTTTGGTTGAAATTTTTAATAATTTGCAGACGTTGCTTGTTCGTGAACTTTGTGAACCATGATGAAAATGTTGAGTTGACTGAATAAATTGACACTGACAGTTCGATGATTAGTGAAAGGGTGCGTTCATATATTAAATTCAAAAAAGTTAAGTCCCTTTTGGAAAACCGTGTACAACTTTCAATTCGGCTAACGAAATATTGTTGTAGACATTAAATGTTAATTTTATCAATCTTTATTGTCAGATTAGATTTTCTCTGAATAGTCACTTAATAGACTATGTGTAATACAATACTACTTAAGGTGACATTGTAATTTTTTCGGATGACATTAGAAAAGCAATATTTATCTATGTTAAGTTTATTAAAAAAATACAACATATTTGGATGTACATATGTATATGAGAAAACTTTGAAAAAATCATTAAATAAGAATGTTCATTTGAAATTAAAGAAACCGTTTACACTTTTCATAAAATAAATATCTTTAAAATAACAAATTTATGCAAAAACCCTCTTATTCAACAAGTAGATAGGTTAGGTACCTACCTATATAAAAATCAATAAAACCTTAGTCATATCCTTTTTTGGTTTAGCAAATTTTATTGCTTACGCTATCAACCTTAACTTAACACCTTTTCAGGACATTTTCAGATACCTCAAATCAACTCAACCCTAGTAAAAACAAAATATTCAAGAAATGTTTTACTTCCCTGCGACTCGAATCCTTGTGTAACTGTATATTATAGTAAAAAGCAATGAAATTCAAGTACTTGACATTCCCAAAGTACCTAATAAAATTACACTGACAGATCGAGTTAATTTTGTAATCTCCAAGCTTGATGAATTCTTTTTGAAAGAAAAAATCCCCATGTGACATACTCTGTTCCATTTCTTATACTGACATGGGTTTTAATGGTTGATGGTGTATAGGTATACCTATACAGGTACACATTCACTCCATCATTATGTATCGTCGTCGGTCGTACAGTACAGTCAAGCTGGCCCGCATCAAAGATTCATGAGAATCTTTTATTTTTTCTTATATTCCTTTTTCTTTATCGTTTTCTTCGTTTTTTTTTTTTTCTTTCATTTTTGGTCTTCCTCGTTCTGGACCATTGCCTTTGTTGTCGAAGTCGTTACAAAGTTTTCTATTCAACAAACTTTTACCTTTATGGTTTGTAACAGTTGAGCTTCAAATTCACCCTCATCTGAGGCAGAGGCAGCAGAAGCTCCATAAGTACCTATACCTATCTATCTACCTACCATATCGAGCCAACATCACCAAGAGCGTTGATAGACTAGGGGCAAACACCTTGATTTACATGCAAAAGAAGAATGCTATGATGTGGTGCTCTTGGCTTAGCACACCTAAGGGCTGAATGCAATCAAGAGACTTCTTCTCCTTTTTTTTTGTTATTTTCTTCCTGCCCTGGTTTTTTTTACTTACCTATACATTGTGTCATTTATCATCAGACCGATTTGAGGGGGCTTGTAGCATATAAACCACATAAACATACAAGGACATGAATTACCTGTTAGTTGGAAAATGGGGCTTGAGATGACAGGGATATCTTATTTCGAACACACTCCATTCCCATAGGTTTTTGTTTATATTTTTTTTTCCCTTATTTTATGTCAAAATTTTCTTTGACTATACTATACATATGTACATATGTTTGTCTATGTAAATAAAAAGCTTTGATTGAAAGTGTATTTTTGATCATTTACATAGACAAATTACCTTATGTAAAACAAAGAAGTAAATTGGGTGCCGATAGGTATGATTCTTTTGAGAATGATGATGAATTATTTACATTCCTTTGGTTAAGGACACCCCATATGACCCTTTTTATGGGGGGTTACGATACCTACATACACATATCTATAAATAACTGCACAGACTCTTTTAAAAAATTTAAAAAAAGGATCGATTCGTCTCAAATTGACATAACTTACACCGAGGTCTATTTATAGAATACAAAATTTGCAAATGACTTGACTTTTTTGTGGTTGGTTCTTACGCTATAAATATCAGATTCTTTAAACCTTTTTTTAAATTGTGCTCGCACTCAAGGGGTTATAAATGTCCTTATGATGATTAAAAACATTGTGAGACATTAGGAAGGGAGGACAGGATTAAAAATTAGATACCGATCCACATTGGTTTCGAATGTATATACATTGTAAAGAGTGGAAAACATGAGTCTGGTAATAAGCATTCCACATTCGTGTAGTGCGGCTAAAATTTTTTTTACTCAAGGGTAAACTGATGGGAATTTTTAGAAGAACGGGTATTACGGTTTAATTGTTTGAGGGGAGAAATGCAACTTAAAGACTTAAGTGGGTTATTGGAGCACCTGTCCCGATATGGGAATTGCAGTTGAGTCTCAGGCGAATATATGCTTTATAAATTATGGCCAGACTCTAAATTTCTGAGTTCAACGAAAGCCTCAGTATGGGATGGCAACAACTTATCCGAAAGTTTTGAGACAGCGGCGGGAGTTCCCCAAAAATGTATTCTAAGTCCCATTTTGTTTGCACTTTATATTGATGCGGTTTGTGAAATCCTACCGGGAGGTGTAATATTTGGCGAATCTTTGGTTAAAGTGTATGCATATGATCTGGTACTTTTGTCGGATTACCCATTTTCTTTACAACTACAAATCAATAGACTTAAAGAATATTGCGAAACTTTGGGCTTACGGGCCAATACTAGAAAGACCAAGGTTATGATATTTGAATCTAGGCGGCATGCACGACGTGCCGAAGAATCATGGAACGTCAACAACGAGCGTGTTGAAATTGTGAGTGAGTTTAAATATCTAGGTGTATTGCTGACCTATAACCTTAACTGGAGCAATCATGCGAAAGAGAAAACCAGGGAGGCCAAACTAGCCCTAAACCTGATGTGGCCCGATTTTTTTAGCAACCAACTTATCGACCTCTCATCAAAGTACAAAATCTTCAATGCAACAATAAATACTTGCTTATGTTACGGTGTCCAAGCCTTTGGATACGCTCAAATAGAGGATTTTGATACTTTACAAAGATACTTTTTAAACTGCCTAACGCTACACCTACGTACGCCATACATGTCGAAACGGGAATAGCACCGATATTATATTCAGAATCTGAAACTGCATTTCGACTATTTAGCTAAGGTTATGAAAAGATAAAATGGGCTTCATAAGACGATCTTGATAAGACTGCTCCGTACAAATGCATCTCCCTTCAGAGAATGGAACGCGCTTGCTGCAGGAGTTGATATAGTACTCTCCTTGAGGGAAAATAATGTAGAGGAATGGCAAAATATGTTCGCGGTTTTGATAGCTAAAATTGATGAAAAACTTTATTTAGAACACCTGCAAAGTGCATCCTCATCGGCAAGCAGAAACATATACAAGCGCTTAAACCATCAATTGTCATCAACTTCAAACTATTTTTGTAAAGAAATGACTCCGGAAGCTATCGGCACCATTTTTAAAGCTAGAGTCGAGATCCTTAATCTCAACTTCGTTCCCCATAGATCGGACCTCTCACAAATTTGCACTCTCTGCAATAGAAGAGATGTGGAGGATATAAATCATTTCATTGCAGTTTGTCCAATATTACAAGAAATACGACGGCTATATTTCCAAGTGAGTTTTTTGCCTATGGACCAACTTATTGACATTCTTAACGGGCTGAGTGGTTAGACGAATCTGTTTAAATTTTGCAAACATGCTTTAGCTTATAGAAGTAGCTTTTGAGCGGTCATGTATCCAGTTATGGCGATTGAGAATTTAATATTTTTTGTGTTTCAAATCACGGCAAAATTGAACTTGTTTTCATCTACTAAAATTGTTTTTAAAAACGGGAAAGTTTATTTTAAAGATGTTGTGTTTCAATTCACGGCAAAATTGATGTTTTAAGTCTCGAATCACTAAGAATGTGAAAAACGAAAAAAAAAAGAAAAAAAAAAATAGAGCTATTTAAACTCATAGTTTTTGTCTTTCAAATCATGTCAAAATTGTGTACAAATCGTTAAGGATTATAAAATCATTCAAAATTGTTTTATTTATCTTCTTTTTTATAAATATTCAAGTTAATAAATTATTCATCTGTTATATTTGAAAATTGTTTAGAAAAAGCACTAAAAAATACAGTTTTTATTTTCTTATACTAAAAACAAATCAAAATAAAAAAATGAAAAAAAAACTTTCATAATGCTAAACTATTTTTAAATGAAATGTCTATCAGGCAGACGGCAACAACGCCATGTCCTTATATTCTTAGCTTTAAATTAATGTAATTTTATTATCGAAATAAAGAATTTAATCTAATCTAATCTAATCTAATCTTATGGCCAGATTAGCAGGGTTAACAAATTTCTTGCATCAAAAACACTTCAAATATCTGCTCACTCTACAATAGATGGTGTGTGATACACATAACTAGAACTGAAAACTGTTCAGTCTCTCGATGCAAGAAGGTACACCCTCATGGATATAGTAAGTGGCATTTGGGTAGAGTTACGCGTTGAGTTTTCGAAGCATTAAATCCTACACGATTTTTGATTTCCCATTTGACTATGCTGTCAAAATTAGAATTTAATGATCTTATTATAAGCCGCGTGGGTAGTACACATCTGAAGGACAAGTGGGTTAGAAGTTTCAGACAAAAAAAAATATGTTTTATAAAAGGAATTTCGGAGACAAAATTCTATCAAATGACTTTGAAATATCAAGTGCAATACTACTACTTGCTCCATTGCTACTACTTGCTTGATATGAAAGGCATACTGCCGGTCATTAAGAAGCTTTCGTTCTTCAAGATATTTCTTAAGCTGAAATTGATCAGCGTGTCTATGACCTTGGAAAAACGGACGTTAGTGCGATTGGAAGATAGTTATAGGGTAGGAGTATTTGCCTTTAATAAGGACAGGCTGGACACATTCTGTTTTCCATTCACTCGGAAATATAGACCTTTAGAGTTTTTAGATGTACTACTTTTTCAAATTCAAAAAGATCCACGTTTTAAACACATTTCTATTAGATTGACATCAATTTCAGTGAAAGAAAGAGAGAGAAAATGCATTTAAGATTAGTTTTTGTTCTTGATTATGGTTTGAAGTCAACAGAAACTTGACTGACTTTATCGAATTATAACATGTCTTGTAAAAACAACCATAATCAGGACTAGAACCAAAACGCACTTGTTAACTGTTTTTTACGAAAGATGTAGGTACAAATATTTTCTTGTAATATTTTGATTTTTTCGGTTAAAAACTCGTCAGTCAAAATGTTGTTGTCCACATTTACCAAATTTTCAAAACTGCATAAATCAAAAACGTTATCATGTGACTCAAGAGCAAAAAGTCTTCTTCTTCGAACCCAGTTTTGATTGAATTATCAGGTTCTTGAATCCACAATTCTTAAAACAAATTTTGATTGTTGTCATAGACACCCTCTCCCAAGCTCTGAAAGCAATAGAATGACATTCTATAAACTCATTACTTGTAGTTCATCTTGTCCCTCGATGTTACGGATTACGTTTAGTAGTTAAAGCTTTCTGTAGTGCTCTTTGAGTGGTCTGAATTTATCCTGATCCATTGGTTGTAAGTGTAACACAGATGTAGTTTTGGGTGAAACAAATATAAGACCATCGATCTTCGGATTTGCTATCTATCTGAATTTCTTAAATTTTCCTCGAATATCTCTGCTGTCATCTAGGCTCATTTATTGGAGTCATATAATTATGGAAGTTTTTTGATAAAGCACCTCGGGTTTTTTGATTGTCCAATAACCAAGAACTTTTATTTAGCAGTTTCGATCATATAAGCTCCTACTTAAATCGTTTTTCGTTCATTTAATATTTTACCTCCAACGAGCTTTTCAACTTTGAATTGAAATGATTTATAAGACATTATTGTGTAGAATAAACCTGTTTCATCGATGTTGAATTTGTAATCTTCTGAATAAACCTTTCGCAGCTAAACATCACGGAACTAATCATTCACAATTTCTGTAGAAACACTACCACACTCATTATTCACTGCTTACCCTTCACTAACGATGTTATGACTTTGCCAAAATCGTTGAGTCCAAGCTGTTTAGCAGTTAAAGTTATTTTTCCCAATCCTATTGCAAAGTCTTCTGCCTTTAGAATTGGTCCGCTTAGTGGAGTATTCAAGTTTCTTTGGGCTTTGAATCACAAAAAGCAAGAAATCACCTATGTCGGGATGTTGACTACATCGAACTTTTTACTATCGACATATTATATTAACTATATGGCAAGTTTTGCATTCGTAAAAAATTTCGAACTCGAGATTTTAAAACATGACATTACGAAGTAGCGAGGTCGAAAAAATTGGTTCCACCGATTCCGACCGTCTGTCTCTCTTCAAATTTTAAAAATTAAGGTTTTGAGTCGATTCACGTTAGGCGTTTTTTCAGGTTTTTTAAAGACTAAAAACAACAGTAGCCCTCCTATACATTTTTTGGTCAAATATCAAAAATTTAAACTTTCGCAAAAACAAAACAAAAGATTTTTTTTTATTTTCGCTAAAATTTGTTTTCTTAAATTGGCGTCTTTCAACATACAAAAATATTTCTGTATTGCTCCAGAAGACGTTCAGCTCTTGACGTTGTATACGAATGACACACTTTGTCGAAGGTGTCAGTTTCTCCTTTGGTACTGTTATAGTCTAGGATCATTTGTGTCTTGCATGATTCTTCATTCAAATTATCAGAATAGTGGTTTTTGGACAGGAGCAAGACGAACTTATTTTTTGTTAGCAAACGAAAGCAAGCTCTTATTCTCATCGAATGCGAATAAGAAACATCCTGCTTTCGCTGGACCCAAAAAGTTGTCTGGAATCTGGAACAGTTTAACTAAAGAGAACCAGCTATCCACTAAAATGTTCCTTCCAGTTCTATGAATACTTTTCTATAGTTTTTTAACATAAAAGGAAGGCACCGACTGGTTTGTTGCAACTTCGACTTTACCAACATAAGGTAATCACAAATTTGATTCCGTATTTGTCTGGTTTAGATGCCATATATATTCGCAATGGGCAATTACCTCTATAGTCCCTCAACTGCTCGTCAATTGTACAATACTCGAACGGAGTGTATAAAGTTTAACAGTTTGTATTAAAGAGACCCCATATTTATCTGATCGGTGAAAATTTGTCATTTACTTTTCGTTCTTCTCTGGTCCTTTTATCATCAAAACGAAGGCACCATGCGATGAATTCTAACCGTTGTTGCTGCGACATCAATGCTCTAAAAATAGAATTCCAATCATACCCACCACAATTCGCTGAGGTTTAATTTTGCAGCTTTCTTTCCACCACTGAGATATAGCACGCCGCCGATAAAAGCTTTTATTTCAATTATGTCCGTCGGTCCTTGGTATGGTCTCAATATTTTATTACAAATGCTCCCTATTTACTCGTTTGTAAGCATGACCACTTTGCATATGATTTCGTCGTAAAAAGTAGTATCCAAGCCTCGAAGGGGGTTGAAATATTTATAGCTGCACCCTTTGGACCTGGTCATTGCGTAATAAGGTTTCGCATCGGATGCCTACCACGTTTCTCAGGTACAACCGAACTCCATTTATGTCCCAATTTCCCTTTTACTATCACCGAACTCTTTTTTTCTCGTGGAGCAAGATCCGATTCTTCATGCTTATGTATCTTCTTCTGCACTCTGGGCATTCTCGGAGTCAGACAACTCTTCTAAATAGTCAGGATGATTGTCCGAATCATCACCAGCAAAAAAATCAGGTTCTTCATCTTCTAATAACTTTTCAGTTTCTAATAAACGCCTTTCAAATTCTTCGTCTCGTGAAAAAGAAAACAGTAATTTCATAGAAAATACGTTTTTGACATTTGCTTAAATTTTGATAAAATCGAATTGACAGTTTTTTTTTTTTAATAAAAACATAAAAAACATTACAAAAAGTTTGTAAAAATTGATTTTCGACTCAAATATCTTTTTAAAAATTGGTTTCAAATAAATTTCATCTTATAGAATATATTATGTTCAACATTCAATCAAATTTGGATAAAAATTTAACAGTCAGTTTTTTTCATAAAAACTAACATTTACAAAAAATAGTACGCAAAATTGGTAAAAATTGAATTCGATTCCCGATATTTTGCAAGTAAATGAAGGTATTGACTTCAAAATGATTTCAATCTGCGCTAAATTTAGTTGATAACGTAAAATATTGTTTTCTGAAAAATCCAATTTGTATTTGTTAATACAGGGTTTTTCAACAAGGACGCTACAAAAGTAGAGCGCCAGGGACAGCTGCCGCTCTTTTCACATTTCTCTTCAGCAAAGTTTGCAATTTCATGATGGAAAGCTTACAACGAGTAAACAACGAGTCGAAATTATTAAAATTTACTACCGAAATTCAGAGTCAGTGGCCTCAACGTTAAGAGCGCGACGTCCAATTTATGGTCCTAGCAGATCAACAATTGAGCGTCCATTGGAAAAATTTGAATTCACAGCCACAGTACAAAATGTGCCAGTGTGACAAAGAAGTGCCTGTAGTGTCGAGAATATTGCTGCCGTTGAGGCTTCAGTTGCAGAAAGCCCAAATGTGTCTATCACACTCACAGTTCACACGTCGTTTTCAAGCGTTGGGCATCTCTGTGACGTTCGTTGTGCCGAATTTAGCGAAAAGATCTTGACCTACTTCCTTACACCGCCTCGGTCACGCGATTTGACGCCCTTATAGGGCCCATACACTAAGCAAACACGTTTGTTCAAACGTGTGTTTGAGCAAACATATAGTTTCGCCACACACTACACAAACATGTTTAAGAGATATTAGAGCAATGAGTGATTTAGCATGTGCAGCTTTGATTATTGCCTTTGCTATTAAAAAAAAAAAAACAGAAAAAACACCCGAAAAGTACCCTATTGCAATATTCGTTACTTTTTACACACCACATACCGGTAAACTTTTATAAAGTTCAATGAATTCAGTCCAAAAAATTTTTTCCTCTTGTTTATTCATGTTAACTCTATGAAAATTGGCATCGGTTTGAGCAAAATTCAATACACACCACACAAACCAAACATGTTTATTCAAACCTCTTGCGCAAACACGCATCATCGCTACACACTACTCAAACAGTTTGCACAAACATTCTTACAACAACAAAATACATTCATTTGCTCAAACAGTTTGTGTAGTGAATGGGCCCTATTAGACTATTTCCTGTGGGGCTATATCAAGAGTTATGGTCTATGCCAACAAGTGAGCGACGATTGATAAACTTCAGCTACGAATATCAAACGTGAAATTACAGCAGTATTGGTCGATTTATGCTTGAAAACCGTCGAAAATTGGGTTCAGCGTCTGGGCTTCTGCAAGCAGGCCTGTGGTGGCCATGCAAAAGAAATCGAGTTATAAACATAATGGCATCGAACGTACTTTCACATTCAATTCATTGATATCCAAAACCGTTTTTCTTTTATTTACTTATTTGTAGCGCTCTTATTGAAAAACTCGATGTAATAAATGGTAATTTAATAAAACTGGTCAAAATTGGTTTTCGACTAAGAATCTCGTTAACAAAAATACGCTTTGAAATCAAATTATTTCATCATTTGCAAAATATTTCTGTTAATTTTAAGTTTATTTTTTAGAAAAATACAACTGACAATTTTAAAAAAAGCACGAAAACCTACAAAAACAACAAAATAAGAAATAAAATGGGTGTTAAGGGAACAAAGAAAAATATTGACTTCAAATTATTTATCTCACACAAAATTTTGTTATAAATATTTTGTTAAAGTTTTAAGCAAGACAAATTGATAGACGGGATGTTAAGTTATCAGTGTAGGTTTCATCGTATGTTATCAGTTCGTTTTAGGCTGTGATATCATTTATTGCATACTTTGGGGATGATAAGTTCAAGACTTAGCAACAATTGTTTGAACTTCAAAATCCAAAAGAATTAATAAATTGTCATACTCTAAATTTATATTTATTCAAGAAAGTTTATACATTTACTTATGATCTTATATTTGATCGGTTATATGTGCAATGCAAATACAGAAATCAACATAATCAAATAAATCCATCTCCATTCATATTAAACAACTTCATTATATTGTGTTTTACCTCTTATAGAAATTTATTTGTAACTAAACAAAGTTTTTGGAAACAATTCTCTAAGTATGAAATTTGATGTCAAAGTTTGAACACCAATTTCCTCAAAATAAACAACTTTTCCAGGCGATAGTCACTTGAGTATAAAGCTCATCCATCTTTCTTTTCTTTTCCTTATTTCGTTTCCATTTGGATCAACTACACTGTGCTCCTGAGTTGCACAAATTTGTCACTAAAACTTTCACAGTATCCGACGTGTCCTTATTTAATTTCAAATTATCGCTACTACGACGAAATTTTGTTTCCTTTCCCTTTTATATACATATACTAACCCCGCCCACCCAACGAGGACCAACTTTTTAAACCTCGCATATCCTTTACGAACAATCTGTCGCCAAGTGAGCATTCAAGATCCAGGATCCACCGTCATCGCCGCCGCCGCCAGTACCGCCACTACCGCTACTGCCGCAAAATGCTAATGCCACTATGCCAGTCAACCAAACAAAATCTAAAGTAAGTTCACGCTTCCGCTCAACGTGTCTGATGAACAGTGAACTCTGACACTTTTCCCCGACAAACAAATACTCCTCTGTAAGTATTAATGCACCATCCATATTAGTATAGTAAAGATAGGGACTTTTTGAAATGACTATCGAAGACCAAAAGGAAGGATAAGTTTTAGGTGAAGTTCATTTTGTTGGCTAATTACAACCAGAAGCCGTCAACTTCTGTTCCAGTTTAAGGGAATCTTTAGATATTGACAGCATAAAGGATTAACTTGGAGTCATTTACAATAGTTGCTTTATCTTTTCTATAGAATGGTTTTTGCTGCTTTCGAATATGATACTTATCCTTGTATCTTAACTTATGAGCGAACTTTACACATATTTACTGAGAACTTGAAAGTGGTCTTTATGTACCTATATACTGCTTGGGTTTTAAGTAGTTTTTTTTTGTTGGGATGTTGTTGATGGTCATCTGAATTGGTTTTGAAAAATGACTTGGGGTTCTACTTAAACAAAATTATTTTTCATTTCAAGTCCTATTCACTTTTTGTTTTTCGACTAATAACGATCCTTATGATTTTTGGTTGTGATTCTTTTAAGCGAGTTTTACTGTATCACAGTACATGTTAAGCCTCAAATTATTATTGAAAATCAATATAAAGAGTATTATCGAATATTGGCGAATTTTAAATAAAATTACAAACCTCAACAAGAAAAAGATTTGAGTTAACACTTTTAAAAACATTGTAAATTGGATGGTCTTCTCAAGGATTATACTCTTTGCAGGTAGGTACAATTGAAATACAAAATTTGTCTAGAAAAGAAAGTGGCAATGTTTTTTTGGGGATACCAAAGACTGAAAAAACAATTGTACATACACATTTTATCAGACAATCATATGAGTCCAAATTACAAATAAATGTACATATATTCAATCATAGCACATAGGAATATGGGACGCCTTGAGCTAAAATGTTTCCAATTGAATCATCAGCATGACCCCTTAGAGAATTCCAATTCAAATTGAAACGTTGAAGAGCACATATGTATGTATATTTATTTGTATATCTGTATAAGTAAAGTCCAATCCAAAAAGAATTGAATATTCTGTGGTATAAGAAGTGCTGCATATACACAGACAGTGACAGAGGAGAAGGAAGGAGATAAGGTGAATAAACTAAATAAAAACGAATGCAACTTCAATGATCCTTATTTAAGTCAATAAAATTTCCATCAAGACATGCTGTGCTGATGCTGACAGGTTGACTGTCCTGGGTTTAACTCGACTGAACTGGACCGGATTGTGAACGGAGGAGCTGGTCCATAGAGAGTAAGTACTTTTTCTTATACACTTGGAACAAATGCCATTTTAATGCAGCTTTTTGTTGATGGAACTTCTTGATGTGATAGTATACTTTTGTAACTCTAAGTGTTTATTTCGATTTTTAGAGGAAAAACGAGGCTGGGGATGAGACCCACACTAATAACTTTGCACCCGTATCCCTCTATTGATTTTTCTAAAACTTTACGAAATATTAATAACAATATATTGTAGAGTTGCAAACAATTTTAGTAAATATCTTTCTTTGTTCTCAAGTCGGAACATATTTCTTTTCAAATCTTTGTTGTTTTGTAGGATCTAGTGTTTTTTTTTTTTTAAAGTTCAATTTTTCACAAAAATTAACTAAAAGTTATCAACAATATTTCCAATATGATAAAATGATTGATGATTGATTTCATAATCTGGGATGGAATCGGCTAAGGTGATTGTTGATAAGTGACAATCAAAATGATCGAATTTGATCTACATACGTAAGGTGATAGTCAAATTGATACCTAAAAAGCTGTCACAAAAAAATGTGATAGTCAATTTCAAACAAATATGTTTATTCCGAATAGAGCTACCAGACGCTTACACAAACGGCTGGAAAATTTTCTTAGTTTGCTTTGTTTCTTTTAAAAAAATACATTCCTGTGACCGACAAAGCTTACGACATCGAAAAAAGTAAGAATTTTATTCAAAATTATTCAAAATCAGCCAATTTGATACTTTTATTTAGATATTTTATAAGAATCAATTTAAAATTTCACCAAGGTAACAACGAATTTTGACAATTTGAATCTGAAATTGTTCAATCGAATTGAATTGAGTTGAATCATCTTACACAGACGAATGAAAATGATAGTCAATTTGACTATAAAAAAAATGATAGTCAACTATCACCCCTGGGTTGGAATCGGCTAAGGTGATTGTTGATTGTTGACAGTCAAAATAATCGAATTTGATCTGTGCAAGGTGATAGTCAAATTGATACCTAAAAAGCTGTCGCTAGAAAAATTTGATAGTCGTTTTCCTACAAACATGTCGTTTCTGAGTAGAGCTGCCAGACGCTTACAAAAAAAGAATGGAAAATTTTGTCAGTTACCTTTTTTAGGTACAAAAACACATTCCTGTGACCGACAAAGCTTACGACATTCGAAAAAAAGCAAGAAAAGTAAGAATTTTATTCAAACGCAGCCAATTTGATACTTTTATTTAGATATTTTATAAGAATCAATTTAAAATGTCACCAAGGCAACAATGAATTTTGACAATTTGAATCTGAAATTGTTCAATCGAATTGAATTGAGTTGAATCATCTTACACAGACGGGAAACTCGGTGATAGTCGATTTGACTATCAAAAATTTGATAATCAATTATCACCTTAGCCGATTCCACCCCAGCTGTCACTAGAAAAATTTGATAGTCATTTTCCTACTAGTATGGCGTTTCTGAATAGAGCTACCAGGCGCTTACAAAAAACGAATGGACATTTTTTTCAGTTATCCTTTTTAAGTACAAAAACACATTCTTTTGACCGAAAAAGCTTACGTAATTCGAAAAACAAAAGTAAAATAAGAATGTTATTTAAACACAGCCAATTTAATACTTTTATTTAGACATTTTATAGAAATCATTTTAAAATTTCACCATAGCAACAATGAGTTGTGACAATTATATTCTGAAATTGTTCAATCGAATTGAATTGAATTGAATCAGCTTACACAGACGGGAAAGTCGGTGATAGTCAATTTGACTATCAAAAATTTGATAGTCAACTATCACCTTAGCCGATTCCACCCCTGTTTCTCTTCAGTTTTTATTAAGCTTAGCAGTATATTTTGAAAGTTTTTAACAACAAAAATTTTGAAATGTCTGTGCGTGAAATACGTTGATTTAAAATGAGAACTCAGGTTTTTTCTTAATGAGATTGAAACATAACTTTATTCTTCAATATTTAAATCAAGACTAAAAACTATGACTGCTTAGTATAATAATTCAAAGTACAGCTCTTGCATATCAACTTATCGAGAGAAGTTGTAAAGAGAGGTTATTAATCAACTGTTAGTTGCTCTACACTTATTTTGCGTTACAAAATATGAGAGAACATTAAATGTAGTATAATAAATGTATTAGATATTGATAATACTATATGATAGGTATACTGTCCAGTGATGATATAACTTCTCCCCCCTTTGTTTCGACATCTCCTGAGTCGAAATTATACATATTTTTTTTTTGTATTGAAACAAAACATATTTTTATATAACGACTAATAGATAACAATAAAAATAAATTCAATAATTTTTTTTTTTATTTTTTGTATAGTTTCTATAGATACCTATAATACATTTATAAAATAACAAATTCGAGAATAGTATATTAACGCAAAGAAAATCTAGATACATTTTTTTATTTATAATTGTTAACGATTTTTTTTTTTAATTTTTCTTAAATTTATTAATTAAAATTATTTTTTTTTTTTAAGTATTCTTTTTTTTACATATTTCGTTTTTAGGTATATTTATACTTCCTTTTAATGTTACACGGATGCAAGTTTTCGTTTTCATGTAATTTATACTTAGGTTCTTGCTTATGCCTGAGGGATTTATAATTTTTTATTAAGACCTGTTCTTCTGTTCTTAAACTATCATTTTGTCTGTCCTTATTTAATTTTTCTATTCTTCGTTCTTTTTCAATTTTAATTCGATCCCGTACTTTAGTTTTACTTGATTCGATTTGCCCTAAAATGAAACTAATGGGTTTTTCTTTCGTTATTGAATGAACCGAATTATTATAAAATTCAACTGCCTTAAAGCATTTGCTTTTCATACCTCGTTCCTTGAATTCTGGGTTTATTTCCATTACTCTTATTTGTTCATTTAATGTATTATGCAGCCGCTCAATGTCAGAGTTTCCAGTGTGGCTGTTAGGTTTCGTGAGATGAAGGTCAATGCCTTCTTCCCTTAAGAAATCTCTGATGACTAATCCGTCAAATTCGTTGTCAGCAATGTAAAGCTTGGGTTTCCCTAGTGAGGCATGTCTTTTGCTCAAAGCTTCTCTAACTGTGATAAGATTTCTATCAGCGAGATCAACTATCATGGCATGTTTCGAAAACCTATCAATACTTGTCAAAAATCTTTGTCCTTTCATAGTCCAGGTATCCAGACCAACGATTTCGTTTTGATCAAAAGGAGTTTCCGTTAAATTGTACTTAATTTTTACTGGGCTGCGGTCATATTTCGCTTCCTGACATATGGAACAATTGTTTATAAATTTTTGAATGAGTATTTTTAATTTTGGAAAATATACTTTATTTCTTAAAAACTCAAAATTTTCATTTATACCACGATGATTTGTTTCCTTTTCGTGAACATTTCGAATGTACCTGACGGCTTCCTCTTCAGTTTTTAAATCTTCTGCTAAATGAGAGCATCGCCTGAATCTAATATCCCTAAAGCTTCCAAATAAATCTATCAATGCTAACTGTACCTGATTATAAAGATGATCATTTAACTCCGTGTAAATTCCGGTAGTACCTTTTTTTATAAGTCTCCTAAAAATATCTATCATTGTTTTGTTGTTGATATCTGATTCTGAAATATAAATTTTTTTGTTTTTAAAAATGGTTTCCGTTTCTATTGTTTTTGAATTTAGTAGAATAATTTGTGTTTTATATTTGTTTACAATTGTATCAACTATGGGAATATGATTGTCGAGGTTTTCAATTTGGCTGTGAATTGTGCCCATTTCTGCGCTTTGGGAATTCTCTTCTGAATGGTTTTCATTAAGGCTTACAGCGTTAATTTCATTTTCATCTGCGTTAATCCTGCTCAGAAAATCAGCAACATTATTGTCCTTTCCCTTAATATAGTCTACCTTAAATGTATACTCCCCTAATTTTAAAAGCCAATGTTGTAGTTTTGAACTAATATCCTTGCAATCCTTTTTTGAATGCAGCCATTTAATTGGTTGATGATCGGTTAGCACGTCAAACTCAACTCCATATAAATATGGTCTAAAATACCCCATTGACCAAACAATGGCTAAAAGCTCTTTTTCAATTGTACTGTACATACATTCGTGTTTGTTCAAGGTTCTGCTGGTATAACATATAGGGTGGTTGTCCTGGGGTGGAATCGGCTAAGGTGATTGTTGATTGTTGACAGTCAAAATAATCGAATTTGATCTGTGTAAGGTGATAATCAAATTGATACCTAAAAAGCTGTCGCTAGAAAAATTTGATAGTCGTTTTCCTACAAACATGTCGTTTCTGAGTAGAGCTACCAGACGCTTACAAAAAACGAATGGAAAATTTTTTCAGTTACCTTTTTTAGGTACAAAAACAAATTCCTGTGACCGACAAAGCTAATGAAATTCGAAAAAAGCAAGAGAAATAAGAATTTTATTCAAACAGAGCCAATTTCATACTTTTATTTAGATATTTTATAGGAATCAATTTAAAATTTCACCAAGGCAACAATGAATTTTGACAATTTGAATCTGAAATTGTTCAATCGAATTGAATTGAGTTGAATCATCTTACACAGACGGAATGAAAATGATAGTCAATTTGATTATCAAAAATTTGATAGTCAACTATCGCCTTACGCGATTCCACCCCTGGGTTAGGACGGCACCGATTGCATATTTACTGGCATCTGTTGTCAATTTAAATTTTTTTTGAAAATCAGGATAGTGAAGAATAGGGTGGTTTGTAACGAGTTGTTTAAGTTTTTCAAAAGCATTTACATATTGGCTGTCTGAAATGTCTATGCGCATATTTTTTTTCAGATACTTCGTCATAGGCTGGGCGACTTTGGCGTAATCTTTTATAAATTTACGGTAGTAACCCGTTAAACCTAGGAAGCTCCTTATTTGTTTCAGGGTCTTCGGTAATTTGAGGTTTTCTACCACCGCAATTTTATCGGGATTAGGCTTAATACCGTTGGTCGTCAAAATATGTCCTAAATATTGCGTTTCTTTCTGGAAAAAACTACATCTATCAACCTGGATTTTGAGATTATATTCCCTAATTCTTTTAAAAACTTTATTAAGATTGACCTTATGCTCTTCCAAACTCGTACTAAAGACAAGTATGTCGTCGAGGTATACGACACAGATTCTGTTTATTAAACCCACCAGCACTTTATTCATCAACCTTTGAAAGGTTGAAGGGGCATTTTTAAGTCCGAAAGGCATTCTGATGTATTCAAAATGGCCTAAAGAAGTGGAAAATGCGGTTTTTGCTTGGTCTTTTTCGTCGACCATTATCTGGTGAAAGCCTTTTGCCAGGTCTAAGGTGCTGAAATATTGAGCTCGACCCAACTTGTCAAAGATATTTTCGATGTTTGGAATCGGGAATTTATCGCTAACAGTCACCTCATTTAATTTCCGATAATCCACTACAAGCCTCCATTTTTGTTGACCAGAGTCAACCCATATGGGGCTATTATAAGGACTGTTGCTTTCCCTTATAATTCCTTGACTCAACATCTCTTTCACCTGACTCTCAACTTCTTTTTCATGGACCTGAGGAAATCTATAAATTCTAGAATAAATAGGCTGTGAAGTTGTTGTTACTATTTCATGTTTTGTTATATTAATGCTGGTCAATTTCTGTCCCTGTATAAAGAATAAGTCACTATTGTTTTTTACTAATTCCCTGACATTTTTTATCTCTTCCTGATTTAGTTTAGATAAGTCCAGTTTTTTCATTAAATAACAAGTCTCTTGATTTTCTACAGGCTCTAGTATATTTATTTCTTCGTAAGAATATGGACAATCGAATCCTTTAAATTTAATTATTTGATCGTTAATCTCGAGCTGGCAGTTATTGAAGTCAATTTTAGCTTTTAGAGGTATTAAAATATTCGAGCCTATTATTGCATTAAATGGTTTGTGTTCCAGGTTCATAAGCTTCCAAGACATGGTAGCATTAAGGTTCCATTCATTCGGAACATTTGAAATTTTTTCGTAAAAAATATTTCCTTTTCCTAAAACTGTACTAATTAATATTGGGTTAATTATTTTTGTAGATTTAATATCAGGTAATAAATATTCATCCAAAATAGATATAGTTGAACCGCTATCAATTAAACAATCAATTTTGTGACCATTAACAGTCAATTCTATTATTGGAGATGGAAATTTTCCGAGGCTTCTACAAGAAAATTTTCTTCACTTTGACAATCTTTTTCTATGTTGTTAACGTCCATTGGTTCTTGACCATCCGAAGGTTGATTCCTATTGGGGAATGAACTACTCTGATTTGTATCATTATTAAGAGATCTATTATTCGACAATTGTCTCGATTGGTTAGATCTCGAATTATAATTGTTATTGTTTTGAAATTGTCTAGAACTACCTTGCTGCTGCCTATTACTATTACTATTACTACTTAATTGCCTGTTTAAATTATTTTGAGATTCACTGGGAACATTTCGATTTAATCGACCAGAATTGACGTTTGGAGACGAATTGTTATATCCGGTATTTTGGCTATGAAACTGTTCTAAATTTTGGTTTCGATTTGAACTACCATAGTTTCTTGTACCTTGATCCGGTTCTTGTCTAAGATAACCTTTCGCGAAGTGACTTCCTGGCTGTCTTTTATTTGAACTTGAGAGTAATGAAAATCTATCTGTTTGCATGTTACCATAGTCTTGATGGTTAATTTCTAATATTATGTTGTATGCATCTCGAAGTGACTTAGGATTTCTACTCAATATTATTGTTTTTGTGGGTTCGGGCAAACTATGTTTGAATGCTTCCAAAGCAATGCGGTTATTTGAGGCTATAATTTGTTGATCATTATTATTTTGAAGCAAATTAACATTATTGATCCTACATAGATAATTATTTATTTCGTTGTAATAACTTTCGATTGTTGTCTTCACTCTAGCTGAACGCATTTTATCTATTAAAACTCCACTACTTACCCTTTCACCGAACTCCTCAATAAGAATTGTTCTCAAATCATTCCACTCAGTTATTCTACCTCTTTTTTGGAAAGCTTCTCTGGCTTTACCAGTGATCCTGTCCCTAAGATAACCTTTCAAAATTAATAAAGATTCAGCTGGAAAAGAATTTAATAACGGAATCAAATTGTCCACCCTTTCAATGAACTCTATTAGCTGTTCCCTATTCCCACTATATTCGGGAACTCGGGTAATTAGATCCAATGCAATTTTAAATTTATCTACTGGTGAGATATTATCATCCATTGTGTTAATACAAACGAAAAATTAGTAAAAGAAATATATAAACAAAAATTAAATCTCTGAAATAAGATTTGGTTAGATATATGTATTATGTAAATAATTATGTATATATATATAACTAATTGATTATTTCGTTATCTAAATATATAAATATCAGATGAGCTATTTAATTAATTGTTATTATTTTACAGTCTAGATATGTATGTACAGTTCATAAAATACAGTATGGTTAAATTTTTTATTTGTAGTTTTCTTCTTATGTTGATTCAAATTTCATTTGTTCCAAGTTGTCTCCCTCATTACTTTTTCCCGCTATTTTCTATACTTCTCTTTGGTTTTATGTGCTGTTGGCTTGGGTTTTTTTTTTTATTTTTTGTAAAAAGAATTGACTTTTTCAATTGAAGAGTGTATTAAAAATAACGTTATCTTTCTTGTGGTATGCAATTCTATGTTTTTTTTTGTTTGTATTGTTATTGGTAAAGAGAACAGACACAAATCGTTTATTATTTTAGGCACTGTTATTTTTTTGTCTCTTTTTTTTGTTTTGTATGTTTTTAACTTTTACAATTCTGTTTTTTTTTTGTTAGAGAACGAACATAGAATACATTTTTTTTTAAACACTGTTAATTTTTGTTTTTTATGTTTTTAACTTTTTTAGTTAGAGAGCAAACATAGAATATATTTTTGTAAGCTATGTATTCTTTTTTCAATTTTTAATAAACACTACATTTTTTTCTGTTAAAAGAAAACTTTTGGATGGGTTTTTTATTATTTTTTTTTTTATTCAATATACAAGTTTAAAGATTTGAAAATTTAACTGTTTTTTTTGTTTGTTTTTTTTTTGTTTAACACAAATGTTATTTTTAACAAATGTTATTTTAACTTGTTTTTTTTTTCAATTTTTAATGGTTCGAAGTCCGACTGCGCCAAATACGTTGATTTAAAATGAGAACTCAGGTTTTTTCTTAATGAGATTGAAACATAACTTTATTCTTCAATATTTAAATTAAGACTAAAAACTATGACTTAATATAATGCTTAGTATAATAATTCAAAGTACAGCTCTTGCATATCAACTTATCGAGAGAAGTTGTAAAGAGAGGTTATTAATCAACTGTTAGTTGCTCTACACTTATTTTGCGTTACAAAATATGAGAGAACATTAAATGTAGTATAATAAATGTATTAGATATTGATTATACTATATGATAGGTATACTGTCCAGTGATGATATAACTCGTGTATGTGTATGTACGTTCGTACGTCCGTACGATGATTCACCCTCCAAAATAATTTTATGCAACAAAGAATAACGTTTTTGACATCTGTATATCCTTTTTTTTTGACATCTGGTAAAATTTTGAGAAAAATCGAATATACAGTTTTTTTACAAAAATAAAAACCTAAGAAAAACATTACTCAAATTTGCTAAAAATATACTTCCGAGTCAAATATCTTTTCAAAAACTAAAAATATTGACTTCAAACTTATTTGATCTCACAGAAAATATTGTTTTCTACATTCAGGGGTGGAATCGGCTAAGGTGATTGTTGATAATTGACAGTCAAAATAATCGAATTTGATCTATGTAAGTTGATAGTCAAATTGATACCTAAAAAGCTGTCACAAGAAAATGTGATAGTCGTTTTCCTACAAATATGTCGAGCTACCAGACGCTTACAAAAAACGAATGGAAAATTTTTTCAGTTACCTTTTTTAGGTACAAAAACACATTTCTGTGACCGACAAAGCTTATGACATTCGAAAAAAGCAAGAGAAGTAAGAATTTTATTCAAACAGAGCCAATTTCATACTTTTATTTAGATATTTTATAGGAATCAATTTAAAATTTCACCAAGGCAATAATGAATTTTGACAATTTGAATCTGAAATTGTTCAATCGAATTGAATTGAGTTGAATCATCTTACACAGACGGAATGAAAATGATAGTCAATTTGATTATCAAAAAAATGATAATCAACTATCACCTTAGCCGATTCCACCCCAGTAAATTTTTTTATAAAAATCCAACAGTCAGTTTTTCCATAAAAAAATTAAATCTACAAAAATAGTAATCAAATTTGGTAAAAATTGATGTTCGGTTCTCGATATCTCGTGAACAATAAAAGCCATTGACTTCAAATTCATTTCATTCATCATTTGTATTTGTTTATATGTATAAGAAATAAAAACTTTTAAGAAATGCTACTCAAATTGGTACTATTTCATTATATGTAAAATATTGTTGGTAATTTTTAAGAATAATTCAACTGGCAACTGTTTTAACAAAACTCGAAAACCTACAAAGTTTTAAGCAAGACAAATTGACAGACGGGATGGAAATTATCAGTGTGGGTCGCATCCCAGCCTCTTTTTAAAAGCAAATTATACCTTGGTTTAATTATTACTAACTAAGAGCAGATAGCAGAGAACTAAATAGTTTTCAGTAGGATGATATAATACAGGGTGGGGCGTGGTTACTTCCTTATCTGAAACTCTCGCAACTGAGCGGCTATTAATAGTAGAGCGTTGGTTTATGGCTTGTTCGAAAGCATGTTATCTAAGGTTTTCGTTATGACTAGTTCAATGTCAACAATGCAGTGGACAAAGCAAGAGCGCGCGAAGAAACATAATGGACCTTCCAGAACCGTCAGGACGCCAGAAAACATCGAAAGGGTAAGGGCGGCGATTTTGAAATCCCCTAGGCGATCTGCACACAAACATTCGGCTGCTCCAGAATCGGCATTATTGGCCTATGGTTCTTTGAAGAGAACTAAGGAGCAGTTACGGTCAATTCTGAACGTTATGTCAGCATGATTGTGGATTTTTTTCTGCCCAAGCTTGAAGAAAATAATGTAGGGGAAGTATGGTTTCAACAGGATGGCGCCACAGCTCACACGGCAAGAAGGTCCATGAATACTTTGCGTGAACACTTCCCCGAACGGCTCATCTCTCTTAGAGGCAATATACAGTGGCCAGCAAGATCGCCAGATTTAGGCCCATGTGACTTTTTCCTGTGGGGCTACCTTAAATCGTTGGTATACACTGATCGTCCAAAGACCCTTCGTCAGATTAAAAATAATATTCGTGCTGCTATTGCTGACATAAGCACAGATATTCTAGAAAAAGTGGAAAACAATTTCAAATTCCGACTAACTCAGTGCATTGATGAGAACGGTGGCCACCTTCGAGATGTCGTTTTTAAAACCAAATAAAAAAAGAGGCTGGGATGCGACCCACACTGATTACTTCCCATCCCGTCTGTCGATTTGTCTTGCTTAAAAGTTTGTCTATATGTATCAATTTTTACCAAATTTGCGTACTATTTTTTGTAGATTTTATTTTTTTTATGAGAAAACGGACTGTTGGATTTTTATATCGAATGATATATGAAAATCGAAAACAATATTTTCTGTGAAATAAAATATGTCTGAAGCCAATATTTGTAATTTTTGAAAAGCTATTTGAGTCGAAATTAAATTTTTACCAAGTTTTAGTATTGTTTTTTTTTAGGTTTTTATTTTTTGTAAAAAAAACTGTCAATTTGATCTTTAACTTATAAGTTAAAATTAGTTAGAAGCCATTATCTCAAATTTTTGAAAAGATATTTGAGTCGAAAATCAATTTTTACCAACTTTTGTTAAATTTTTTTTTGGGTTTTTAATTTTTTGCACAAAAGTTGTCAATTTGTTTTTTTTCAAAATTTTACTGAATGTTGATAACAATATTTTTTGAAAGATTAAAGTAGTTTAAAGCCAATATCTCCAAGTTTTGAACATATATTTGAGTCGAAAATCAATTTTTACCACCTTTTATACATTTTTTTTTAGGTATTTATTTTTTGTAAAAAAACTGTCAATTCGATTTTTCTCAAAATTGTTCCTAATGTTAAAAACATTATTTCTTATAAGTTAAAATTAGATAGAAGCCATTACCTCAAAGTTTTGAGAAGATATTTGAGTCGAAAATCAATTTTTAACAACTTTTATTAATTTTTTTTAGGTTTTTATTTTTTTATTCGATTCGATTTTACTTACCATTTTTCAGAATGTTGAAAACAATATTTCTTATAAGATAAAAAAAAGTTTGAAGCCTAAATCTCAAGTTTTTGAAAAGATATTTGAGTCGAAATTCAATTTTTACCAACTATGACTAATGTTTTTTGTAGGATTTTATTTCTTATAAAAAAAATGTCAATTGGATTTTTCTCAAAATTTTATCAGATGTCAAAAACATTATTCTTCGTTGCACAAAATTGTTTTGGAGATGAAATCATATTTTAGTCGTAAAATTTTCGAGGTGACAAATTTTTTTTTCAGTTTTTTTGATTTATAAAAAAACCGGTAATTGGATTTTTTTCCAAAAATATATTTGCTAGGTATCACGTTACAATATATAGGTTGGGTGTCAAATCGCCCAAAACCGAATCGCCCAAAACTTAAAAATGTCACATCGCCCAAAAATTTTGGGCGATTTGACATTATGTTGAATCGCCCAAAAAAACAAAAATGTCAAATCGCCCAAAAAGAGTGGGCGTTTTGTCATAATGCAAAAATAGCCATGTGTCAGATCGCCCAAAACCACAGCTCCCAAATTGCAAAAATGAAGAAAAATGCCAAATCGCCCAAAAATAATTTTTGGGCGATTTAACATTTTTCATTTTTGGGCGATTTAGCATAATGTCAAATCGCCCAAAAAATATAAATAATTTTGGACGATTTAGCATTATTTTTGGGCGATTTGACACTTTTGTTAAATTGGGATAAAAATTATGTTCAAGAAGAATTGTAACAGTTACATTAACGGGCACATCGGAATGTTGGTTCTTCTCCACATGAATGAGTTATGATTAGAGAAATATTTGCCATTACCTGATAAGACAGTGTAAAAACACTACTCGAAGTGGTAACAAGTTGGTGAATTATCCTCATAAAATAATGTTTTTTTTTTTTATTTCCTCGAAGTGGAAGAATTTTCCAATAATTTTGACAGCTTTTTGGCTTATTATGAGAAGTTTTGGATACGAAAGGTATGTAAATGAATATAAATTTACTTAAATAATCATGTTTGTGAAAGGTAATACTATGAAACCACCGGGGGGAGGGGGGCGGCGCGACGCGCTTTGCGGTCGGGTGGCGGCGCGTCGCCCATCCGCGTCGTCGCCCGTCCGCGTCACCCGTCCGCGACGCCCGTCCGCGACGCCCCTCCGCGACGCGCGCCTCGCACGCGCCCCGTTTTGCCCTCGCGCATAAGCATACAACAAAAACTAAGTCCAAACGATAACAAAACACATTTAATTACTTCATTTCCGTTCAAAGTGTTTTTTTCCCATTACTTACTTTTAAATCGGGCCACTACAGTTCTCAGTTTTTAAAAAGCTAACAAGGACAACATCTGATATTTAAGGCTACAATAGTATACTTGGACGAATGTTGACCAAAAATTGCAATTTCTTTAAATTTGTTAAAGTCCTTCAAGAAGAGGAATTTACGAAAAGCCGTAATTTCTGGTACCAAATCAAGGAAAAAAATCGATATAGAGAGAAACAAAAATATAATGGAGGCTTCTGCGCTTCTTGAAAACGGTGCCATTCATATAATGAGATTTTTAAATCGAATGGTTTATGTTAAAAATAACATTTGTACTGGTATGGAACTGACACAAATATGTAGCGTACACCTAGAGTTAATGCGAACAGACCTAAAAAAAAAAAAAAATCGTCGTGTAAATCACTATACTGGTTATCTTCGAAACTTGACGAAGATTATTCCGAGTATCGATTTACTCAGCCAGTTACGGAAACTAATCCATTTTTTTGGGAGATTCATCGTGGATCTTCCTCTTTTCCATTCCAAATCCCGAGCTGTTCAGAAGCTCTTTCGTAGAAAGAACAGAAAACTTAGAAACTTAAAGTAAAATAAAGTACACAGTAAAATAAAAATTAGATTAAAGGAAAATTAAACAAATTAAAGTAATAGTAAAAAAAAAATAAAAGGGATTTTTAAACAAAAGTTATAAGAAACTGGAAGAATTGAAAGAATTCAATAATCGGATCAAATTGCCCACAAAAAAATATATAAAGAAACAAAAAGGTAATACTTCTAATTTTTATTATAAATAAAAAAAAGAAAAGTATATAAAAAAAAAACGCAATTAGACAATTATATAGAAAAAAATAAAACTAATCGACATTTATACGCCCACAGATCACTGCGGACGTATATTGTCATAAAATACTCAATAACGAGTAAGGACTATGCGTCCGCAGACCCTAAAAAGTTTCATCCATCGAAACACACAAAATCGAAAAGAAAAACAAAAATCATAAGAACTAAAGAACCAAAAAGAAATCAGGTGTTATTCGAGGCCAAAAGTAGACACGTGGCATTGTACCAGAATTACCTAAAATTGTCTCGCTTCAGTCTTCACCAGCATCTCCAAGTCACTCATCTCATAGAAAATTAAAAAGTAAAACAAAAAAACATACATACAAATTAAATATACAGAAAAGTCAAAATTTGAAACAAAAAAAAAAAAAAAAATTAAGAGTTATAAATAATTTTGTGATAGATTTGTGTTTAATCTTAACGTAAGGAGTATAAATATAAAAAAAAAGGAATTCATTAATAAGGTTCATGAAGTGAAATCGTGGTAATGTAGCAAGGTTTGGTAGATAAAAAAAAATATAATTAAAAAAAAAAAAATTAATCCTAAAACAGTTAAATAAAGCTAATACTCGAAGTTCAGCGAGGGAATTTTGTGGCCACAACTTTCGTCGCAACGCCGAGAATCAAATATGTAAGTACCCATTTGTACGATTTACTATATTTTTGTTTATCTTCAAATTTGTATATATATTGCGCCGATACTATTTTTATGAACAAATATCTACAATACATATAAAAATATTAATTTATAAAGATTAAATAACTTATTTGATAAAATTAAAATAAAAATTAGTTTAAACACAAAGCTAAAGGAGGATTCTTTAAACAAAAACAAAAATTATAAGAGAGAATGATACATATGTACATAAAAGAGAGTTTTTTTTTTATACCTATCATAAAATATCACGATTATCGAATTAACAAAATTGATTTAAATTAATTTTGTTTCCAAACAGTTTTGTTTCCTTACATTATAATAATATAACAAAAAAAATGAATATTAAAAATTTAAGTGAATTTTAGAACAAAAAAATAAAATGAGTTGTTTCTATATTTGAACCTTCCTAGCTATTTAAGAATGATCTGGTGAGTTTGTGAGTTGAGTAAATCTAGTAAGGGGCTATCTCAACATTTATGAGTAAGATAGTCATGGTGTATTTTTGATTTCAGCCTCAAAGATATAAAGGGGAGGGTATACTCAAGGTTTCTCAACATCGAAACCAAGGTTGTGTGTGAAGTTATCCCAATTCCCATCAACTTCCCCTTTTACGTTTTCCTTTCCATATTTGCATTCCCCTTTTCAATTAAAACCTGAAATTGAACCTAAACAGGCACGTAATATTATGTGTGCTTAGGTATATCATGCGACAAGATCCTACCCCTCCGTCGAGCTACATAGTCGAGCATATCAAGCGTGCCTACAGTCGCAACCGGATAAGTGGATATTCATTTTACGACCACCACTGTCCACCTAAGAAATATTATCTTTTCACACATTGGCGCCCAACGAGTAAGGCCTAATTATTTCATTTGAAATAATATGTTCCTTCAAAATTAAGAAAATTAAATATTTAAAACGTTTTAGTTTAGCTTAATTAAAATTAATTTTCTGACTAGCGAGTCCACAATAAATTTAAAAACAAATTGTGTTGCAACTGGTTGGATTATTATTTTTCTATCAAAGAGTCAAAGAGAATACCGATTGTATTGATCTTAGATCATAAATAATTTCTCAAGCCTTTGATAAGATTTTTTTTTGTGTTATCTTTGAGTCAACAGCAATCAGGTTGAATCGAACTTTCGCTGTTTTGCCATTGATAGAGATCTCTTTAGCTATAGCGTAGCAAAAGAGTTAAAATTCCAAAGAAATATTTTCTCTCCAACATTCAATTTTCCCTTAACCCTTCATAATTTCACACAACTAACCTTACACTCACTCACAATAAAACCGATCATCTCTTAATAGCGAACTCAAGCCTAGTAAAGCATTTAATACAAACCTTAAAACTTTCTTACAAGTTATTTTTTTTTGTATGTGACATTTGATAAAAAAAAAAAAAAAAAAAAAAAAATGAGTAACCCAAATAAATTACCATGCGGAACAATTCCGAAAAACTCTGGGAAGAGAGGCCCTAAGACACGTTCTTTACGTGATAACCCACTCGATTCTCCATTAGACATAACGAACAAAAGCTTTGGGGCGAATTCCAATCGAGTCCAACACTCACCTGTTACATTGCCTTCCACAACAACATCAACGAATATGCCTCTCAGTTTCCAGGAAACAAATAACCTTACCGGATACAATCCCTCTTCAATCAATTTCGATCTCTCCAATATAGAGAGCCTTCCATTGAATAGGAGATTAAATTATGCTGTCAATACAGCAACAACAACAGCACCAACAATGACAACAATTACAAGTAGTGTCAACTTACCAACTATTTCTCATATAATTGAGGGTGATAATGTTGCGAGTAATGTTGCTAGTAATGTTGCGAGTAATCTGCCAAATATTGGCAACATGAATTACATTGGAAATGGGTTCAGTGAACTCAGACACAATGGCGACAATTTACCAGCTGATCGACGCTCAAGTAATAGTGTTGAATATGAAAATCAGAACATTCAATTTGTAAATAATAATTCGGTTCGTATGAGAAGATTAGATGAACATATTGAAGATCTTATAGGTAGAACCTTAGAATTAAAGCTTCCAGAGCTCATTCAAAGAACAATAGTTCCTTTGATTAGCAATGTAGGTATTAGCAATAATAATAAAAAGGTTGATGCGCAGCCGAATCAAAGCAATGAACACTCAATGAATAATAATGATATTTCGGATGGTTCAAATCATACCATGAATCAAAATTTATGTGATTTTATGAATGAGGGTGTGCATTCAAAATTAGTAGAACCAAATATGACAAGTGATCAAATACCTAGCAGGCATTCAAATTTGAATGAGATGAATAACCAAACTCTTCGAATAGATCGATGGGGAGTTAAATTTGATGGTACTTCCAAAGGAATGTCAATTGAAGATTTTGTTTTTCGCATCGAAACATTAAAAGAAAATTATAAATTTACGTGGAATGATGTCATGCGACATTTTCATTTGCTTTTGAGTGGGATAGCTCAAGATTGGTTTTGGCAATATTTGAGAAACAATCCAAGAGTCGATTGGCTCATGCTTCGTAATGCCTTGCTAAAACGTTTCAGAAGTCATGAAAATGACCTTCAAATTATTAAGCAAATAATGGATAAAAAACAAACATCATCGGAAAATTTTGAAGATTACTTCATATCCGTATTGCAACTCAAGAGTCAATTAAAAACTCCCATGAGAGATGAAGATTTAATAGATATTCTTAAAACTAACATTCAAACGAGGTTATTAAATTTTATTTACCCTATGAATATAATATCATTAGAACATTTTAGAAATGAATGTAAGCGAGTTGAAAGGATTCTAAGCGCAAAATACCAAGTACAAAACAGACAAATTAGGAATGTACATGAAATTGAATATGAAGAAAATGGTAATTGTCTATATTCTGAAGTAGATAATTCAAAGTATGAAACAGTTTCGGCTATGCAAAGACCACAAAACAATCATTTAAGCAATAATACACTTAAGTGTTATAATTGTAAACGAAATGGACATTTGTTTATTAATTGTCCATCGCCCCTTGATAGACTTTTCTGCTATAGATGTGGAACTGACAACTTCACTGTTTTGAATTGTCCTAAGTGTGTCAAGAAGCAGGAAAACTCGAGGTCGAACTTGACTATGACGGGAAAGTCATGTTCGACACAAACAAATCCCGAATTGCAAAAGTAGATGCCTCTACAAACACAAATTCAAATATTATAAACAGACCTGATTTTTCAAACCACCTTGATGATGTGACAAATTATAAAATTAAATCACTCGGCGATGATTTAAGCAATGACAAAGTATTAGAACTCGAATCCAAACAAACCGAAAACAATCTTAAATACAAACAAAGTATATTTAGAAATAAAAGTTTCGAAGAAAGACTTAAGCACTATAACGAGCTTAGATCAAAAATTTTTAATATAAGCGAAATTCAATTAGAAGGTGTGAAACGTAAGACGGACAAACTGCGAAATAGATTTCAAAAGCGATCATTTTTTAGGAATATGATAAGTAGCTGTTTGCTAAATGCTAATGTTGATCCTAGACCATATGCGAAAATAAGTATATTAGGCAACGAAGTCTGTGGGCTACTCGACAGTGGTGCTACTGTCTCATGTTTAGGGAAAGATTCGGTTGAATTTATTCGTAGCTTAAAAATTCCTATTGTAAAATATAGATCGTCAATAAAAACTGCAGATGGCAAATCACAAGCCATTATAGGTAGAGTCAATGTTGAAGTTTTATACGAAAATCAAAAAAATTACTTAGATTTATATCTTATACCATCCCTTTCACAACCATTATATCTGGGCATAGATTTTTGGCAAAAATTTAAAATTGCACCCCACATTATAAGTGAGATGTCCAAAGAATTCGATGAAACTATCGACATCGTTGAAAATCCAAATAAAAATAAATATGAAAAGCATACCTTAACAACTGAACAATCTAAAGCGCTTCAAAATGCCCTAAAGCGATTTCCTTCCTTTTCCGAAGTAGGTTTGGGTAAAACAACAGTAGGACAACATATTATAGAGACAAATGAAACTGAGCCTATAAAACAGAGGCATTACCCAGTCTCACCACCAGTGCAAAAGCTAATTTTTCAAGAACTCGATAGGATGCTCGCTCTAGGCGTAATAGAGGAAAGCAACAGTGCCTGGAGCTCACCAATCGTTTTGGTCCAGAAACCGGGTAAAGTCCGACTCTGTTTAGATTCGCGAAAGCTTAACGCACACACAAAAGGAAGTGCATATCCAATGCAAAACATTGAGGGAATTATTAGTCGAATGAAGGACACGATATTTATAAGCAGTGTTGATTTAAAGGATGCCTTTTGGCAAATTCCTTTAGAAGAATCGGCGAGAGAGAAAACAGCGTTCACTGTTCAAGGAAGACCACTATATCATTTTACAGTTATGCCTTTTGGCTTACGAAATGCGGCCCAAACGATGTGCAAGATCATTGATAAAGTGATCCCCAGCGAACTTAGAGAATCTGTTTTCCCATATGTCGATGATCTTCTCATAATTTCAAGAGATTTCGACACACACATTCAAATACTTGAAAAAGTCGCAGACCGTTTGAAAGCTGCAAATCTGACAATAAACGTCGAAAAATCCCATTTCTGTTTCAAAGAGTTAAAATATCTTGGGTATATTGTTGGCCAAGGTGTTTTAAAGCCAGATCCTAGTAAGGTTTCTTGCATAAAGGACTTTCCATTGCCAACGTCACAAAAACAAGTTCGAAGGTTCTTAGGTATGTGTGGTTGGTACCGTAGATTCATTCGCAATTTTGCGGCGATTGCAAGTCATTTAACAGATACCCTTAAAAAAGGAAAGAAATTTGAATTAGGCACCGAAGCAAAAGAATCTTTCGAAGCTCTCAAAACGGCCCTAATCTCTGCTCCTTTGTTAAGCCATCCAGAATTTGATAAACCTTTTGTTATACAATGCGATGCTTCCAGCACTGGTATAGGAGGTGTTTTATATCAATATGATGATGAGGGAAATGAAAAGCCAATTGCATTTTTCTCTGAAAAGCTTAATAAATGTCAACGTAACTATAGTGTTACGGAGCAAGAATGCTACGCCGCAGTGCAAGCGGTGAAGAAATTTAGACCATATGTGGAGGGTTTACCTTTCACTTTAATTACAGACCACGCAAGCCTTAAATGGCTTATGACCCTTAAGGACTTAAGCGGCAGGTTGGCACGCTGGTCATTAAAGCTTCAGGCGTTCAATTTTGACATTAAGCACAAAAAAGGTTCACAAAATGTAGTAGCCGACACATTGTCAAGAGCATTTATGGAGGAGCTAACCTTGTCTTCACAATCACACAAATATGTAGGATTAAACTTAGATTCTTCAGAATTCGATTCTCCAGAATACAAAGATTTAGTAGCAACAGTCGAAAGCAATAAAGACAACTTCCCTGACATTAAAATAGTAGATGGAAAATATTTGTACAAACGTGAGTTTTCGAAAGAAGAAGATTGTTTGAAAACTGAATATGAATGGAAACTCTGGATACCAATTGGGTTGACACAGTTCATTATTGAAAATTCACATAATCCACCAAACTGTTCTCATGGAGGTATGACTAAAACATTAGAAAGAATTAAAAGATATTATTATTGGCCAAATATGACCACCCAGATTCGTAATTACTTAAAAAATTGCTCAATTTGCAAACAAACCAAATCTTCCAACAAAACACTGAGACCGCCTATGGTCACTCAAAAACCATTAGATAGACCGTTTCAAAAAATTTTTATAGATTTTATGGGTCCATATCCCAGAAGCAAACGTGGCAAAGCGTTTATATTCGTTGTTTTGGATGGTTTTTCCAAAGCTGTCTTTTTGAAGACAATGCAAAAAGCGAATGTTAGATCGGTGATAGAATTTTTGGAACACATCGTTTTTAGTCAATATGGAGTACCTGAAGTTGTTCACAGCGATAATGGCAAACAATTTATTGCTAAAGAATTTCAAGATTTTCTAGCCAAATATGGTTGTAAGCATTTGAGGAACGCGGTATATTCTCCTCAATCCAATGCAGCAGAAAGAGTGAACCAATCAATTTTATCTGCAATACGTTGCTATGTAAAGAACGATCAACGTGATTGGGACAGACATTTGCATGAGGTACAACAAGCTCTTTGGACCTCAGTCCATCAGTCAACCGGAATGACTCCGTACTTTATACTTTTTGGTAGACATATGGTTACCCATGCGAGTATGTACAAGATGCTTCGAAATCTCAATGCCCTAAATGATAGTGAACTCACTTGCTTGCCTCATCATAATAAACTCGAAATCGTTAGAAAGAAAGTCCAAGATAATCTCAAATTGGCGCGTGAAAAAAATGAAAAGTCTTACAACTTGAGAAGTTCCAAAAGAACTTTGTTACCAGGAACCGAAGTGTATCGAAGAAATTTTGTTCTAAGCGATGCATCTAAGAATCTGAGTGCCAAATTATGTGATAAATTTGTCAAATGCAGAATAGTGAAACAAATAGGAAACTCAATGTTCGAAGTAGAAAATTTGGATGGTAAAAAGATCGGTGTCTATCATGCCAAAGATTTGCGTTTGTAGAAAAATATTTAGAGCATGGGACTCTTAATCTCAGGGTCATGGGTCGAGGCCACACGTTTCAAAAATGAATTAGTTAAAATGTGTACGTTTTTCAAGTCTTTTTAAAATAATAAATCTTTCAAAAATACTTGATTTTGTAGCGTACACCTAGAGTTAATGCGAACAGACCTAAAAAAAAAAAAAAATCGTCGTGTAAATCACTATACTGGTTATCTTCGAAACTTGACGAAGATTATTCCGAGTATCGATTTACTCAGCCAGTTACGGAAACTAATCCATTTTTTTGGGAGATTCATCGTGGATCTTCCTCTTTTCCATTCCAAATCCCGAGCTGTTCAGAAGCTCTTTCGTAGAAAGAACAGAAAACTTAGAAACTTAAAGTAAAATAAAGTACACAGTAAAATAAAAATTAGATTAAAGGAAAATTAAACAAATTAAAGTAATAGTAAAAAAAAAATAAAAGGGATTTTTAAACAAAAGTTATAAGAAACTGGAAGAATTGAAAGAATTCAATAATCGGATCAAATTGCCCACAAAAAAATATATAAAGAAACAAAAAGGTAATACTTCTAATTTTTATTATAAATAAAAAAAAGAAAAGTATATAAAAAAAAAACGCAATTAGACAATTATATAGAAAAAAATAAAACTAATCGACATTTATACGCCCACAGATCACTGCGGACGTATATTGTCATAAAATACTCAATAACGAGTAAGGACTATGCGTCCGCAGACCCTAAAAAGTTTCATCCATCGAAACACACAAAATCGAAAAGAAAAACAAAAATCATAAGAACTAAAGAACCAAAAAGAAATCAGGTGTTATTCGAGGCCAAAAGTAGACACGTGGCATTGTACCAGAATTACCTAAAATTGTCTCGCTTCAGTCTTCACCAGCATCTCCAAGTCACTCATCTCATAGAAAATTAAAAAGTAAAACAAAAAAACATACATACAAATTAAATATACAGAAAAGTCAAAATTTGAAACAAAAAAAAAAAAAAAAATTAAGAGTTATAAATAATTTTGTGATAGATTTGTGTTTAATCTTAACGTAAGGAGTATAAATATAAAAAAAAAGGAATTCATTAATAAGGTTCATGAAGTGAAATCGTGGTAATGTAGCAAGGTTTGGTAGATAAAAAAAAATATAATTAAAAAAAAAAAAATTAATCCTAAAACAGTTAAATAAAGCTAATACTCGAAGTTCAGCGAGGGAATTTTGTGGCCACAACTTTCGTCGCAACGCCGAGAATCAAATATGTAAGTACCCATTTGTACGATTTACTATATTTTTGTTTATCTTCAAATTTGTATATATATTGCGCCGATACTATTTTTATGAACAAATATCTACAATACATATAAAAATATTAATTTATAAAGATTAAATAACTTATTTGATAAAATTAAAATAAAAATTAGTTTAAACACAAAGCTAAAGGAGGATTCTTTAAACAAAAACAAAAATTATAAGAGAGAATGATACATATGTACATAAAAGAGAGTTTTTTTTTTATACCTATCATAAAATATCACGATTATCGAATTAACAAAATTGATTTAAATTAATTTTGTTTCCAAACAGTTTTGTTTCCTTACATTATAATAATATAACAAAAAAAATGAATATTAAAAATTTAAGTGAATTTTAGAACAAAAAAATAAAATGAGTTGTTTCTATATTTGAACCTTCCTAGCTATTTAAGAATGATCTGGTGAGTTTGTGAGTTGAGTAAATCTAGTAAGGGGCTATCTCAACATTTATGAGTAAGATAGTCATGGTGTATTTTTGATTTCAGCCTCAAAGATATAAAGGGGAGGGTATACTCAAGGTTTCTCAACATCGAAACCAAGGTTGTGTGTGAAGTTATCCCAATTCCCATCAACTTCCCCTTTTACGTTTTCCTTTCCATATTTGCATTCCCCTTTTCAATTAAAACCTGAAATTGAACCTAAACAGGCACGTAATATTATGTGTGCTTAGGTATATCATGCGACAAGATCCTACCCCTCCGTCGAGCTACATAGTCGAGCATATCAAGCGTGCCTACAGTCGCAACCGGATAAGTGGATATTCATTTTACGACCACCACTGTCCACCTAAGAAATATTATCTTTTCACAAATACTGAAAAAAATTGTTTTTTTTTTTATATTTTGGTCTAATTGCAATAAATATTTTGGGCGATTTGTTAAAAGAACCCTAAATGTTAGTATTTTTGGATTGCGACAAAACGCCCATTTCTACTTTGGACGATTTGACATTTTTCTTTTTTGGGCGTTTTGTCACAGCGTCAAATTGCCAAAAAATTTTGGGCGATGCGACATTTTTCAGATTTGGGCGATTTGGTTTTGGGCGATTTGACACAGGGCCAACTAAAATTGCCGAAACACCAAATCGCCCAAAATTATTTTTTTTGGGCATTTTGACATTATGTCAAATCGCCCAATAAATTGAAATGTCAAATCGCCCAAACAAGTTTTTGGGTGATTTGACATTTTTTCGCTTTTTTGCATTTTGGGCGATTCGGTTTTGGGCGATTTGACACCCATCCAATATATAATATAAAATTTAATTCAAGTCTCTAGCGTCATTGGTTCATGAGATATTTAGGTTTAACCAAAATTTGCACCTTTTTTTTAAACTGCTATGGTAAAAAAAACCACCCACGCAATTTTCTTGAGAGCTCTTTCTACATCTTTCTGCATTCTAATCTCTATAAAAAAATTTATTTGAAGTCGATATCTCTTCTGGTTCTTGAGCTATGGAGGACGAAAAAACGTGAACGTACAGACGTACACACGCACGCACAGACATCTTTCTAAAAATCTTTTATTTCGACTCTAGGGCCCTTGAAACGTCGAGAAATGTCAAAATTTTCAATTTGACAAATCGGACCCATTACAATAACTTCATATGGGAAGTTAATAAAACTGTAAATGTACTCATGTATGTATATACACAGAATAAATAATTAAATCAATATTGCCAATACTCTTTGTGTTATGATTTTTTAAAATAAAGAAGTAACCACGCCCACCCTGTTTTTCATCGATCAGAAATTACCTTATTTTCAGGAATAAATAACTTTAAATTTATTTAAATGAAGATACCTTATATTTATTTTTTTCTTAATTTGAAATTTGATAATCTAAATACATTTGAAATGATTATTCAGCGCAGGAAAATATGTACAAATTTTGCAATTAAAATAGTTGTGAAAACGCAAGAATACTTTTTACATGACGTTCAAGGCTGACATCAAGTTGAAAAGGGCATAATTTAAATATGAAATACGATGGTTATTCAGAAAAGCATAACAACAACAAAACATTTTATTCTTAGGGAAAATAGTTATAAAATAAAAAAAGTTTAATAGAAAAATCAAAAAGAAAAACGAAACAAATCATCTTGGGCTTTCAAAATACACTCTTCCTTATTGGAAACACCAAAAGGTTCTTACTTGTTGAAAGGCACACATTTTTTTCTAAATTTATTTAAACAATTAATAAATGACAATTTTTGCTCAGTCCCCTGTCTTACCACATGTGGGATGGTTACAAATTAAGCCCCCGTTTTTAATTCTAAAATGCGCTGTGAAAATATCAATGAGAATAAATGTTTGCAATTAAATTTCCCCTCAAACTCGTATATAACATTTTCAGTTTACAAATTCTCGCTTAATTAACTCTCAATAATTTGCACGCATTCAACATTTAAATCCTTGAAAACATTTTCCAATTTCAATAAATCTCTGCTATGGAGGTTTCTTGCATGGATAATAACATGGTGATGCGGTGGTCTGGTGGTGCGGTGCGGAGGTGGCACTTATTGGCCACACTTTTGGTGCTACTAGCCGCACCCTTCGATTAAAACACCCACACGTTTTGAGTGAACAAGAGTAAGTGTCAAAGTTTCAGAATTAATTCACAAGTGGCGCTGTGCGGCGCGGCTCGCCTCGGCTCGCAACTGGCATAGCGTTTATCCTAGAAAGCATCATCATTATCCACAGCACACAAAAAGCAGATCAGCAATTAGGATGAGTAGGGGACCAAGCAGAACAAAATAGCGATGCCGTGATACGGTGCGGTAGTAGGGCAGAAGTGAAAAATGACAAAATGAGGAATGATAAAATAAAGGATTCAAAGACAGATAAATATCACGCTTGTTTTATGGTCGTCGCTATCATCATTAAAGCATCGTCATCTTCTTCAGTCGGTTCGGTGTCACTAGCGTACATAACCCGAGAACAAGCATCGAAAAGCAAATCAAACTTAAACAGAACAGAAATTATCATAATGAGATAAGGTCCTGTCTTTCGTTCATACCATATACATATATATCATCGCTTTAATGGTCCCCCAGCCAGCACTACCGTCCTGTTACATTTATACGAATGAGTTGGATGGCCGTGTGGTGGGTTAGTTTAAATTCTAGGTTAGAAAATTTAGATATATGTATTGTTTGCACAGATTCACATACACCACGACGACGACGACGAACGACGCCAATGTCTATAAAGAACGAAGTCGGCACATCCACATAGCGACGTTGACGTAGAGATGGATGGAAGAGAAATCGCCTGTTCTGTTCTGCTCTGCTCTGCTCGGTGAACCAATATTGACTTTGAATATGCTCCATGATAATGATGATGACGATGACGAGTAACGTAAGGATTACTATGATGGATGGCAATGGCAGATCCTTCGCTTTCAACGTGAAAGAGAAACAAATAAAAGAGTTAAGACTGCATTGTGTCCGTTTACGTTCGACGTTGCCGTTGTCGTTGTCGTTGTCGCAATCGTCGTTGTCGTTTTCATCCTTATAGTTATAGTCGATGTCTCATCCAAGCGTCAAATTGAAATTCCAATCGACAAAGAAAGGAAACTCGATACGTGAAAGGGGAGGAAGCAAATAAATGATTTTCTGTTTACCCAAAACGCATCCAACCGATCTAACACAGGCACACGGCCAAATACACAGCCATCATTGCTGCATGCTCCTTAGTTTTACTCCTCCAGTTTAATGTTTACTTTGGTATCTGATTCCATTTGGTTGCCTGCAGCCGATGTATCTAGATAGGTATTAGTACATATAGTGGCTCTGTGAATTTTTTCCATTCTTGCCGCGTTCTTGCTGCTGCTGCTTTATCCTTGACTCAAGGCATTCTTTGCTTTGGTGGGCAGCAGCAGCAGCAACATCAACATCTACAGAAAAGAGGTGGAGAATCACCCATATATCACGTAATTGAATAATATTTTCTTGATAATAAAATCAAACAAAAGAAGGAAGAAAGCTGAAGCAGAAAACAAAGCAATAGCAGCCTTGTTAGTGGATTTTTGGTCGCAAGGAAAGTTTCAATCCAAATGGTGCCCATTTGGGAATTTCCACTAACTTCAACGGAAATATATAAATACTATAGGTACCACCTATACGTTGTTTATTTGTCGTACATACATACATATGTATCATATAGATTGGTTTGAAAACAGTGTCGTGAATAAAAATATGAAAGGGTGTGCGTATATCTTTATTTCTTTGTTCACAATTCTTTGCTTAAGGACAGTTCTACTTGATGCTTCCGAAACCAGACCGATACGAGACTGTTTGTTTTCTAACAAAATTAGCCGAAAGTCTCTTTAGTCTTGTCAGTCTTTTCGAGTTTTATATTTTCCGACTTGACCCCAGAGTGAAGGTAATTTGCTACATGGCCCTCATCAGTGTTGGGACTTCTACCACTTAAGTGGTATTTCTACCACTTTTTGGTGTTCATGAAAATCTACCACCTAAAAAGCAAATTCTACCACTTTTTGCAACTCACCGTTCACCTATCATTAAACTCTACCTTTTAATATTTAAAGTATATTTAAATTGTTTGTCAATAAATCTTAAAATTATAAACGAGTTAAATAAAACATTTCAATCTAAGAACACAAAAATACACTTGATATTCGAAAGAATGACTACATTAAAATTAAATTTTATGAACAATTTTGTAAAACCAGAAAATATGAATGTAAACACAAATATAAAAAACAGTGAAAACTATTTAACATAGTCTCAAATGTATTTTGGCCTTTACTTTGAAAGGTACTTACTTGAAAATGATGTTGTTGAACAAGATGTAATGCATCTACGAAAAATTATGAGCAGCTATTATATTGAATTATGTGTTCAAATTGGAGAAAGGTTTAACCTTGTAAACGATGAACTAAAATTTTTCAAATATTTAAACCCGAAAAACGTCATTGATGGAACAATGCCATCAGTTTTAGGTCTCACGAAACATTTTTAACCAACTATAAATAATTTAGAACTAGAGTTAATTAATAATGAGTGGTGAAAATCAATTACTCCAAATTTTTAAAACTGATGACATTGTTTCACAATGGCTTTTGATAAAAAACTTAAAAGACGGAATGGACAATTTGATTTTTGAAAACATATCTTCTTATATGTTGGAGCTTTGTTGCTTACCGCATAGCAGTGTTATTTTCAGATTTAAAAAATATAAAAAATTAAAAAAGAAATAAGTTAAAAACTACAACCGTTCACAACATTTTGGCTGCAAGGGAAATTTCAGTAAATTTTCAGAATTTTAATCCTCCGGAAGCATTACTGAAATATGCAAAATTTAAGTTTTTCTAACTAATTTAATTATTGTGAATTGTGATATTTGAAACTGAAAGAACTGAATTATTGTTTATTTAATTTTTTGTACTTTTTAATAAGTTATTGAATATAAGATTTACTACATAAAAATTGGTTTTAATTTCTACCACTTTTCTACCATCTTTTTGACATCATTTCTACCACTCTTTTGCTTCTGCGAGGTCCCAACACTGGCCCTCATACGGCCGATGACCGTTTATGGATGTCCTGTGAAGTTCACCGTTGCTCCTTCCCAGATGGAGAACTTTCGGGTGTTCGAGCACCAGTGTTTACGACGCTGTATACCGGCTTACATATATCGAACTGCCGAATCTTCTTTCGTTTAGTACTATTCTAACGAGGTCGTAAAAAACGGGTCTCGAATCAACAGAATTGACAATTTCGTGATAAAACTCGTTCGAGGTCACATTGCAAGAGCTATGTCTTCGATCAATAATTTAATTTTCGTCCGAACGACGAGTATTTTGAGAGTGCACGCTTGAGCGGCTTCATTCCACCAGAAGCATTCCTCTTTTTAGATAGATTTTAGATAGTTTAAGTTAGTTAAAGTTAGTTTTAAGTTTTATTTTAAGGACCTAATTTTAATTTAATTTAATTTAATTTTAAGGACCTAGTTTTTAAGTAAAATTAAAAAAAAGATATTGAAATTTTTTTTTTTAATTTTCTAGTAAATAAAAAATAAATAAAAATGAATTGAAGAAAAATAGATCTTAGGGCCAAAAGGCGACCTTAATCTACTGCGCTGTCAATGTACTTTCATCAGCTTTTGGGATAGTTCATGACTTTTGCACCGAATAGCAGGACCAGGATGATGATGATGACGGTCTTATATAGGGACACTTTGATTGCTCGAAAGAGGACTTTACTACTCAACGGTTACCAAGAGGAATCCTTGGTTTGATCTCAGCGCTGGTGTTGTTTTCTGTGTTCATATCGGAGTCTAGGTAGTCAAAGTCCTTAACTACCTCAAAGTTAAGTCGATCGATGTTGACGTTTTAACCGAGATGTAGATGTTGTAGGTCCTTTCTTGATGACAGCATGTACTTTGTTTTGTCCCCATTAAGCGCTAAACGCATTTTTGTCGCCTCTGCCTCAATACCCACAAAAGACCCATTGACATCACGCTAAGTTCTTCAGATTATATCAATGTCATCAGCATATGCCAGTAGTTTGACAGACTATTGAAAGATAGTGCCTCTAGTGTTGACGTTTGATTGGAGCTCTGCACTATTCTTAAGTCTTTTTTGACATCAAAAGGTTCGGTAAAATTGTTTCCAACCTTTATGGAGCCGCTTGAATAAAGCGAGCCCGATACGAGACTCAGTTGTACGAGACTTATACCGAGGCCAGACTGAATATTTCGATTTTAACGAGATTAAATGCTTAAACACAATTTTCAATATCTTCTGAAAACATATGTATGACCTTTTCACTGCACTGCATCTTCAAGTTAGTTTAAGAAATATATTGAATTAACGTTAAAAGCCAAAATGAAGATTGCATGAAGATTTGATTAATATTTTTCTAAGAAATTACTTCCCAATATTTGCTCAGCACTGTATATTATTCGCGAGAGGCTATGGAATTTGAAAAACGTAATGGACTGCAATTGATTGGGACAAAAATGGAAGGGGGTTATAACCCCTAACCTCTCCGCATGGAATGCACACTAAACTAAAATGTCCCCAATGTTTTCGTTCTTCGTTCTCTGACTTGTAATCCATATAGCAATCGGTTGTAAAGTTTGTCATCGTGAGTTGTTGGATAAACAGACTGCGACCCCAGTCAAAACGAAATGGGTTCTATACTAAAAGCTATATATTTATAAGAACAGAGTAATGGGGTTGATTTGTTCGTCCCCTTGTTCCCTAAAAACGATATAGAAATAGAGATAGTATTTGTACACAAAGGAAGAGAAAGCAGGAGTTAAGTTTGTTAGTAAATCAATTGTAAATAACTTGCAGCAGAACAAAACCAACACCCAAAACCCAAAACCCAAAACCCAAACAAGGAGCTGGATCAGTGTGTTCTTAAATGCTTTGTGGCGACAAGAAGTGATAAGGAACAGAGTCTTAGGTTGCTAAAATTTGATGTTTAGGGCATTTGGGATTGCAAGACCCTTTTCTTTTTCTTCATTTAATTATGTGATATAGACGAGACAGACACTGTTGTACGCAAAAAGACTGAAACATTGTACCTATAATATTTCATTAATGTTTATACACAAGACAATTCAATTGATATCGATTTGTACATCAAAATAAGGGAAAAGTAGAAGAAGCAAAACCGCTTCAATCTGCATGAAGCTATTAGAAATTCGTTTGGCTTTTAATAAAGCTGAGTGGTGAACAAGGTTCAAGACAGGGTATACATATAAGGAATCTTGTATTTCTTCAGATGAAATATCGGAGTCTTACCAAATTATCTCCCTCGTGAAGTGTGTTTTATTCAAGCTATTTAATCATCTGATAATAATGGATTTTCTCATATTGAGAAATTGGAGGCCATGTGTTTTTCCCTTTTTCGTGGTTCTTGTAGTTGAGTCAACATAAGCCTACGGCCTGAAAAGTATATTCCCTTCACTCACGCTTCATGGCCCTCTGCACTTTAAAGTTCTGCTTACGGGCTAACTTTCAGATAAAAGCTGTATCATCCGTAACATGAACGTTTTATATCAATCAGTCAAAGAAAAAATAATTTCAATTTGTAATTTGTATTGTAATCTTATTCCAAGTAGATTAACCTTATTTTCTTTCTATATTGAAAAACCATTTAAAAACATCGTTAATCTTATTCGTTAGTAATTTAGGTAACTTCAACTACACAGCAATGCCTCATTTGAATATAATCGAGATATTTATCTGAAAAGTTGGATCTACACTTTTGTTTGTGGTCACTCAACTCGCCCACAGGAAACAAGCTTAATGTTCGCTTTTTTCATAATTTTATCCTACGAAAATTAACCTAATAACATGCACCATAACCATACTTAAAATTCTATTGCTAGGTACCTACTACCTATGTATATATTCTTAAAAGCTTATTGTTTGAAACCATAAACTCCATTGTCTATTCAAATATTTATAAAACTTTACTATACTATATGTACGTATGTACAAACATACAACGTATCACAGAAACTTTGGTAAATCTATTTTAACAAACTTACCCATCACAATGCCTCTATATTATTCCCCATCCTTCACTATACACTTTTTAAAAATGTTCTCCCTTAAGCTATAAAATTTCCAGCCGCACCAACAAGTCTTTCATACTTAGTTCAACTTTAAAAAAGAAAAACTTTCTCTTTCTAAAAAAATAATAAAAACAAAGAAAATTAGTGAACTTTGCCGCAGAGGCTGTACTTTGCGTATAAAATAACAAGAAAAAGTAAAAAATAAATTAATAAATAAATAAAATAAAACTATGAAAAGTGAAACAATAAAATTTGTGTCTGCCAATTAAGTTCCTGATGATGGACTCTGTTGACCTACTTTGGAAAAAAAAACTTTCTTTAAGTTATATCCCCTAAGGCCAAGTATAGAAGTAGCTAGGTAGAAGCAATAAAATAAAACAAAAAGTACGAAGTGAAACAGAATCCTTTAAACTTCAATGAACTTGACATTTGATTCCGAAGAATTTTATACCTTGAAGGCTTTTGCTATCAAGCTTCTCAATGTTTCTACCTACGCTAACGTTACCAGCTGCTTCACAGTAAAGAAAATGTTAGCTCCTCGGCTTTTGAGCGAAACAGGAAGCCAGTTTGATTTGCTTATGGAAGAAAGTTAAAAATAGTATCTATACATGAGTGTAATTGTATGAGGATTAGATATGCATTCTTGAAAGAATATAACTTTAAGGTAGGTATAATACTCGGAAGGGAACAACCAATAAAGAATATGTGTTCCTAGACGGGAGAGTTACGCTACGCGTACTCTGTGATGGTATAGAAATAGATGACTACGATGTTACGATGAACAAGCTGTTTAAATTGATCAACCCCGTTAGCATGCCCTCCATTTGTTACAATTTAATTTGCCCGAAATTAATTTTTATATTTAATTAAATTAAAAATGAAATTAAAACAAATTAAAACAAACAAAAGAAAACAAAACCAAATTCAACCACGCGAAAAATTAAATGCAAATGTGCCGATCTGTCAAATGACAGCGGCGAAGAAGCGAGGGCAAAAATTGCAACAAGCAGCAACTCAAGTGCTGCCACCACGACGAGCTCAGTAAGGGGGTGAGTTCAGCAATGAACAATTAATCGACGAATCGATTAATTAAAGTTGCGGATGATTGTGATATCAAGTAGATATCAAAATGATCAATTTTATAGTAATTGCCACAGGGGCGTTCTTACGTTACGTAAGTAAAAGGGCGCCAGCAATTTTTTTTCCTGAAATGAAAAAAAAAGGAAATTGCAAACCTCTCCTGAAAACCACGAAAATAGAAAAAAACACAACGAAAAGAATACAACCACTATAGAAATAAAAAAAACAAAATGGATACCTTTTAGATTAGTTATTTATTTAAGAATGCCTGAGAAACCTTACAAGAGTAGGACTAAAACTCAGGATCTTTTCAACATTAAATAAAACTGTATGGACAATGGACCGTTAAGGTCTTAATCCCCTCAAATAAAATTTCGGGATTGAAACAAAGAATTAAACCAATTAACACCAAGAATAAATTTCTACTTATCTTTTCTTTTTTCCCTTTTAAGTTTTTCCTCTCTGATCCTCAAATTGCTCCTTTTTCCTTTTCTTTCCTTTCCTTGTTTTTCAATTTTCTGTTCCTTCCTTATTTTTAGTTCACGACACTATTAACCTTTTTTCAATTTTCCTCAATTTTTTTTTTTCCACACCGTCTTTGTTTGATATCACCAAAATTTTTTTGTCTGATCACTATGAATGCTAGTAAAGAATTGACGGCCAGATTCCAAGATCTGTCCTGTCTCTTCTTTTCATCTCCCGCCATTTTAGCTTTCAGCCAATATGGAGTGGCGGATTTCAATCACATCATCAACAGCCAATCGGAGATCGGCTTGTTGATCTCAACTTGTGATGAAATACTCGCGATCCTGCTTACTCGCCTTTTCTTCTCACAGCTAAATGCAAGTCATCCTGGAATTCGCCGCCCGCTGGATTCACTTCCAGGTCACGACGATTCCAGGAGCTGCATTCAGCCACCCCCACTTTCTACTTCGATATCGAAACAAGACTAAGAAACTTAAAATTGAGAAAAATCTTTTTCTTTGCTTTAACTTAACTTTAATTTTTTTTTAAAATCGCGCGAAAGGAAAGAAAAACAAACTAGTAACAATTTTGGATCTGTTAACTAAACCCCGAACTAAGTTACCCGAAACTTAACCGTCCATCAGTCCATACAATTTGTTTCGAGTTTTACAAATAATTAATAATTAATAATATTAACGTTAAACAAACAAAATTAGCAATGTAAACAAAAGAAATTAAATATGCATAAAATGAATTTTAACCAAAAAATATACATTTATAATTTTCATCAAACTTTAAGTTGGGCCGTAGGCCATTCTCCCTTTGGAGTAACTTCTCGCGCAACTTTACGTTGGTTTCACTTTCATGGAAACCATTCTTCTTTCGATACCTGAAACGAAACTTGGTATTTTTTTCCTCACGAACATGACAGAGAGAACCATGGTCAGAAGGACTATGGCCGTCCCGCTCTCTCTCATCCTCGTGTAGAAGGAATATGACAATTGTCAAATCGACCATTGTAAACAAACAAAAGTGTAACAATTGGATGCAAGATGCATCGTTTTTATTAAAAATTAAAATTAAAAAGTAAAAGAACTTGTTGCGTTCAATTATAACGCAACAAATCCCACCCTTTCCTCCTTGAAAAGGTGTTTGTTCATAATACAACCAAGATTACTTAAAAAGGGACTTCCAATATTTATTCGTTTTCCGATAATGACGTAAATGGCTTCAGATCTTTTATGTGCCAAGTGCCACGATCTTTGCCGTTGTCATCTACAAGAACATACGTCCAAGGAGATAACCTTTTAGAGATTTTAAAAGGGCCCACAAACTTTGGTGCCAATTTAGCCGCGTAGTAGTTTGCGGCATCGGATAAAACAAAATTTCTTCGCCATACAAGGTCATTCGGGAGATATTGAGTATCTCTCCTCCTGAGATTGTATGTCTCGGCGGACTTCCTAACCGCTACTTTTAATTTTGCAGCTATCTCTAATCTCAACTTCTTGAACCGTTCTTCAATGGTTCCTCCTTCGACTCTGTTATTCCCTTCAATACTCTCACTCCTAATACCTTCGTAATTCCCACTGGTTGCCATCTCTTTTCCAAAATTCGCATAATACGGACTAACACCTAGAACCTCATGTTGAGATGTTCGTATAGCACAAGCTACCTTAGCTAACTGAGAATCCCAGACTCGATGATTCTCTGAAACATACGCTCTCAAAGTTGTCTTAATGATTTGATTAATCCTTTCGGCAGGATTAGCCTGTGGATGATAATGCGGAGTAAACCTAATTTTCGATGAATAACCCTCACAAAGTGTCCTTAACTCCCTACTCTTGAACTGTGGACCATTGTCACAAATGACAATTTTGGGAACTCCAAATAACAGAAAAACATTATCTTCTAACTCTTTACATACCGCCTTTGCGGTGGCTGTCCTAAGTGGAAACAATAAAGGAAATTTGGTAAGATAATCTACTACTGTTAGAATATAAATAAATCCTCTATTGGACTTAGGTAAGGGCCCTACTAAATCTACACTAATCATCTCCCAAGGAGATGATGCTCCTACTCTCTCAGTCATAAGACCGGCTGGCTTGTCGTTAATCGGTTTCACTTGTTGGCATATACTACATTTCCTAACATATTTCGTGACGTCTACTCTCATCTTAGGCCAAAAATATTTAGCTCCTACTCTCGCGAACGTTTTTCTAACCCCCATGTGCCCCGCTAGTGGACTATCGTGACACTCTTTCAAAACTCCTATCCTATCTTTCTTTCCTACTACCAACTTCCACTCTTCGTTATTGTCATGCACGATCACATGATTTGACTTTACAAATTTGTATAACTTCCCATTATCTACTCTCCAATTCGGAAAAGCTAACGGATTAGACTCAACTGACGAAACCATCTTAGCCACCCAAGGGTCCTTATCCTCATCTGAAATCCCAGCTAACTCTGGAACTCCCCGAGATAACATGTCTGGTACTACATGTTCTTTCCCTTTCCTATGAATGATTTCAAAATCAAACTTTTGGAGCCGAACTGCCCAACGTGCAAGTCTACCTTGTGGATCTTTGAGGTTGCTCAACCAAATTAAAGAATAGTGATCCGTTACGACCGTAAACCGAACTCCTTCGATATAAGGCCGTAACTTCTCGACCGCCCATAAAACTGCCAAACATTCCTTTTCCGTAGTGGAATAATTTCTTTCACTCCTATTGAGTGACCTACTTAAGTAACAAATTACTTTTTCCCCCTCTTCAAATGTTTGGGTGAGTACGGCCCCGATGCCGTAGTCGGATGCATCAGTCTGAACGACAAATGGAAGCTTGAAGTCTGGACATGTCAAAATTGGAGCCGTGATTAAGCATTCCTTTGCTTTACGAAAACTATCTTCACATTCCTGTGACCAAACGAATTTCCTACTCTTTTTCAACAAATCTGTTAACGGCCTAACTAGTGTTGCGAAATTCGGTACGAAGCGTCTGTACCATGAAACTGTCCCTATGAAACTCCTAACTTGTTTTACATTTTTAGGTGCAGGTATTTTCACCATACTATCTACTTTTTCTGGGTCCACGTGTAACCCGTTTTTGTCGACTACATAACCTAAAAACTTGAGTGAAGGTGTGCAAAAATTGCATTTGTCGCGGCGTACTTTCAACCCTGCCTCTCGTAATCGCCTAAGAACCTCACCTAAAATCTCTAAGTGTTTTTCAAATGTATCTGTGACGATAATAATATCATCCAGATACACGAAAACAAATGGTTCCAACTCAGGCCCTAACACACTATCGATGAAACGCTGCCATGTTGCAGGCGCGTTGTGTAATCCAAAAGGCATTCTTTTGAATTGAAATAGACCCCTACCAGGTACCGTAAAGGCAGTGTACTTCCGCGATTCCAATGCCATTGGAATCTGCCAGTAAGCGGACTTAATGTCCAACGATGTTAAAAATTTGGCATTCCTAAGCTTATCTAAAATAGCCGAAATTATCGGCAACGGATACGCATCCCTTTCTGTCACCTGGTTAACCTTCCTAAAGTCGACACAAAACCTAAAACTATCATCTTTTTTCCTAATGAGAACAATTGGGGAAGCCCAAGGACTGTTTGATTTCTCAATCACGTCCTCTTCCAACATCTCCTGAAGTGATCTATCTATATGTTCCTGCATTGCCGGTGAAACCGGGTAATACCTTTGTTTAATAGGCTCCGACGAAGTTTTAATGACATGTTCTACCATTGTTGTTACTCCTAATCCCTCTGGCATATTCTTGAATGCATTCTCGACTAAATGTTTAAGTTTCCCTTTCTGAACCTCGTCTAATTCAGACTCCTCTGTGATAGACGTAGTATCTATCGAAGCCACTATCTCCTGGCTCGAAAAACTCCACATGTTTGAACGTAAATCCGGGACTATGCCCGATAATGCCCAAAAATCGGCACCTAAAATCAACGCATGCGGTAGGTTGGGAATGACTAAGCATTCAATCAAAATTGACCTACTCTCTACAACAATGGGTATTTTAACTATTCCTAACACTCCTATACTTGCACCATCTGCTAAATGAACTTCCCTAACATTTGAACTATCTAATTGTAATCCTAAATCTCTTAAAACCTGCCATGCGTCCCTACAAATAATCGTTCGCGATGCTCCAGAATCTAGTAATCCTAAAAACCTAAAACCATAAATGTTAACTCCTAAAAACGGACGTCTATCTATGCCGCTTGAATCTAACGTGAAACCTAACCTAACTCTGTAAGCCAACTGGTCGCCAGCAGGCACCCTCCCTAATTCTGACGCCGGCGCTCTTGTCCTGCTGGTAGAATGGAGCTATGTATATTCTTCATGAGAATAGCCAACTTTCTATTCTCACTCAGAGGCTCCGAAAAACGTTTGAAAAGAGTCTGCATGAGCGCAACGTACATGCCTATCGACTCTTCCTTACCCTGGGTTCGACGCCTGACCTCATCCAACAAGAGATCATCATAGTTGGAGGGCAAAAACTCCAACTTCAATTCCCTAACCAACTCTTTCCATGTTGAAGCCGTGTCCCTAATCGCCCTAAACCAGAGGAGCGCCTTCCCAGTAAACAAATCCACCGCTGACCTGTAAATCGCTTCCTCAGAAACACCACGAGCCTCCCTCAACTCTTCAATCCTTTCTATAAAAGAGTTCACTGATGAACCACACCGTTCACCAGAGAACTGCACGTTCCACTTATATGGTCGCTCGGGATTCCGGTCACGGGGTGTATCACCCTGTAGTTGGAACCCACTAGAGCTCGTTCGTTGGCCGACTGACGCAGCTGGCGCATCCAAATCTGCTGTCGACATTGTTGATTGGTTAGATTGATTATTATTATTATTTACATTTTTAGGAGGTTCCATCACCTCCTCCACCTCGGACAATTTAGCCATTAAAAGCAAAATTTCCCCCCTTAAGTCCGCTACCTCATTAACCTCATCCGAAGATTCGGCCTTAGCCCTAGAAATCCTACCCAACGACCACTCGATTTTCGTCAAAACTTTCTGATAATCCGACGACTTCGGATTTTTTGATGCACTCGGCAGCAAATCCCTAATCTCCAAAACTTTCGCCCTAACCGCTTTTGAATCCTCTTCAAATGAGTATGGATAGTGAAGACTATCCGAGGAAATTGAACCAGTCCGTTCCAACATGCGACTAGCCCTGAGAGTCATCCTCATTTCATCCACTTTGGACCCTTCCTTCAATCCCCGCGCTCGTAACTCATAAACGAGTTCTTCTTTAGAAAGCCTATTGATGTCCATCCTAGCAAAAGAAAAGTATTTCCAAAACAAAACTACAAAACAAAGTTTATTTAAACCCGTTGATACAAAAAGAATTAAAACAACGCAGACTATTATGCCCAAACAAAAAAAGAAATCAAAACGATCGATGTTAAAAAAAAGAAAGAAAAACTTAAGGAAAATCTCAACCTAAACTTAAACCAATAAAATAAATTAGCAATTGAGAAAAAAAAAATATGGTAACACCACTAAAGTAAATTTAAAGAAATTTTAAAATAACCAAGAAAACAAAATGGTAACCCAACAGAAGGTCAAATAAATTTTAAGAAATCCTAGAAGAAAACAATACGATAACCCCAGCAAAACTATTCTAAAATTAATTTTTAAGAAAATAAAAAAAAGTCAAATAAATTTTTAAGAAATCCTAGGAGAAAAACAATACGATAATCCCAGCAAAACTATTTTAAAATTGATTTTAAGAAAAATAAAAAAGTCAAATAAATTTTAAGAAATCGTAGAAGAAAAACAATACGATAATCCCAGCAAAACTATTTTAAAATTGATTTTAAGAAAAATAAAAAAAGTCAAATAAATTTTAAGAAATCGTAGAAGACAAACAATACGATAATCCCAGCAAAACTATTTTAAAATTAATTTTAAGAAAATAAAAAAAGTTAGTATGGTAACCCCAGTACAAAAATATATTAAAATTAATGGAAATCAAAAATAAGTTGATATGGTAATAGGTACCAATAAAGTTTAATATTTTTAAATTTAAATTTGAAGATGATTAAAAAAAAAAGGTAATATGGTAAACCCAGTAAAATATATTAAATAAATTTAAAAAAAAAACCAAAAGAAAATCAATATAAAAAAAAACAAGTTAAAATTATTTTAAAATTAATTTTACGAAAACGATATAAAAGTAGGATGGTAACCACTAAAAATTATATCAAAATTAAATCGAATTCAGAGCCGCACGAAAAGAACCGTCAATAAAGAAATTTGAAATTATTACCGCCAAAAAAAAACAAAAGAACCGTCAGTAAAAAAAAAACTTCAAATTATTAATGCACCACAATTATAATCGAATTGCTATTGACTTGAATATATATATATATAGGTATATAGAAGGTCACCTCTAAAATCAACCCGCAAATCTGAACTATCACTCAATCTATATATGTAGATATATTTATATATGTATGTATATTTAAACGAAAAAATTTTCCAAAATTTGTACCAAAAAAATTTAAAAAAACACTCACTCAAATCCCAAAAATCTTCGATAATTTAGTGCCAATCAACTGGACAATTTCCACCACTGTTTTAAGATTTTTTTTCTTATCCACACTGAGTCTGTACAATATTTGGAAACTCCAACCTGCCAACCAAATTGTTGTGTCAAAAGCTTTTTCTTGGTTTATCCTCACATATATCCCGGATTCAATTTCACAAATATCCTGTAGAAAATAAAAATGATTAGCAGTATCAATTGCAAACCAAAAGAACAAAGAAACTTATCTAAAAAAAAACAGACACCACGACACAGCACAAAATTTCCCAAAAACAACAAGTGAATGAAGTACGACTTTTTTTAAACAAGCCCCACGTTATGGGCGTCAATTTGTTACAATTCAATTTGCCCGAAATTAATTTTTATATTTAATTAAATTAAAAATGAAATTAAAACAAATTAAAACAAACAAAAGAAAACAAAACCAAATTCAACCACGCGAAAAATTAAATGCAAATGTGCCGATCTGTCAAATGACAGCGGCGAAGAAGCGAGGGCAAAAATTGCAACAAGCAGCAACTCAAGTGCTGCCACCACGACGAGCTCAGTAAGGGGGTGAGTTCAGCAATGAACAATTAATCGACGAATCGATTAATTAAAGTTGCGGATGATTGTGATATCAAGTAGATATCAAAATGATCAATTTTATAGTAATTGCCACAGGGGCGTTCTTACGTTACGTAAGTAAAAGGGCGCCAGCAATTTTTTTTCCTGAAATGAAAAAAAAAGGAAATTGCAAACCTTTCCTGAAAACCACGAAAATAGAAAAAAACACAACGAAAAGAATACAACCACTATAGAAATAAAAAAAAACAAAATGGATACCTTTTAGATTAGTTATTTATTTAAGAATGCCTGAGAAACCTTACAAGAGTAGGACTAAAACTCAGGATCTTTTCAACATTAAATAAAACTGTATGGATAATGGACCGTTAAGGTCTTAATCCCCTCAAATAAAATTTCGGGATTGAAACAAAGAATTAAACCAATTAACACCAAGAATAAATTTCTACTTATCTTTTCTTTTTTCCCTTTTAAGTTTTTCCTCTCTGATCCTCAAATTGCTCCTTTTTCCTTTTCTTTCCTTTCCTTGTTTTTCAATTTTCTGTTCCTTCCTTATTTTTAGTTCACGACACTATTAACCTTTTTTCAATTTTCCTCAATTTTTTTTTTCCACACCGTCTTTGTTTGATATCACCAAAATTTTTTTGTCTGATCACTATGAATGCTAGTAAAGAATTGACGGCCAGATTCCAAGATCTGTCCTGTCTCTTCTTTTCATCTCCCGCCATTTTAGCTTTCAGCCAATATGGAGTGGCGGATTTCAATCACATCATCAACAGCCAATCGGAGATCGGCTTGTTGATCTCAACTTGTGATGAAATACTCGCGATCCTGCTTACTCGCCTTTTCTTCTCACAGCTAAATGCAAGTCATCCTGGAATTCGCCGCCCGCTGGATTCACTTCCAGGTCACGACGATTCCAGGAGCTGCATTCAGCCACCCCCACTTTCTACTTCGATATCGAAACAAGACTAAGAAACTTAAAATTGAGAAAAACCTTTTTCTTTGCTTTAACTTAACTTTAATTTTTTTTTAAAATCGCGCGAAAGGAAAGAAAAACAAACTAGTAACAATTTTGGATCTGTTAACTAAACCCCGAACTAAGTTACCCGAAACTTAACCGTCCATTAGTCCATACAATTTGTTTCGAGTTTTACAAATAATTAATAATTAATAATATTAACGTTAAACAAACAAAATTAGCAATGTAAACAAAAGAAATTAAATATGCATAAAATGAATTTTAACCAAAAAATATACATTTATAATTTTCATCAAACTTTAAGTTGGGCCGTAGGCCATTCTCCCTTTGGAGTAACTTCTCGCGCAACTTTACGCATTGACCAGACCAGACCGTCCATCTGGTTTGGTTTCACTTTCATGGAAACCATTCTTCTTTCGATACCTGAAACGAAACTTGGTATTTTTTTCCTCACGAACATGACAGAGAGAACCATGGTCAGAAGGACTATGGCCGTCCCGCTCTCTCTCATCCTCGTGTAGAAGGAATATGACAATTGTCAAATCGACCATTGTAAACAAACAAAAGTGTAACAATTGGATGCAAGATGCATCGTTTTTATTAAAAATTAAAATTAAAAAGTAAAAGAACTTGTTGCGTTCAATTATAACGCAACACATTTTCTTATTGTAACAAAACTTTTAAGATAAGATTTTATCATTAAAAACAAATCTGACAGGTGGGAATGGGAATACAATAGGATAATGAAACGCTTTCTGTCAAAAGATTTGCTTTGAGTTATAGCAGTAACAATCTGTTGTTCCTTGAAAAATGTAAAACGAAAAACAAGTAAGTTGTATTGAAATTAAAATCATACTTAATATATATTTTAATATTATAAATGCGAATGTAAGTTTGTTTGTTACGCTTTCACGCAAAAACTACTTAACCGATCATCATGAAACTTTGCACATACACTCTTGAGGGCATTAGAAGTAACATAGGATACTTTTTATTAAAAAAAAATAAAAAAAATTTACGAAAAATTAAGAAAATTGTTTGTCAAAATATCGTCAAATTTAGCTACTTCAACGCCATCTAGCATCATCTAGCATCATAGTAATGAAGTTTCAACCCTGAATACTGTAATACCAACCCACTGTATTACCGACGGTGACGACAATATCTAATTCAATATCTAATTCAATTGAATATAGTTTCGCTTTCACGCAAATTTAGAAAACCCATGCTTCTCTCAACTTTATGTAGCCTGTTCACGTGTATTTAATGCCCGGAATTTTCACATATTTGCACCCGACGGGAAAAATTATAACATTGTCTATAAAAATATCTTAAATTAATACTTTGTATTTTATTTTTTTAAATAAAATTGTAAAATTCAGAATTATTTATTTTTGTTACGGTGAAATATATTTTAACATTTGTTGTTGCATTTCAATAAGCATATATTAAGGTGTTGAAACTTCATTGTCTGTAGTAATTTTTAAAAATTGTTGATCTCAGCCAAGCAATAAAATTTAGTTATTATATTGACTCATTTCTATTATTATACCCTTACCATTTATCATACTTATTTAATTTCTCCACTGCGGGCGAAGCCGAGGGTAAAAAGCTAGTAATAAATAAACAAATTATTTTTTAGCTTATTCTAAAGCTTCATCTATACTAATCTACACTAATATTATAAATGTGAAAGTAACTTTATCTGTCTGTTACTCAATCACGCCTAAACTACTGAACCAATTTGCATGAAATTTGGTATGGACATATTTTGATACCCGATAAAGGACATAGGCCACTTTTTACCTCGGGAAAATGACGCATTCCCATGGGAAAATTCAGGTGGTGGCGGCGCGGGGGGAAGACATCACTGAGTGGGTCTACCCGAACGGGCAAACACGTGAGGGCACACGCCGTTTTCGGACGCATGCAAATTATAGAGAAATCCTGCAAATATTTTATTTGTCGTGTAAATTTAATTGTTTCTTTAATACTTAATGATTTACTCGGTTCGTCACCTAACCTAACCTATGACAATCACACTTAGTATGGCCTCATCCCATCTCGGCACAATTCAAACATACATACGTACAAAAAAGTACAGCTCAGGTTTTTTCATACTACTATCCAAAAAAACTATCTAATGCGGACGAAGTCTCGGGTAAAAGCTAGTTTGGATATAAAACAAAAGAAATGTAGGATGATTTTGTTGCTATTTTCTTATTGAGAACACTAGTTTTGACAGCTCACACAAGTTTAGAGTTATTTGTCACTGTCAAACTTCTTAACTCTGGTCTATAATTAAACCATTATTAACTTCCCTTAGGAAGTTATTGTAATCGGTTTGATTTGCCGTATTGAAAATTGAGGGAAGTTTTTATCGTTGTTGGGGTAGCAATTAATACTTTGAAGACCTCTGGTCTTCCCTTTAAAATAAACTGCCACTGATATATGTAGATGCCGCACAAAATAAAACTTTCTTTTGTTTGCCAACTTAATTTTTCTTTTTATTTAACTTTTACTTTACTTTTAATTTACCTTTTAAATTATTAAAAATTAAATGTTGTTTGGGTGGTGGCGATGTCGGGAGAAGAATCGAGAAAAGAATGAATTGAAAATGTATGACAATTTTGCTGAGAAGCCGCGTGCCGTCAGAAAATAAGCCATAAGCCTATCACAAAATAAGCCGTGAGCCGATCATTTTCTAACTCTCCACCTTAAAGGTGTTAACAACATGAGCGCCGATTATGCTCAGCTTATACTTGAACAATCGTAGTCCATAGATCAAGAACCAGTAGAGATACAGACTCCAAATAAATGTTGTTATACAGACAATAATGCAGAAAGATGCAGAAAGGACTCTCAAACAAATTGCGTGGGTGGTTTTTTTACCATAGCAATTCAAAAAAAGAGGCTGGGATGCGAACCACACTTATAACTTCCCATCAAGTCTGTCGATTTGTCTTGCTTAAAAGTTTGTCTATATGTATCAATTTTTACCAAATTTGCGTACTCTTTTTTGTAGATTTTATTTGTTTATGAAAAAACGGACTGTTGGATTTTTATAAAAAAATTACTGAATATCGAAAACAATATTTTCTGTGAAATAAAATAAGTTTGAAGCCAAGCTACTCAAGTAGCTTGAGTCGAAAGTAAATTTTTACGAAGTTTTAGTATTGTTTTTTTTTTGTTTTTATTTTTTGTAAAAAAAACTGTCAATTCGATTTTTCTCAAAATTTTATCGAATGTTGAAAACAATATTTCTTGTAAGTTAAAATTAGTTAGAAGCCATTATCTCAAATCTTTGAAAAGATATTTGAGTCGAAAATCAATTTTTAACAACTTTTATTAATTTTGTTTGTAGGTTTTTATTTTTAGTAAAAAAACTGTCAATATTTCTTATAAGATAAAATAAGTTGGAAGCCATAATCTCAAATTTTCAAAAACATATTTAAGTCGAAATTCAATTTTTACCAACTTTAATGTTTTTTTTCGGTTTCTATTTTTTATAAAAAAAAACTCTCAATTAGATTTTTCTCAAAATTTTATCAGATGTCAAAAACATTATTCTTCGTTGCAAAAAATTGTTTTGGACATGAAATCATATTTTAGTCGTAAAATTTTCGAGGTGACACATTTTTTTCAGTTTTTTTGATTCATAAAAACAACCGTTAATTGGATTTTTTTCCAAAAATATAATTGTTTTGTATCACGTTTTAATATATAATATAAAATTTAATTCAAGTCTCTAGCGTCATTGGTTCATTAGATATTTAGGTTTAACCAAAATTTTCAGCTTTTTTTTAAACTGCTATAGTACAAAAACCATCCACGCAATTTTCTTGAGAGCCCTTTCTTCATCTTTTTACTTTATTATCTGTATAACAAAATTTATTTGAAGTCGATATCTCTTCTGGTTCTTTAGCTATGGACAACGAAAAAAACGTCGCGAACGTACGGACGTACGAACGTACGTACACACGCACACACAGGCATCCCTCTAAAAATCTTTTATTTCGACTCTAGGTACCTTTAAACGTCGAGAAATGTCAAAATTTTCAATTTGACAAATCGGACCCATTACAATAACTTCCTATGGGAAGTTAAAAAGAGGCTGGGATGCGACCCACACTGATAAATTTCCATCCCGTGTGTTGATTTGTCTTGCTTACAAGTTTGTAGGTTTTTGTATTTTTGTTAAAAAAGTTGTCAATTAAATTATTCTAAAAAAATTAAAAATTACAAACAATATTTTGCATTTAATAAAAGAGTTTGATTTCAAAATCTATTTTGGTTAACGAGATTTTTATTCGAAAACCAATTTGTATCAACTAAAGTAACATTTCTTACAAATACAAATTGGACGAATTAAATTAATTTGAAGAAAATGTTTTCTATTATTCACGAGATATCGAGAACTAAACATCAATTTTTACCAATTTTGCGTACTATTTTCTGTAGATTTTAATTTTGTATGAATAAACTGACTGTTAGATTTTTATAAAAAAAATTACTGGTTGTTGAAAACAATATTTTGTAAGATAAAAATAGTTTGAAGCCAATGTTTTTAAATTTTGAAAAGTATTTGAGTCGAAAGTAAATTTTTACCTGCTTTTATTATTTTCTTTTTAGTTTTTTTATTTTTTGTAAAAAAAAACTGTGAGTTCGATTTTTCTCAACATTTAACCAGATCTCAAAAACGTTATTCTTCATTGCACAAAATTATTTTGGAGATAAAATCATTTTTTGTTCGTAAAATTTTCGAGGTGACAAACATGTTTTTTTTTCAGTTTTTCACTGTTACGCTTCGGTGGCTTGTATTTGCCCAACCTAACCATCGCACTTCGCTTAACCCTAAGATATCTATCCTGTACCGCATAAATTCTCGCTCTAATTGGAGCAATCTGGCATTGTGCGGACCTTCACTCCCTGAACAATGTTTGTATGAAATGTTTAAATTTAAACCTATACATCATATAAAATGGTGAAAGGTCTTTTGGACAAACAAGTGAATGCAATGAGTGGCATATATTATGTTAGTCTATATTTTTACAAATTATAAATTTTATTGACAAAAACAGAATCAGAAAGCATGCATCGCGGTCTATAAAAAGTTGATTTTGTATCGCTTTCTATTGTTATAAAGTTTGTTTTATCCAATTATGTAAATAGTGATAAACTGAAACAAAAACAATATCAACAAAAACATAACACATTATCATAACACACTCATTACATAAATACATTAAAAACAAGACAGAGTTAGCAGGTAGGAAAAGAATACAAAATTAACATCCCACTCAAATTCTTCAATTGTGCATAATTTTTGTTTGGTAAGCAAAAACCATTCACATATAGCAGGAGCAAAGTACAGAGGGCACAAAAAGTCCTTGGTCCTTGCTATATGTAAACAAACAAACAAACAAACAAAACTCACACACCTGATTTGGCAAATGGTCGGATGAACAAACAAAGTACAATCAAAGCAAACAACATTAACGCACTTGCTCTCACTGTCATTATCCTAGGCAAAGTAATACTCGAGAAACCCACATCCCGAGACACGCGTTTCAATTTGAATTGGCACCGCATTTGGAGCGATTTGGTCCATGAGAGAGCACACAAGTTCTCCCATCTCCACGTGTGGCCATTGTCCTTATCGTAGAAGGAATATCTCAGAATCAAGAGAAGAACTTTATTTGGAGTGTAGAAGATTTTATATTGCCCGCTCCGGCGCAGTAAACTATGCCTTCCACAACCTGACACGACGAAGAGTCCATCATGACAAAATTGCGATGTTTTTCTCCAGGTTCAAATCCTCCGTCCCATCAAGGATATGTTATTCAATGTGTTTAGTTTCACAGCGAGCCAGAGTTTGCAATTTAGGTGTAGCTAAGGTTACTGACATGATTTGTTTTTATTATTCCGACGATTTGTGTGGGAGTTGATGTTGTCTAGAAGACGAAAATAAGTATTCAACTTGACCATGATAAAGAAGTTGATAGATTGCCGATCAGAGATAGCCAAACAGAAGCAATCTTAACTTGGTTTTGTTGTGTGTCTCTCGAAGAAAGATTTTTCGTCCAGCTTTTGCAGCATTCCGAGATAAACGGATTCTTGGTAGTGACAGTTGCTCATTAATCATTGACCATCTTGCAGTAAATTTTCTTCTTGAATTTAAGGCCAAAATATAGGTATTTCATAGGGTTTGTTTGGAAGAAGTCATTTATTTTAGGATGGTTATCATGGGTTTGCTTTATTGAAGCATGAGTATCATTTTAAAAGGGCTATATAGGTATAACTATTTATGTATTGTATAGGTATACAAAAAGGCAGTCGTGTTTGCGAAATGAAAACATGTAAATATTTACTGTGAAACTTCAAATAATTGATGTACAGCTTAATAAATCTGAAAGTACAATGTCCAATGAATGTTAGATTTGTAATTTATATTAATGATGATGATATTAAAATGATGATAATCTGTTGCTGGAAAATAAACTGATTAAGGAATGTCACTCATTTGAATTGATTAAAAGCAATGAGAAATGTATGTGGTGTGTAGTTTAGCTGTGGGACAGCTTTGATTTTAAGAAAAGTTCGAAATAAATGTGCGCATTGTTCTTTATTTAAAAGTTATGGAATAGGTTGTAGCAACATTGGTGCCGTTTTGTTGCCTATCATCAAACTATACTCTATCAACATGTTGAACAGAGAAGACAGATTATTGTTGCTACATCTGAATGTTACAAAATGATAATAAAGCTATTGATGCATTAACAAAAAATTGTAGAAAAGTCGAAAAAAGTGGGTCACCTGATTCCTCCCGTCTATCTGTCTGTCCTCGCCCCTACAGCCCAAACCATTGGATCGATTGAGTTCAAACTTGGAAATAAAGGTCTTAAGCCGATTCATGTCAGGCGTTTTTTTAACTTTTAAAACTTAAATAAATGATTTTTAGAGAGATGTCTGTGCGTGCGTGTGCACGTACGTTCGGGAAGTTTTTTTCGTGGTCCATAGCTCAAGAACCAGTAGAAATATCGACTTCAATCAAAATTTGTTATACAGATTAAAATGCGAAAGATGCAGACATTTTTTTTTTTGACAGGAGGAAATCTTCAAAAGACACTTGGCAGTATTCGACACCAATTAGTGTGGGACTCTTAACCACTAAAACCACCTCTTCATCAGGACCAATCTTGAAGGATCGACTTCAGATTTTTCTTTCTTAACTTTGTACAATCACTTTGGGGGAAGTACTTTTAATACTTTCCCATGTTTTTTTAGACCATAAACTCATGAGGCTTGGTTCTTCTTAATCTCCGAACATAGTTTCTTATATTCAAGACGGACTCCATTTCAGAATTAGTATGACTTTGCAGTCTCTGGTTGTGCGATACAGCGTTTCTATTTGTAAGTCACGATGTAGATCGGTATTTCTTATGTAGCAAGGTGCATTAACTATTCCGCGAAGGACTTTGTTTTGGAATTTTTGGATGAGTTCGGTATTTGTTTTCTTGTACAGCCCCATAATTGGATTCCATAGGTCCAAACAGGCTTTAGTACTTGATTTTACAGCATTATTTTTTTAGATTGATAAATCAGAGTTGTTACCAAGTAACCAGTACAATTTTCTATATTTCAAGTTTAGTTCTTCTCTTTTCTTTTTGATGTGCTCTTTCCACTTTAGCTTTGCATCCAAAGTCATTCCAAGGTATTTGGCCGTATTGGCGTAAGGTACAGCTTGATTATTAATGAATATTGGTATATTGTTTATCTTTTTATTTGTAAAGGTTATATGTGAAGATTTTGTTTCCTTGAGTTTGATACGCCATTTTTCGATCCAAGCTCTCACTGTGTGGACGGCATATTGTAGTTTTACTGCTGCCTAAGAGACACATTTGTCGGGTACCAAAATTGCGGTTTCATCTGCAAAAGTAGCCATTATGGTGTGATTACCAACTGGAATATCCCTTGTGTATAGTAAATACAGGGTAGGACCTAGGACACTTCCTTGCGGTACACCGGCTTCTATTTTCTTCAATTCCGAGTATTCTTGATCGTACTTTACTCTAAACAATCGGTCCGAGATGTACGATTTTAATATTTCAAAGTACTGCCTGGGAAGATCTCTTTGCAGTTTGTACTCAAGTCCCTCATGCCAAACCTTGTCAAAAGCTTGAGCAACATCTAAGAAAATAGCTGAACATACTTGTTTTTCTTCTAATGCTTTTTCTATTACATCCGATATTCTATGAACTTGGTCTATCGTGGAATGTTAATTTCTAAAGCCAAACTGATGGTTTGGAAATGCAGAAATGACTCTCAAAAAAATTGAGTGGATGGTTTTTGTACCAATAAATAAAAAGGTGAAAATTTCGGTTAACTCAAAATATCTCACTGTGCTATTTCTGACAACCCTTTGGTAGTGCAATTAAACATTCAAAAATGTATTTATTTATTTTTGTTATTTATTACTTATTTATTTATTTATATGTATTGAGCTTATTACTTGCGACATATAGGAACTATATGGCTAGTTTTGCATTCGTGCAAAATTTCGAACTCGAGATTTTAATCAAACATGATATTACGATGGTAGAGAAGTCAAAAAAAGTGGGTCCCGCGATTCCGTCCGGTCTGTTTTGTCTGTCTGTCCACGCTCCTACAGCCTAAACCATTGGGTCGATTGAGTTCAAACTTCGAAGTTAAGGTTTTGAGCAGATTCGCGTTAGGCATTTTTTTAATTTTTTTTTTTAAGATCAAATCTAACAGTGGCCCCCATACAATTTTTTTGGTCAAAAAACGAAAATTCAAATTTTCTCAAAGACAAACCCATAGATTTTTTGTAAATTTTCTCTAAAATTTTATTTTTTAACTAAGCTTCTTTTAATAAGAAAAACATATTTTTGTATTGCTCAGGAAAGGTACCGCTCATAGAACCGTTATTTTGTTTTTTTTTAAATTTTCTCAGCAACTTATGAACTGATTTCAATAATTTTTTTTCTGAATAAGCTCTTATATTGCCTTAACAATATATTTGATTATCAAAAGTGCAATTTTTTACTTGCGACATATAGGAACTATATGGCAAGTTTTGCATTCGTGCAGAATTTTGTCTGTCTGTCCACGCTCCTACAGCCTAAACCATTGGGTCGATTGAGTTCGAACTTGGAAGTTAAGGTTTTGAGCAGATTCGCGTTAGGCGTTTTTTTCATTTTTTTTTTAAGATCAAAACTAACAGTGGCCCCCATACAATTTTTTTGGTCAAAAAACGATAATTCGAATTTTCTCAAAAACAAACCGATAGATTTTTTTTTTATTTTCTCTAAAATTTTATTTTTTAACTTGGCTTCTTTTAATAAGAAAAACATATTTTTGTATTGCTCAGGAAAGGTACCGCTCATAGAACCGTTTTTTTGTTTTTTAATTTTCTCAGCAACTTATGAACCGATTTCAACAATTTTTTTTTTGAATGAGCTCTTATATTGCCTTAACAATATTTGATTATCAAAAGTGCAATTTTTTTTTGTTTGGATTTTTAAAAAAATATTGAATTTTTTTTTTTCAAAATTCTATATCTCAAAAACGGGCCAACATTTTTTTACAAAATTCAAATGTAGAGCGTATATTTACAATCACTAAACAACTGCATACCAAAAATATTTTTAGAACAAAATTGAAAAATTTTATATATAAAAAATTAATTTAAAAAAAAACCGCTCTAACGATTTTCGAAAAAAAATTTTGAAAAATTAAGGACTTTTTTATTTATAAAATGGCATTTAAATTTTTGAAGACAAACTTATTTTTCAGGTAAAATTTTGAATCTTAAATAAATTTTTTTTTTAAATTATTTTAACTGTATTGAATGTAACCCCCTCCCAAAAAAATTAAAAAATGGAGGTTTTTTCGACAAATCAAATGGCATTTATATCTTTGAAGACAAACTTATTTTACAGGTATATTTTTAAATCTTATACATAGATACTTTTTTAAACAGACTCTTTGAATACAGGAGCAAGTTCGTGCGACCCAGTCGTGCATTTTATTATTGTTTGGATTTTTAAAAAAATATTGAATTCTTTTTTTTTTAATTCTATATTTCATAAACGGGTCAACATTTTTTTACGAAATTTAAATGTAGAGCGTATATTTACAACCACTAAACAACTGCATACCAAAAATATTTTTAGAACAAAACTGAAAAAATTTATATATAAAAAATTAATTTAAAAAAAAACCGCTCTAACGAATTTCAACAAAAAAAAATTGAAAAATCAAGGATTTTTTGATTTATAAAATGGCATTTAAATTTTTAAAGACAAACTTATTTTTCAGGTAAAATTTTGAATCTTAAAATTTTTTTTTTTATTATTTTAATTATTTTATTTTATTTTTAATTATTTTAATTTTTTATTTTTTTAAGAATTTTAAATATTTTTAACTAGTTGAATACACAAACAATTATTGTTTTCGTTAGGTATGCTTACAAGTATTTTTCATTTTCGGGATGAGTTGTCCTAGGATGAGTTTCTTGGGATGAATCACAAGTTTTTTGACAAATTAAATGGCATTTATATCTTTGAAGACGAACTTATTTCACAGGTATATTTTTAAATCTTTTATAGGTAGATTTTTAAGCAGACTCTTTGCATACAGGAGCAAGTTCGTGCGACCCAGTCGTGCATTTTATTTTTTTTTGAATTTGTAATTATAATGGTGTAAAAATAACGTATTCAGTAGAAAGATATATTTTTAATATCAAATCTCTGCGTGAACTGAGCGGTAGCAAACCAAATAATATTTTAAGAAAGAAATAAAATATCTATCTATCTATCAATAACGCTAGCAACTTGAATTAAATTTTATATTATATATTGTAACGTGATACCAAACAAGTATATTTTTGGAAAAAAATCCAATTAACGGTTTATTTTTTTTTAATTAAAAAAAACTGAAAAAAAATTGTCACCTCGCATATTTTTTACGAATATTTGTCTCCAAAAAAATGTATGACACGAAGAATAACGTTTTTGACACGTGGCATAATTTTGAGAAAAAATCGAATTGACAGTATTTAAAAAAAAATAAAAATCTAAAAAAAAAACATTACTAAAAGTTGGTAAAAATTGATTTTCGACTAAAAATCTCGTTCACCAAAATAGATTTTGAAATCAAACTATGTATTTTAAAAAATATTATTGGCAATTTTTAATTTGTTAAGAATAATTCCACTGACAACTTTTTTAACAAAACAAGAAAACCTATAAACTTTGAAGCAAGACAAATCGACAGACGGGATGGGGAAGTTATCAGTGTGGGTCGCATGCCAGCCTCTTTTTTAATTTTCTTTTTCTTGACTCGCTCGTATCGAATTCTATCACCACTGTTTTATTAGACTTGCCCGTGATAAATAATTTAAAATGGGTTATCCATTTTTCGGTTTCAAAAGTATAGCGCTGGAATTCGACTTCTGTCAAATTAATTTGTTAAACCATTTTTTTTTTCTGTTGAAAGTCTATCATTTACGAAAATGGATCGCTTAACTATCACACAACGCATACAAATTGCTAAAACCTACTAAATAAATGGTGATTCTGCCACAGCTACTTGTCGTGCCTTAAAAGGAGATTATGGTTCGCATAAAAGTCCAACTACGCAAGCAATTGGCAAAATTGTGAAAAAACTTGAAGAGACTGGATTGGTTACAGATATTATAAGGCCTGTGCATCATCGTTTTGCTCGAACCACTGAAAATATTGCTTCTCTAAATAAATGTGCTGCCGAAAACTCGAATGTATCAATTCCTCGTCGATCTTAGGAATTAGGACTGTCTTATGGCACATTATGGTGTTTTTTTGCATTTGGATCTACACCTTTATCCATATAAAGTGTAACTCACACAACAACTGAAGCCAGCTGGCCATTCAAAACGTTGGTAGACACTTCGAATGGGTGCTTGAACAACAGCCACCGGTGGACGGCGATTTTTCGAACAGATTTTCTTCACTGACGACGCACATTTCTCACTCGGTGGGTATGTCAATAAACAAAATTGTCGTATTTGGGGTTCTGCGAATCCTCAAGCACTTGAAGAGAGGCCATTACATCCACAGGTGTGATTGGACCTTACTTCTTCGAAAGCGACGATGGAACGACTGTCACCGTCAATTCGGAGCTTTATGATCATAATGATAACAGGCCTTCTATGAAAGAATACGACTTGGTTTCAACATGCCACATAACTCTAGCGAATAGGGCATTATTGCAACAGACATTTCCTGGCCGCGTAATTTCAAGTCGTGGCGATATCAACTGGCCACTAAGATCATGCGATTTGACACCTTTGGATTTTTTTGTGGGGCTACGTGAAAGATCATATGTTTATACAGATAAACCTTTAACTCTAGAGCATTTAAAAACCAACATTCGTAAAGTTTTAGCTTAGATACCGCCCAATATGTGTCAAAAAGTGTTCCAAAATCACCTCAAAAGAATCAATGTTCGCAACAATTCGCGTGGTGGTCATTTAACATTTAAATGATGTAGTGTTTAACACGTAATGTCAGCGTTCAAACTGTAAAATAAAAGAGAAATATCATGAAAAAAAATATTTTATATGTGTCTTATTTAAGTTTACTTTTGAAACCCCAAATGGATAACCCTGTATTATTTTCCTAGCCATGGTTAAGCTCCGCCCAGTTTCCAGCACTTGTTTTGGGGATTTCGCATTGACTGTTTTTTGGCAACCGTTCTTTTCCTAGGGTTCTTACCCTAGCGGAGTTGCTATCAGATGGCTTGATTATCCAACAGTGGTCGTATTGGCTGATGGAAGATGAGATGATCTATTTGTTGTTGTGTTTTTAATGTGGTTGCACTGGTTCTAATCATTAGTCGTGTTTTCTGTAAGCTCTATCTTTTTTTATTTTTCCAACATAAATCGTGTTTAAATATTTGTAGTGGTGTTAGTTTCACTGAATAAGTGACATTTATTTTGTTTTTATTTAATAACTAGAAACATTGTGTTATAATAGCATTTTAATCAATTCCAATTTTGTTTAACTTTGTGATATTTTGTTTGAAACAAAAGTTCTTCCCGGTATGGTGTGCAGTATTTTTGTTATTTCTAAAGTGTTCCCTTGTCCATGTGTGAGTGCTTTTTGTTTTAAATTATATTCCTATTTAATTTTCCCCTACTTTCTTTGTTTGATGAAACTGATTCCACCTTTTTTGTTTTATTTCAATAAATTTTTGTCATTGAATGTTTAAGCCCTTGCGTACGCTAGATAGCAAGAGAGTGATTTAACCTCTTCTTGGAACACCTAGGTACGAGTCCCACCCGTGATTATTTTTTTTTAAATTTAAATATATTTGTTTTATTTTTTATTATTTATTTCAATTTAACACATCTTCGTAAAATATGGATCGCTACAATAAAAACCGCTAAGAGAGTTCTAATAATAATCCTCTATTTGCCTGTTTCGGAACCTGTGGTAATCTTTACCATGCAAAATGCGTTGGTTTAACGAACGCATTCATTGAAAAAATAGCTAATTCGAAATTTGCTTACTGGTACTGTCACTACTGCCGTAAGCTCTCTGTATCCCAACTAGCTTTTAAATTGTCTTATTTTAAGGCTGACATTTTAAAACTTTCTAAAGATTTTGAAGAGCTACTGAAGTCATTCAACACTGCTGTTTGCAAATTGTTGATAGTTGATAGATAGATAGCACAGCCCAAAATTCCTTCTTCTTTCTCTTCTGCAGATGAAGATATTCTCGTGCAATCAGGTTCTGGTATTAATCACGGAGAAAGTGTACCTGACAGCAAAAAAAAAGTCCGAGAAAACTCTGAGCTTGCTATGAATTCTACCCCAAAAGTTCAAAAAGAACAAATGTCAACATCAATACTTACAGATCCCACCGGAACCCCCCATGTACCTCAAATTTTTTACTCAAATTCAGCTTCCAATAGCGATTCCGTTACTGGAAGTGGAACAGTAATAAACAATTACATCCCTATCTAAGCTGTCTCGAAACTAAACTCGACTTCGTAGTAAGCCTGTTGAAATATTTCTTAACTCCCAATCATTATCACATGACGTATTCGTTTTGACAGAAACTTGGCTTAATTCAAGTTTTTCCGACATAGAACTTTTCAGTCAAGAATTCGAAGTTTACAGAAATGATCGTCATGTTGATAATGCAAAGGATTTAGATGGAGGTGTTCTCATAGCGGTAAAACATACACATTTCTCTTCTTCATTATCTTTTCCATTTGAACTATTAATTAAAATGTTCTGGGTAAAGATATTGGTGCAGACTAAGCCTATTTTCATTTTAAACGTTTATATTTCTCCAAAAAGTTTAGAGTCTGTTTATAGCGAATTCTCCTTGGCATTAGACTTTCTTATCAGTTTGTCCTGATCTGGCACTAATATTTTACTTCTAGGTGATTTTAATTTATCACACATTGACTGGATTCTATTGGAAGACGAATCTTGCCTTGAAGCCTCTCCCTCGTCTTCATAATTGGAACTATTTTTTCTCGATAAAATCCTTTTTACTGACTTTGCTGTAAGTCAGTAAAAAGGACAAGCTGTATTAAAAACTCAAAAAATTGAATTCTCGATTTAGTATTTTCTTCTGAAGCTATTAGCACACTGGTTCTAGAATCTAGATCAGGAATTTCTAATATTAATAAATATCACCCTCCTTTGGACATTTTTCTTGACTTAAGTAATCACCTTACTGAACACAGTAATTTCTTTGATTGCTTATATAATTTTGATTTCGGAAGAGCTACATAATTTCCAGTTGTTGTCTGAAGATTTAACCATTTTTGGAATTGCTGATACATTAGCATTTTCTAATATTGACGAAGCAGTTTCAAATTTTTATAAGATCCTTAATTATTGTTTGGAAAAAAATCTACCTTTAAAGAAATCAAGAAATACAAATTTTAGCCACCCTTGGTACACAAAAGAATTGCGTTTACTGCGTAACAAAACAAATAAGGCATGGAAAACATTCAAAACTCTGTCTCCAATCGACTTCTCTTTTTATGTTGAACTCTTTACCGAATTTAAGTATCTTTATAATTTTATATATGCTAGTTGTGTTACTGATATGTGCACTTCCTTGAAAGAGAATCCTAAAAATTTTGGAAACTTGTAAACTTAAGGAAAAAATCAGACGGCTTTCCAGTTAACTTCACTTACAAAAACCTTTTATAAGATAAATCTGTTGATATCTTTAACGCTTTCGCAGCCAATTTGCGTGAGTCATTTGTCAATAGCCCTGAAGAAGTTGATGAAGTATATTTTCATAATCTTCACTCATTTTCGCAAAGTTGCTGTAGTCACATCCCTGTGCTACAGAGTACGGTCCTTGATCTTTTATCCGCGTTAAATGATGATTGCTCAGCCGGTCCCGATGGTTTTCTCCCGATAGTATTAAAAAGTGTAGTAAATGCTTTAGTTGACCCCCTTACATTCATATTCAAACTTTCTCTAAAAACAGGCAAATTTCCCAATATATGGAGGAAATCATCTCTGACACCAATTTTCAAGAAACAATAGTTGTGTTTAGCGAGGATTTTTCTAGATCAGAACAGCACAGGACAGCACAGTTTCGTGAGAAACGTCAGATCAAGTTAGAACAGTCAGTTAAACGTCAGTTGTCAAAAAAAAAAACAAAACAAGTTGCAAGTTGTGTGAATTTTTTTCGTTTCTCGCTTATTTTTTTCATTTTTTGTGTTTTTACTGTGAAAAATATTATTAAAAATTATTGAAATGGAAAATCAAGTGATTGCTAAGATAATACTAAATGAAAATGTTAGTGGTTTAGACACCGATAGTGATTTTTCGTCGGATTCCTCTTCAGATAATTGGAATGAAAGTGTGATGAATGTTATTACCTTTTCTTTGATGAAATGTAAAAGAAATTGCATTGAAAGTTATTTGCAAGAAGTTGTTCCAACCTACTCCGAGGAAGAGTTCGTCACTCACTTCCGGGCAAGAAGTGTACTCTTCAAAATATTGGTAGACAAATTTTCAACTTCTGAAGAGTACCTTAAATTGGAACAGCGGAAAACGTTTTCGGCAGAAGTACACTTAGCTCTATTCCTGTGGTTTGCAGGTATGCTTATTGTTCTCCAAAAAAAAATTATTCCTTCTTAACTTCTCACTAAATCTCATTTCATTAAACCATTCTGTAGGGCATGAGGCTTGCTCATTTCGAGACATTGGGGATAGATTCAATCTTGTCTTGGGGACTGTCTCGACTATCATAAAGAGAGTAATCTACTTCCTTAGTAACCTTTGCGAATCATCTATGAAATGGCCAAACGATGAAAGGAAATCCTTAACTGCTCAGTGGATGCAAAATAAGTCAGGAATGTATAGAGTTATTGGTATGAAATAAACTTTTTTTTACTATTGTATTCTGTCTAACAGTTTTTTGTATTTTCAGGTGTAATTGATGGTACACGCATTCGAATTGACCCTCCTAAGCATGGGAAAAATGATTACATTGACAGAAAGAACATAACAAGTGTTTGCCTACAAGCTATATGTGACGAAAGGAAGAAGTTCATTGACATTTTTGTTGGCCATCCAGGTTCCGTCCATGACAACAGAGTCTATGAAAATTCAACCATTTACAATCAGCTACCAAATCGATGTGGAACCTTTTACCTCTTAGGCGACTCGGCGTATGCATGTTCGCAGTACATGATCACACCGTATCGTGACAATGGTCATTTAACGTCGCGGCAAAAATTTTTCAATCGAAAGCTTAGCTCTGGCCGAATTGTAATAGAGCATTCTTTCGGCATTTTGAAACAAAGATTTCGGCAGCTCTATTACTGCAAATTGAGAGGGATGAAAAAACTGTGCCATTTTGTAAGAGCCTGCATTGTTCTTCACAACATGTGTAATGACGATGATTTTACAATTGAAATTGAGCAGGAGCCTGTAGAAGAAAACCAGCAGGAATACAATGCACATGAGCATCAGGCGCAAGGAGCAACCCGCCGCAATACATTATGTGAAGAAGTATATTCCTATTTTAATTGAGATATTATTCAAAGTCAGTCTTTATTGTTTTATAAAACCACTTTATTGACTACTTTGGCTATTATATTATTTAATTGACTACATTTGGTATTTGTTTTACAATTACATTTATTAAACGATACATTAACTATTACATTATTGTTACAAAAACATTTACATTAATAAAAAACATTACAATTATGAAAACAGTTTACATTAAAAACAACAATAAATATAACAGATAATAATAAAAATTACAATAATAAATAAAAACAGTCTTTACTAATTAATTATTCTTTGATGCGAACAGCTTTTCCAGAAATTATTCTTTTTGCTCTCTACTTTTTTTTAATTCTTCTGTTCGTTCCTTGTATGCTTTTAGTTTCTCTCTCCCATATTCTTTTCTTTGTTGGCTTTCTTCCATAAATTGCTGCCTCCACTTTGACAGCTCACCAGCAATCGTTTCCGCCCTTTTAATTTTTTTCGGTGGTGGGCCGTCTTCGGTGTACCCAGTGAAATCTGCTTCTGGTTGGGTTTCATCTGGGTCAGGCACAGCATCATTCGATTCATCGACTTGGACGGGTGTTGGAGGATCTAATTAAAAATTGTGTCCGTATAAATATAAGATATTCTATTTAAAATTTACTTAAGAATACCTGGATTAATTCCTGATTGTTGGAGGATTTCTTTTCTTGAAACCCCACTGTTGATGTTGCTCCCCAACAAATATGCTGGAGAGATCGATGGGCGGTTCAGCAACACATCTGCTAGTTCCCTGAAATATTTAAATATTTTGTTACAACTTTTGCCACACAAACTTTTATTTAATTTACTTACTTTTCGTATGGACATGTCGCTCGATCATTCCCAGTTTTTTTTGTTGTGTAGCATTTTATTTTTAAATGCTCTCTCCAAACTCTTCCACTTCCCTTCCACTTGGCAAGAGCTGAAGTTAGTTGTTGCCTGCTCGTTCATTTTCTCTGCAATTTATTCCCAAAGCTTCTTTTTTGTTTTAAGCACAACATTTTTGCCAAGTTTAGGGTACAATTCCCTGTAAATTGAAATAAGGAGCAGACAGTCTCCATCCAGCCAAACGGCCTTCTGGCTCCGTCGCTCCTCTGAATCATGCACAGATGTTGACTGCTCTCTAACTTCATTGTCTTGGAGACCGACTGGCGGGATGGGCACGAAATCTTGCTCACCTTTTAAAGAGTTTTGAAACACCTGGCTTCGAAAATCTTCGTCTATAAATTATAACATTTTATTAATTTTAATACAATAGAAATGTTATGTTTCATTTTAACCTCTTTCGATATTCAAGCGCGTATTTGGTGAACACTGCACAACCACAGTCTTTCCTTCCTCCGATGTTAATTCAATTTGATGCATTTTTTTTTTAATTTATTTTATAATTATTTAATTAAACAAATTGGCAAAATAACTTTATTTTAATTTTTTTAAATCACGAGAAGAAAAAACTAAAAGCACAGCCAAATCAAAACGTAAACAATAAAAATGACAACTTCGATTTTGACATTTCTCACGAATCTGTTCTAACCTGATCTGACTCAAAAGCAAGAACAGAAAATCCTGTTCTAAACTGTTCTAGGTTTGTCAATGAACAGGAAAGCAGAACAGTTCAGCACAGAAAAAAACCTCAATGAACAGCAAAAAGCTGTACTTTTCTGTCTTAGAATAGTTCAGCACAGCGTCACTGAACAGACTTAATGTAACAAGGCGGATGTAACAAACTACAGGCCCATTGCAAAGCTTTCTTGCATTCCTAAAGTGTTTGAACAAGTTGTTTGTGAAAGTGTAGCATTTTTTCGTAAAAATCTCATTTGCGAACAGCAACATGGTTTTATGAAGAAAAGATCAAAAGTGACAAAACTTTATTTAGACAATATTCTAAAGAACAAAAAATCGCTCGCTAACCTAACTACGAAGATTTGAAGTCCACCAACAACATGTTTCATTAAAAAAGGCGAGTAATTTGTGATGTAATATTTTTGTTGAATATGAAAGTATAATATTTTCTATTTAATTTAATTTATTTTATTTTATTAAATTTTATTTCATGTGACCTTTGTTAGTATAATGTTGATTAAAAGTATAGGCAATGGGTATTTTGCGACGGACGTACGCAATGCCTACAACGATTAAGCTTATTTGACTGTGCCAAGTAATGGAAAGGAAGAAAATGGTATCCACTGCTTTTTAACCAAAAGACAATGAATTTTGTCCCTAGAAATGTCCGTATTGTAGAGTTTCGTTTGGGAAAATCAGTGGTATCTTGAGTGCGTTAAAGTAAGCCTTAAGCATTGTTCCAAAGTTTGAAAAATACCCAAAAATGGGGGTTTTAGATCCGAATGATTTTGAATTTTTTAAAAATAGTTCCAGGTTGTTCAAATTTTTGTTTAAAATTTTTGGACCTCTATTATAAAAATTTCAAAATTCAAGCACCTTTTTTTCGAAATTCTTACTTTTTATATTTTTTAAGGTTCTTAAAAGTGTTCTAACTATTGCTCGTAAAACTTAGAGTCGTAAAATGTATATTTTAAAAAATATTGCCTCTGAGTTTTGTTTTCATAAATGCAAAATACTTCTCCCCAATTTGTTGTTTTTTTTTTTGTAAAGCAACCATTTTAACAAAACGTGAACAAATACATGTGAAGAACCCAAAACTTAGCGAATAAACTTAGGTATGTTATGCTGATGATAGAACTTTCAAAAAAATCTTTATGTTTTTTTAATTTTGTAAACATAATTTTGGCTCCCCATTTCCAAAAATCGAATATTCAAAAAATGGTCCAAATCAAACCATATTTCCCCCAGTTCGTGTCAAAATTTCGTCTAAAACCATACACATAGGCGAACAAAAACGAACAAAATAATTTATCCCCTGCCTAGCGACCACACCTTGAAAAAATTTTAACCCAAGATTGTATTCTTTCAAAAAAGACCCGAAATTCTTTAAAATTCCGATTCCATAAAAAATAAATAATAAAAATGCTTATTCCCCCAAATCCCTTCTTTACAAAAACCCACATTTAAAAAATAATTGTATATCCATATAAAATATGCTGGGTACGTTTGGTTTCATGAGACTTAAGTTATCAGCTTTCTCCTTTTAATTCACTTGGTGGCCCCGCTTGAAATATAAACGAGGTTAAATTCCGGAATATTTATTTTGGTATAGTGGATACATTCCCTAAAATCTATTTAAGTATATTTACCTACATTTTAATATTTGCAAATATATTTTTTTGATTTAAATTAATAATAAAATAAAGAAAATAAATTATTATATTTTATATATTTGGTGACATAAAAAGTAGTCATTTGTCCCATTTTAGTACTTTGTCTCATATTATTAAGTTAACATAAAAAAAAATATTAGTAAAAATCCAATTTAGAAATATATATTTTATTTATTAAAATTTTATATATTATATTATATATTTTATTATAATATTTTGTTGCTCTATTCATGCCTTCTAATGATAGTTATTATTCATATAAAAAGAAAGGGTTTTGGGGAAAATATCTATCACAAATAAAAAAATATTGAAATAAAATAAATTATTTAAATACAATAAAATAAAAGGTATTGTAGTACCAGTGGCATGATGGTTGGTGCGTTGGACTGTCATGCCAGAGGTCTTGGGTTCGATCCCTGCCTATGCCACCTAAAGTTTTTTTCACGGGTACTGTCTCTTGCGAGGAATTGACAAATTCTCCAAGAGTAATTCTTGTCGTGAAAAGTGCTTTCTCAAATTTGCCGTTCGGATTCGGCTTTAAACTGTAGGTCCCCTCCATCCCTGACAACAGTACCTACTCGCACACATTAATGGTTGAGAGTTGTAAGTCACTAGGCCCTAGTTCTCAACGGATTGTTGCGCCACCCAATTTATTATTTATAAATAAAAGGTATTTCTACCTTAATATACTAAATCAACAGAATGGCATAGAAGTGATAAAACTAAGATTTTATATATGTAAATATGCATTTCTGGGAAGACAGAAATACTGCCAGAAATTTTCTTTGGCTTTTTCAAAAAGTCATCTATGTGGAACGCCTGATTAATAACAATTCCTGCCAATTGATATGGCATGGGTCCTAACTCTAATACATCTTGGATACTACTTAGGGCAGATGGTTGGAGTTTAAAATCTGAACATTCAACAAATAATTGAGGTTTATAATATGTTAGCGTATTCAAAGGGTTTTCACAGGAACGGCATAAAGTTTGTGAGGGTCCTCCTTCCCGAAGAGCTTTATTAACTTTAGAAAACCATATTTTTTTCTAACATCAATGTTAATGGGTTAAAGTGATCTCTCAATCTATTTTTTTCAAATGGCACGTTAAGCATTCACTAGTTTCAGAGTAACTTATCACTTTAAAAACCCTCTCACAGAGATTAAGGACGTTTGAGGTCGCATCTATAAATAATATATTAGATTGTTTAGCTTTTTGAATAAAACAATCAACGTTCTTGAGAAGATCGACATTAAGCCTATAAATGCCTATTACTGGTCCCATTATAACAAATGAGTAGTTAACAAGTTGAAAACCTTTGGTTTTCGCTCCCTTAATAACTTCATAAAACACATCATTACAACTAGCTCTAGCTAAAATCTGGACTATACTATCGAATCCACAAGTATTTTTTACATTTTTTTCTGATTTATTTAATATTATAGGACATAAGTTACCATTTACAGGAATTCCTACATTAATTTTATTTTTTGTGACATCTCGTCTCCAATACGGACGAGGGTCTAAATGTGTTCTTTTTTTAGATTTTGGAGAATTTTTTCCGGGCCTGTTTTGTTCGAGTCCTATTTCGGGAACGTCTAACTTTTCAGATTCAAACGATCCAACAATACTTTTAAGGGGAGAAACTAAATCATCAGTTATTGTTTTTTTTTTTATTTTCTACGTGGACAGGGGCCAAGGCGCAACCTAAATTTTACTATAAGACTTTCCTTATTAATATCTACAGGGACAAAAGCTAACTTTGCTCTACCAGAAAAGCCTTCAAGTGTTTGGTTATTAATTTATCAACACGCATCGGACAACAGTCATCTTTCAATAATCTGTGTCTTTATGTCATTGAATTCTGATTCTACTGCTGATGAAGTTGCAGTGGCTTTTTCCATATCCAAATATTGGTATTAAAATACCAGAAAAAAGTGGGAAATATGGTATAGGTTTTTTTATTATACCAATAAGATTTGGAAGATAATATGGGTTTATATTACATCCTGAAAAAGAATGGCTTATTTCAGATAAGCTGGAATTAATAATTTCATTCCCCCAAGACATTGTGGAATACTCGTAAGTAAAACAATTAAATTCCGTTGAAATTTCCTCTTTTTCAATTAAAACTTCATCCTCATCTTTTTGAAATTTAGAAAACGAATCTAAATCGCTTGCACCCTTTATTTTTTCACGCAAGAATATTATGGACATTTCAGATTTTGTTAAACGACCTGAACTGTCAGTTCCACACTCGTGGCTACAACACAAAATATTTGTTGACCTAATAACTTCTTCAAAAACAGGAAAATCTTGAGTTTTTGAAAGGAGTCCCATTACTAAAATGTAAAAACTCTTAACTCGTGGATTAATTGACCCAAATTCTTTCCATCTGGATACCAATACCATGTGTATAAAATGCGATATGTCTAAACGAATGAATGTTGAGGGCAAGTTCAAATATTTTTTTTTGTGTGCCTTAAGGCATTTATTAAGACAGTGCTGAAGGTTTTTACATTCTCCAAAAATTCTTGAAATAGCATCTGATAAGGCCTTGTCAAAATCACAAACAACTTCGCGGGGTATTAGAAATTTTGGTTTGTGCAAAGAACCTCTTCTTACTATTTCGTTCAACCAAAACGATATTAGACTTGTATTTTGAGCAATACTGAGCATTTGAAAAACAGGCATTTTAGAAGAAGGGGTTTCAGCAACAATTTGGTAAAGATATATATGGCTACCAAGTTCGCCATTGGGCTTTTTATTTTTTTTTACTAGAGACCCTATTGCATCAATTGATACTAAATTGGGGAACTGCAAATAAACTGCCATTTGCTCTAATGTACAATAATGAACAAAAAAAGGTATCTCACATTTCAAATGAATTTCTCTTGCATGCTGTTGAAATATCATGCTGTCGATATTTTTAAAGAGATCAGAGATTTTTATGTCCAGTTTAATATCACGACGCTCTTGTTTGGCTTTGCGAAGAACTGATGTTGTGGGAAGTAATGGTGGTTCATTTTCACCAAATTCCATCAAACGGTCTGCTTCTTTTCTTCGCCAGAGGCATGGTAAAGTTTTAACACTTAGGTACCATATTTTCCGAAACTTCTTCGCTTCGCTTGTTTCAGAGCTGACATTTTTTTGAGTCAATAATTGAAGAATCAAAATTTACTATAGGTTAGGTTGGAGTGGCTGTCCAGATGTCATTGACTCACTGATTGTGATACCACTAATGAGGTTACTCATGGGAGAGTATTGAACTTAAACAAACCATTTTGTGCTTTTAATAAAGTTAGAGAGACATTTTGTGTCAATCGTTGACAGTTCACTGGTATTATCGAAGAAGGGATTACCGAGAAAGTTATTCCTTCTAATGGAGAGTGCTGGACATGTACCTACATAGAAGGTGTTGGACTGTTTCCTCTTCCTCCTCGTCCATGCAGCTTCTACGGAAGTCATTTGTGTAGACCCCTAGCCTCAGAGCATGTCTTCCTATGAGGCAGTGTCCTGTTATAATTGTAGAGCTTATATTTTGTCTACTCAGGGATATCAAGCCTTTTGACCGATTTAAGTCTATGCTTGGCTATACTCTGTGACCATATTGTTTGAGAAGTTATTTTCATGTAGCAAGTGGTGTTCCTATGTTACTATGTTATGTTTTTGTCTAACATTAGGCAGAAGTGTTCCGTTTTTGGCGAGCTCATCGGCTTTGCAATTTCCCGGAATGTCTCTGTGGCTCGGCACCCAAATAAGGTGAATATTAAACTGTTCTGTCATCTCATTCAGAGATGATCGACAATCGTGGACTACTTGAGAGTTTGTGGGGACAGACGCGAGAGATTTAAGAGCGGCTTTTCTGTCCGAGAATATTCGTATATCCTTGCAATATATAACGTTTTCTTTGAGCCAGAATAATGCCTCTTTAATCGCCATTACTTCTGCCTGGAATACACTACATTGATTGGGAAGTCTGTATGATAGACTGAGATTCAGTTGTTCCGAATAGATACCACTTCCAACTCCGTAATCGCTCTTTAAACCGTCTGTATAGAAGTGTACCGCATTGTCTTCCAGGGGTCTCTCTTCTTCCCAGGAGGATCTTGAAGGGATGGACACATGGAAGCTTTTACCGAATACCATTTTTGGGGTGGTATAGTCTAAGCGATCTGGGATAGATCTGAAATTGTCTAGAACAGTAGTATGTCCAGTATTGTTACTGTTCCATTGAGAGGTGGCTCTAAGCCTCACACATGAGTTGGCTGCCACCATTTTGGAGAAGATTTCAAGAGGTGTTAGGTTTAAAAGCACTTCCAGGGCTGCGGTTGGTGTTGAGCGAAGTGCTCCAGTGATGCACATACTGCTGACCGCTGGACTTTGATGAACTTATTTAAAAAATTTACTATACTTCACTCCATTTTAACCGTGGTATGCGGTATTGGCTTATTAATAACAAGACCTTTAAAAGAAATGTTGTATTCAGGACAAGATCCTAATACGAGTACAGAAACATAAATACTTGTGTGGGAAACTTCACCTCGCTTGAAAGAAATAGCACATGCGAGTTTCGTTTCCTGGTAAATTAAACAAATATTTTATCAGTCCAGATTTTTTTACTCAAAATGCTATAATTTTGTTCTAAATTTTTTTTGTCAGAATATAAAATACTACCTCCGGCTGAATTACTTCCCCTATTTTTGGTGATATTTTACTTTAAAATCAAATGATTTTGATTTATTTGTGCTGATGGAAGACAACATAACATTGATTCTACATAAGATTCCTGAGGAATAATGTCAATGTTATGATAATCTAATAATTTTTCTAAGGGCCCATAACGATTATTTTTCAAATTTATATGCATATATAATACCCCATTTAATTTCTTAATACCCCATTTAATTTCTAGCTAACTTTTTTATGCAAGGCTGAACTAGGAACAACAAATCTAGCAGAATTATCGGCGAGGTCCCTAAATTCGGGTAGTGAAATGATATCAAAAAGGTTATCAAAGTATTTGGACAAAATGACTTTTGATAAAGTACTGAAATAGTGATTATAGAATAAAAATATATTTTTATAAAATGTCTTACCACATCCTTTACAAACTTCTTTTTTGAATAATTTAAATTTTTTGTCACTTTTGAACTGCACACTATATTTGGCACACTTTTCAATGACTTTTTCGGTCTTTTTTCGCAATAATATGATAATGAAGCTAGGCACTTAATTAAGAAAAAAGCTGTCGCACACTAGTTCAATGTATTGACAAATGAAGGCAGTAATTTTTAAATAAAAAGTTTACACGATCGATTAGATAAATTATAAAACTTTAAACAACATAAATCACTATTATTCACTTTTGATTTTAAAACTTTTGTAAGCTCTCAAAATAAATCTTTAATCTTGGTTAGTTGTGGTTTTTCAACTTAAACTTTCAAGTATAACTTTGTTTCTTAAACAAATTCTGCCTGCATACATTACACAATTTTGTCTAGAATGTTTTTTGCACTCAATTCGGGTTTTTCCAAAATAGGAATAAGTTTTAGATTTTTGATTTTTTCAAACTAAAAATCCATTTAAGAAATGAATCTCTGGAACAATTTAGAAGAGCCCCAAAACAATTGGTAACAAGTTTTGAAATTTTGAATTTCGGAAAGGGGGGGTCAGAATATGGTTTACGAATGGTACACTGTGTTGTGGCTGATTCTGCAAAAATAAAAAAAAAAAGTGTTAAATTTATTTATGTTACTTATGATACGTCTGTTTTTGTTGGTTTCTGCTCCTATGTCCTTCTCCAGCTTGTCACCGTTTTGATAGATCCTGACCTGTGAAAAAACGTAATGCAATAGAAGGTAAAGAAAAAGAAAAGAAATGCTACTTAGCTTCGGCCTCGGAGATTCCTGCCAATCCTTGGTTGGAGTTATGAGCGTTTGGTTTTCTTCCTCTTCTTTTCTTATTTGGTGTTGATACTTGAGAGTCCTCGTTTCCTCCTGTTTTGTTAATTGCACTCGTGTTCGTTTTTTTCCTTTTTTGTTTATTAAATTATAATAATTACCCGGGGGCACTTCCGAACGATTAAACAGAAATAACGAAATAAACAATTCCGGTAGGTATGACGTCTGACATTGCTTGTTGACATGTTAGCCAGGGCCCAAACCCAAAATCTGCTAACTGATAGGGCGTTTTTCTTTTTAAGTTCAGAGCTGAGCACTTACCAGAGTCTGAGCGAACAGAGTAGAGTAGAGTAGAGTAGAGTTCTGAGCAGAGTATGTTTAGAGCTCTCTAAGTCAATTATGAAACAACTTGAGCACTAAACTGTCATGATTTGAAACGTCGTGTGTTTGAAGGCGTTAAAAATGTTCTTTAATCAAATTAATTAAAAAAAACAGTCATAGCGTTGGTCCATTTGACGCCAGAAATAAATTTGATTCATAAAAATGCCATATGCGATTAGTTTTTTCTAAATTATCTTTCCTTCTGCACTAGAGCTACCAGCCTCCACCATTTTTATTGTTTTGACGATGATTTTTTTTTAATTTCTCGGCTTTTAAACATCAAATTGTTTGTGTTCAGCATTTTACTCCGTTTACTCTGTTATTTTATTCTTGTTCACAGAGTGCGCTCTGAACATGTTCAGAACTTAAAAAGAAACACGAATTTGAAGCTCTGAACGATCAGAGCTCAATAAGAAAACAATTATTTTTTGACAGTTCGAGCTCTGCTCTGAACTAAAAAAGAAAAACGCCAGTAGAGGGAGTAACTTACTCTATCTTGAATCACAACCGATGTCGGAAAGAAGAAACTTATGTAGCTACCAAGGTAGAGGCCATTGAACTCACCAGCTGACCGTAATTATATAAAATAGATTTGGATTATGTACCGACAATGGGGTGATGGATTATGCATGGGTTGGGTTGAGGTGATAGATTATGTATAGGATGAGGAGATCTACACTCGGTCCGTACAGTAGTGCCTCCGATGACTGTCACCAACTCAGCTAGATAGAGTGGGTGGCAATCAATTCCGAAGCATTATCGAGTGAGGACGGTAGAGTGTAAAAGTCTAAAAAGTGAAAACTTAAATAATACAAAGTCATAAAGATAACCGAAGTATACAATTGCTGAACTAACCTTTAAAGTAAAAGTAAAAGATCGTTAATAAAAGGAAAAAAATAATAAACTATACGACGTATACGAAAGGTGGAACGATGGTTATTTTTGTGTTATCTATTATTTTTTGTGTGAAAAAACTGCGCAGGTGAGTTTGAAGTGTTGAGTACTGGTAGAATTTTGGAAACTTTTTTTTTTAAGGGTCATGACCCCCCTGGGAGATAATTTGTTTCTATTTTCTAGGAATTCACTTCAATTCAAAACTAATCGTATTGCGTTAGTGGATATGACCCCCATTATGTTTTGAATTATTATTTTTTTTTATATGAAAACAAAATTTTTATTTTACTTCCTTAGTAATTTGACGACATTCACAAAAAAGTGGTTTGCTGTCAAAAGCAAACAAAATTTTTGTTTTCACGCAATATAAAATTTGGAAAAACTTTAGTAATGCTTTAAATTATTTTCGTAAAATTTGTTTCTAAGAAAAAGAGCAAATATTCAGGTTCTTAAGAAGAAACATTGAATAAGAGATCGTCAATTTTATATTAAGTTGCCTTTAAATTCCTGAAACTCGCCTTTAATTCCGTCTTATTTTTTTGACACACATAAATAGTGAACATTGAAGTGATTTTTACTTGCGACATATAGGAACTATATGGCAAGTTTTGTATTCGTACAAAATTTGGATTCAAACATTACATTACGATGGTAGAAAAGTCGAAAAAAGTGGGTCCCCGATTCCGTCCGTCTGTCTGTCCTGGCCTCTACATCCCAAACCATTATGTCGATTGAAATAAAGGTTCCAGCCGATTAGCGTAAGGCGTTTTTTTTTCATTTTTTTTAATACGAAAAATAACTGGAGCCCCCATACCAATTTTTTGGTCAAAAATCGAAAATTCGATTTTTTTCAAAAATGAACCGATACATTTAATTAAAACTTTTTCTGATTTATTTGTTCTTCGGATCGTTCTGAAAACAACAAAATAAATGCTGGTGTGCCCCAGGGCTCTGTTCTATCTCCAAAACTCGTTCTCATTTTTATTAATGATCTCCTGTTTGCAACTTCTAATCCAATAGGTGCATTGTTTCGCTGACGATAGTACTCTTTGCTTTTCATATTCGTTTTCAGACTCACATCCCTCTTCTTCTGATGTGGAACTGCAACGACATAATAATGATAAGCTCGTTAAATTCCGACCTAAACAGCATTGTACAATGGGGAATAAAAATTCGTGTGGAACTTAATGCTAATGTTAAAGCGAGATATACCCCTCTTGCCATTATCCATGGATGGCACTTGCATCGAGGAGACTGAACATCTTTTTTGGAACGATCACATCGATGCCGCCAAAAATGCCGCGAGATGTTTAGGTTTTCTAAGGCGATGCCCTCCCCCTCTGACCTGGCTGTTATCTACAAGACTTGTATTCGTCCAAAGCTTGAGTATAACTCCCATATCTTGGCTGGTGCTCTTGCAACTTATTTAAGCCTCTTGGACAGTATTGATCGTAGAGCATTTAGATTGATTGGTGATAATACCATCATAGGATCATTTACGTCACTCGATCATAGTCGTAAAGTTTTATTTTAATGGTTTATGCTATTGAGAAAAAGCCGGCTGCATTTCTTCCCTTAAACAGTTCAACCGTAATACTCGCGCTTCTAGGAATGCTCATCAGTATGCCATCGAGCCCAACTTCAGTCGTGCTGTCAAGTACAGATATTCGTTCTTTAGCCGTACTACGCGAATGTGGAATGCCTTACTTACACTCTGTCTTTACCAGCCCTTGCAATATTCAGGAATTCAAAACCAATGTGCACCGACACCTCCTTTCAACATCTCTCTCCCTTTCCTAGTGCTCACACTGCGTCTTTACATAATAAGGCTAGTAATATCCCCTTGAGTGCGCGCTTATTATAAAAGAAAAAAAAATAATAAAATATTAGTTTCCCTATAAAATAAATACTTTTATTCTTATTTTTTAATTTGACCATGAAATTAAAATTAATATTTGACGAGCAACGTGTTTTACCTAGTTTTCAGATCCTAATTTTAAGTTAATGTTTAAGTAATTTTCCTAATGTTTTCAGCTTTTGCCTACTAATAGAAATAACCCTCTTCGAAACCATTCAAAAATATTGTTTATCAAATATTTTATTCATCACCTTCTTCAGCTTTAATTCATTTTGCCGAATATTTCCAGAATATTATGTTATTTAATTCTTTAACAAAAAATGCTGAATGAATTATTACATTAATTTCAATTACGTGACTTGTCTAATAAATATTTTATGTAAAATAACCCTGACAAAAAAAAAACACAAAACAAACAAACAAAAATATTATCCCCAATGAAGCTTTCAAAAACAAATGTTAAAAATTATTATACCATGTTTCAGCAAATTGTCTCAAATGTCTTTGCTTGGAGGTGCCGCAGCGGCGGTGTAGTGTAGGTGGTGGTGTTGCTGGAAAAGCCACAGGTGACAGGTGGAATTTCTTCAAAGTTGAAAACTTTTACAATTATAGCTCTTTGCGTTCTTTTACTCTTGTTCTATGTTTTAAATTTATTAAAAACGACAAAACACACCTCTGGGGAGACATTTCAAGCAAAAACCTAGAAAATGAATGAACAATACAAAAAACAAATTATTTATTTACCGTACCTTTACTGTGACTGTGCACATACATATCTGTTATTATGTTTCCTGTTTTTGTGTGGATTTTAAAACGCCTAAAGCTTAATCTAATTAACGGTCGGTGGTCCAACAGAAAAGTCTTCAATATTAACATACTGCCGTGAATTGGTCCACCAATAGGTATTAAAATTGTATACACAAAATTCAACAATGAACACAAAATAATTGTGATAATAAAAATGTTCTTTTATTTAGCTTGAGAATTATTATAGCATACCTAAATATCATTAACTTGGCTCAACTTTAATAACAATAGGATTTTCCTACACAATGCCAAAAGTAATAATAACAATAATAATAATTAATTCAATCATTACCATCAAGTGACAGAAAGTATAAAAGTGTAATGTCTGTATCCTGCGTCAAGTGTCACATAATGTAGGTAGCTGCCAAGTGCCTGCTTTACTCCTCCTCCAGGTAGTTTGAACTTTTGCTGCCCGAAAACATATACATTACTTAATTTCATTCTATACTGTACGTACCTTGCTTTATATTTATAAGAGTGTAATTATTATAAATTATTTATATTTCTGAGAGGAAATATAAAAATTCATTGTTGAGAAGAAGAAAATTTCTTTTAATAATATAATTCCAACAAAACCAAAGTACCTAAAATTGCGTTAACATTCAAAGTTCATTTTACTTAAGTTTTAGTGTAAAACTGAATGTTATTGAAGAAAAATGTTAAAATTAAATATTCACCCCCATCACAGAGTCAGTCGTAGCGAGTCCCCGAAAATTTTGTTACGCTACGAATACGAACACATTTACATACATCATAAGCCCCGAACGAAATCACAAAAGCATTGCCACACAGAAATACTAAATTCGGAGTGTCAAAATCAGCTGATTTGCGTCGAAATAAGAGAAGTAAATAAAAGCTCGTTTTTCATCTTTCGATTCAGTTCCATTTTTTTTTCTTTAAAAATGGATAATATTGCCGTTCCAACCTTTGCAATAAATGAAGAAAATACAAGAAAATACAATACAAAATACGAACACTAAAAATGCAGATCAAAATTTTAAGGGATGCCTGGATCTCGATGACAAAGTGTTGGTAACATATTTTAAACATTCCGCACTGCTTACAAAGAAAATTGATTTGCAGATTTAAAAAAAACTTTCGTGTGAATAAGGCAGCGTTTATATATTTATTGCTTGTTTTCGAGTTCAATCACAGCAGATTGGCATTCGTTTTCAATTGAACTCTGATCAAAATAACTGTTCGTAGAAAAAACTGCCAAACTTCCTATTCATTCGGGGCTAGTGATATCACTTTTCACGAACTCCGAATTTCGTAGCAAATTTTTTTAGTACGACGCGACGCAGGGCAGCAATGATACTTTTTTTCGGGGTTCGTACTACGAATCTATTATGACGGGGCCTGTTATAAGGCTGATTACAGAAGAGAAACAAATCACAATTTTGTGACTTTTACTTGTCACAGCTGTTTTGTTATCATATCTACCTAAATCTTCTTAAATATATTTGAGCTACGAAATGCAGTTTCAGTAACAACTTCATACCTGAAACATTGCTTCGTCGTTTGCATCCAGAGGATATTCGTCAAATGGAATTATACTTCCGGACTGCCCAAACCACTTGATGCAGGGCTATGGGCTGGGCATTCCTGGAGTTGCTTCTGTTTCAGAAAAAGGACTGTCCTGTTGAGTTTCAATGTAATTTGTCAGCAAATCTATCTTTGATTTGTTGGCTTGAGACCTTTAGAAAATATGAAATTTTTGTACAGGTACATAAATTCTTGTACGGGAATAAGTGCCTCTTCGAACCACGTATCAACAGAATGTTCCCTCGGCTTATACCACTGTTGCACTGAAAAAATCCGATCGAATTTTCATGGGTATAAACTACATAAGAATTTCATGAATTCTGTATTTTTTTACAGCATGTTGTGGACGCCTGGTCAGGACCCGTATCCTTAATCCTAAATATGAAAGTAAATAAAAGAATAAACAAAATAAGAATTATTACTTAGAAAATAAATTGCATATTTACCCAAATGTTGTTGTATGTGGTTTTGTAATTCCTTGTTATGCACCTGTCATTTGCCTCGTTGTTGGCCTCAATGGAAATTCTCCAAACCTTAGTGGAGAGAAATTCAATGGGAAAGCAATGAATGCATTCCGGAGGAGATCTGGGTTTTGTGTACTGTCCTTTAAGTTGGTTAAAGGGTTAAGTTGCATGTGAATGAAACTTTGTTTTATGTCCGTGTTCAGTTTTCATTCCTGACTGTTTATACATGTTATTGCTGTGGTTACGTGATTATTATTTAGAGGTTTTGTAACTATGTGTATGGATTTTTGTAGTGTTGTCTCGGTTCGTTCGGTTTTTCATTTATCCCCATTTCAATTTTGGAACGCACCCTTGGTTCTTAGGACACTGATACCCCTGTTCTGTTGGAAGTGCACTAATACCTGCGTGGTCTCCCACTATTTGAGTTTGATAATGTTGGTTGAGGTATACATCTATGTGGATAGGTGGATCGGATGATGTGGTCCTGTTAGAGATACAATACATCATCCGAATACTTTTTTTTTGCCTGTGTGGATGGGATGGTAATTTAAGCACACCCTCATTTGGCCGGCTACCACACAGTAGAGTGGAAAGTGAGTTGAAACATTTAAATTCAAATCAAAGAAATTAAAAGAAACAGTTGGACCTGAAAAAGAGGATTTCTGGTAAAATTATTGTTTTTTTTATGTTAATTTGTTTTGAATAAAATAAAAAAAAAAAATTTAAATTAAAATTAAAAATTAACACAAGTGAAAAATAAAGTGTAGAGCGGAATCCAACAAGCCTAGAAGAGAAAAAAAAAGAACAAGAAAAGGTGTTGAGTGTCCGTTGAATTTGTGTAGCATAGAAAGTTGCTTATTTTTATTTTCATACTAGTTTGATTCTCGGCGGCCAGAATTAATTTTCGGAGAGCTAGGCCGCCGCCGCCAGAAAAAAATTGAAACGAAAGAAAAAAAATTAAACCAAAAAAAAAGTTTAAAAAAATACTTGTGTTCAAACAAGATTGAGAATTGGGGAGGTGCGAAGGGGATTTATAAAGGTAAAAAGTGAAAGTGAAGCGATAAAGCGGTGAAAAAAGCGATCAACAATAGATACTCTATAAATTACTCATATATTGTATATACACATATATACATACCCTTTCGAGCTTTATTGAGTTGTGTTTGTCCTATAATTAAGAATTTTTATAATTTTTAATGGAACCTACATAGTATAGGCGTGGATGTTGTATTTTTTGTTTTTTTTTTCAGTAATTTTTTTCTGTTGATTGTGGGGTACCAAAAAAAACGGTAGGCGGAAGTGTCGCGTTCGTTTCCGTAGTTTTTTCTTAGTAGGGTCCTAATAGATACCTCCATAGAATTCTTTAGGGGTTTTTTGTTTTGTCTAATTAAACTTTAAAAAATGATTATTTTGATTGGTAAATAAAACTTCCGACAAAAACTCCGGTAAAAAGAAAAAAAAATTGTTTGTTTCGCCCAAGCAAAGCAATGAACAACTAAGTTTTTTTCAGGGGTGCCCGGGGTAGCAGAGTGGTCAAGAAGGATATGATCTGAAACCGATCATCCGCCAGACAATTTTGGAGGAATCCAAATAATGGTCTCAGGATTCCCAGGCTGGGTGGGTATAGACCAAGCAGCAACAACATCTGCAGCGTCCTTGAGTGTGGTAAGTGTCCGTCCGTTTTTTTACCTTATTTGATACCAGGCCTGTTATGTTTTGTTGCTGGTGAGGTTGAGTTTCGGGCCAAGTCCCCCCCCCCAATCCGGCGAGCTTACTGCCGAGCATCGCAAGCAGGCCGCGTCACCCGGAGCTTGACATTCCAATTTAAATATTGAAAAGTAAGAGTAGTAAAATTTCCCAAATTTCCCCCAAATGTGTGTACAATTTCCTTTAAAAAATAAAATAAAAGGAACAATTTCTAATACAATCCCTAAAAAAAGTACATCTGTCATCACTGAAACGAATGGAAAACTGGAAAGAACTGTCAAAATAAGAAAAAATATGTGGAACAGAGCAAAATTACAAAATTGGAAAAAAGCAGATAAAGTCAATACTTTCTTCTGATGCCAAATTTTGAATAATTTTTTGTGAACACCTTATTTAGATGGAACATCAAAGGTTATCACAGATGATTATCACAAATGTGACAATCACCAATCATACTAGCCGATTCTATCCCTGAATAAGTTTGGTACAACATTGAAATCACAAGCAAGATGTACATAAATCTCACAGAACATATCAGAGACCTGTGGTTGTGATGAGTTTAAAAATGAGGTTTTCAACAAATTCGCAGTAAAATAGAATGAATCAGAATCAAAATTAAAATTGAAAATCACATAGATCAATAAAAAATACTTTGTGGGTTATACGAACATAAACAAATGTATTATTCGTAAAAATCAATTTTATGGAAAATATCAAAAAATGGTTCCATTAAAGACATCTAAATGGCTGGTAATTAATTATTTTGAAAAAAAAATTGAGAAAATGTTGGTTTTACAGCTTTAGAGGGAAATTCCGATCGAACATTTTTTAATTATCAAAATATGGTTTCTTACCCTTGTGTCAAAACATAAACTATCGAATTCCATCAAACGATGGCATTAATTTTGACAGTTGGAGAACCTGGGATAAATTATTATTTATTCTATGGAAATCGATATTTCGTAAAATTAAATAGCTGCATTATAACATTATAGCCTTTTCAAACATTATAAATAGAAAAGCCACTTTGTTTCTTGTTTTTGTTTATCCGTCCTTCAAGTTGTAATGGCGCAGAAGATATGAGAGAATATTTGTCAATAGACACAGTCATAGACTCAGAACAGAGCACTTTCCCTCAATTATGTACCGGTACAAGACTTCGTTTTATTAAGTAAAAAAAGAGGCTGCGCTGCGACCCACACTGATAACTTCCCATTCCGCCTGCCGAATTGTCTTGCTTAAAATGTTTGTAGTTTGATTTCAAAATCTATTTTTGCTAATGAGATTTTTAGTCGAAAACCAATGTTTAACAATTTTAGTACCATTTGCGTACTTTTTTTTTGTAGATTTTATTTTTTTATGAAAAAACTGACTATTATAATTTTATAAAAAAAATTCTGAATGTCGAAAACAATATTTTTGTAATCTCGATTTTTGATAAGATGTTGACTCAAAAATTAATGTTGACTAACTTTTATTAATGTTTTGTTCAGGTTTTCATTTTTTGTAAAAAAACAGTCAATTCGATTTTTCTCAAAATTTAATTTAATTTTATGTTGAAAACAATAATTTTCATAAAATAAAATTAATTTTAAGCGAATATCTCAAATTTTTAAAAAGATATTTGAGTAGAAAACCAATTTTTTCACGTACTTTTAGTAACTTTTTTATTTTTTTATTTTTTGTTAAAAAAATATCAATTTGATTTTTCTCAAAATTTTACCGAATTCTGAAAAAAATATTTCTATAAGATAAAATTAGTTTGAAGCCATAATCTTAAGTTTTTAAAAAGATATTTGAGTCGAAAATGTAATGTTTTTTTTTAGGTTTTTAATTTTTATAGAAAAACATGTCAATTCGATTTTTCTCAAAATTTTACCAGATGTTAAAAACGTTATTCTTCGTTGCACACAATTATTTTGAAGACACGCGTACAGACATCTCTCTAAAAACCATTTATTTAGACACTAGGTACCTTGAAACGTCGAGAAATGTCAAAATTTTCAATTCGCCAAATCGGACCGATTACAATCCTTAGACCCTTGTACTTACAAATTTGTAGTTTTTGAGTATATTTGGGCACTGAGTGCCCATGAAGGATTTTCCTATGAATTCCTTAGAAAATGTCAAATAAACATAGATTTTTTTTTACAGAAATTATTTTTTGTTTGTATATTATTTTATAAACCGAATATTTTTTTTTTATTAGGAAAATATATAAAAAGAAATTCTTGAAATTACGTGGTATTTCTTTTTTTTTTGCGCTTTGCTGGTGGACCTGCTGAAGTGGACGGAAGTAAATCTTCATCAAAATTATCATCTTCTTCGGTTTCCTTAGCATCCGGTGTACTTTTGTCAACAAAACATTTCTCGCACACCCTTACATAATGTTTACTGCAAGCTACAACATAGCAGAGATCGCAGACAGCCGTAGTTTTGTTGTCTTTTTTTTCTTTTTTGCAGGAATCGCAGCGTTGCTTTATATTATTTATTCGTATTTTCGGAACGGTTTTTACGGATTCGATTTCGTAACCTATTATGGCTGAATCACAAACACGCTTCAGCTTCGTCTGCGTTACGGTGGGCCTGCTTCGAGGTTGCTTTGAATGAAATTTCTATTATTTTATCCCTCCAAAGAGCAAATATTTTATTTGTTGACATTTTTTTACAGCTGCTGAGCTGTCAGACAAAGCAAATGTTCAAATAATTGAACTAGAGCTTCCGTTTGGAGTCATATTACGTTCTTTTCCTTACGAGTGTCAAACGAAACATGAGGTCCAAGGTCCATTGTGATAGCATGCATTGAATTCCTATGGCTGAACTCGTAAACGTCAGGCGAAGCCGAAGCTAAAGCGTGTTTGTGATTCAGCCATTAGTTTCATAGCAGTTTTAACATTTGTTTGAAGAGTTGGCTTAGCTATACGATTTCTTATATGGCTATCAGCAAGCTCTAAAGCCAACTCCTTCAAAAACTTTTTCCTCTTTTCCGATCTCTTCTTGGTAGTATGCCAATTGGGACAAACATCAAACATCCTCTAAGATGCAACTCCTGGCTCCTGCACAATCCAAAAGGTTGTAAAATAAGGTAACTGGCCACCGATTACTCTTCTTCTTACAGGTATAAACTGTCGCCATACGGTCGAAAGTGTCAACTGCACCTTTCGTTGAGTTATAGTCCATATAATGACCGCCGGTTTTTTAGTGACCTCAACAATTTTGTCCTCATGATTAGCCGTTGAGAGCATGAGCACATTTTTGTTTGTATTATTTGCATAACAACATAACTGCATACACCTTGAATAACAAAATTTTGTCGAAAATTTGTCCCTCGATTGCCTAAAAAACTGTAAACTGTAAACTGCTTTGGCAATTGCGGCTTATTAGACTTTATAGTACTAATAGTTATTGTATTTTTTCTCATCAGTTCCAAGGCTTATGGTACTGATGTAAAATAGTTATCTGTTGTTATGTTATAACCTTTCCCTAAATAGATTCAAGAGAGCTTTTTATAGCCTTTATTTCAATAAAAAATTTATGAAAACTTTACCTAAATATCTTCCAGCTAATCGCATTACAAGCCGATGAGATATACCATCGGAATGATTATCAGATGGTTGATCGCCAACATACATTTTTCCCTGAAGAGGATAGCTGTTTACTGCGTCGACTATCCAGAAAACGTTCATTATATATTTTCCAGGCTTGTTTGGCATAAACATTTTGAAAAGGCATCTTCCCCTTGAGCCGACCAATTGTTCATCAACTGTAAGCTCTTCTGATGGTTCGTAGAACACAACTAGATTCGAATGAAATGCACCTGTCGTTCATAAAATATGTAGGTATATTATATACCTAAATGCAGCCATTTTATCACTTTGAAGACGAAACGTTCTAGTTCTTCCGTCATCAAAACGAGTAAAACGTCGTATTTGCTCGAATCTTTCTAAAGACATAACTGCACGGTAGAATGGCATACTGGTTTGATCGAAAAGATCCTTCGCTTCCACACCGTAGGCTTTTTCAGCACCAGCGTATTTCCATGTAAGCATACATCTCTTCTTCAGATCTGTCATACCATCTGCGCATTTGCTTTGGGTTGCTGCCTGCTGGACAACCGATTCTCCTCATATGTCTTCTTTGCTTTTCTGTTCGTTTCAAGCACTTAATTTTGAACAATATTTGGTGTAACTAAAGACTTTAAAACCTCAGACTTTCTCGAAAATGAATACGAACATTTTGGAACATGTCTCAATCGTTCATTTGTATTCCTTATTGTTCTTTGCCTTTCGCTTTCGTCCGGCATTGACCGCCAAATATCATTGAATTTGAAATTCCTTGCAACATACCGCATCCCTCTGTTTGGTGCAACAGAATGCGATTCATAATAGCATCCATACTTCTCTATTACAAGAGGAACTCGTAAATTATAGACACAATTACAAGGAAAGATTTACTTACTTTAGTTGATAAGCAAAAAAATTAAAAAAAAAATCACTTGATCATTTGACTGAGGATGATATGGAGCTGTTCGAATGTGCTGGATGCCGTTTTGAGTACAGAACGATTTAAAAACCTAACTTGTGAATTGACTTCCGTTGTCTGATACTATTACTTTCGGATTTCCAAAACGAGCGAAAGTTTCACGTAGCTTAGCTATAGTTGATGCTGATGTTATTGTTCGCATCTGGTATATCTCAGGCCATTTGGAATATGCATCGACGATGCAATATGGATGCGTTCCCAAGGATGCTGCGTGAGTGGCCAGGAAGCAAGTAGAGTCTTCTGTCGCATTTTCGCTGCTGATGCACATCTTCCACAACCTTTGACAAACGTTTCTATGCAGTTGTCGATATTCGGCCAGTAAACAAAACTTCTCGCTAGTGCCTTCATTCGTTCGATACCTGGGTGTCCTTTGTCCAGTTGATTAAGGATACGATTTTGAAAAACCTTAGGTATGACTACTCTGTTTGAGTACATGATGCAACTATTGATGATCGAGAGTGCGTTGCGTCTAACGAAAAACTGTTTAAGGCGGTCATCTGTTAATTTCTTTGCATCGGGCCATTTTGTGGAAATGAACTTTGATACCTGAGAAAGAAATGTATCTTTAATTGTTACCTAACTTACCATCTTTGACGTTACTGGTAATGATTTTATAGATTCGTCTTAAATCATTTGAGTCTCTTCGTCAAATCTGATGGATGCTATGACAATGTCTTCTTTTGGCGTGTCGGTTGTTTTCATTAATCGTGAAAGCATATCTGCGTGACCAAAATCTTTTGAAGAAACATGCTGAATTTTGAAGTCATACTGTATCAACTGTAATGCCCATCTCTGCAGTCGATTCGCGGTATGTACTGGAATACCTTTACGTGTGCCAAAAATGGTAATCAATGGCTTATGATCAGTTTGGAGTGTTAAAGTTCGACCATATATAAATCGGTGAAATTTTGTCACAGCAAAAATAAGAGCAAGTGCTTCCTTCTCAATTTGGCTGTATTTACGTTCTGATGAGGTGAGTGAACGTGCTGCATGGCTTACACTGCTTTGATTGAACCATCTAGAAATCGGTGCAAGATACAGCCACCAAGACCATAGTTACAAGCGCCTGCGGCAACAATTATTTCCAGCTTCGGGTTGTAGTGTGTAAGCAGCAAATCTGATGTCATCACTTTTTTTAAGTCTTCAAAGGCTTGTTGATGTTTATTTCTCCAATTCCACTTGATGTTTTTCTGCAGAAGTTCATCCAATGGACCTCTTAGTGTTCTCATTTATGTAAGCTTCCGCTCCTGGGAGACCACTAAGCATTGTGTCAATAACTTGTTGAAATGCACTCGGTGCTGGTTTCACTCCGGGTGGTAAGCGGTTGACTTTGAAAATACCCAGATGAGTGTTGATAGCCAGCAGGTCCTTGGATTCATCATGGACTTCGACTTGAAGAAATACATCAGAAAGGTCGATGATGCTGAAAATACGGCCTTCACTGATTTTCGCAAAAATATCTTCTGGTTGAGGTAAAGGTTGACGATGTGGTTCCAAGACATCGTTTAATCCTGTAGAATAGTCTCCACAAATCCGAATCTTGCCATTTGCTTTTTGGACGGCTAAGATCGGTGCTGCCCATTCGGAATAACTGATTGGTGATATTACTTCTTCATCTTGTAGTCTCTTTAGCTCTGCTTCAACTACTGGCAACATAGCAAATGCCACTGGACGTCTTTGTTGAAATACTGGTTTTGTATTTGGGCGTGTACTGAGTTTGATTAGGGCTTTATTGCAATGGCCCAAGGTGCTTTGAAAAACATCAGGAAATTTGGACTTAAGAAGCACTGTTTGATCTTCCTTGTGAATTGATTTGCAAAATGAGTCTATTTGTTTGCTCCATAAACCAAATTTATCAATCAGATCAATTCCTAAAACACTTAAATCTGAGTTTTTCTTGACGTGGCATATTATGCACTTTTCTGTTTGTCCATTGAGGCTGACTGTAACGAAAAATTTTGATAAACCTTGTATTTGCATACCTGAAGCATTTCTGACAATGCTGTCTTCTAAATGAAGTGTAGGTTTTCCGATGCTTAACCATTGTTGATGTGATATTATGGTTATATCTGAAGCTGTGTCAATTTGAAGCTTGAGCTGAACATCATTAAAATTTATAGTAATGTATTTTCTTTTCGCTGCTACATTAATGTGGTTTACAAATATTCTTTTTGTGTGAGTTTGATGCTTTCTTCTGGATGCATTGTTGCTATGGCGTTTGGTTGCCTAGATGTATTTTCAGATGATGTTGACGATGTTGCAGTGCAATAGCCGGCTTAATGACCTATTTTGCCACAGTCGTCACATTTCTTATTTTGAAAAGGGCATTCTTTAGCTAAATGCATGGCTCCACAGTTCCAACATGGTCGTCTCGGCTTGTTGCTATCTATGTTTGGATCACTTTTTCTTGGAAATTTTCGCTGTGCGGGTTTTTGAGAGTCAGTTCTGATATGATGGACTGAAGGTTGATTGTGCCCATTGTGCTTTTCCAGTAAATTTGTGTCCTGTTTAAGATTTTGTATTCGCAAGCATTCTTCTGTTAATGATTGCAGGGTTTCTGCGTTTTTCGAGTATTCCAGTTTTGAAAGGAGTCTTGCACGGATTTCAACCTTGCGGGGAGCAGTTAAGCCCATAACGAAAATTAATCATTTGAATTGTGCGCTGGTCATCGCTGTTATGCTGAAATCTTCACAAAGTTTGTTAACTTTGCCTGAATATGTTACATAGTCGTCACAGTCATTTTTTTCATTTTGAAAACATTTGTATCGCAGGCTGAAAACGGATACCTTGCGGCTGAATAATATCGTCAATGTGTCGACAGATTGATCGAAAGTGAAATCACGTGGATGGCTTTGGCATAATAAAGTTTGTGTATTTTGTATAGGAAATCGGATCCAGTTTTCGCATAAGGAGTCTGACCAGTGCACTATCATCCAATTTCTTACCGTCAACTTTGAAAAAATCTTAATAGCGCCTGAACCACGATTCGAACATCAAACCATTTTCTGGGTCAAATACGAATGGCATAATGCTTTGCGTCAGAGACTCTAGTATCTGCTCCGTGCCATTTGAGTTTTCAAGAGCAAGCACTTCTTTTTCCCTGAGTGAGAGAATGTTAGATTGGTTCTCCTGCTGCTTAGCGCTGCTGTCTGCCAGTTGTTTTAAAATCTCTCGTTGCTGTTGGAGAATTTGTACAATTGTATCAGCGGCTGACATCTTGATTATTTGTTTGAGACCAGTCTAAATTAGTAAGTTCATAAACGAATCCTCGTCGCCAAATTGTTGTGTTCTTGCATACGAATTGAAACAACAATATTTAAAATATAAAAATCCACTTTGTTTAAAACAATTTTTAGAATGTCTGCCCAAGAACGCGATTTCGACATATTTTGCTTCCAGTCTTATTTTGTCACCAATACCAACTGAAACTATTCAAAAGTATCTTTGTGAGTATCTAAACATTACAATGTTGCGTTATAAATGAACGCAACAAGTTCTTTTTATATTTAAGTTTAATTTTAATTAAGATGATGCATTTTGCATCCACTTCGGTTTGTTTACTTTTTATTTACAATCTTCGGTTTGACAAATGTCACAATCCTTCTACACGAGGATGAGAGAGAGCGGGACGGCCATAGTCCTTTTCGTGAGGAAAAAATACCAAGTCTCGTTTCAGGTTTCAAGGAAGGTTGGTTTCCATTTAAGTGAAACCAAACCAGATGGACGGTCTGGTCAATGCAAAAGTTGCGGAGAAGTTACTCCAAATGGAGAATGGCCTATACGGCCCAACATACAGTTTTACAAAATTGTAAATTAAAATTTAAAAAGTATTGTAAATAGTCATAAAGTTTTTTTAAATTGTAAATTCATATGCTTTGGTAATTCTTTTGTTCATATTATTAACTTTTTTATCGTTAAGTATATTCATTTTGAAAAGATTGTAATACTTAGAACAGATTTCATAGACTTATGGACGGTTAAGTTTCGGGCAACTTAGTTCGGTGTTAAGTAAATAGATCCCGAATGATAACTATTTTTCCTTTCCTTTCGCGCGATTGTAAGATTAAAACTAAGTTAAGCTGAAGTCAAATTAAAGATTTTTCTCAAATTTAAATTTCTTAGTTCTTGTTCGATACCAAAGTAGAAAGTGGGGGCGGCTGAATGCAGCTCCTGGAATCGTCGTGACCTGGAAGTGAATCCAGCGGGCGGCGAATTCCAGGATGACTTGCATCTAGCTGGGAGAGAAAAAGGCGAGTAAGCAGGACCGCGAGTATTTCTGCACAAGTTGAGATCAACAAGCCGATCTCCGATTGGTTGTTGATGATGTGTTTGAAATCCGCCACTGCATATTGGCTGAAAGCTAAAATGGCGGGAGATGAAAAAAGAAGAGACAGGACAGATCTTGAGATCTGGCCGTCAATTCTTGCAGAGCATTAAAAGTGATAAGACAGAAAGTGGTGATTTTTGAACAAAGGCTAGAAAAAAGAAAGTTTGAGAAAAATTAGAAAAGTGAGTTGGTCGTTGAGGAAATAAAAGAAAATTTAAAGGATTAAAAGGAGAGGAAAGGAAAAACAAATAGTCGGAGATTGGGCAGGAAAAAAAAGATAAGTAAATTTTTTTGTTTTTGGTTCTGTGTAAAATCGTTTTTTTTTTAATTTTCTCTATCCCAATTTTACTGACGGGATCTAAGACCTTAACGGTCCATAGTCTATGAAATCTTTCATTTTCAAGTTCGAAAAGATCCTGAGTTTTTATCCTGCTTTTGGCAAGGTTTCTCAGGCATTTTTACATTAATAAATTTCTCATAGAAGATATCCATTTTGTGTTCTATTTTCTTGTACAGTGGTTTTATTGTTTCGCTCCTGTTTCTTTTCGGTGTTCTTTATAAAGGTTTGCAATTTCCTTTTATTTTTTTTTCATTTCAGGAAAAAAAAATTGCTGGCGCCCTCTTTCTTACGAAACGTAAGAACGCCCCTGAGGCAATTAGTTAGTTTATATAACTTTTTATTTAACTTGATTAATACAATGTAATATAATATTATTATGTTTTTTTTTTAGCAGAAAGTCTTAAGGTTATGGCAGTAAGCCGTCTACCAGATTGACATTTTTTTTTTTATATATTGATAAACATTATTAATTATACAAATAAGTAATTTGAATCAAAATTAATGCAATTAAAATAAACTTTAAGTTAACATGTATTTTATAACTAAAAATCTCCTTCTCTTATTCGATTTCTATATTCCACAGCACTTTTAGTATATCTATAAACTGGGTCCCATCCTCTCTCACCATTCAAAATACTCATTATATCGTCTTTTGGTATAGTATTTACTCCAAAATAGATCCTTCGAATTTCATTAAGCATCGGACACACAGAAATGAAATGAAAAATATCCTCTCTCTCAGCGCGGTTGCAGATATCACATAAGATTGGTAGTTCGGGTCGATGTGGTTCGTAATTTAATGGGATTAGTTCACCTCTTAACATAAAGATTGTTCTTATCATCTCAGTTTTATTCTTATCCAAAAAGTAAGTGTTTTCTTGAAGATCATATTTCACATTACTGTAGTACATTCTGTGTTGGGAAGACTGTGCCTCATTCTTGTATTTGTTGTATAGATATTTTCCAGCTTTTTTCAGAATGTGTTCAAATTTCACCCTCAGTGAAGAGGCTCCCTCACAACGGTCAACAATTATGTCACATCCATAGCAATCAGCAAGTTCTTGCCACTCCTGAATGCAGTGTGAGTTATTTGTTATCATGTGCTTTAGAATGATCCTTGGTAAGCGGTGCTCTTCCATTTCCATCACTTTAAGTACATATTTGAAGTGTAACCTCAACGTTACTAAGATAAGGGGTGGGCAACCTGTCTCCAGATGAATCATGTAGTTAGGGGTGCTATTAGGTAATCCAAAAATTCGTTTAATGCAGTAACGTTGGAATTTTTCTACTGGCTCAAAATAGCTATGTCCCCAAATATGTGCAGCATACAAAAGAATCGACTGAGCTGTAGTTTGAATGACTTTTTGCTTAGAGCTATGGGATACAAATTTGTTTTGGATGCAGGGACGCCAGACTGAACTAATAGCCCGTTTAGCTTCTGATAATTTAACTTTAAGGTGTTTTTCCATATTCAGGTTAGCTGTTTTCAGAACTCCAAGATACTTATATTCTCTTATAACTTCGATAGATTGCCCTTGGAAGGTCCATGCTTCGTTTCTCGAGAATCTGCCTCCACCGTTTCTGAATACGAGAATTTTTGTCTTTTCAAGATTCACAGATAAATTCCAGGCTTTACAATACTTTTCAAGTCTGTTGATCATAAGTTGCAAACTTGTAACTGAACTAGCAAGAAAAACAATATCGTCAGCATACATAAGTCCTGGAATCATAGTGCCGTTAACCTCAACTCCACCACCAATATCATCTGTTATATCATTTATAAACAATATGAAAAGAAGTGCGCTTAAGATGCAGCCTTGCTTCACACCCATCGTAGTTTCGAAATCATCAGATAAACCTTCTCCATCCCATACCGCAACTTTATTATTTGCGTATAAAGCTCTTATGATGTTCACAATTTTGCTACTTATACCAATCTTATATAGCTTGTAAAAGAGTGCCTCGCGTGGGACAGAGTCAAAAGCTGATTTGAGGCAATTATAATAAAATTAATAATTATTTTGTTATCACCGTGATATCAAAATCATCAGAAACTTAATTAATCGAATCGTCGATTAATTTACATTCGCTGAACCCACCCCTTTCTGAGCTAGTTGTGGTGGCAGCACTTTATTTGCTGCCTGTTGCAATTTTGCCTCTTCGCCACTGTTGTTTGACAGATCGGCAAATTCGTACATTCACATTTTCATATATCGCGTTTAAATTCGGTCAAGTGGTTTTGTTTTGTTTATTTTAATTTCGTTTATAAAATTTTAATAATATCGGGTAAATAAAATTGCAACAACAAATTGCGTTATATGTGTATCTAATTGGCATAGTAAAGAGTAACACATATGTTTAAAGTGATATGAAAAGTGGACTAGGCGCTGAGTGCCCAGTACACGGGTCTAGAGATAACTTTCTGTATGATTATTATTTAAATTAAGGTCCAAAGTATCTGACGACTCCAAAATATGGAAACAATTTTCTCTTACGTTCTCAAACCTCACTTTCGGTGCATTGTTTTTGAAGATAATTGTTCAAAAGGTTCCAATTTTGTAAATAATTAAAAGGGATCAATTATTCCAAATATTAATTTCATATGGACTTGCAAACAACTTTAGTCATCATTCATCTTGAATGCGTCTGTCAAAACATAAACTCAAAAACTTAATAAAAGTTTGAACTTCACATACCTACCTACAAACAAAAACATGAAAACTCTCCTTAAAAAATATTCCATCTCAAAATAATTATAAAAGATGAACATAAACTATGAACACCTCTAGCAACCATTTCCACATAATCATCCTTAAACTTATACACCATCCAAAAGCTCCGAGAGAACCAAGATGATACATTGTTATGAATGCAATGTATCCTGCATCATATTGAATGTAATAAATTTTGTTTGCTCTAAAGCAAATCTTTCTGCAAACTGCAAACAAATGATTGCTTCCGCGAGCAGAGCATTTTTGTTGTAATAATAATTTTCTCATCCCCTGCCCTAATGCATCCGAAAATTGGACACGAAGGGAAAGTGGGCTGCTGAAAATACTCTTACTACAGAGATTTATTATTTCATTTTTTGTTTTCGTGAAACGCACTTCGTTTATTAGGTAACCAATACATTTTATACAGTCACTATAGAAAGAAAAACTTATTTGAAAGTTGGACAAAAATGGAGCATTTCTTGAAGGAAGAACGTTTTTTTTTATGAGCAATATTTTAACTTTAGTAATGATCATGTTCCTTTTTTATAATTTTGAACTGTCAATTTTAGTTTCCAACGCGGTACTAAAAATTATTTAATTTCTGAAAAATTGGCGCCAAGCTTTGAAAGAAGTTTCGAGGAAAGGAAAAAGTCACCACGATAAACAGTTTAGACGATCAATGTTTGCCTCTGTTAGGATAACTCTAGTGGAGCTAGCATAATCTTTTTAGACAGTATTGACTTTCTTCGAAAAGTTAGCAAAACCTTCTCAAAAGTTACTTTCAAAGTAACCACTGACTGTAAACAACAAGTTATTGTCTCCAGAATCTAGAAGAAGTAGAAGATTACTTACAAAGAAAGGGCGAAACCAATAAAAACTAGGGCCTAGTGACTTACAATTCTCAACCATTTCTGTGTGCGAGTAATGTTGTCAGGGACGGAGAAGACCTACAGTTTAAAGCCGATTCCGAACGGCTTATTTGAGAAAGCACTTTTTTTTTGTCGTCAATTCCTCTCAAGAGGCTGAAAAGAAACTGTAATTGTCACAGCCAGGATTTGAACTCAAGACCTCTGACATGACAGTCCAACGCACTAACCATCATTCCACACGGGTAGGTACTACATGGACGAAACCAATATGATTGTCATTCTGCTAACTGAGCAATTATGAATGTTATCATACTTTCCACTAAGACTGTGCATCTACCTACCTTTTAGCACATAAACTGAATATCCTTTATGAAATATTCCACTACCATAACAAAAATGAAGGGCGTCTATTTCTCAATTTATGTACATATGTATACATACATACCGCCATAATGTGTATAAAGTCGTGAAGTCAGTTTCGTATTCTTATGCATTCCTTAGAAAATTGCCAGCGTGATAAATGGCTACCGCCATCGGCAGCGGGCTGGGTTCTTCTTTACCCGTTACCTTGCTCATTACGTAAGTGTGTTTATGTGTCTGCACATGTGACCAGAATACAATTTTTCTTTTATTTGCATTCTGCCTTTTCCCAAAAATCAGAACACATATGAATAAAGCTCAACTCAAATGGCATTTTCCATAAAATGCCTTTTCAACCATAAGGAAGGCCAACCAGGACAAAAATAAAAGGCGCAAACCCAACAAAAAAAAATAAAATGTCCTGAAATTTGTACGTGTACGTGTCGTCCCATCGCAGGAATATTTTCATATACATAATGATTTATTAAAAGAGCTCTTTTGTGCATTTTTTCGCCATAGTCCTTTAGCCAGTTTTTGCAACCGTGCAATATCGGAGCCGTCAGGAACACAAATTGTAGCCGATGGCAAAAAATTATGAAGAAAAAACAAGATCCAATGTCCCTGTCTCGGTCCTGGCTTGTTAAGTTTTATTTTTTTTTGCGAATTTCTGCTTTTATTTTTATGAAGATTGTCGTTTACAATTTAAATTTTTAAGGGTTATGTGGTTTGTGAGACCAAAACATAGAAAAAAAGTTGCAGAAGGTGAGTGTTAGGTACATAGTTACATCGGTTATTTTAAGATGCTTAGTTGGTGCGGAATATTGTTTGTTTCGTCCTTGTTGCTGAGGTGTTTTGAATTTGATAAAAATTGAAAAAATACCTATGTTTTAGATTAAGTTTTCTTATTAACTGAAATTGAAGAGTTAATTTAGAAATCTGTACATTGCACAACTTAAGTTAACTTCATTCTGAAATCTGTAATCTAAACTAATTGAATGGAAAAACTCATTGGCTTATTTCTGGGTCAGTTATTTAAGTCCAATGTGGCTGAATTCTTTCAAGAAAATTTGATTTAAAAGGACATTTCCAGCTTTGTGATTTTGCTTTCAATGTAAGCTAATAATTTTTGTGCAGTGATTTCGAATTCTTATCAAATAATGATTTAAAATAAGGTGCAGTTCATTTATCACTTTTGTTTTATGCCTCAAAAATCTTCCAATGTCAATACGTGTAGCAATTTAACATGTGGAAATCTAAAGATGGGTCAACTATGGTCTGTTATTTACTTTAACGGGTTATCAAGACACTTTTTCTGTACAAAAGCTATCAATAGTTAGGTTGTATCAAGTTTGACATTTTTTGATGAAGAATTATTAATTTTCAAAAAGTAGTTGGAAAGCATTGACTTTGATCTTTTTAAATAAACATATACGTTTTAGAAAATAATCTTTTAGTATGAAAAATAGGAAACGCACACAATTTTGTAACTAGGAATCTTATAAGGAGGTACTCGACTTTATTGTATTTAATAATTCCAATACCTTTTTATAGTCCAATAACATTCACGTCCCTTTTTCCAAGGTCATGGAAACGCAGCTTAAGAAATATCTCGAAGAACGAAGCTTCTTAATGACCGACATTAGGTCCACCGGTGATTTGATGGTTTATCTAACTGAACAGTGAAACAACCAATCTTTAAATCTTAGGCGTATTGCACTTGATATTTAAAAAGCATTTGACAGAGATTAGCACCAAGCTCTCTTATCGAAAATGCGTGTTTTTGGTATTTGTAAATTTCTTCTTCATTGGATTAGAAACTACCTTTCTAACCGTTCAATACAAGTTGTACTGGATGGTTTCAAGTCCAAAATTCATAAAATCAATGCTGGTGTTCCCCATGGATCCGTGTGGCCTCAGACTCTCTTCCTGATATTCATCAACGATCTCTTGTCTGACACTTCTAATTCATAAAACTGTTTCGCTGACGACAGTACCCTCAGCTTTTTATATAGAATGCTTCAAAAAACTCAATGCTAAAAATGTGGTCTTGATCACATTTATTTGCGATATTTTGGAAACCGTTCAATCACAGATAATAGAGTTATTTATAGTATCTGTGGTTCAATTGAAGAACAAAGGTATTTCAAAATTGTATGTTTTATTTTTTTATTGCAACGAACAAAATGGTATATATCGTTTATTGAATATACATATTTAAGAATATAGGAATCCTAATTAGACAAATTGGGAAAATTTCTGATAACATTCTCATGAGTAAGTTAAATATTTTAGAACAACATATTTTCAAATAAATAAATCTCGGAATATAACATAACTGCTGAAATGCTACCCTTTATCCAAAATAGTGTTATTTTTAAAGATGAATCACTTATTTTTGTTTTAAGTCTTCCTAATTTTTCACAAGATTAATTTTTCAACGCTCTCGTCATTCCATTTCCAAATAATAATTTCAAAGAACTAGATTCCGAAATACAAAGAATATTTATTCAAAAAGATAATATATTCGAATATGAAAAAGAACAGTCCGCTGAGAACTAGGGCCTAGTGACTTACAACTCTCAACCATTCCTGTGTGCGAGTATTGTTGTAAGTGATGGAGGGGGCCTACAATTCTAAACCGAATCTGAATGGCTAATTTGAGAAAGCACTTTTCATGACAAGAATTACTCTTGGAGAATTTGTCAATTCCTCGCAGGAAGCAGTACCCGTGAAAAAAATGTAGGTGGCATAGGCAGGGATCGAACCGAAGACCTCTGGCATGACAGTCCAACGCACTTTTTTTTTTTTTTTTTAAATTCATGTTTATTAATTCATTCTTAAAACTATCTTAAAGCTAGACAAAAATTCATAAAACAAGCCTCACTAACCATAACTTACAACTAACTTACTGGTCCCATACGGACACTCTAAGTTAAACTATAACACTTAATACGAATGCCTTTCGGCCCTAAGATCTATTTTACTTCAATTAAATTTTATTTATTTTTGTATTTATTTGAAAATCTGAAAAAAACGAATATCAATATCCTTTTTTATTTTTACTTAAAAACTACTTAAAATAAGGTCCTTAATATAAAACTTAAAGCTAACTAAAACTACCTATTCTACCTATAAACTACTTAAAACTAGAACAACCACAGCAGCAAATCTAACTATCTAACATTTTTTTGTTTTTCATATTTTGGTCTTTTTTTTTCTTATTCCATGTATTTTTTTTTTTTATTTATTTATTTTGTCTTTTTTTGTCTTTTTTTTTTGTATTTTTTTTTTGTGCCACCATGCCTATTCTACTTAAAACTAAACCCTAAAACTATAAAACAAGTATGTAAGCCGGCCAAGGCTTAAAACCCCATCCTGACTACCCACTATGTAGTGCCGATTGAAGCCACCAAAACTGGTTCTCCTGCTTCACCCTATCAGTTCGGTCCCGTTCGGACGCAGCCCTACTGAACCGAAGGAGCTCTGCTCCGTCTTGTGCCATGACGTCCAGATTGTACAGGAGTCGCCTATCCACGGTTCGTCGTCTAACGTGGTAGATTAGCGGAACTGCCAATCTATCCTGTATCAGCCCGCATCTATCTAAAAAGAGGAATGCATCTGGTGGAATGAAGCCGCTCAAGCGTGCACTTTCAAAATACTCGTCGTTCGGATAGAACGCCCCGAACATTAAATTGTTGGTCGAAGACATAGCTCTTGCAATGTGACAGTCCAACGCACTTACCATCATGCCACGGGTACTACACTGTGTTTTACTGTTTGTAAATTAAAAATTAACAATTCAACCTTTAATGAAAAAATATACAGACGATTTAGTCATAATAAAAAAAAATTATCCTGTAACAGAAATTAAACAAAATTGTATAAATCAAAAAACTAAAATCAGTGGAAATAATTTGATTAAGTTTAGTAACTGCAAAATTGAAATTGGAAATACTGTATTTGAAAATAAGTTCAAAAATTACACTGAAAAATTTATAATTCCAAATATTAATAATAACTTTACATAAATTGTAAATATTTTGAACTTAGAAAGTCTAAATACAAATCATTTTAAAAATAGAGAAAAAATTGAGTATTCGGAACTTAAACATAAAATAACTACAACAATAAATTCTAGTTTAAATTTAATAAGTTCAATTTTGATTATAATTTTTATAATATTTGTCATAAATAAAATAAAATTAAGATCAAAGGAAATTAATACTGAAACAAAAATAAACGAAAAAAAGATCCTTTTGTAGAGGCTGCAAAACTTTAAGGCGGGGAGGAGTTACAATAAAAATATTTCCACACTCCCATTATTTCTTACTGCCTACTAATCAAAAATGCGCAGAGCTCATATGTGTAAAATGAAACCGTAAAACCAATTGTCAATTAATTTGAAATGCCCATAGCACATATTTGTAAAATAAAACCTTAAAACAAATTGTCAACTAAAACATATGAAGCGCATATTTATAAAACTGGACAACTTCAAAACAAATTATTGCCCAGTAATCAAAAACATGACGTAAAATTAAACTTAATTAAACAAAACGATTTAAAGAGATACATTTAAAAAAACACACTCTTAGTGCTTAGTAACCAAAACGTCGCTCGCCAATAAAAAAGAAATTGTTTTAGATAGTCAAGAGGCCACATAACACTCTAATTGTTCTTCTCAAACATTTACTCCTCAAAACCGATATACATATCTACATACTTAATCGAATAGAAAGTATAAGAGTTTGAGGTCGTTTGATAGCAAACTTTGCCATTGCTGTGTCAAGAACTTTTTTTTATATATTGGGAACGGAACTCAACAACCAAGCAACGTAAAGCATTTTGAATTGTATGTAGGAGTACATAGGTGTATTTACATACATACAAGCATAGGTATATGAAACTTAAAACTCCTGCAAATAGAATTAGAACGGATCCTGAACAGTATTGCAGTCTCTCGAAGTTGATGAATATTTATACAGTTTTAATACAAAATTAAACGCACTTCAGGCACCGACTTTATTTTAATCAAACAAAACAACTCAAAATAAGGAAGTGAACTAGGTCCTCTATGTGATCCGAAAGCTAAAGCGTTCATCGTAGAGCAAATTAAGCTGCATGGAGTAAACTTTTTTATTCAAAACTTCTATCCAATCGTTAACTCCATTTTCTGGCACAAAAAAAATCTATTAATGAACGTTTTCTGTTAATTGCGTATTTTTTTGTCATCAACTTTTAGAAACTTTGAACGTTTTATTGTAGAGTTTCGGTTCCGTGTTATTCTTAACTAAAAAGTAAAGTTTAATAATTAAAATGCACGACTGTGTCGCTAGTTCTTTATTTTCGGTTGCATTTTTTTTGGTTTCAAAAAGCTTTAAAATTGTTAAACATCGAAAATGAAGTGGTAGGTATATAGGATACTATAATAAGGTACAATTTCAAATAACTTGGTTTTTGCACTGCAATATTTATCGGCATAACTTCTCAAAAGACCACAGTCAATTGATTGCTTTAAAAGAACTTTGAACTAATTGATTAAAAACTTGCATCCTTTCGGGAATGTCAAATCAATGGTGAGTACAGAATCGGAGTCGTAGTCTAAGCAATCTGAAGCACAAAATAAATGTTTAGAATGTTTAGGTAATTAATAGGTAAATAAGTAATGTTTTTTTTTCCTATAATAATACAGGATATTAATAGATGCCTTAAATTTCAGGCGGGATTTAGAAAAAAGTTCTCCACTGATAACATTTTCTAATCTAGCATCAATTGTTCACCTGAAGCTGGAAGACCAAATTAAAGTATATGATTTTTAACATCCCATAAGAAGTTATTGTAATCTGTGCGATTTGTCCAATTATTGACATTCCTCGATGCGTATTTACTGATTCTAGTAAAGCATTTGACAAGTTGTGGTACAATACATTTATTTGAAAGCTAAAAAATCAAGGTTTTAACACCAACTTCTTGAAATTGAACCTCATCGTATTTAAAAAAGTATTTCCTAATGAGTATTCGGATCAATTTGATGTCAATGTCTGGCGTCCCTAAGTTAAGCCATTTAGGTCCAATTTTATTTATAAATGACTTTCTTGTTTCTTATTAATGCTGATGACATTAAGCTTTCCAAAAGTATAGCTTGAACCAATTCAGTTGGCCATTCTATTGCGCAGGTCTCTTTTAATTTCTCTGATTTACTCTTTAATTTTGAAAGAGACAGAAAAATCCCTCAAAAAAGAAAGAAAAAAAGTGAACATGCTGGCGTTGCTTTGCTGCCAATGAGTAATGACGCTGTTGCCAGAGAGAAAAAACTAATCGAGAGAGTCAAATTTCCTCGTCTCCGTCCCTTCGAAACCATTTGCACTCATTTTTTATAGCGTGTTGAATTCGTATCGTTGTATACATGTTTTCACCTCATAGAAGAGTACACAAAAAAACATCTGTTCTGGTATTGCGATATTTCTCATTTTTGTTTTTTTTTTAAAGCCTGATTATAATATTTGTAATTCTCATAAATTTCTTTCTTTAATTTTACTAACATCTTGTCGTTTTTATATCTAGAAAAATACTAAATATAATTCAAATTAATTCTAGCAAAACATTTTTGTTTGTCAATAAATAACGTCAGAAGTTATAACGGTAGATCGTGGTGAATTCGTTTTTCTCTTCTTTTTCTCTAAGTTACAGATAGCCAAAACAAGAAGGGATGTGTGCAGAGAGTTTCTAACAAGGTTAAGGGTTTTAAGACTAGACTTTATTTGTATATACGAGCGAGTATTAATACTTTTCATATACATATTTATGTTATACTTATTTCAACAGTAATATCTTTACCAATAACTTAACTAATGTATTATCTAAAACATACTGCATCAAATTATTTATTTGTGTAACTATAAAAAGCCGAATTAATAAAGTTCTACAATTTACCGGGAATATTTACATAAAACATCCATATTTTTTCAATTGCTGTATCAATCGACATTTCCTGGACGATAATGTTAACTTAACATTTATTTGTTATGCATTACTTTTTCAGCTTTTTATTTAACCAAAAAAATCAACAATGAAATTTGGCTAATAACTTCAGGTTTGGCCCTAAATTTAGTTTTTAATTTATTTTTGAATAGCCTAAAGAGTTTAGCAAACATCTATGAGTTAACATTTTCCTGACAGACTTTTCCTTTTCGCTATAAGACAAGATATAGTTAGAACAGTATTTCTGACAGGAAAACTTATGAAAATGATGCATTAGGCTTAAATTTTGGTTTAAGACAAAATTTTTAAATTCTTTTTCACAAAGCCACTGAGCTAGCGAGAATACAAATATTTTTACTTTTGTACCAAAGTACTTTTTGGCTTATATAGTTAAGCCTTTATAAGCAAAACACTAGCTAGGTTGAAAGAGGTAAGAATAGCTTATCACCTATTCACAAGTCACAATGCAATGAGAATTGGCAACAGAAGTAGCAAGTTGACGGTCTATTTATTTAGTCTCTACTTAAATCACTTAGTTTCAGCATTTTGGAAATCTGGTGAGTAATGTAAAGAAAAAAGACAACAAATAAAACAGGAATGGAAAAAGAGTTGGGTATATACAAATGTTTTTAATGTTCCTGTGTTGTTTTATTTTCGTGATCCGTGTTTAGATTCTGTAACTCTTGCATCGGCAAAACTGGGTTGGTGTCAAAATTCTGCCGGGGTCAAAATTCTTTTGTCAAAATTCTGCTTTCAAAATTCTGCTTTTCAGAATTCTGTTTTTCAAAATTCTGCTTTTCAAAATTCTGTTTTTCAAAATTCTGTTTTACAAAATTCTGGAAATAATAAAAATAAGGTTTGGAAAATGTTAAAAAGCGCGCGCTTTTTTTTTTTGTTGTTATTATTTTTTGTTTACATTTTGTTTTTGTTGTTGTTATTTTTGCTCTATTTTCAGTTATTGTTTATAATTATTAAAAGACGAAATTTTGATTTTTTTTTTGTTAAAATTTGAAACAAAAACCATGTTAAATTGACTTTTCCGTTAATAAATATACTATTAAAAAAAAAGCAGAATTAGCAGAATTTTTTTTTTAACATAAATTTCCAGAATTTTGAAAAGCAGAATTTTAAAAAGCAGAATTTTGTAAACCAGACAAAAAAAAAAGCAGAATTTTGAAAAGCAGAATTTTCGTTAAAAAAGCAGAATTCTGAAAAGCAGAATTTTGAAGCCAGAATTTTGACCTGATCCCGGCAAAATTAAGTCGTTAAACGCTAAAAATTGAAGCAAATCATATGAGTTTTGTTGCATTTTTCAACGATCTGAGCGAAAATTAAACGCAGCGCAGCTAATAATTAAAATAGTAATAGTAGTAGTCATGAAAAGTGCTTCCAGAGTTGTAAGCATGTTTCTAGGTCCTAGTTCTAATGGGACTGTTGCACCACCTAATTTGTTTTACTTACTTAATAATTAAAACTGACTTTAAATAACTAACTAATATTTCTCTAAATGCGTAATTTAGAATTGTTTCTTAATCTTCATTGTTCTCGCACCTAACAACAGTAATTAATTTCACTCTAACTAACCATAACTTACAACTAACTTACTGGTCCCATACGGACACTCTAAGTTAAACTATAACACTTAATACTAATGCCTTTCGGCCCTAAGATCTATTTTACTTCAATTAACTTTTATTTATTTTTGTATTTATTAAAAAATTTGAAAAAAAACTAATATCACTATCCCTTTTAATTTTTACTTAAAAACTACTTAAAATAAGGTCCTTATTATAAAACTTAAAGCTAACTAAAACTACCTATTCTACCTATAAACTACTTAAAAACTAGAACAACCACAACAGCAAATCTAACTATCTAACATTTTTTTTGTTTTTCATATTTTGGTCTTTTTTTTTCTTATTCCATGTATTTTTTTTTTATTTATTTATTTTTTATTTTGCCTTTTTTTTGTATTTTTTGTTTTTTTTTGTATTTTGTATTTTTTTTTTGTGCCACCATGCCTATTCTACTTAAAACTAAACCCTAAAACTATAAAACAAGTATGTAAGCCGGCCACGCCTTAAAACCCCATCCCGACTACCCACTATCCAGTGCCGATTGAAGCCACCAAAACTGGTTCTCCTGCTTCACCCTATCAGTTCGGTCCCGTTCGGACACAGCCCTACTGAACCGAAGGAGCTCTGCTCCGTCTTGTGCCATGACGTCCCGATTGTACAGGAGTCGCCTATCCACGGTTCGTCGTCTGACGTGGTAGATTAACGGAACTGCCAATCTATCCTGTATCAAACCGCATCTATCTAAAAAGAGGAATGCCTCTGGTGGAATGAAGCCGCTCAAGCGTGCACTTTCAAAATACTCGTCGTTCGGATAGAACGCCCCGAAAATTAAATTGTTGGTCGAAGACATAGCTCTTGCAATGTGACCTCGAACGAGTTTTATCACGAAATTGTCAATTCTGTTGATTCGAGCCCCGTTGTATAGGACCTCGTTGGAATAGTAGTGCACGTAAGAAGATTCGGCTGTTCGATATAAGCCGGTACAGCGTCGTAAACACTGCCGCTCGAACACCCGAAACTTCTCCATCTGGGAAGGGGCCACGTTGAACCACAAAGGACAACCATAAACGATCATCGGTCGTATGAGGGCCATGTAGCAAATTACCTTCACTCTGGGGTCAAGCCGACTGCTAAAAAACAGCCGTTTCGTCAGAGCGAAGGCTCCTCTGGCCCTGGCCAGAGCAGCATTTATGTATATGTCTGTCGAAATATAAATACTGATCTAACCAGATACCGAGGTACTTCACTACACTTTTGCTTGCTAATGGCTGCCCGTGAAGATCAACGATGACCATCTTGCGCCAATTCTTGCACGTATCCCTCGTGGCCCTAGCCAACGGAGTCCGGAACAGAATTGTCTCCGACTTCTGGACATTTATTTTCAGTTTCCAGTCGTCGCAATATCGCTGAATCTTGTTGAAATCACGCTGCAAGAGAATTCTAATAACCTCAACCTTTCGGGCCGTTCTGTACGCAATTAGATCGTCGGCGTACGCAATTGCCTTTGTAAGACTACCTATCAGATCGCTGGTGTAAATGCTAAAGAGAATCGGCGAATTCACCGCTCCCTGTTGAAGACCATTTTTAATAAAGAATGTTGTGGTAGAAGTTACATTGCCACTTTTGACAACAAACTTTCTACCGTTAAGCATATCATAAAGTATATACAACAATGGCTTGCTTATGCCAAGCCTGCTCAGTTTTAGGTAAAGAACCTCTAACCATACGGTGTCAAAGGCCTTTTTTTACACTTCAGAGTTTTCAGAAAGTAGTTAGCTTACAGCAAGCTTCACACTACGATCAGAGGCTCATCATAAGTGCATGTGTTAGTTGTTAGTAAGAAAATAATACAATTATAGCCTAACACACGCACAAAATACAAAACAAATAATTATTAACATTTAACATGAATTATTAACATGACGTTTACGATAGTGGAGCACTGGTTCCAAATCAACCAGAACAGCACCTGTGCATTGTTGTTTTGATTTGTTCCATTGGATATCAGAAACGAGTTAAGACGCAGCATGAATTGTGTCATGACCCGCCTTGAACCCGAACTGTTTATCCGGAATTATTTTGTTGTCCGCAGCCCACTTAGTCAGAGCCCTATTGATGATTTTTTCGAAAACTTTGCTGATGCTCGGAAGAAGACTTATCGACCGAAGATTTGACGGGTTGGAGTTGTCCTTTCCCTTTTTCGGGAGAGGATGAAATAATTTCACTTTATATTCGAATGATATTACTCTCAATCGAACACAATGAGAGAACCAAAAAGTTGTTCATCCACAATCTATTTTCTCTGAACAGCTGAATACATCCGCCATTTTTCAAAGGCGGTGAGTATGCACAACTTCTTGCATATACAATATACATAAGTATTTGTCCCCACTTTTTTTTTATATGGAGTTAATACATAATCAAGTTGGTGTGCAAATCACAGCTTGTAGGCAAAAAGAGAGCAGCCGTCGAAGTTGGCCTTAGTATAGTATACGTTACGTGTATTCGGTATATACATACATATTTTTAATTTTAAAATTTAGTTAGTTTTGTGATAATTCTTGTTGAAATTGAAAATTAAATATACTTGTTTTGTTCGTTTGTATAGTATGCTATGTAAGTTGAATTATTTATATTTTAATTTCTAACGAAAAATAAAGATTCGAGATTATTATCTTTAAATATCCTAAACACAAAGGACGTGTTTTTCATCAATTCTTTCAGCGTCAAGATGTCCTTGCTTATGGGTTGCGAGTTCACCGTTATTTAGATTTCGTAGAAAGAAAAGTGAAATTTATGAAGAACTATCCAAAAAATATTCTGTTAAGCATCTTGCACATGAGCAACGAACTGCGAACTGCGAACTGTGGATGTTCGCATATTTTGACTTTTCTTTCACATGAGCTTTTATTTCTATTCGCAGGTAGCGACGAATTGTCAACCCTTTTCTCCATATTTTCCTCAGCCATCATCTTTCACACAAAAACAAAACAAGAGTGGTATAATTTTGAGGTTAAGTTGAGCGCGAATAATTTATTCGTTGCAGTGTGGATGGTATGTGGAACGCGAATAGAGTTTGACAGTTCGCAGCAACCACACTGCGATTCGTTACTACCAAATTGTTTTTACAAAATTCTCTTGTTTTAGAGAACAGAATGCAAATTTTATTATCCTAATATTAGTGTCAATTGGTTTCTTATAATTTAAATGTGTTTTTGTGTGGAATTGACTTTTTGAAATGTGTTAAATCACGTTTGTTCGTCCATTCGCAGTTCGCAGTTCGCAGTTCGTTGCTCATGTGCAAGGCACTTTAGTCCATTTAAAGTGGAGAAAAAGCTGCAAGGTCTTAAATTTCAATTTCGAAGAGAACACAAGAAAATAAGAGACTCCCATAAAAAACACAACTCCTAAATGCAATTGGTTTGGATATACACCCATGTTGTTTCTATCAAGTCAAATAGATGATGGAATTGAAAAAAGCGGTTGTGACACCACCGATATTGAAATTGAATCAGATGTGAGTTTCTAAAAAAAATGTTTTTCATATTTATGTACATACATATGTACTTACGGGTTGTTCGAAAAATAGGAAATTCAAAGTTTTGTGTGTTTCATGTTCTTAAGAACTACCCCAATGTTTGCTTATAGAATTATATTGAAAATGAATTCTTTAATAATTTAACAGATGTTATATGATTCGATGGAACCTGATGATGAACATCCTGACGAGAAAAGTGATTCACAACTTTGCTCTTCAACAAACAAATCTGTTACGAAATTTGAACTTGAACCCACTAACGAACTTGCCAAAGATACTTTGGATTGTATGAAACAGCTAATAGATGTCGTTAATAAACGTGATGAATTTTCAGTGATTATATATTGCCGATAAATTGCGAAGCAGTGGTAAAAGCAAAATGCAAATTCACAATGCACAACATCATATGGAAAATGTTGCATTTAATTTAATAATGGGTGTATATGGTCGAGGAGCGACAAGTGGACACGGACTGCAGGCTAATGACGTTGTAAATGTTAATGCATCAACGTCGACAATTTCTAATTTAGTTGTTAAAGAGTAAGAAACGTAAATTTCTTATAAACTAATAAATTGTTTTTATTTTTCAAAACTTAATGTTCGTTTCAATTTTATAATTTCTTATTATGTATGTATATGTTGGTGTTTAGTAGCAGGAGTAACTATTAGTTAAGGGCGTCATTTTCAAGTTTAAGTATGAACTCAAAATTCAAAACAACCTCTTTTTTATTGGTAAACATTTTACTAGATATTTATTTTCTAAAAATTTAGTAATGTACATACGACTTTCTTAAAATTTATTTTTTTTTTCGTTTTTCCCTTTGCTTAAAACGGTTCAGTTTATGGTGATTATATCGCCAAGATGCGAAATTGTGGAAGAAGTCAAAAAGAAATTCACATTGCAGAACATCATATTGATAATGTAACATTTAATTTGATAATGGGTGTCTATGGACGAGGTGCTACGATAACGCCACCATCGACTGTTGCAGCTTCAACAATTCCCAATTTTGCATTAAAGGAGGAAAAGATGTGAATTTAACTACATATTATTTTTTAATATAAATGGTAAATAAAATTGATAATATTTTTTAAGCACTTAATTTGGTTTTATTTATTTATTATTCAATTGATGCTTTGGGAGCAATTAAGTACAATGCAGTTATAAGGATCTTGAATTTTTTAAATGCCAGTATAATTCTTTTGTACTTGAGTACTAATACTGGTACTTGTACTTTCAATTCCTTATGTTTACATTAATTCTAATTCCTTAATTTCGTTCAATTTCTTTTGTATTTTTATTTAATTTTAAGTACAAAGTGAAATAAAAGTACATACTCGAGAAATTGGAAGAGAATTCAAGTCCTTAAGAAATTGAAAGGACTTAAAGTACAAAAAGAATTGTTACTTGAATACAGAAATTGTATATTCTATTGTACTTATAAAATGCAAATAACAAAGAATTGGACGGGTACTTGCACTTAACCATTAGATTCTTTTACTTAACAATTAAGTAATTGTACTTAAGCATTCAGTACATAGTACTGTTTAATGGTAGCTCGATTTAAATTTGTGGAGAAAAGTGTAAAAACTACCTCATACTTATTTTAATGTTACAATTATACAAAGTATGTGCATAAAGACATTTGTAACAAATATTTTATAATAATTTTGAGTTAACATATCACATGATAATTTGTGTACGCTAACTTTTGGTGCTCACTGTATTATTGTTAAGTTTCAGCCTTTTCTATTTCCCACAAGAACCGTTTGGTGGATGGGATTGGGATACCTAAAATATTTTCATTTTTGTTTGCAAACAGTATAAATATAAAGACAAATACGAAACAAACACATGTTAGATTTGTGTTCGTTTAGTGCGAAAGAGATAACCATTGTACTTTAAGACGCAAGGTTTATTTTTTCTTATTTTATTTTATAACAATTTAACTTAGCCGATAATAAATAAGTCTTACTCGTTTAAACCAGAGAGAAAAAACTAAATGAGAGAGCCAAACTTCCTCGTCTCCGCCCCTTCGAAACCTCTTACTCTCATTTTTTATAGCGTGTTGAATTCGTATCGGTGTATACATGTTTCCACCGCGAAGAAGAGTACACAAAAAAACATGATTTCCGGGAAATCCCACATTTTTCATTTTTGTTTATTGATAGCTAAGAAGACTATGTTTTTTAAAGTCTCATTATAATGTTTGTAATTCTCATGAATTTCTTTCTTTAATTTTACTAACATCTTGTCGTTTTTATATCTACAAAAATACTCCTATAATTCTAATTAATTCTAGCAAAACATTTTTGTTTGTCAATAAATAACGGGAGAAGTTATACCGGTAGTTCGTGGTGAATTTGTTTTTCTCTAAGTTAGAGATAGATGGCATTAACAACCAAAACAAGAAAGTATGTGTGCAGTAAAGCAGCATTCACATGAGCGCGACCAACGAACGACGAATGAATTACAAAATGTGAGTTTATATACGTTTGAAGACATATTTCCACACAAATTCTTAACAAAACGATAACAATATAGTTTCTATTTGATTTATGATGCATACTTTTACTTTACAATATCATATATGTATTAATAAATTTAAGAAAACAAATTTATTCGTCGCGAAAAAATTTTAGTTGATACGAACTGTCAAACTTTATTCGCGTTCCACATTATCCACACTCGCAACGAATATAATAATCGCGCGTACTTAACCTAAAAAAATCATTCTTGTTTTGGTTTCGGTTTTGAATGTCAAACTTTATTCGCGACGAACTCTCATGTGAAAGAAATGTCAAAATCGACGAATATTCGTTCATTCGTTGGTCGTTGGTCGTGCTCATGTGAAAAGTGCTTAAGAGTGTAACAAGGTTTAGGTTTTTTAGACTAGACTTTATTTGTATATATGAACGAGTACATGTTTTTTATAAATGCAAACATCTATGAATAAGCCACAATGCACTTTCAGAAAATTGGCAACAGAAGTAACAAGTTGATAGTCTTTTTATTTAGTTTCTTCTTAAATCACTTATTTTCAGCATTTTGGAAATGTCGTGAGTAATGTAAAGAAAATAAACAACGAGTACACACACATAAATTAAATAGGAATGGGAAAAGAGATGAGTATATAGAAATGTTTTTAATGTTCCATGTTTACATTCTGTAACTCTCGTTTTCAATGTTCCTGAAACTCTCGCATCGACAAAATTAAGTCGATAAACTCTGAAAATTGAAACAAATCTGAGTTTTTTTTGCATTTTTCAACAGTCTGAGCGAAAATTAAACGCATAAACGAAGCTAATAATAAAATTAATAGTTGTAGTGCTTTCAGAGTCTTATGTTTCTAAGGTGGTCGCCATTTTTCAAAGGTGGTGAGCAGAGAGAAAAGAGAGAAAAGTTTACTCTTTCTCGTGGTGAGAATTGCGCACAAACTTGCATAAGTATTGGTTCCCCACATTTTTTTTATATGGAGTTAATACATATGCAAGTTGGTGGCCAAATCGCAGCTTGTAGGCAAAAAGAGAGCAACCGTCGAAGTTGGTTCTCTCTATTAGTTCTTTCTCGATGGTTTAAACCAAAAACACTCCATTACCAAGACCGGAATCTCAGACTGACATTTCGGTTTGCCTACAAGCTAGAAAGCACTAAATGTGAGAAAGTGTGCGTGAAATGATGCAAAAAACCAAACACATTCTCACATTTAGTGCTTCGGCCCATCAAAACGCTTCATTATAGTAATCAGCCCCATGTAAATGCTTCATTTTGAATGTTTCATGGCCTCGTTCAAAAACTAAACAATCCTAACCAACAGAATCTGAAGTGCTGACATGGTCTTAAATTGGAAGATTTGTATAGCTTTTTAATTTCAATACAAATAAATGTTGTTAATGTATATTAAATAAAATAAAATTGACCAAATACATAGTAAATGATTTATTAGTGCTGTATTTTGTTAAATTAAATTATTTGCGAACGCAATATGCGCTGCAACTGGTTAAGTATAATTAGAAATGGACAAAAGTGTAACTCAATACTTTGTAAAACAACAAAACAGACAATTTTTTCAGCTGTAGTTTGCTTAGAGCATTTTCTTGGCGACGTTAGAAGTTCAGGTGGAAACAATAGGTGGGTGCCTCCGTATTTTTTTGTACAGACAATGCTACGAGAAGCATACTTGTGAAGTTCCATTGCCAACTTAGAGTTAGAGTTAGAATTTTGTTTGTAGTTAGATTTTGGAATAAAAATTTGAGGGAACTAAATGAGTGCAATAAATAGATTTAAGTAACTTTTTTTTATTCCAGTATGGGGAAACCGAACACCCAATAAAAAAAAAACGGTATACGCGCCAAAATCCATACTTCTTGACTAAATAATGTTATCTTCTATGTTTAAGCATAAAATTACGAATTTTGTAGCGTATGAAAATTCTAGACATTTCACAATCTGAAAAATTAATTATGCTATGAAATAATTGGCTGCTATTAATGCTAATTTGTTTTCTAAAAAGTTGATGAAGGTAAGCCGAAGCGGAAACTATTGTTTATGTATATTTTCTTCTATGTTCTGCATTTATAAAATGTAATCTACGGTAGTATTTATTATATTACGAAAAACAAAAACATATACGTAAAACTCATTCATTTTTTTCATTATTAGCAGCATTTTTACTAAACATACTTTTCAAACAATAATAAGTAAACTTGAACTTTGGTAACTAAACATTTTTAAGGAATGAATGAAAATTATATTTTGCGTTAAACTGTGGAAATTCACTAAAAAAAACTTCTGTACGTCAACAATAAACATTCATGACGATTACATGTTCTATTGAATGAGTTGTGCATGAATTCAGAACGATTTTAAGACGTTTTCATTTTGTGATATATGTCAAAATGTACATTTTATTTGCTCTGCATTTATTCAACAGGTTCGAGCTATAATCGTTCTGATTACTTTTTTAAAACATTTGTGTTCCTTTGATGCATAGTTTTTTTTTTGATAGCAAATACATGTATGCTTCCATCAATCAAGAATGTTATGGATAAGATATTTTTCGATTATAACTCTTTTTTTAAATATACAAACTATAAATATACTTGGATTAATTAAATTGATACAGATTTTAATTACTTGCAAACAAAATATTTGGGCCGTTCGTTAACGAAAATTTATTAGAATTCAATACAAAAATTGCACTCGCACCCTTAAATTGATGGTTCTTCGAACGCACCTTTGATACAAAAATCCGAGGTTTATTATGAAATTTAAAGAATTTCGTAGTGATTACTGTAAATTAGTGAATTAATTATAATAAACTGATGTTGAACATGCTTTTTTCAAGACAAAAAGGTACATTGGTTCACTATCCACATAATGCCTGCAAAATTAAAGCTTAAAACTGACTTTTTCATCGAAAAAAAGTAAAAAGAAAAAACTTATTAACCCCTCCATTTTGTTTTTGCTTTGCAAAGTGCCGCTAGCCCGCGGCATCGTTTTTTTTTTGTTTGTGCTCACATCTATTCATGGACTAATTGTCAAAATTACAAATACAACAATGTAAACAAACGGGTTTTGGAGAGTGAAACGTACGAAAGATTCCGGTCTTGGCAATGGAGTGTTTTTGGTTTAAACGTTTAACATCAACTGACTGTCTAACCCTAACTGGCAGCCCATATAGATAGATGCGCACAGGCATATTACAATTTTTTTTTAAATGAAGAGAGTTTGGCTCTCTTCATTTTTCGCTTACAGTACACAACACGTTTTCATGTTAGGCTTGGCGCTCTCGATTAGTTTTTTTCTCTCTGGCTGCTGCGATCATACTGAAGCAATAAGGATAAGGATAAGGAATAAGGAAATAAGGAGGGTGAGTTTTGTGTATAGCATCGCTCGCTGTAAAATAGAAATGAATTTCCTGCGATGGGGTTTCTTTGAATAAGATATGATCATGGTTTATTTTTCTTTCAAAGCTTGATGTCTGAAAAAGTATTCCATCTCTGGTGAGAGAAAAAGACCAACATTTTAAGTGTAAACTTACTTCGAAAAGATAAAATTAATAATTTTTGTTTTTATTATTGGGGCAAATTTGCAATTGGGTTAGACATAAAAAACTATCTGCGCCATAGGATTATATCACAAAAAAGGGATTATTGTTTATTTCTATGTTCTATGATATGTGGCTTAGCATCAGGAAGGTTCCGGGGGCGTTGTGTGTATATGTATTTATTTTATGGCGTTAGTGTATATTGGATTTATTTTTTTTTACCTGTGGGGTTGGGATTAATTGTAGATTAGTGTTGATTAGATAGATTAGTGTTTACGACTTTGAATAATTTTTACCTACGAGTTTTTAAGAATGAATATTTGCATCAGAGGGTATTAAGGTATTTGAATGATATTTGCTTTCGTTTTCAATTCAATTTAAAAAAAAACAAGAGTTATACCTACATCGAAACACGTTTACAAAAAATGTTAATGTATCCATTCAAAAAAGGAAAACCTATTGAAGGCGAGGTGCGTAATATAGTTATTAAGGTATATAAGGACAAACTGGATGAAGCAAAGAATTCGTTTCTTGAAAATCCTGTGAGTTACGCAACCACGCAAACCGTGGAAACTACTGAAATTTCTGAATGTTCAATCCGAAGGATTATTAAGGAATACGAAGAGACAGGAGTTATGCAGTCATAAAATAAACAAGTACAGCATACGAAGTAGAAAACTGGAATAGACGATTTTGACATCGCAGCTATTCGGCGTACAATGCACAACTTCCACCAGGAGGAAAAAATGATGATATCCTTAAAAATGTTGATACAAGGAGTCCAGGAAGATCTGGAGCTAAACTTAAGTATTACTTCTCTCAACAGGATTCTAAGAAGAAACGGCTTTAGTTACAAAAAAAAAACCCAAAATCAACCGGAAACTTCTCAGTGAAAAAAATGATATTAAACTCATGCGAGTCAAGTATCTAAGAAAAATACGGGAATTTAGAACAAATGGATATGATAACATTTATTTGGACGAAAGCTTTATTCATAGCTCACATACAGGCTTGGACTGATGACAATAGCAGTGTGTTTGGGACGCCAATTTCAAAGGGACAGAGGCTAACAATGGCGCATGCAGGTGGTGAAAAAGGTTTCGTGAAAAATTCCCTATTTTTATTCAAATCTGGAACAAAATGGGAGACTATCACGACGACATGAACTTCAAAAATTTCTGTAAATGGATGCATGAACACGTTTTGAACAACTTGGAGGAACCTTCAGTTATTGTAATGGACAACGCCTCGTACCACAATAAATTAGAAGTAAAACAAATAACTTCTGCTAGCAAGAAATCCGAAACGATACAATGGCTAAAAGAAAACAATATTCCGCATACCATTCAGATGTTGAAACTTGAACTATACGAGGTAATTAAACGACACCGATCTACACACAACCCAAAGCATAAGATTGACTATATCATTCACGGCATGGGACATGATGCTCTACGTTTACCAGTCTATCATCTAGATCTCAATCCCATTGAAAATATTTGGGCAACTGTCAAGGCAAGATTAGGCTCACGAAATACAACATTCAAGATATTAGATGATCAAAAATTAGCAGAGGAAGAGTTTTCAAAAGTAACCGCTGAAGATTGGCGAAAAAAGCCAAAAGAGCGGAGGAAGAATACTTTTCTCACGATGTGGGACACAATTTTGGATTCAATTATAATTAATCCAGGTGACGATTCTTCAACCGAATATGAAAGCGACATTAGTATATTATGTAAATTAACATTTATTATTGAAATTATATTATTGTTATTTACATTTTTTTTTATTTTATTTTTCATATTTATTTATTGATTTTTTTTTTAAATTCGCTGCAATTAGTCAAATAGAAAAATTAAACTCATACATTCCATCTCATTTTAATTTTAAAGAAAAATAAAGTTGAGTTAGGCACTGTAAAATTTAACGAAAAATCTTTACTCATTAAATATTTTGCGCACCATTTTTGTTCTTTTGGCTAACTGCATTGGTTCAAGCTATAAGCAGTAATTGTTGTAAATTCCATTTTTGTTTCATGGTATGTTATTGGGACCTCCAAATGGTGATGATAATCTATAAAGACTAATATTTATAACATTAGTTCGTAAATTCTACACGAATTAGTGATGTGAAAAGTAGTTACTTCTAGGTAATCGTTACTTTAGTTACTTTTTTCAAAGTAATCGTTACTTTTGAATGATTACTTTGTGATTACTTAAAAAAAAAATACGTGAATTAGGCACGAAGAGGACTCAATTTCACAATTTTTTTTTTGAGATGTTGCAAGGTCATAGGGAGATTTTGATAAAACCTGAAAAAGGAATATAAATCAATGGTTTTTTGGGTGTGTGTAAGAATGTTTGTATGTTTGCACGTACGTTTGGGACACATTTTTTCATCGGTCATATCTCAAGAAACTCAATTATAAATCGGATATCTAAAACTATTACAATATCATTCCTCTTTGATTTATTTACTTTAAGTTACTTTTGGATTCAATTACTTTTAGTTACTTTTGCATTTAAATTTTTAAGATATTTCTGGATCTGATTATTCTTGTATTTGTTACGGAATACATCTAAATGATATTGAAACTTATTACGATTACGACATAATTTTATGGAAATGAAATATTGGAAAAGACAGTGGTTAAAGTAGTGTTTCTGGATTTTTGCAAACTATAAATTTTGTTTGTTTTTATATATACAAAGATAAGGTTTATTAATAATAAAACGTCGTCTTTCGTCTTTGGTGGTATGACAATTCACAATACATATAATTTAATTGTGGCCTATAATTTAAGGCCCAAGTGATCAATATTCACAAGTCTACTTATTCACCAAAAACATCATTGCAAAATCTAAACCCGTTAGGTGCCGCTGTAGTCTATCTTCTAGATTTTTAGATCAAACTGACCAATATTCGCAAAATATATTGCTGTGATGCCGAAAATAAATTGAATCTAGTCTCAAATTCTAAAATAAATTAAATTTCAGCTGAATTGAATAAAGTATTTACAACAAGCTCAAACCTTGAAAATACTTAAGTTTCTCATATTCCAAAAAAGAAACATTTTTAGGGTTTTGGAAAGTAATAACATTGCCCAATATGTCTTTAAAACTTTGTTTCAGAACTATCTATTCGATTTACATAATTTGGCTATCAAATTGAATTGAAAAGTAATACAAAACTCAATACAAGTTTTTTCTTCTGATCGCTACAACTGGTTCTTAACTATTTTAATTCCACTTTTTGAATATTTGGTTTAATTACGTTAATAAGACTACCGTCAAAAATTGTTTATTTTTTTCGTGTCGCGATTGGAACACGATCGGAACTATCTTTTTTCAGTGTATTAGTGCGGTAGAGCAAGAGCTGTCAAATTTCCAGCAACACATTTTTTTATAGCTGCAATAGTATTAGTGCAAAATGGGGTAAATTTGCCTTAAAATCTAGATATTAAATCAAAAATAAATCAATTAATATTTCCCCATAGAATTCAAAAACAGTAAATTTCTGTTTTGATAGTTTTGATAGATCTAGACCCATAATAAATTGATTTATTTTACGCATAATGATTGCTTGATTAACCGAGCTAGTAGTTCATAGCAATATATTGTTTTTAATTTATTATACAACTACTTTACTCACAATTTTTTCTATAAACTTAGTTTTCCATCTATAATGCCCTTCACTCAGAGTGTATATTCATAACTCTTAGTTTAATAACAATATTTTGTACTATACAAATAAATTAGTTTGATCTAAAACGTAGAAGTTAGATTACAGTGCCACCTATCGGATTTAGATTTGTCCACTTTGTTTGTAGGTAAGTAAGTAGCATTTGTTGTTAATATCGATCAATTTAAGCTTAAAATGTAGAAGTTAGACTACAGTGCCACTAATCCCATTTAGATTTTCCTGTTCTGTTTTTTGGTACATAAGAAACCTTCGTTGTAAATATTTATCAGTTTGATCCAAAATTGTAGGCCAGGCCACAAGTAAATTATATTTATTGTAAATTTATTGTCATGTAGCCAAAGACGAAAGACGACATCTTTTTTGTACAAATCTTAATTTTTGTATAAATAAATACAACAAATATTACCAGTATCAACAAATTCAGAAACTCTTCCACTCTCTTTTCCAATATTTTATTTCCATACAATTATATCTAAAATCGTAATCAGTTTCAGTATCATTAAGATGTATTTCGTATCAAAAACAAAAAAAATAAATCCAAAAATATCTATAAAATGCAAATCCAAAAGTAACTAAAAGAAATCAAATCCAAAAGTAACTAAAAGTAATCAAATCCAAAAGTAACTAAAAGTAATCAAATCCAAAAGTAACTAGAAGTAAAGTGCCTTGCACATGAGCAACGAACTGCGAACTGCGAATGGACGAACAAACGTGATTTTACACATTTCAAAAAGTCAATTCCACACAAAAACACATTTAAATTATAAGAAACCAATTGACACTAATATTAGGATAATAAAATTTGCATTTTGTTCTCTAAAACAAGAGAATTTTGTAAAAACAAATTGGTAGTCACGAATCGCAGTGTGGTTGCTACGAATTGTCAAACTCTATTCGCGTTCCACATACCATCCACACTGCAACGAATAAATTGTTCGCGCTCAACTTAACCTCAAAATTATACCACTCTTGTTTTGTTTTTGTGTGAAAGATGATGGCTGAGGAAAATATGGAGAAAAGGGTTGACAATTCGTCGCTACCTGCGAATAGAAATAAAAGCTCATGTGAAAGAAAAGTCAAAATATGCGAACATCCACAGTTCGCAGTTCGCAGTTCGTTGCTCATGTGCAAGATGCTTAATCAAATCCAAAAGTAACTAGAAGTAATCAAATCCAAAAGTAACTAGAAGTAATCAAATCCAAAAGTAACTAGAAGTAATCGATTCGACTGGTAATCGTTACTCGAGTGAGTAATCGATTACTTTGATAACTTGAAGTAATCGTTACTTTGTAACGATTACTTGGGATTTCTTACACCACTAACACGAATAAAATCGTGAGCGGGACACGGATCCGGGGGCGCAATTACTCACTTATAAATTTGTACTTCGAAATAAACTAAGTTCCACTTTGTTCGTTTTGATTCGTAGCTTTAATTGACTAAACAGTCATATTATGAAAAAGGTTGGAGTAGATGGATTGGATTTAAAGTCATTATTTTAAAATAGAACAGGTCCGAGACGAGACTAATTCAGAAGGACCAAAACAGTACATTTGTGACCGAAATTTGACGAGATCTTTTCCGATCTCGTCGGGTCAGTCTTTTCGTATATATTTTTTATAATTCAGCACAAATTAATTCAAAATGTTTTGTTCAAATTATGTACTAGTTTAATGGTAAATATTAAAATTAATTCTTGTGTATATGGTTCATTGTCTCCCAAATGTTGAAAAGATTTCAAATTCCATCAACAGCAGTGTATTTTTTTGGGATTCCTGATATTAGTAGAGTGAGAAATTGCCAAAAAATAAACGATTCCGGTCAGCTTGAACCACATTTCGTCTAGGTCCATTATGGTTCAATTTTGGCCATAAGAAATTAGTTATAAATCGTTATGTAGCGCTCGCTGTTGACGGTGACCGCCTCACTAACGTCGTTTTCAAAAAAGTACGGACCAATTAAGCCGCGCGCCGGCCCAAAATCCACACCAAACGGTAACTTTTTGAGGATGCATTATCACCTGGTGAATCTCGCGTGGGTTGGTGTCGTCCCATATACGTTAATTTTGCTTGTTAACACAGCGATTCATCAAAAAATGCGCTTCGTCACTAAAGATGATTTTTCGCCCAAAATTGGGGTTCTTTTCCAAACGATTCAGATCCCAGCAAGCGAACAAACGGCGTTGTCTATGGTTATGAAGTTTGAGCTGCTGGGTCAGTTGAAGTCTGCGAAAGGCCGAGTTATTGTGCATGGGTTCTGCTGTACACTTTCACTGACCGCGGCGATGTTCTCGGCCAATCTTGCGTTCCTTGAACGTACGGGTGTTGGCTGATTGTTTACTGTACCGGTCGTCTCAAATTTGGCCACCAAACGTTGAAGAATCGACTGTGAAGGGCCACCACGTCTACCGTAAAATTGGTGCAAGGCGGGCAATGTTTGGGTTAACGAACACTCATTTTGATAATAAAGTTTTATCATTTGAACGTGCTGTTCAATCGTGCTACTTGCCATGATGATTTGGCATAAACTGAATAATAAACAAAAGATTTGACAGATGTCACCCGCTCCAATTGACAAACCCTTTATTATTAATGTCTGGCTGAACATATTGCTGATTTCTTATTCTATCGTTTTTATTACGTTAACGTCAATAACTAATTGTTCGAATTCAAAAAGTCACGCTTAATGTTATTGTTTTTTTTTTTTGGGTTATAAAATTGATTGATTTATTTATATATTCCTACAATTAAAAGCTGAAAAGCTAATACCCCATCCTTTTCTTACATTGATTTAATCAATTTGCCAACAGGAGTCAAATCCTTAAGCGTAGCTATGTATTTAACATAAGATGTCAAACCATATATTAACACCTGATAGATAATTAGGTCTATATTCGAGTTATATCTGTTTCGATAATCATGCAGAAACACGCTACTTTCAACAATTGACACACAATTCAACAAATTTGTTTCGTTAAGGTATTTTATTTCCATAATCTTGTCTGGCCTTAATTTTTCCAAACAAAAGACAGAAACCTATAAACGATGCAGAAAATAATCATAATCATTATCAGGAAAAGACTAAAACTATAGGTGTACACTGTACGCAACCAACGTACACAACACAAAACCTTAACATTATTTTCATCATTCCGTTTCTTAGAGCGATAATTTTTTGAATACTCTGTCTAGAAGCATCTGTGTCAACGTCCTTGAAGGTTGAACGCGTTAAAGTTGCAAGAAAAGTTTGTCTGTTTGTCGTCGTCACATACATATATATATAAGCTCATAAATAAATACCTATAGCTATGTATGTAATTGATAAGACGGGTAGGTGAAGATGGCTTTGTTAGCTTTGATAATATGAAAAGGACCTTACCCCACGTACATTATATAGGTACTTACAAAGGTATATACCAACATTATCATTGTCTGCCACTTTTTATTTGTTTATTATCCCGAATATATGAAGAGCCACATGGTGCTCTGTCTTTATCGTTGAGAAAAAAAAATATCTTTTTTGGCAGAGCAGAGCACTCATTAATTTTCAAACAATTAGAGCCAAGGATAAACTGCGGTATATAAAAAAGACCTCACAGCTACCCCCAACTAATGGAAATTCGGAAAAAAAATATTTAAGTTTTTCATTTCAACTGCTCGTCATTTTCATCGTACCCTCAAAGGTAGGTTAGTTAACTTACGTAAGGTGCACATTAAAGATGTCGTCATTATTTCAGTCACCTGAAAGAGTCTTCATAAGACATAATATTCCAACTTTAGCTTTGCCAAAAGCCGAAATAAAACTTGACGAGGGTGCATAAGTTTTTCAAGTTTTATCTGACTATGGTTGTGGTAATTGTGAGTATATAGTAATTTAATACAAGTCGTTGAAACTTGAACATCAACACGTACCGCAGCCCTTAGCGCCTTCAAAGAAATACAGATACCTACATACATATGAAAGCTTAATATTACTAGCCGCCTGACTAAACAGGTGACAGTATGGAGTCTTCATTTCTTATGGTAAAACACTGTTGTGTATATAATTTAAGAAGACATTGACTCCAAGAAACAAGAGAACTTTACCCCCACTCCATGCCAAAGAGTCTTGAAATTTCACACTGGCGAAAATCATATTGTGAAAACTTTCTTATAACTTTAAATATAAAGGTAAATAGTTTATGTCGGGCTTTTCAATAAGAGCGCTACAAAAGTTTTTTTTAAATAAAACAAAAACGGTTTTGGATATCAATGAAATTCTTAATTCCTGTGAAAGTACGTTTGATGCCATTATTTATGGAACTCGATTTCTTTTGCATTTCCATCACGAGCACGCTTGCAGAAGTCCAGACTTACTTACTTACTTACTTAAGGTGGCGCTACAGTCCGGGCGGACCTAGGCCTCAACCAGGTAGCTCGGTCCCTAGCTGGCTGTCTCCAGTTTCGCACGCCAAGTTGGTTGAGGTCTTCACCCACCTGCGTGTGCCACCTGAGTCGCGGTCTTCCTATACTGCGCCGTCCCTCGGGATTGGATTCGAAGACCTTCCGGGCTGGAGCGCTGATGTCCATTCGCTCTACATGACAGAAAGAAAAAACTAAATGAGAGAGCCAAATTTCCTCGTCTCCGTCTCTTCGAAACCTCTTACTCTCATTTTTTATAGCGTGTTGAATTCGTATCGGTGTATACATGTTTTCACCTCGGAGAAGAGTACACAAAAAAACATCAGTTCCGGGAAATGCGACCTTTCTCATTTTTGTTTATTGATAGGCAAGAAGACTATGTTTTTTAAAGTCTCATTATTATATTTGTAATTCTCATGATTTTCTTTCTTTAATTTTACTAACATCTTGTCGTTTTTATATCTACAAAAATACTCCTATAATTCAAATTAATTCTAGCAGAACATTTTTGTTTGTCAAAAAATAACGGGAGAAGTTATACCGCTAGTTCGTGGTGAATTTGTTTTTCTCTTCTTTTTCTCTAAGTTAAGCAGCATTCACATGAGCGCGAACGACGAATGAATTACAAAATGTGAGTTTAATTACGTTTGAAGCCATATTTCCACACAAATTCTTAACAAAATGATGGCAATATAGTTTCTATTTGATTTATGATGCATACTTTTACTTTTCAATATCATATATTAATAAATTTAAGAAAACAAATTTATTCGTCGCGTCGCGAAAAAAATGGTAGTTGATACGAACTGTCAAACTTTATTCGCGTTCCACATTATCCACACTCGCAACGAATAAAAAATCGCGCGTACTTAACCTAAAAAAATCATTCTTGTTTTGGTTTCAGTGGTGAATGTCAAACTTCATTCGCGACAAATTAAAAACTCTCATGTGAGAGAAATGTCAAAATCGACGAATATTCGTCCATTCGTTGGTCGTTGGTCGTGCTCATGTGAAAAGTGCTTTAGTTGAAAGCAGTAAGAATAGCTTATCACCTATTCACAAATCTTATGCAATGAAAATTGGCAACAAAAGTAACAAGTTGACGGTCTTTTTATTTAGTCTCTACTTAAATCACTTATTTTCAGCATTTTGGAAATGTCGTGAGTAATGTAAAGAAAATAAACAACGAGTACACACAAATAAAATAGGAATGGAAAAAAGAGATGAGTATATAAAAATGTTTTCAATGTTCCATGTTTACATTCTGTAACTCTAGTTTTCAATGTTGCTGAAACTCTCGCATCGACAAAATTAAGTCGATAAACTCTGGAAATTGAAACAAATCTGAGTTTTGTTTGCATTTTTCAACTTTCTGAGCGAAAATTAAACGCATAAACGGAGCTAGTAATAAAAATAATAGTTGTAGTGCTTTTAGAGTCTTATGTTTCAAAGGTGGTCGCCATTTTTCAAAGGTGGTGAGGAGAGAGAAAAGAGAAAAAAATGTATTCTCTCTCGTGGTGAGTATGCACACAAACTTGCATAAGTATTTGTTCCCCACATTTTTTTTATATGGAGTTAATACATATGCAAGTTGGTGGCCAAATCACATCTTGTAGGCAAAAAGAGAGCAACCCTCGAAGTTGGTTCTCTCTATTAGTTCTTTCTCGATGCTACATGACCTAGCCATCTAAGCCGCTGGACTTTAATTCTGTTAACTAGGTCAGTGTCGCTGTACAGCCCGTACAGTTCGTCGTTATATCTTCTCCTCTATTCTCCATCTATGCAGACGGGACCAAAAATCACCCGAAGAATTTTTCTCTCGAAGAATCCTAAGACGTTCTCATCTTTCTTTGACAGGGCCCAGGCCTCAGCGCCATAAATGAGAACCGGGATGATGAGTGTCTTATAGATGGTGATTTAAGATGCTCGAGAGAGGAATTTACTTCTCAATTGCCTTCTAAGTCCAAAGAAGCAGCGATTTGCAAGAGTTATTCTTCGTTTGATTTCAGCGATGGTGTCGTTGTCTGTGTTTATAGCGTTGCCTAGGTAGACAAAGTCCTTAACTACCTCGAAGTTATAGCTGTCCATGGTAACGTTTTGTCCAAGACGTCGTTGTTCAATGTCCTTTTTTGATGACAGCATATACTTGGTCTTGCCCTCATTGACCACTAAACCCATCTTCTTCGCTTCCGTCGCAATGCTCAAAAACGCTCCACTGACATCACGCTTTGATCTTCCAATTATGTCAATATCATCTGCGTATCCGAGTAATTGGATGGACCTTTTTGTGCCTCTAGTGTTGACGGTTGAGTTTTGCACAATTCTTTCCAGAACGATATTGAAGAAGTCGCATGACAGTGCATCACCTTGTCTAAAACCTTTTTTGACATCAAATGCATCGGTGAGATCTTTGCCGACCTTGATGGAGCAGCGTGCATTCTCCATTGTCATTCTGCACAAACGGATAAGTTTGACAGGGATGCCAAAACTAGACATTGCTCTGTAGAGCTCTTCCCTATGGATGCTGTCATACGCGGCTTTAAAATCGATAAAGAGATGGTGGGTATCGATTTGAAGCTCCTGGGTTTTTTCCAAGATCTGCCGTAGTGTGAATATTTGGTCGATAGTGGACTTTCCTGGTCTGAAGCCACACTGATAAGGACCTATCAGGTTGTTGACGAACGGCTTCAGACGTTCACATAATACGGCAGAAAGGATCTTATATGCAATGTTAAGGAGACTGATCCCTCTGTAGTTGGCGCAATTTAAAGGGTCTCCTTTTTTATGTACCGGGCAAACTATGCTGAGATTCCACTCATCGGGCATGCTTTCTTCCGACCATATTTTGCAAATGAGTTGGTGCATGCTCCCTACCAAGTCATCGCCTGCTGCTTTAAATAGTTCGGCAGCTATGCCGTCAGCTCCAGCAGCTTTGTTTGACTTCAGTTTAGATATAGCTATCTTCACTTCGTCTAGGTCGGGTAGGCGGAATTGTTGATCTGCGTCGCCTAGGTTGAGTGGTTCTATCTCCCTTACAGCGGAATTCGGTTCGTCATCGCCGTTATATAATTTGGAGAAGTGGTCTTTCCATATTCTCAACATAGACTGCGGTTCTACTACGATGTTCCCCTGATCGTCTTTACAGGCTTCGGTTCGTGGCTGGTACCCTTGGGAGGTTTTTTTTACCTTTTGGTAAAATTTACGAACCTCATTCATGTTGTAACATCCCTCTATCTCCTCGATCGTGCGCTTCTCGTGCTCTCTTTTTTTCCATCTAAGAAGCCGGTGTTCCTCTCTCCCCTTTTGCTCGTAGAGCTCGCGGGCAGCTCTGGTCCTTCTGTGCAGCGCCGTTTTGTATGCCTCTTGTTTCGCTGCGTGCGCTTGCCGGCATTCGTCGTCAAACCAGGGGTTTCGCTGTTGTGGTCGTTTGAAACCTAGCACTTCAGAAGCGGCATCTCTGATGGCTGCAAGGCAATGTTGCCACTGGTTATCAATGCTTAATGCAGGTAGCATAGGACTCCTTAAGAGGATACTAGAGACTCGATCGGAAAAGGACATGGCAGTCTCTTGCGATTGTAGCCGTCTAACGTCGAAACTTCTCACAGTACTTCCTTGTTTTGGCTTGGACCGGGATATCCGTAGCCGTACCTTGGCTACAACGAGGTAGTGGTCCGAGTCAATGTTGGCCCCTCGGAATGTTCGGATATCCTGTATACTGGAGAAGTGTCGTGCGTCGATCGCAATGTGGTCAATCTGGTTGATGGTTGATTGATCAGGAGATTTCCATGTTCCCTTGAGGATATTGAGATGTGTGAACTGCGTACTAGCTACCAGAACGTCTCGCCCCGCAGCGAAATCGATCAGCCTGAATCCGTTGTCGGAGGTGGTGTCGTGCAGGCTGTATCTTCCGATTGTGCCACCAAAGATATCTTCTCTTCCTAGCTTGGCATTGAAATCTCCTAAGACAATTTTAATGTCATAGCCAGGGCACTGCTCATATGTCTTGTCTAAGAGCTCGAAGAATATGTCTTTGGTGTCTTCATCTTTCTCCTCTGTTGGGGCATGCGCGCATATTAGGCTTATGTTGGCGAATTTAGCCTTGATGCGGATTGTCATGATGCGCTCGCTCACACTGTTGAAACTCAAGACTTTTTGCCTGAGTCGAGTTCCAACAACAAATCCACACCCAAATAGACGCTGTCTTTGTTCTCGGTAGCAGTCGCCGTAGTATACATCGCAGTCTTTTAGTTTGCGTTTGCCCGGTCCATCTAATCGCACTTCTTGGATGGCGGTAATATCTGCCTTGCAACAGTTTAGGGCTTCCGCTAATTGTTCGGCTGCACGTGGTCTGTTAAGGGATCTAACATTCCACGTACAGATCCGAAGTTCGTTGTCCTTATTTCGTTTGCTTGGGTTGTCAACAGTGAATCCGTCCGTATCCGAGGCTTGTTGGTGCTTCGCAACTAAGGTACTTTTTTACGTGCCCAGGAAGTCACTCCGACTTATAGGTCTAAGCTCCGAAAATGTCGTAGAAGCCCCATAGGGTGTTCACTAAGTAGTTCAACCTTACTGGAACTGTAGACGCCACCGTTGATTCCATCTCGAGAATTCGTCCGCTGCCGTCTGGATAAGGAGAGGTGCCTTAGTGGAAACACCTCTCCCCCCTCTCTCGTTTGCTGCCCCCAACAACTTTCCACTGGGGTTAGAACCCAATCTCCAGTTGAAGTACTAGGCACCTGATGTTCACCGCGGGGAGGTGAGAGTAGGAGTTGATATACAGAGGTGGGTTTTGAGAAAAAACCTGTGGACGCTTGTGTACTCTTGAATGCACATGTCTACCATTTGCACATCGCAGAAGTCCAGACGCTGAACCCAATTTTCGACAGTTTTCAAGCATAAATCCGCCGATACTGCTGCAAATTCACGTTCGATATTCGTACGATGTTCATCAATCGCCGCTGGCTTTGGCATAGACCATAGACTTGACATAACTACCAAGACGGCCAAGCGACTGGACCATTTCGTAGAATATCACGTTCTCCAAACTTGGTTGCCAAAAATTGATTTTGACATTTGCTGTGTGGCTTGTGGCACGAGCCGCGCCGTCCTGTTAGAACCACATTAAAATAAGTACCTGCCTAAACTACACTGTGATAATTTATGTTTGTCTTTTTAATTTATTAGTCTTTTGTTTTTAATGTTAATTTATTAAATAGTTTAAATATTTTTCTTTTTTAAAACTAAATAAAAATAAGAATTAAAAAACAAAACCAACAAAAAATGTAAAATAGAACAAGGAGAAAAAAACAACATATCATTATAAAAACCCCTGAAGAAGTCGTGAGTAGCGACGAAACGTTGGTTAAAAGATGAAATAAAGTTTTTTTATTTGCATTTAAAGTCAATTGACCAAAGTAGCCTGCATCACCAAACATAAATCTACAAAAAAAGAACCACATTTCTTCCAAGTCCACATCATCCAATTGGGGCCAAAAATATACGGTTATCATTGAACGGTAGCGAGCCCCACACCAAACCGTAATTTTTTCGGGATGCAATGATGAATCATGGAGTACGTGTGGATTGCTGCCTTGCAAATGATCAATACCGCAAATTTTGTTTATTGACGAAGCCATTCAGCCGGAAATGAGCCTCATCGCTGAAGATGTAGGCCAAGATCTTTTGGCAAAATTCGCCACAACGACGTCACAGAGATACCCAACGCTTGAGAACGACGTGTGAGAGTTGAGAGACACATTTGGGCTTTCTGCAACTGAAGCCTCAGCGGCAGCAATATTCTCGACAATTCGGGCACTTCTTTGTCTCACGGGAAAATTTTGTGCTGTGCCTGTGGATTCAAATTTTTCCGCTAGACGCTCAGTTGTTGATCTGCGCTCGTAACGTTGGGGCCATTGGCTCCGAATTTCGGTAGTAAATTTTAAAAATTTCGACTCGTTGTTGGCTGGTATATCTTTCCATCATGAAATGGCAAACCTAGCTGAAGAGAAATGTCAAAGAACGCCAAAAAATATGGCGTCATTTGCTGTCCTTGTCGCTCTACTTTTGTAGCGTCCCTGTAATTTCTTTGTACCTACCAAAATTATTTTAAAAGAAAATTAAAGTTTTACATGATTTATCTTTAAATTTTCAACCAATAACAAAGTTGTGCGTTCATATGTAACATAAGATTGAGTTTCAGGTATGGGTACAAGATTAAAACATTTAATTTTTAGAAACTTAAAGTTTAAGCAAATTTGGAAAAAAAAGTTTAAAGTTTAAACTCATTCACCACTTGTATGCACTCAACCTAAATATTCCTGAATTCTTGACTCTGATAAAACAGCATAGAAAAATACCTTACACAATTTTCCACCATACAACTTCAAACTCATACAAACTCACACACACACAATAACACAGGTAGGTATGTTTTATTAACACTTTATTAAGTTTAAAACAAAGTACTCGAAAGTTTCCTTGTGAAAATAATTTCCACTAAAGCAATTTTCCTTTATTCCGTGTTTTTTCTTTTTTTTTTTTCATTTTCAGTTTTCGAGGCCCAAGGAAGTAGATATAGGATATCAGTTTTTTGTCCGACTTAATTTAAAACTACCTATGTATAGTGCATACCTTCTGGGAGTAAGTGAACTGTGAAATAGGATAATGAAGCGTGTCGGGGAATTAAAGTGTTATTTTGTTCGTCTTGCCTATGAAATTTAATGAATACTAATTTTTGTTGTAAACTATTTATGTCCAGTCGCACTTGTCGGTCTATTTTTACTCTTGGTCGGCGATAGTGATGTTGAAGTTTGTAGCGGACTAGGCTTAAGTTAGAGGCCCGGGCGGCAATGCTAAATTGGGTCTCTTATTATCTTCCCATAGGAAGTTATTGTAATCGGTCCGATTAGTCCAATTGAAAATTTTGACATTTCTCGACGTTTCAAGGTCCCTAGAGTCGAAATAAAAGATTTTTAGAGAGATGTCACTGCGTTCGTGTGTACTTACGTTCGTATACGTTCGAACGTTCGCGACGGTTTTTTCGTCATCCATAGTTCAAGAACCAGTACAGATATCGACTCCAAATAAATTTTGTTAAAAAGATAAAAATGTAGAAAGGACTCTCAAAAAATTGCGTGGGTGGTTTTTTACCTAAGCAATTTAAAAAAAAAAGGTGAACACTTTGGTTAACCCTAAATATCTCACGAACCAAAAACGCTAGAGACTTAAATTAAATTGTATATTATATATTGAAACGTGATTAACGGTTTTTTTATAAATCAAAAAAACTGAAAAAAAAATATTTGTCACCCCGAAAACTTACGAACAAAAAATGATTTCATCTCAAAAATGATTTTGTGCAACGAAAAATAACGTATTTACCATCTGGTAAAATTTTGAGAAAAATAAAATTTACAGTTTTTTTATGAAAAATCAAAACCTCAAAAAATTACTCAAAGTTGGTAAAAATTGATTTTCGACTCAAATATCTTTTCAAAACTTTGAGATATGGGCCTTAAATGAATTTTATCTTTTAAAAAAGAGGCTGGGATGCGACCCTCACTTATAACTTCCCATCACGTCTGTCGATTTGTCTTGTTTAAAAGGTTTGTAGGTTTTCGTGTTTTGTTAAAAAAGTTATCAGTTAAATTATTCTAAAAAATTTAAAAATAACCAACAATATTTTGCATATGCTGAAATAGTTTGATTTCATAATCTATTTTTGTTAACTAGATTTTTAGTCGAAAACCAATTTTTACCAATTTTAGGAGCATTTCTAAAAAAGTTTTTGTTTCTTATAAAAATAAATACAAATTGGATGAATGAAACTAATTTGAAGTCAATGTCTTCTATTGTTCACGAGATATCCAAAACAATATTTTTTATAATATAAAATTAATTTGAAGCCTATATCTCAAATTTTTAAAAAGATATTTGAGTCGAAAATCAATTTTTACCAACTTTTGTTAATTCTCTTTTTAGGTTTTTAATTTTTTTGTAAAAAAAAACTGTCCAATTCGTTTTTTTTCAATATTTTTGCTTAATGTTGACAATATTTTTTAAAAGATAAAATTAGTTCAAATCCAATATCTCAAAGTTTTGAAAATTAATATATTTGAGTCGAAAATCAATTTTTACCAACTTTTATTATTTTTGTTTTAGGTTTTTATTTTTTGTAAAAAAAATTGTCGATTCGATTTTTCTCAAAATTTTTTTGAATATTGAAAACAATATTTCTTATAAGATAAAATTAGTTGAAAGCCATAATCTCAAATTTTTTAAGAGATATTTACGTCGAAAAACAATTTTTACCAACTTTTGTTAAATTTTTTTTAGGTTTTAAATTTTTTGTACAAAAACTACATATTACTTCAATTTTTTTCAAAATTTTACTGAATGTTGACAACAATATTTTTTAAAAGATAAAAGTAGTTTAAAGCCAATATCTCAAAGTTTTGAAAAGATATTTAAGGCGAAAATCAACTTTTACAAATATTTTTTTAGGTTTTTATTTGTTGTAGAAAAACAGTCTATTCGATTTTTCTTAAAATTTTTCCTAATGTCGAAAACAATATTTCTTATAAGATAAAATAAGTTTGAAGCCTTAATCTCAAATTTTTGAAAACATATTTGGGTCGAAATTCAGTTTTTACCAACTTCGAGTAATGTTTTTTTTAGGTTTTTATTTTTTATAAAAAAAACTGTCAATTGGATTTTTTTCAAAATTTTATCAGATGTCAAAAACATTCTTCGTTGCGCAAAATTGTTTTGGAGATGTGAACAATTTTTTTTCAGTTTTTTTTTATTTATAAAAAAACCGTTAATTGGATTTTTTTTTCCAAAAATATGCTTGTTTGGTATCACGTTACAATATATAATATAAAATTTAATTTAAGTCTCTAGCGTTATTATGAATTTTGCAAGAGAGCATGTTACTTTGAGCAGTGAATGGAATCGTTTAACCTTTACGGCCTGTTGGTTAGAACTTGTATTTCCATGATCTGAGAAAAGATGAACTTAAAAGAAAGTTGTTAAAAGTTGAATTCAATAAGAAGACGTGTATCTATTGCCATGGCCCCTATACACACCGCACTTTTAGATAATTGAAAACGTTTGGCCACGGCTTTTTCATAAAGTTTATGAAGTTGACAATTTGAAGACAAGGGCACTTTAATATAAACTTTTCGTGAATCCTTTGTCCAAATTTCCTCTGATTGTTAAAAAAAATGTAGTTTCTAAACCGTCAAAATAGAATTTTCAACTGCGGTATTGGTACTTCAAAATATACAGATCAAGTTTATTGTGTATCTAGGTATACTTCCTTTACCTGTATCAACCCTCGAAAACGAAAATAAGAATAGCAAACATAGTTTAAGCTTTATTACAAAATCGATTAAGCATCGTGCTCAACGCTCTCCAGACTACTATAAAACTAATGGTACCATTAAATAAGGATATCTAAACAAACAAGGAAGGAAAATGTTTGTCTTCTTATATACCTAACCTACCTAATGTTAAAGGTCAGTTCATATTTCTATCGTAACGAAAATCTATTAAAACCAGATGCTAACTATAACTGGCTGGCAAAAATAAAGGCTCTTAGCATTTTTCAATTTTAGTGCGTGTACGTGACATTCAATATTTGATGGAGGAGTAAAAGCTACAAGTTTAAGGTATATGTATATGCATGTATGTATATGAATTAATGACGTATGTATGCACATAAATGCGTGAGCCAATAATACAATAGAATGGAGCTCAACACGTACTTTCGAACCTCGTATCTATACTCATAACAAGAACCATTATGAACTTGACCTTGTTCATCAAATTCATATAAAAAAATCATTTCAAACAAATAATGGAAAGATGCAGAAAGGACTCTCAAAAAAAATGCGTGCGTGGTTTTTTTACCATAGCAATTTAAAAAAAAGGTGAAAATTTCGGTTAACCTTAAATATCTCACGAAACAAAAGTGCTAGAGACTTAAATTAAATTTTAAACTATATATTGTAACGCGATACCAAACAAATATATTTTTGGAAAAAATCCCAATTAATTGTTTTTTTTTTTATAAATCAAATAACCTGAACAAACATTTTTCACCTCGAAAATTTTACGAACAAAAAGTGATTTTATCTTCAAAACAATTTTGTGCAACGAAGATTAACGTTTTAAACATCTGGTAAAATTTTGAGAAAAATCTGATTGACAGTTTTTTTTCATAAAACATAAAAAAAACATTACTAAAAGTTGGTAAAAATTGATTTTCGACTCAAATATCTTTTCAAAAAATTGAGATTAGGGCTTCCATTTAATTTTATTTTATAAGAAATATTGTTTTCAACATTCGGAAAAATTTTAGGAAACGAAATTGACAGTTTTTTTTACAACAAATAAAAACCTAAACAAAAATTAATAAAAGTTGGTAAAAATTGATTTTCAACTCAAATATCTTTTCAAAACTTTGAGATATTGGCTTTAAACTAATTATATTATTTAAGAAATATTTTTTTCAACATTCGGTAACATTTTGAGTAAAAATCAAATTGACAGTTTTTTTTTACAAAAAATACAAACCTAACAAGAACTAAGATAAGTTGGTAAAAATTGATTTTCGACTCACACTAATTTAATCTTATAATAAATATTGTTTTCAACATTCGGTAAAATTTTGACGAAAATCGAATAACAAAAAATAAAAACCTAAAAAAGGCATTACTAAAAGTTCGTACTTTCAACTCAAATATCTTTTCAAAAATTAAAAATATTAGCTTCAAACTTATTTTATCTCACAAAATATATTGTTTCGACATTCAGTAAATTTGTATACAAATCCAACAAGCCGTTTTTTCATACAAAAATAAAATCTACGAAAAAATTTGGTAAAAATTGATGTGCGGTTCTTATATCTCTTGAACAATAGAAGATATTGACTTCAAATTAATTTCATTCTCCAATTCGTATTTGTTTATATAGCAAATAAAAACTTTTAAGAAATGCTACTAAAATTGGAAAAATTGTTTTTCGACTAAAAATCTCGTTAACAAAAATAGATTTTGAAATCAAACTATTTCATCATATGCAAAATACTCTTGGTAATTTTTAAATTTTTTAGAATAGTTCAACTGACAACTTTTTTAACAAAACACGAAAACCTACAAACTTTTAAGCAAGAAAAATCGGCAGAGGGGATGGAAAGTTATCAGTGTGGGTCGCATCCCAGCCTCTTTTTAGTAATTTGCTTCATATTTAGCAATTTACTAAGGAAGTCCAAAATGTTAAACTTTTCTTGTCGTTTTGCTAAATAGTGAATTGCTTATTGCCTTGTATTAAAAAACCAGCATCCCAACATGTCAAAAAGGTGACAGTTCGTGAAAATAAACAAGACAATTACTCTCAAACAGACTTATTAATTGGAATTCCCAATTGTTGACTTTATCATTCCATTCACTACTCTTATAAGAATAACTGTACAGATGTCATACGGATTTAACAAATTGCAAAAATTTCAACTAGACAGTCCCTTATATCCCTTAAATGATTCGCACACAAGAATTATTGAGAGTTGAAAGTCACTAAGCCATAGTTCTCAACGGATTGTCGCACCAGTTAATTTATTTGTATTTAATTTTTCATTTTATTTTGTTTAGGTACTTCAGTTGCATGATATTTTTTATTAAAAACTGTATGTTTCTTTTGTAAAATAATACAAATGTGTCACTACAATTCCAATTCCTAATCAAGCTTTCGTTCATCTTTCGATCCATCCAATCCATTCACATATGTACATACCAGGATCGAAATCTAAATTCAGTTTCGATTCGATACCCCAATCCACTCTTGTAAGCGCAGGGTATTATTTAGTTCGATTAGTTTAAAGCGCCATCGCATCGCCATGACATATTCAGCAAGTTCATCTTCTTTATCTTTGTTCTTTGGTTATTGGCAGCACGTTCACTCACATCAATGAAAGTAAAGTAGCAGTTTGTGAAATTCTTGTGTTCTCGATCGTCTCGTTCTCGGATCGCAAAGTAAAAATTAATTAATTTAAATATTTATTTTCAATATGCGGTAGTAAAAATTAAAAAAAAGTGTTAAGTAAATGTTAAATTCTACGTTTCTTTAAAAAAATGTGTTTAAATTCATTCCGGAGTTAAATGTTTTTTCGTTTTATAAAATGTGAATTACCTACTTCTTTTTTAATTTATATAGCAGCCCGGTTTTTGATTGGTCCGTCCGTTAGCAGTGTTCGTCGGAAGTTTTGATTGGCAGCTTAATTTGAATATTTGATTTTGAATATTTGAATTCGAATTTGGTTTTTTTGACAATAAGTTTTTCTTGACAAAAAGATAATTTGTTTTAAATTCATATATTTTCATTGTGCGGTGAAAAAGTGAACAATATTAATAAAGTTAAATTTTAATTGTATTTAGTATTCTTCGCGTCTCGCGCATTCGGTTTCGGTAGTGTTTTAAGATATGAATTCATTTCACTGATTTCTAAAATTATAAATTGTAATGGGTAAGTCACTTTATTTTACTTTACAAATCTTCAAACAAAATTTATCGAAAAATTGCACAAAATGCAGAACTACTAACATGTTTCAGGCTTTAAGTTTTTTCATGTTATGAATCAAAAGTATTTAATGTAATGGTGTTTTTTTGAGCTGTATGAAAAATTTGTATTAGAAATCTCCTTCCAAGGGTGTGATTTTTTTTTTTGAAAATTGAAGGTTAAATAGTGTTTTTCTAGGAAATTTAGGGGAAAGAAACCTGCCCTTTAAAAATGTTTAAGACAATCGAAAACGGTGTTTTTAAAGGTTAGGTAAGACATAACATAAACAGTAGATTTTATGATTTTCCAAAGCATATGTCTTCTAAAAATAATTTAAATCATTTACGTGTCTTTTTAAGTTCCGAAAACTCTCTTAAGACTCTACGAAGTTTGGAGAAACTTTGACTTTAATACTTTCACGGTTTTTGAAAAAACACGTTTAAAAATTAGTTTTTAGTAGGTATTTTTGTTTAAGTTCGAACTGTAATTTTTAATATATGTCTGTATTTAAAAAAAAAAACATTCTTAACATTATTTACTAATTTTTTCAATAATAATATTAATTAATTAATGTTACAAACACAACAGTTAATTTTAGATTTTAGCCTAAATGGTTCAGCTTTTTTTTAGATTTATGTAAGACAGGTGAAATTTAATAACTTATGAAGATTCTTAAACATTTGTTTGGAATACAATACAAATTGAAACTCAATATTGAACCAAGTTACTTAAAATTTGTAAAACTATCACTTTTAGTTGTAAACCAAATTCAAGAATTAGATAGAATCACAACAGGTGTTCGTTTAGACATGTGGAGCTGGTATTTTTACAGCTGTTACTTGGTTTATGCTTAGTTTGGTACTTACTATTAAACAAAGTTTTGAAAGTGTGTACATTTATTATCAACGCAATGAAACAATCAACTTATTGATATTTATCTCATCGTTGTGAGCCTGTGCCGTGACCTCCAAGATCGTTCAATTTAACATCGCTGAACTATTATATTCGTGGGGATTTGTGAATTTACTTGTCTATTCAGATAAGCTCGGCGCGTTATTGTTGCAATATATGGTCGTCGAAAATTTGAAATATCTCATAGAGAATCGCAATTTGGTTTCCAAGAACAAAGCCTTGTTTTTGAAAAACAGGTCTTTGGAAAATTAAAGTTTTTCTTTGTGTCAAGATTATTTCTCCAAATCCCTAAACTGACTGAAAAAATTACCCTTGTGTAACTTTTGCCCACACGCCTAATTTTCATATTTGTATTTTATATTTGGAAAATTTTGTAAATCTGAGTTGCTGTCATACTTACTTACTTACTTACTTAGGGTGGCACTATAGTCCGGGGCGGACCTGGGCCTCAACCAACATGCGTCTCCAGCCAATTCGGTCCCTAGCTAGTTGTCTCCAGTTTTGCACTCCAAGTTGGTTGAGGACTTCACCCACCTGCATGCGCCACCTGAGTCGCGGTCTTCCTCTACTGCGCCGTCGCCCTCGGGATTGGATTCGAAGACCTTCCGGGCTGGAGCGTTGATGTCCATTCGCTCTACATGACCTAGCCATCTAAGCCGTTGGACTTTAATTCTGTTAACTAGATCAGTGTCGCTGTACACCCCGTAAAGTTCGTCGTTATATCTTCTCCTCCATTCTCCATCTATGTGTACGGGACCAAAAATCACCCGAAGAATTTTTCTCTCGAAGCATCCTAAGACGCTCTCATCTTTCTTTGACAGGGTCCAGGCCTCAGCGCCATAAATGAAAACCGGGATGATGAGTGTCTTATAGATGGTGATTTTAGATGCTCGAGAGAGGACTTTACTACTCAATTGCCTTCTTAGTCCAAAGAAGCAGCGATTTGCAAGAGTTATTCTTCGTTTGATTTCAGCGTTGGTGTCGTTGTCTGTGTTTATAGCGGTGCCTAGGTAGGCAAAGTCCTTAACTACCTCGAAGTTATAGCTGTCCATGGTGACGTTTTGTCCAAGACGTCGTTGTTCAATGTCCTTTTTTGATGATAGCATATACTTGGTCTTGCCCTCATTGACCAATAAACCCATCTTCTTTGCTTCCGTCGCAATGCTCAAAAACGCTTTACTGACATCACGCTTTGATCTTCCAATTATGCCTGCGTATCTGAGTAATTGGATGGACCTTTGGGAGATTGTGCCTCTAGTGTTGACGGTTGAGTTTTGCACAATTCTTTCCAGAACGATGTTGAAGAAGTCGATAAAGAGATGGTGGGTATCGATTTGAAGTTGCTGGATTTTTTCCAAGATCTGCCGTAGTGTGAATATTTGGTCGATAGTGGACTTTCCTGGTCTGAAGCCACACTGATAAGGACCTATCAGGTTGTTGACGAACGGCTTCAGACGTTCACATAATACGGCAGAAAGGATCTTATATGCAATGTTCAGGAGACTGATGCCTCTGCAGTTGGCGCAATTTTAATGGTCTCCTTTCTTATGTATTTGGCAAAGTATGCTGAGATTCCACTCATCGGGCATGCTTTCTTCCGACCATATTTTGAGGATGAGTTGGTGCATGCTCCCTACCAAGTCATCGCCTGCTGCTTTGAATAGTTGGGCAGTGATGCCGTCAGGCCCCAGCAGCTTTGTTTGACTTCAGTTTAGATATAGCTATCTTCACTTCGTCGAGGTCAGGTAGGCGGAATGGTTGATCTGCGTGCGTCGTCTAGGTTGAGTGGTTCTATCTCCCTTACAGCGGAATTCGGTTCGTCATCGCCGTTATATAATTTGGAGAAGTGGTCTTTCCATATTCTCAACATAGGCTGCGGTTCTACTACGATGTTTCCCTGATCGTCCTTACAGGCTTCGGTTCGTGGCTGGTACCCTTGGGAGTTTTTTTTTTACCTTTTGGTGCAATTTACGAAACTCATTCCTGTTGCGACATCCCTCTATCTCCTTGATCTCATGCTCTCTTTTTTTCCATCTAAGAAGCCGGTGTTCCTCTCTCCTCTTCTGCTCGTAGAGCTCGCGAGCAGCTCTGGTCCTCCCACCTGTTTTGGTCCATTTTGTATGCCTGTTGTTTCGCTGCGTGTGCTTGCCGGCATTCGTCGTCAAACCAGGGGTTTTGCTGTGGTGGCCGTGTGAAACCTAGCACTTCAGAGGCAGCATCTCTGATGGCTGCAAGGCAATGTAGCCACTGGTTTTCAATGCTTAATGCAGGCAGTATAGGACTCCTTAAGAGGTTATTAGGGACTCGATCGGAAAAGGACATGGCAATCTCTTGCGATTGTGGCCGTCTAACGTCGTAACTTCTCACAGTACTTCCATGTTTTGGCCTTGATCGGGATATCTGTAGCCGTACCTTGGCTACAACGAGTCAATGTTGGCCAGTTGGAATGTTCGGACATCCTGTATACTGGAGAAGTGTAGCGCGTCGATCGCAATGTGGTCAATCTGGTTGAAGGTTGATTGATCAGGAGATTTCCATGTCCCCTTGTGGATATTGAGATGTGTGAACTGCGTACTAGCTACCAGAACGTCTCGCGCCTGAATCCGTTGTCGGAGGTGGTGTCGTGCAGGCTGTATCTCCCGATTGTGCCACCAAAGATGTCTTCTCTTCCTAGCAAGGCGTTAAAATTTTAATTTTAGACAATTTTAATGTCATAGCCAGGGCACTGCTCATATGTCTTGTCAGATTGTCGTGATGCGCTCGTGCACTCTGTTGAAACTCAAGACTTTTTGCCTGAGTCTAGTTCCAACAACAAATCCAAACCCAAATAGACGCTGTCTTTGTTCTCGGTAGCAGTCGCCGTAGTACACATCGCAGTCTTTTAGTTTGCGTTTGCCCGGTCCATCCCATCGCACTTCTTGGATGGCGGTAATATCTGCCTTGCAGCAGTTTAGGGCTTCCGCTAATTGTTCGGCTGCACGTGGTCTGTTAAGGGACCTAACATTTCACGTACAGATCCGAATTTCGTTGTAATTATTTTGTTTGCTTGGGTTGTCAACAGTGAATCCGTCCGTATCCGAGGCTTTTAGGTGCTTCGCAACTATTGTTGCTGTCATACTCCCTTTTTCATAAAGAAAGGTCTTATATAGAATATGTCATATTATAATTATTCGAGTGTGTCAAATTGAAAATTCTTACATTTCTCGACGTTTCAAGATCCCTAGAATCAAAAGAGAGATGTCAGTGTATGCGTGTGTACGTACGTTCGTACGTCTGGTGAGTTTTTTTCGTCATCATATTCTCATAAGAAATAGTGGAGATATGGACTTCAAATGAATTTAGTTATACAGATAATTTCACAGATAGATGCAGAAAAGACTCTTAAAAAAGTTGGGTGGGTGTTTGTTGTACCATAGCAATTTTAAAAAAATTGGAAATTTTGGTTAAACCAAAATATCTCATGAACCAATAACGGTAGTGACTTGAATTAAGTTTTATATTATATAGGTAATATGACAGGTTTTTCACAAAAAATAAGAATCTAAAACTTTGTAAAAATTGATTTTCGACTCGAAATATCTTTTCAAATATTAAAACTATTGGTTTCAAACTAATTTTATCATATAGAAAAAATTGTTTTCGATATTTAGCAAGATTTTAAAAAAAATTCAACAGTTAGTTTTTCCATTAAAATTGAAATTTACAAAAAAAAATACGCAAAATTGGTAAAAATTTAATTTCTTCGATTCATGATATCTAGCGAATAAATGAAGGTATTGACTTAAAAATGATTTCAAAATTTTATTTTATTTTATGAAATAGAATAAACCAATATAAACCAATAAACCTTCAAGGAATGCTACTAAATTGGAAAAAATTGAGTTTCGACTAAAAATTTCGTTAACAAAAATAGATTATGAAATCACACTATTTTATCATATGCAAAATATTGTTGGTAATTTTTAGTTAATGTTTTGACAAATAAAACTGACAACTTTTTCAACAAAACACGAAAACCTACAAAAACAACACAAAACTGATACGGAATGTTTTTCGACTCAAGTATTAGGAGAACAAAGAAAGATGTTGACTTCAAATCATTTACTCACATAAAATATTTATATCAATGTTTTGTAAGTTTTAAACATGAAAAATCTACTGACGGCATTGGAAGTTATCAATGTTTGTCGTGGCCCAGCCTCTAGGGCCCTTGAAACTTCGAGAAATGTCAAAATTTTAAATTCGACGAATCAGACCGATTAGCATAACTTCTTATATGAAGTTAATAAATTAACGGTTGTTTATAAATAAAAAAAACTAACAATACAAAATAGAAAGTGAAGGAATTGTTTTGGACTCATCTATGATTATGTATGATATACAGAAAGACGGGCTTGGATAGGAACTTAGCAGCGTTGGTCGCATCCTAGCCTTTTTTTTGTAAGGAATTCTAATGTCTTTTTTGTAAATCACTATTAACCATAACATTATTTTCCAGATATAAGAAACATTCATAGGCAAATAAAAACCCCACCACAGAAAATCAACTAAACACGAAAATAATGAAAAAATGTTTTGGATTTTCAGACGTTCTTGTAGTCTTAAGCCTAGTACATACTTGTGAACCATCTCGTGAACCCATACAAATTTCGGTTTTTGGTTCACCCGTGAACGTGCTCGTGAAGCTGAGTGGAGAACAAAGTGGAGAGTTTTCGTTCACGGGCAATTCACGTGCAAAATGTACGGGAACTGTTGGTGAAGCTTTGACATTTGGTTACAAAAAAAGGACAGTTTTCAATTTGTACTGAATACTGATACTGATTCCTCATTTAAAGTTTGTGGCTGCTTTGCGTGTGGTTTTAAAAAAAAAAGTTAAAATGCATTTATATGAAATAGAATACAAATGTTCACAACGTGTATTCACAAGTGTGTACCAGTGAGCAATTTCAAAAGTTCACTTTCTCCACTGGCGAACGTTCACTTCACGAGGAAGTATGTACTAGGCTTTACAATGTACAACTTCTTATCCATATAAGAGCCCAAAATACCCAAGCCATGAACTTTAGTAAAAATTTAATTTTCAGTATCACCGCCTTTATTGACAATTTAAAGTAAATCCGTTGTTGTCTTTTTAGGATTACAAATTAACCACCACAGAAAGAAAACCCAAAACCATTCTTTCAAACGTCTACCTTCCCATACAAAAATATTTAGCTTCTAAAAACATTTTAAACTTAACAACTTTTTAAATTTCGGGTTTCAAGTAAGGTAAGGTAAGGTTTGTCTGCTTTGAAAGAGGACAAAACATAATCACTCTAAATACTTCTCTCTTCTCTTCTTTTCTAGTTTCAGTTTAACATGAAGCATTCTTGCTAATGGAATCGCATTAAAATTAAATTTTTACCTCGTAAGTACCTATGCCTACAGGCAAAGCAACTGCATCTCATTACCATCATAACTACCTACTTACTATCATCATCATCATCTACATACTATGTACACCTACTCCATATGTATGCATTCAGAAAAGAGGAAAAATATTGAACGAGACAGAGTAAAATATCCTTGGGGATATTGTATGACGTAGCAATTAATGGTAATTTAAATATACCTACTTCTACCTACCTATCTACTATGTGCCATAAGAGTGCTTTAAGTGCTTTTGCTCCAGACTCACATCCGGATTCTGTACTTATAGGTGTAGGTAGAAATATGGAAATATATTATTCGTTGCGGCGACGGCGACGATGACGACTACAAGGACGTTTTCTCGTCCTTGTTTGGTGCGGCGCGACGGCGGCAACGCCTAATTAACCGTCATAATGCGCAATAAATTATTCGGTTGCGTGTGCTACATGCACCATCGAATTCAGTTTTTGCGCTTCCCACTTTTCACTTCCAACATCGCCTGAAGTCAGTTAAAAAACACCCTCCCCCACTCAAAGCCGCTTTGATGCCATAAGTTTAAGTAGATATATACACATAGACAGACACACGTTTGTACATCCATAATGAGGGATTAATGCTGGTTTGCCTTGACGCCGATTAAATTCATGTAAAGTTTGTTACTTTTCTTTCTCCAGATGTCCTGATATTATTCTTTCCCATTCACTCTACTATCTATTTTTTTTTTGTTGTTGTTCATTCCCAGATCTTGAAACCAGTAGCGGATTAAGAATAACGTTGCGAAAAGGTTCAAACATTTTGGTAATTAAAGATTCTACCTTTACATGGTTTGTGTCAACCACGTTACACTTATGCAACTGACAACTTTAATTTTTCTTTCCGTTAGATCCATTATTAGAGCTCACTACGATATGCATATCTATTCTCCATCAGTGGTTATGGTGATAATTTGTCGCAGCTATATTTTAACGAACTTGGCCTTAGAACAGCTTTTTTAGGTATAAAGAGAAAATTTGGTCTATTGTTTAAAGGTTTTAACTAAAACCCGCTTTTCCCAAAACTCGTGCAAAATCTGCTTGTTTTTAACCATCTCGCTTAGACGCGTAATAGTGGGAAAATAATTGCTCTTCCAAAACTTTCATTAAAATCACTCGCCTTAAAAATTATGCTGTAGTCCACGGTTAGAAGATTTAGGAGTTAGATTTTAAAAAAAAATACAAATCGTATTCTATTTTCTCAAAGCTCTTTTCTATTTTTGGATTTTTCAATAACCATTGTTACTCAGCTAGCGTAATAAGAGCATTTAAATCTTCTTAGAATATAAGAGGTGCTGCATACTGAAATGAAGATGACATTTGTGTTGTATTCAGAAGATTCATGAAATTAATAGCGAAGTATGTTGGGGTCGTACGACTCCATCGGCGACATTGGATACCCTACTCTACCTAACACCTCTTGATATACTTTGCAAACAAATAGCTGCAAGCTCTACTATTCGCCTCAAAGCTTCGTCGCACTGAGGTAACAATAATATTGGCCACTCCATAATTCTTAAGTTCTTAAAATCAATTCCAAAGCACACATACTCCACCATCCCCCAACTGCAATTCGACAGAAACTTCTAGATTTCTATACCTTCCACATATTTCTGGAAGGATAGTGCATTCCTGGAAGACGAACCAATACACAGACGGATCAAAAACAAATAAAGGGATTGGTGGAGGTGTGTTGTGTACTCTGAACGACTGAAATTAAGTCTTTCATTCCGCCTTCCTAATCAATGAAACGTGTTCCAGGCGGAACTTTTGGCGATAAAAGAAGTCTTGTCCTGGCTTAATGAAGTCAATATCTGATGTACGTATTTTCTCAGAAAGTTAGGCCGCTATCAAATCTCTGGACTCTGTCTCTACAAACTCTATAACAGTACATAACTGTCGATTGTCGATGATCTCTAATGGAGATGGCACAACAGTTTAACGCTCACCTTTGTGGGTGCCGGCCATAGAGACATTTCAAGAAACTGTAAGGCAGTTGCAAATTGCATGGAAGCTCAACAATCGATGTCATAACCGGGCACTGCCTAATAGGAAAGCACGCCACGGCTAGGCGTATTCTCAAATGGCTTTTGTAGAAGCTGTATGGAAAAGGAAGAGGAGGAAAAAGTTCTTCACCTGTTCTGTACATGCCTTGCTCTAGCTCAAAAACGCAATAATTATCTAGGAGATGTCTTCTATAACGACCTAAATCATATTAACATAATCAGTCTTCTTCTTTTTCAAACTGGTTTCATTAAGCTTAAAAAAAGCCCCAAGATTCATATGGTATCACAATGGCCATTGAACTGGCCTAAGTGTGGTGTCCTACTCCATCACGAACAGCCACTTTAACCTAACCTAACCTATGTTGATAACTGAGCAAGTCGTGTTATTTTTCCAACTTACAAACTTAACCGATTTCCAGAATTCCGATGAAGATTTTGCTTTTTCTACAGAGTATTTTGCAATATTTGTTTGCTTTTGCAAAAAGCATTTTAAAGTAACAGTTGTTTTACATTCTTACTAGATTCAAAAAAGCGAAAGACAAGTTTGTAGCTCTCAAGCATTCACTACCGAAGTAACAATTTTAGCATGCTTTACGTATTTAAAGCGCTTATAAAGCTTTTTAGCATAATAACATAATATTAACTTTATTAGAACTCCTAAAGCCAGTGCTCAACTCATTTGAAGCAAATTTCTTGAGTTTGAGAGCTCTTTTTAACTTCTTTTCAGCATGTTTATTGCTGTTATAAACAGTGTTAAGGAGTATATTTATCGAGCAGATAGCTTTTAGAGATAAAAGAGGTCTGAACATGTTTTAAAGCATTGAAATCGAGACGCAATTTTTCAAATATCTACTAGAAGCTGCAACCTTAATGGAAATAATGCCCTTATGTTGACTTTAACTCTTTAAGAACTACTTTAAAATATTTAATCAACTAAAACTATCCTATTCATACTGATGGCTTTAGTGGTGCTGCTTTTTGAATCATATTTAATAGGGTTTCCCCCTCTGGACTTCTTAAAACGCTTTGGGTTACCTTGTCTTCAGGCTCTTTTTGTTAAGGTTTCGCTGAAATAACAACAGGAAGTCGTCTTTTCATGTTAGTTTTAGAAGAACTTCAAGTGCGGCACACTAGCTTCAATTGATGATGCTTACAATTTGAAGATTACCTCTAATATCATATTGTTCAGATAACCCTTTAACTGCTGCTCTAAAATCATCAAATAGCGAGTTCCAATCCACAGAAATAAAACAATAATTTATTACTGAGTATGCTGAACCATTAATATAAGAAAACTCCCCGCTACTATCATCTTCACAGCTTCCATTTAATACAAGACAGTCAGGAGCATCTCAAGAATTGTTACTCCTTTTGGATCAGATGCTTCGTCCTAAGCAATATTAGAAGTGACGATTCTGCTGCTGAAATTATTTTGCGAATGTCCTATCCTTTCATTGAAGTCTCTGATCGGCGTTAAATTTGTTTTTTTGGGTATGTGATCGAACTTACAGACTGTTCAGCAAGTTATGTCATCATGCTTCGTTCCAACCATACATAAGTACCTTCTTTTTTGGTTATTTATTCCATCATGTTCCTCTTCAACATAACCTAACCATTTTTCTAGAACACTGCTGCTGCTATAAGGTTATCACTGTTTTGGATTTTATAGATTTTTTTCATTGCCTCATCAATTGTTATGGATGTTAAGATCTAATATAAAGCTCTAAGAACACACGACTGCACACAGAAAGTTTTAAATTCGGTTAGCTATGGCTGTACTTATAACAATTCTGTTCTGATTTTAAGCATTTTGTGAAAATAAAAAAAAGACCAAAGTTAAAAGGTTAAATTGTTCTATAGGTGCCTTTAAGCTCAAATCGAAATAAGAAACATAATTTTGCATTTAAATTCTTTCCCCTTCCCCTCAACTGATGCAGCCAACCATCGAACCAAATCCAACCCCATCAACTCTTAGGTAACTTCATAGATACTCGTAGAATTCATAGGTAGGTAGGTAGGTACTTTGTGTCTATATGTATACTTCTTCCATCCTTTCATAAATTGCTTCATAGATAAGCCATCGTTCGTTGTATTTTTCCATTTTAGTAGTCGAGTCGTCCAATTTCTATTGATAAAGTTAAAAAGGATACGGAAACAAAGCCAAAAGCAAAAATAAAATTCGATTTTTTATTCGTTAAAAAAAAAATTCAAAAAAAGCTAAACAAAACAAAAGAAAAAATATAACAAACCCAATGTATGTATGTATTGTATATCTTTTCTAAGTCAAAAGATACGAACAAACTTTTATATAGGTGAGTGCATTCAAAAAGTGAATTCGAATTAATGCATCAGAGAGGAAAAGAAAATGTTGTTTTTCGATTGTACTCAATTAACTGTCGAAGTCGAATCTTGTTCGGGATCACAGTATTTTAGGTAAATGTATGAGATGGAGTTCTTTTATATACAACAGCAGAGCTGCTATCGGGGAAAAACAAAAAGGATTAAAGATGAAAGAGCTGATTAAAAAAAAAAGAAACTTTGATGATAACATCATACAAAAAGCTTAAAAGGAATACGGTATCCTAATATCTGACAGGCTTTCTTTATTATTTCGGAATTTTATGGTTGCTATCAAAGAAGTGTAAGGTAAACATAACCTACTAGACTTGAGGTTAAGGGGTCTTAGTTCTATTCGAAAACTCTTATTTTATTACATGAGATTACAATCCGTCCCAATATTGGTTCAAATTATTTATTACTCTAAATTTGAACCAACTCTTAATTTTTGTAGATTTTATTTTTTTACGAAAAAAACAGACTGTTGGATTTTTGGATTTTTATAAAAAACATTACGGAATGTCGAAAACAATATTTTATGTGAGATAAGGTAGTTTGAAGCCAATATTTTTATTAAAAAAAAAATTTGTCTGGAAAATAAATTTTTACCAAGTACGTATTAGTAATTTTTTTGTTAGGTTTTAATTTTTTGTAAGAAAACTGACAACTCGATTTTTCTCAAATGATTTTCCGAATGTTGAAAACAATATTTCTTATAGGACAAAATTAGTTGGAAACCAGAATCTCAAATTTTTGAAAAGATTTTTGAGCCAAAATCAATTTTTACGAACTTTAAGAGTGTTTTTTTGTTTGGATTTTATTTTTTGTAAAAAAAAACTGTCAATTCGATTTTTCTCAAAATTTCACCGAATGTTGAAAACAATATTTTGTCTAAAATAAAATTAATTTGAAGCCAATATCTCAAAGTTTTGAAAAGATATTTGAGTCGAAAATCAATTTTAACAAACTTTTAGTATTTTTTTTATGTTATTTATTTTATGTTAAAAAAACTGTCAATTAGATTTTTATGAACATTATTACCTAATATTGAAAACAATATTTTTTATAACACGAAATTAGTTTGAAGCCATAATTTCAAATTTTTGAAAAGATATTTTAGTCGAAAATCAATTTTCACCAACTTTAAGTAATGTTTTTTTTTAGGTTTTTATTTTTATAAAAAAAACTGTCAAACTGTCGATTTTTCTCAAAATTTTACTAGATGTCAAAACACTATTCTTTATTGCACAAAATCATTTCAGAGATGACATGGTTTTTTTTTTGATAAAATTTTCGAGGTGACAAATATTTTTGTTCAGTTTTTTTGATAAATAAACAAAACCGTTAATTGGAATTTTTTCCAAAAATATATTTGATTTGTATCGCGTTACAATATATAATATACAATTTAATTCAAGTCTCTAGCGTTATTGGTTCATGAGATATTTTGAGTTAACCAAAATGTTCACCTTTTTTTAAATTGCTATGGTAAAAAAAGCACCCACGCAATTTTTTTGAGAGTCCTTTCTGCATCTTTCTGCATTATTATCTGTATAACAAAATTTATTTGAAGTCGATATCTCTACGGGTTCTTGAGTTATCATCTCTCTAAAAATCTTTTATTTCGACTCTAGGGACCTTGAAACGTCGTGAAATGTCAAAATTTTCAATTCGACAAAATAAATCGTTTGAAATTTCCTAAGGTTTTAGCCAGTTAAAGCAAGAATTCCAAATATCAAAAAATTAGGCTATAACATGAAAACGATGCAGACACGAAAAATTCTCTAATAACTTTTTTGGTTTCAAATTACCTCATGTTTGTGGGATATCCTTCATGTATTCACAAGGCTAGTTGAAGGCTCTTAGGCTTTATTTCACTGGTTAAATGAAGAATGTTTTTAGGCGTGTGCTTTTCAAGAAGAAATAAAAAAAATATAATTAAATGTTTTGTTATGAGTACCCGTGCCGTGATGGTTTGGTTTGTAGAGCTGTCATGCCAGAGGTCTTAGGTTCAATCCCTGCCTATTCCATCTAAGTTTTTTTCACTGGTACTGCCTCTTGCGAGGAATTTACAAATCCTTCCAGAGTAGTTCTTATCATGATAAGTGCTTTCTCAAGCCAGCCGTTCGGAATCGGCTTAAAACTGTAGGTCTCCATCACTGACAACATTTTCACACAGAAATAGTAAATCACTGTTTTAATTAGAATTTGATTTGTCAATCGTCTCTGGCGTATCTGCGCACAAAACCGACTTCACATAACTCCACAAACAATAGCCCATCGGTGTTAAGTCACACTTTCTTGGAGGTCACTCCACAGGCCCAAAACGCTATATAATTTGCTAACTAAAAGTATTCTTCAATAAATTTAAGGGAGTTCTTGGCGGTATTGTATTCTTCTTATTTTAAAGTTCACATCTATTAGCAGCTAATATATTGTTTGTATTTGATACTTAACGGTTCGATGTAAAGTATGTACTACATAAATTGGGTGGCGCAATAGTCCGTTGAGAACTAGGGCCTAGTGACTTACAACTCTCAACCATTCCTGTGTGCAAGTACTGTTGTCAGGGATGGAGGGCACCTACAGTTTAAAGCCGAATCCGAACGGCTGATTTGAGAAAGCACTTTTTCATGACAAGAATTACTCTTGGAGAATTTGTCAATTCCTCGCAAGAGGCAGTACCCGTGAAAAAAAATTTAGGTGGCATAGGCAGGGATCGAACCCAAGACCTCTGGCATGACAGTCCAACCAAGTATGTACTAGATCAGGGAAAACTATTGAATATTAACTTTTTCTTAGATGAGCTTTGATTTTAACTTAAAAGAACTTATTTTTAAAATTCGTATTTAATATGCCTAGTAGGGAAATAATAACAAAAATCGAAGAAGTAAATTCTAAAACCTTTAACCACCATTTTGAGTTGTACATCGCTTTTTACCCATGTGTCTACACCTAAGCATTCTTAGAATTCCATCTCTGAGATGCTATAGGTCACTGTTTTAAAATATTTTTTTCCTCAAGTTTTTGTTTGTTTTCTTATTTTAGCAACGCAACGCCATTTTCTTCCACGCTTGAAATACATACTTAGATGTTCGTCTTTAGATACATATACATTTTTTGGGACTTATTTGTGAGATTATGAATTTTTAATTTAATCTTCTGCCTCGTTTATGCATTTCCCATTATTTCTTGGAATAAGTGGGCTTTTCTTCTTTAGCCGCGCAATTCTGAAAACTTCTTTGCCAATTCGTCCCTTTGTTTTTTATTTTTCAGCATTTATTTTTTCCTGTTACTTAATACTTTATTTATATACATAATATGAACGTTTAAAAAAGAAAAATAATAAAATAAATATAAATATCCTTAATGTACCGGAAAAAGTTGAAAAATTAATGTAGCATTGTCCAAAAATAGAGACCTAGTGTGAGGAAAATGAACTTTTGAGAAAATTGCATTCGAAGTTTTAAATTTCTCCATTTTGTATCATTTATTCGAGTTTCTCAAGTCAATGTTTTTGTAGTTGGAAATTATCTATTTTAAAATACAAAATAATTTTTAACACAAATCTAACAGAAGCCATGTTACTTTCCACATTTGAAGGTACCAAAATCCATTCTTAATTCAAACCCCATTTTTTGTCACACTAGGTCCTTCTTCTCATGCATCGCCATACATTTAATTTGTTTACGTATTTTAAACTAGTCTCAAAAAAGTTAATTTAATATATAGTATCCTCTATGCTTCAACTAATTTTTAGTTAAAAATACGAATAACGGGATTGGACTCAAAATTAAGACAATTGATTTAGCTTGAAATCGTAGTGTATTTATGGGAAAGCAACATACGCACCAGGGTAAAGATCGGTAATACCTGAAATCACGAGGTTAATTGTCGAGGTTTTGAAATACTGCGTTCACACCTCGAGGTCAAAAACCTGGGTTGAGACCAACTTCAAAAACATTTAGAAACAAAATTGTATCTACGGAAATGGCTCTCTCTGTCAAGTGAAAAGACAACTTGAATAATACAAATTGTAGGTGAAATTGTTTTCGATTTTCTCAAAAACTAAAACATATTTTTATAAAGGGTGACTTTTTAAAAGCTATAGGAAAGTTTTTTCAAAAAAAACACATATAGTTCAGAAAAATGCATGAAATCTTTATTTGAATCGAAAGTACGGTCCATATAATTTTATGTTTGAAGATATTGTCTGCGCCTCAAATGGTCCATCCGCTCAGTCCAATTTTCACATACTCTTTCCAACATTTCGGCCCGTATCTCACGAATAAATGCTTTAATGTTGTCTTCCAAAGCGTCAATTGAAGCGGGCTTGTCTGTATGGACATGAGCTTTAACATAGCCCCACAAAAAATAGTCTAAAGGCGTTAAATCGAACGATCTAGGCGAGCGATTGACCGGTCCCGAACGTGAAAAAAATGCTCACCGAACTCGCCTCTCAATAAGTCCATTGTTGCACGTGCTGTGTGGCATTAGGCACCGTCTTGTTGAAACAACATGTCATGCGCAAGTCAAGCTCTTGCATTTTGGGCAAACAAAGTTGGATATCATCTCACGGTAGCGCTCACCATTCACAGCACAGTAACGTTACGATTCCCATCATCTTTGAAGAAGTACGGTCCAATGATGCCACCAGGCTATAAACCGCACCAAACTGTGACTTTTTCTGGATGCATTGGTAGCTCTTGCAATGCTTCTGGCTGATATTCACTCCAAAATCGACAATTCTGCTTACGTACCCCAAATGAGCTTCGTCGCTCGCTGGAAGAAGGGCGCAATGGATTTTCTTAACAGAACACGCATTTTGATAATAAAATTCAATAATTTGCAAGCATTGTTGGTTTGTAAGAGCCCCCGCAAACTGCAGACTTTTTATCGGCCGATAGTTTGGTCGGCTTCTTAATCAGTATGGAGAGGAATGCATAGCATATGCGCACACTATAGCGATTCAGTATCTACCGATAAAAAAGTTTGATGGGCTACCCGATTACATTCAAACTAATCTGTCGGCCAACTATCGGCCGACTGTTTAATCAGTATTGGCGTATACACGCCTGCGCATACATGACGATTGTTTAGTCGGCCGATAGTTCAGTTCGCTCCGTGATTTGGCGTAGTGTGCGTGTATTTTGAATATGGCGTCGCCCAAATCACAATTGTTGATTCGAGAATAGTCGGCCGACTGTTGGATAGTCTACGCCCTGTACACCAACCAAAGTGTTTAGTTGGCTCAGTGTGCGCACTTTTAGCCCAACCCGACCAAACTATCGGCCGATAAAAAGTCTGCAGTCTGCGGGGGGTCTAAGAAGATTCATGGTTAAATTATAGGCCAAACTGAAGATGTTTGACAGTGAAACAAAACACGAAACGTGTGTCAGCTGTTTTAACCAGTGCAGTGTTGCCAAAAAGATAATAGCTAAAAAATCACCCTTTATACGGCTTTTTGGTGCTTAATCAAAAACATACAATTATTCAAAATAAAATTACCGTTGTTTTTAACTTTGAGATTTAAACATATTTGTTTGTGATACTATGTACAAAAGCAACATTTTTTAAAAAGTTACTCCAAGAATGGGTTTCTGGTTTTGAAAAAAATTAGATCACATTAATGTAGGTGTTGCCGTTAATTTTGTAATCTTTGATTTTGTATGTCAACTTATTTTTCAGAAAAATTGCACCTCCTGCATAACAGAGGGGATATAGACCCTAAATTCCATCTCCTTCAGTTTTAAAGATACGGTTTTTCTGATTTTTGCATATCTTTCGTGCTTTGCTTGAGGTCGGAAACTTGAATTATCAATAAGGCCAACATCATGAACAAGTTAAACTTTGAACAGCTGTTATAAAGATTTGAAAAATTTTATAAATCTACGGAAACTGAGGCCTTAAAGAAACTCATATGAGGCAACATCGATCAATTTGATCAAATGAACTTTTGAAAGTAATTACTTCGAAAAAAAGTGAATTTTTGAATTTCGTCTTCACATTTCTGGTCAACGAAGGAAGCTTCAAACGATCCAATGGGAAGTAAATGTCTTCGGCAATCGCTATTTACTATGAGTGACTTAAGAATTTTGGCGTCAAAAGTTAACATAAGCCCTGTTAACTTCGGCTCCGTGTTTTCTTGAGAAATGTTAATCTTTCTTTCTTCCAAAAAGTCTCCGTTCCTATAGTAGACGAAATGAAAATCCAAAAAGAGGTTAAGATGCGACCCACACTGATAACTTCCCATCCTGTCTATCGATTTTTCTTGTTTAAAAGGATTTTAGGTTATCGTGTTTTGTTAAAAATTTGTCAGTTGAATTATTTTTAAAAATTTAAAAACTTCCAACAATATTTGCAGATGATGAAAAAGTTTGATTTCAAAATCTATTTTTGTTAACGAGATTTTTAGCGGACACCAATTTTTACCAGTTTTAGTAGCTTTTCTTCAAAGTTTCTATTTCTTATGTTAACAAATAAAAATTGGTTGAATGAAATTAATTTGAAGTCAATATCTTCTATTGTTCATGAGATGTAGAGAACCGAACATCAATTTTTGCCAAATTTGAGTACTATTTTTTTTAATTAAAAAACGGACTGTTGAATTTTTTATGTTTATCTACTGAATGTCAAATACAATATTTTCTGTGAGATAAAATAAGTTTGAAGCCAATATTTTTAATTTTTGAAAAGATATTTGAGTCGAAAGTAAATTTTTACCAAGTTTTAGTATAGTTTTTTTTTGTTTTTATTTTTTCTAAGAAAATTGTCAATTCGATTTTTCTCAAAACTTTACGGAATGTTGAAAATAATATTTCCTATAAGATCAAATTGTTTGAAGTCATAATCTCTAATTTTTGAAAAGATAATTTGAGTCGAAAATCAATTTTTATGAACTTTTGGTAATTTTTTTTAGGTTTTTATTTTTTATTAAAAAACTGTCAATTCGATTTTTCTCAAAATTTTAACAGATTTCAAAAACCTTATTCTTCGTTGCACAAAATTATTTTGGAGATAAATTCATTTTTTGTTCGTAAAATATTCGAGCTGACAAATATTTTGTCCGTTAATTGGATTTTTTTCCAAAAATATATTTTGTTGGTATCACGTTAAAATATATAATGTAGAATTCAATTGAAGTCTCTAGCGTTATTAGTTCGTGAGATATTTAGGGTTAACCAAAATTTGTACCTTTTTTATGGTAAAAAAACCACCCACTCAATTTTTTTGAGAGTCCTTTCTTCATTTTTCTGCATTATTATACTGTATACCTAACAAAATGTATTTCAAGTCGATATCTCTACTGGTTCTTGAGCTATGGACCACGAAAAAACCACGCGAACGTACGGACGTACACACTCACGCACAGACATCCCTCTAAAAATCTTTTGTTTCTACTCTAGGGACCTTGAAACGTCGAGAAAGGTCAACATTTTCAATTCGACAAATCGGACCTATAGGAAGTTAATGATATTCGTTTTGAAAGTGTCCCTTCAAAAGGAGATATAGATTGGAAAAAATATAGGGATCAAATGTCAGTGTCCGTTTAATACAATATCCGAGAATTTAAATAAAAGTTACGTTCCCAAAAAGGTGTCGGTTTAAGGCAAGTGTCCATTTATTTTAGCGGAACTTTCACTGTACTCGTATTTGCACTTAGTTTGTGTCAGCTATACCTAAAATAAATGTTGTGACTCAAAAAGTTTGTCTAACAAAATTCAACAAAACACAAAAGTAAGGATATTTTTGTGTACGAACATATTTAAAAACATTTACTTTATTTAGGCACAGAATAGCATTCAAATTCATGTTATTTAAAATTGATGCAGTATAAATTACTTTTATGTATGTAAGTAGTAATTACGCATCTCTATACTTCATATTATACACTCGTAGATGTAAACTAAACTTAAATATCCACTATGTTTTGATATTCCTATCAGCAAAATTAGCTAAGCTTAAGGCTTATACGAAACGAGAATTTAATTTTCCATTTGATAGCAACTAATTTAATTAAAGTGCATTGCATGTTATTCGATGCAATGTATCTTACTTCATACAAATTCTGTGTTGTTTTTTCGCCCACTTAAACAAAAACAACATCGTGTCAATTAGCCCTTATTATGTTACAATGAATTGCAAATTAGAACGCGAGCGAATCAACACCGCACGTTATTTTGTGCGATTCATTTCAAAAGCAGATGTGTATGTACGGTACGTATTACGGTCCACTAAAGCAGACTCAGCGCGAACATGTAAATCAGGAGCTCAAAGTTTAAAACAAAAATAAATATTTTTAATGTTCTGCGAACAACAGACTTTTTTTTCTTTTCTTCTTCATAAGTATGGAGCTACTATAGGTACCTTCCGATAACAGCTTTTGCCTTCGCGCCAAGCAAACCCCACAGCCAGAGATATTAAACCAGAAAAAAGGGACCACTGACTGCCACTACTTTGTAAAACGTGAAGGCAAGTTGGCTACTGGAGGGAGGTCGGTTGGCTGCGGGGGGCGTCGACGTCTCCAAACAACCATTATCCTTTTCAACACTGTCACTGCACATAGTCGGTTGCAAGGAAAAAAAAATAATTTCACGAAACTTTTCCAATTAAACAAGCGCTGAATGCAAAAACACTTTTTTTAATTAGAAATAATTTGCATGGCCCGCCTCAGGGCATGCAGCTAGTTGAAGTATATATATGTATGTACCGAACGTTACGGGAGGGCGGGCGCACAAATATACGGATACGCCAGTATTGGGGGTGTGGAAAGCTTTTGTAAACAGGAAATATTGCATCTCTTGTTGGTGCGGTAAGAGTGTCTCTGTGTGCATTGTAATTTCCCGCGCGATTTCACCGTAAGTGCCCGTAAGGTTTCTTTTAGAATGCCTGAATTCATAACGAAATTACAAGAAGAAAGGGTATATGTGGTGGTGTTTATACTTATCCAAAACCATGAACTTTTAGTTTTTAACAACGACACACCAAAAATTGTTCATATTATTTACTAACATCAATGAAAACAGTTTAAAACTCAGGTTAGTTTTTTTTAACTTATCGTCAAAGGAAAAATGCAATGTAGCAATTTTGTACTTATTTTAAATTTTAAGTCAAAGCTACAACTTTATTAGTTAACTATTTCTCTACTGATGTTATGTTCAAAGCATTAAATTGGCAACTGTTGTTTTTTTACAGCGAATGTCAAAGTTCTTTGCTGTATACGGTTAGTTTGATTAGCAAATAATTCGTTGTAAACAGGGCCAGCTAGAAAATGAGAAAAAAATGTCCTTTTCATCATTTTCGTAGTATACTTGTGTAGATGGTTAGTGCGGTTGGGTCATGCCAGAGGTCTAGGTTCAATCATTACCAATTCCACCTTAAAGTGACTACAGGCTACAAGCTACAGCTTCATCAAACGTTTTTAAGAATTTTGTAATAATTTGCAACGGAATAGGTATACAACTTTAGCAATGCAACACATCAGCTCAGCACAATGAACGTTGCTTTAAAACCTGTTCGAATAATTTAAGTTCTTAGTTGGACCAAGCACCGAAAGCACGTGAACTCTTATTCGAATTCGACTAAAGAACTGATTTGTTGACAGCAAGTTTTTATTTAATTTATCTTCTTACTTCCCAGTCGCCAGTACAGTATGGCGTGATCGTTAGTGTGTAGAACCAGCGGTCTTGGGTTCAACCAATACCTGTGCCACCTGACGTTTTTTTTCACGGGTATTGCATCTTTAGAAGAATTGACAAATCCTCCATGAGTAATTTTTGTAATGAAAAAATGCTTTCTCAAATCAGCCGTTTGGGTTCGGTCCCGTTAAAACTACTGATTTCAACAGTTTTTTAAATAAAAATTAGGCCAGGGCATTTACAGGAAAGGGGATCACCAATTTCCTTTTTATGTTGGTCTCCGCAGCTACTGCAGTGGGTATTGTGAGGGATACCCAGCTTTTCTGCAAGCTCTCCTATCGGTCAATGTCCGTTACATATTGCAGTGAAACTGGCTATATTATGCCTGGGTCTGCAAAAAAGTTCAATAGCCATATCTTCCTGGATATTGTACTGTCTGTTAGATTGTTCCATCTGTGGTTGGATTCTATCAGAAAAATTAAGAAAAAGGAATATTTACCCTTTTCGCAAATAAGCTATGAAGGGCCTATCCGGGCTAACTCATCAGCCCATTCCTTTTGATTTGGGTTTGATTTGAGTATTTTGCATGCTATGCTTCTCTGATTGCTAGTAATTCAGCTTCAAATACACTGGCACAATCAGGTACCCGAAAAGACTTGGCGACATTTAAGGACTCAGAGAAGATTCCCGGCCAAATTCCACACTCAATCTTTTCCCCATCAATAAAGATAGCGGTATCGAAGTCTTCGTAACCATACCATCCTTCCAATCCTTTCTAGCAGGAAAGATGACTTTAAAATCTTTACTGAGGTTCAAGGCAGGGGTAGCAGTCGCGTCGGTGTCTGTAGCAAAAATATCGGCGGGAATCAGTTTGTTAGTTATGCCATGAACATAGGATCTGAAAAACCAACAGTTTGATTCTTAAAGCTTTAGCGCCCAGCAAGATACTAAATATTTAATGTGAAGGTGTCCTGGTAAGAGAAGCAGAATAACATTTAAGGTATCTGTTGGGCAGGATCAAGGGCCCCTGTAGTGCCAATACTAGCTATTCTTAGAGCCTTAAACAGGCCACCACGCAATCGATCCATAAGACAAAATAGGACTTACAACGGCAATTTACGTCCACAAAATCATCTTAAATTGAAGGGCCTACTTTTTACCAAAACTTTTTCTTCAGTCGTAAAAGACAATTAAAGCCTTCTTGATCCGTTACTTAGTGATAACTACCCATTCATTTTTGTAGCTTTTCGAGTTTTGTTAAAAAAAATTTTTCGATTGGATTTTTCTAAAAAAAACTAACTCAAGGATAACAGCAATATTTTGCACATGATTCAATAAATTTGATTTCAATATCTTTTCTAGGTCCCTTGATTTTTAGTTGAAAAACAATTTTTACAAATTTTAGTACCATTTTTGAAAAGTTTTTTATTTCTTATCGAGTAAAATAAAATACAAATTGGATTTTCCTAAAATATATTATCTTATGTTAAAAATAAAATTTTGCATAGGATGAAATAATTTTAAGGTCAATGCCTTCATTTAATCTTGAAATATTCGAAACGATCATCCTTTTTTACCAAGAACTGACTGTTGTATTTTGCTGAAAATTTTAAAAAATGATAAAAACACTGTTTTTATAAAAAAAACTGAGTTTGAAGGCATTATTTTTAATTTTTAACAAGTTATTCGAGCCGAAAATCAAATGTTATGAAGTTTTAGCATTTTTTTTACCTTTCGGACCCATTAAATTTTGTTCAGGGTTTAAAATATTTGTTTCTTGATATGGCAAGTTTTGCTCGAAGTCGAGATTTTAATCAAACATGACAACGATGGTAGAGAAGCAGTGTTGCCGCTGAAAAAAATCAAAAAGGGTACAAAAAAGGGACCCGAAACAAAAAAAGGGGCCAACATACGAAAATTGGACACCATAGAAAAAAAGTAGAAACAAAACAAAACTGTATTCAGGAGTAAAACTAAAATATATTCAAAAACTTAAAAAAACAATTTTATTTCAATAACATTAAAATAAAAACTTAAATTCATTTAAGAAACAAAACAGCAACAACAAGTCAGTTGTTAATAACAACAAATACATAAATAAATTAATGGAAGTTAAATTAAGGATTTCGCATCCTTTGTTAGTAAAAAAAACCGAACGCCAACGTGAGTTGGCCCAACTGTTCGTACCGTTAAATGAAAATACAAAAGAATTAATTTAATTTAATTTATTTTATTTGCTTATTGGTTCTAACTATTCAAGTTCGCGTCTGCCGAAAGACTGACTCCCTAACCCACCTATTGGATATTCGCTCAGCCAATCCAAATGCTGAGTAAGCTATTTCGCCTACCGGATGGTTATAGGCGTATCGCATTACGCATTACCTAAAGCAATGCAAAGGTATAAGTGCAATGTCAGCAGGTTCCCATGAATGCTTCATGTCTGGTTCATTGACATCCAATAGAATTGTGTTTCCGAAGGTCAACGTCGTTGGCGTGTGTTAACTTTTCACCCTTCGAAAATCTACGTCCCGTAGATCAGTGACGTCAGTAGTTGGATATCGCGAAGTCTTCTAATTCTAATTTGTTCTCTCCTGTGGTATCTTAATCGCTGGGAGATTAAGTCTTCCACTAATCTTCCGCCATATGACACATGCGAACGAGATGAGCAACAAGAGGATGACAGCGTCTGACACGGTGGAAATACGTACTTTATTCGTAAGGTTGCTAAGGCGTTCTATATTTCGAAGACTAAGGCTATGCACGAATTGCACATCTATTTTATGTCCTTCGTTAGTGATGTTCGTCATAATTGGTGGTAAAGCTTGCAAAACTGTAGAGCTTGAGCTCGTGAAGGTCCTGTTCTTAATTTGGATGGTTTCGTTGTTTAGTCGCACAATTAAGGTTCCTGATAAGGTTTGTATTGAGTTGTTAGATTTAAGTTCACCGTTGAAGTTCGTGAGGAAGATGGTATCCTCTTGAATCAGCTCAATGACTTCATTCGTGTTAGTTCGGTAAGTGCATGCTGCGCGACCTCCTTTAAGTAGTCTGGACAGGCAATAATCTTCTGGAACTTTCTGGAGAGCTTCTTCCCTACAGACCGTAGAGTTATTGATGGAGAGGCAATTCTTTACTATGCCGTAGGTTTCGTCCTGATTGACTAGGACCTTATTGAAGTCGATGTTCACTTGTTTGTCATTAATGATTGTTGGCCTAATCAGGAGCATGTTATAGTCGTTTTTTCTGACTTTTGGCATTGACAGGATGTATAGTAGCATTGAACTGTTGGCGTAAATTGATGGGACTCCAAACTCAATGGCTTCAATTTCGTTTTCGTATGGAAGCGTCTCGAATTCATTAATCAGCATAGTAACTTCGTCATGGTTCAGGAGATTTGTATTAACGATGCCACTTTTCGCCATCTGACAGGCTCGGACGATTTCATTTACTTCCTCCTTGATTAGTAAAACTTGATGAATGATATCCTGTTCGAATTTCTGAATATCTGCTACCATCACTTCGCGATTAGAATTTTCAATAACCCAGTTAATCTTCCTTGTCATGTCTTCTATTACGCTGGAAATTTTCTCGTTCACCTTGTACTGTTCATTGTTATTTTCCACGATTTTCTGTTGACTTTGCAGGATTTTATTCCAGTCCGCTGCGTCAGGGTTTCCTGCAACCCATTTTAGTGCTGAACCTATCCATTCGATTGACCTCTGCTTCCTCGATGGTTTCGCCCTCAACAAGTTTATACGGTCGGCTATTTGACTAAGGTGAAAGTTAACCAGCTGCTTCCTGTCTAAATCTCGGAAGTTCTTCTTTATCGATTCCGAGACTTCTTTTAGTTGACGCTCGAACTGGCTCAGGTCGATGACATGGATGAGATTAAAGTTGCCGTTGATTATCCAAGCCTTGCTCTCTTTGATGGAAACCAGCGGTGACGTGTATGAGAACAGCTGCAAACCCTGGACTGTAGTTAGGTAGGTTAGGCAGGCTAGTCTGTAATTTTACTGAAATCTAAGAAATATCTGAACAATATCTTAAGCTAATGGGTATAATTAATGAACATTTTTAATTGTTTTCATTTTAATTGTTTTTACTCTAATTCGTACATCAATTTCAATTAATTTTAAAATAAAATAATAATTTTTATTCATATTTTTACTATGTAGACAATATAATTTTTATGTTTTAATGTAAGAAAGAACATAAGGAAAATAATTAATAATTAATTAATAATTCATTAATAATTCATTCCTCTTTTTTTTTTTTTTTTTTTTTTTTTAATCTTTAATATTTTTGATATGTGCTTTATGCACTTTTCTGCCTGTCGATGTAATGACAGTTACTTTATTGTCTTTAGCGACTATTTCTTTACGAAACAACGGTTTATTTTTCGCTTTAATGCCCTTACAGGCTGTATATATTATATCACCCTTTTTATACATTTTGGGTTGAATTCTTTTTCTATTTCTATACAGATTTGTTTCTCTCTGTTTTCTTTCTATTTCGTGTTTTAGTTCTTTATTAACCTTGGTGCGGAAATCGAGGAAATTTTGGTAATTTAATCTCTGAGTTCTTTCAAAAAAAATGTCGCTCGGTTTGCGCTTGGTTACAGAGTGGATTGTTCTATTGTATCTGTCGACTGCAATATTAAGCAACTCTTTCAGTCGCAGATCTTTGTGTTCTTGTTTGAGGCAACGGTATATTTCTAAGATTGTCGAGTGGAATCTCTCGACTTGACCATTGACCTCGGATCGTCGTACGGGGGTATTGTAAAGTTTTATCCCTAACATTTTAATAAAGTTTATTATGATAGGGCTAAGGAAACTACTTTCGTTATCGGTTACTAACATTTCTGGAGCTGTGAAATAATGGAGAATTTTTATGATCTTTTCACGGAGGTGCAGAACAGATCTGTTCTTGATATGAAAAAGCTTTCCAAACTTCGAAAACTTATCAATGCAACTGATAAATTTCTCATTCTGAATTTCAACTATATCCAGATGGAGGATTTGGCAAGGATAAGTGGGGATAGGGGTTGGTTGAAAATCTGGGTGGTTCGGATGTCTATCGTATTTATTCAAATTACAAATTTCACATGTCTTCGTGTATTTCTTTATAAGGCTATTCATTTTTGGGAAATAGTAATTCTCAAGGAGTTGCTCCTTGTTTTCACGCGGATTCCTATGGGCCCTTCTATGCTCTTTCATAATCAATTCATACACCCTGTTTTCGTTTTTTATATCTTCAACGATTCTCTGAGTGATCCTTAGTTTATACTTTGTAAAATTATTTAAATATACCTCTTGTAACAACGACAAACAACCCTCTGGTATCTTAATACCGTTTACGACATTTGGATTCAATTTTATTTTCAATAAGGCTGTTAGATTTTCTCTGTCTGGTTCAGGAATTGCATAGTAATGACGGAAGTACCCCGGATGAGGCTCTTCGTAAGCTTCTATACCCCGTCCAACTTTTATAATAATCTGATTACGGAATACATTTATAGGGACTTCCACGTGTGGGATCAGGTCTGTATTATCCTGATCAGCGCTATGGGCAGTTGAACTTGATGATTGAGCTTCCTCAGCTGTCTCTGTTGTATCGGCACTTTCCGATTTATCCGTAACAACAGTAGCAGCATCAGTACTACAATTCTCAACGGCGGTTTCGGTAGATTCGTTTTCGGTTAAAATAACACTTGGTGCCGTCTCAGTGCGTTCTGAGTCGGTCAAGTGATTGACTTCCGTCTTTAACCTGGACAAAGCATCAGCGACTACATTAGATTTTCCAGGTTTGTAGATAAGCTCGCAGTTATACTCCTCAATACGAGCCTTCCAGCGCTTTAACTTAGCATTGTGGTTTTTATTACCCAATGAATAAGTCAAAGGCTGATGATCTGTATATATACGAATCTTCCTAGCCCCGTAGAGGTATGAACGGAGGTTGTCAAGTGCCCACACGATCGCCAACATCTCTTTTTCGTTAGTAGCATATCCCTCTTCTGCTTGGCTGAGAGATTTCGAGATATAGGCTATTGGGCGATCCTTTCCCCATTCACCTTGGGAAAGGACGGCTCCTATCGCAAAGTTGGAAGCGTCAGTTGTGAGGTTAAATGCTTTTTCAAAATCTGGGAAGGCCAAGACCTCCGATGAAGTTAGTAATATCTTTAAATCTTTAAACGCCTGCAAGGCTTCATCATTCAACTTGACCGGAACACGTTTGGACTCATTAGCCCTTACTTGTGCGTACTCCCCCCTGGTCAAGATGGTTAAGGGCTTCGCGACCTTCGCGTAGTCGCGTATAAACTTCCTATAATAGGATGTCAATCCTAGGAAACTTTTTAAGTCTTTCAAGGTTTCCGGGGGTGAGATAGCTTGTATGGCTGATACCTTGCTTGGGTCAGGTTGTATGCCCTGAGGGGTGATCACATATCCAAGAAATTCTACCTGGGTTTTCATGAAATGTGTTTTTTCTAGATTCACCTTAAGGTTCACTGTCCGGAGTCGTTCGAATATAGTATCGATATTTTTGAGGTGGTCTTCTTCACTCTGACCAAAAACAATTATGTCGTCGATGTAGACATAACAAATCTTTCCTATGAATTCCTTAAGGACGTCATCAATCATCCTTTGAAAGATTGCTGGGGCGTTCTTCAACCCGAATGGCAGCCTTAAGAATTCATATTTGCCGTTCATAGTCGAGAAAGCTGTTTTTGGTATATCGTTGGGTTTCATCGGTATTTGATGGAACCCAGAAGTAAGATCTAGAGTCGTAAAATACTTTGCCTTACCAAGGCTGGCTAGTGTAGAATTTATGTCCGGAATTGGATAAGTGTCTGCGATTGTTATGCCGTTCAGGCGTTTATAGTCGATTACAACACGATATTGCTTTTCCCCTGAGGGCTTCGGCTTCTTAGGTACAACCCATATCGGCGAGTTGTAAGGACTATTTGAAGGACGAATAGTTCCTTCCTCAAGCAGACTCCTTATCTCTTTTTCCACGACCTCTCTCATGCACGCAGGATATGGGTAACTCTTGGCGTACACAGGTTCGGTTGTATTTGTCCTTATCTCAGCTCTAACATTTGTTCTTATTACTTCGTTTGTGTCGATTGGTCCAAAAATCGATTTATATTTATTAATCATATCACGAATTTTCGTTCTAACACTTTCAGGAAGAGTTTCATCAACAACAGCATTTACCTGAGCAGAAATTCGAGCCTTAAGAGGAATAACAATACCAGGATTAAGAGTGAGAGTATTCTCTTTTCGGTCTATTACCGCTTCTAATTCTTTTAATGTGTCGTCCCCGATAATCCCATCGAACGACACCAACCCTGGCAGGACGTAGAATGTTAAAATGGTGTCATTGCCTGCTTTTTCAAAAAATTTACCAGAGACTTTTTTACTTACGACTATATTTCCAGCAGCGCAACGTACAGAGAATGGTTTTGTTAACTGGGTGCTTTTTTGGTGTATTGACGGGCTAATAAAATTCTTGTTAGCACCCGTGTCTATCAAGAATTTTAATTTGGTACCTCCCTGCGTTACATATTCTATATATGGAACGCTGGAGAGGCGCCCGTCATAAAATTTACTGTGTCCTCTACTGTGTCCTCGACGTTATCTTGGACTGCGCGCTGATATTCACCAGCGTAGACTTCGTCTTCATCTATAAACTCAGTATTGTACAACCTCTGTTGCTTTTTATAGGTAGGGCCATAACCTTCTGACCTGGCTCCCCTTTTGAATGGGTTACCATTCCGAGGGCGATTAATATAATCTGCCTGCCTTGATTGTACCGAGCCCAGCTCCATTTTCTCGTGAGGTTTCGGAGCTGTTGGCCTGGGTGGAGGATTACCATCCCGACGATAGTTTTGGGACGAACCAGGATGTGAGAATTTTTTCGGCGGTGGCATCGCTGGCCTGGTATCGTTCAATCTTCCCCCATTCATAGGCCTGAAGGATTGATTGATTGGGGCGGTTATAGAATTGGTCACGTATGGGTTATGAATCGTGTTGCTTCTGAAATTCAAATTCTGAACTTCCAAGCAAGCCGTGTAGGCCTCAGGCAAAGTCTTGGGTTTCTGTATGATTAGCATACGAGAAAGATCCCCAGACAGCCCACGTATAAAGACATCTAGCGCACGGTTGCGATACGTCTCTACTAATGCATTTACCGTCTCTGGAGAATAGGTCTCCGTTTTAATTTTGTTGATTATGAGGGAGAATTGATGGTTCACGGTAGCATAGAACTCATCAATCTTAGAACCCCTCTGAGACAACTGACTCAACTGGTGCTCAAGAGTCCTTATGTCCCTCTTGTCTGCGTAATGCAGCGAGAGACATCTCTTGATCGCACTCCAGTCGTCCTCAAATATATTGTACGATATTAATGCGGTGTCCGCATTTCCCCTAATTTTATTCCGTATATGCTGCATTATTGCCCTGTAAATCGGCTTACCTCTAACGATTTTGAAGTCGCTCAAAATCGACTCCACGTTGTGGATCCACGACACATATTGCGTCGGATTCCCATCAAATACTTGTAGCTCCTTCACACTGTCCGGAAGCTTGCTAATTTCTTTTAGCTCAACTTCGGTCCTCGGACCTACCAAGGGTGCTTCTGCAGCACAGATACCACTCACACCACTCGCGCTAGCTGTGTTCGCAACTTCGAGCGACATTACTCTATTTTCAACAATTTTTAATTGTTCATAAATTCGATTTACCGCACCGGTCAAATCTTGAACAGATTTTTGCAACTCATCCATTGTTTGGCACGAGTTTACTTCTTTTTCCTTAAACACAAATTTTTCTTTAAGCTAATTTCAAACAAAAATTTTTTAATTTATTTTTATTGAGATTCTCCCCAATTTAATTTTTTTCTTAAACTTTTTATCTTTAAGATATTTTCTTTTAATAACTTTTATTTTCTTTAATTTTTTTATAAATTTCTATTACTTTTTTTTTTAACTTTTTTTTATTCTTTGAGATGTTTTCCTTTAATAACCTTTCCTTTCACAATTTTAATTTGTTCTTAAGTTTTTATAAAGTTTTTATCGACTCACAGGTTATTGAGTTTCATGATATACCGCACTAGTAGTTATCGGTTATTCAGTTTTATAATATGCCGCACTTTATAACAATATCTATATAAAAAGACAAAATTTATTATAACGGGTTTTCTAACGGAAACCCGGCAAGGAAGTGTCGTGTTGGTCCCGTTTGGACGTTTTAAAACGACCTACTATTGGCACGATCAATCTTCACACCACATCCTTATGCCTTTTCGAATATCCGCATGTTCCCATGTGAATGCAGAAAGGTGTGCTCAAGAACCAGGAAAGCGACTGTGTTCCCATGTGTACAGTGACGATCACTTTTATTAAAAAGTGTCCTGGTCTTGAATAGCACTGATTCATAGGCTTAAAGGATGCAGTTTGCCGGGTCCCTGCTCGGGCGCCAATTAAGGATTTCGCATCCTTTGTTAGTAAAAAAAACCGAACGCCAACGTGAGTTGGCCCAACTGTTCGTACCGTTAAATGAAAATACAAAAGAATTAATTTAATTTAATTTATTTTATTTGCTTATTGGTTCTAACTATTCAAGTTCGCGTCTGCCGAAAGACTGACTCCCTAACCCACCTATTGGATATTCGCTCAGCCAATCCAAATGCTGAGTAAGCTATTTCGCCTACCGGATGGTTATAGGCGTATCGCATTACGCATTACCTAAAGCAATGCAAAGGTATAAGTGCAATGTCAGCAGGTTCCCATGAATGCTTCATGTCTGGTTCATTGACATCCAATAGAATTGTGTTTCCGAAGGTCAACGTCGTTGGCGTGTGTTAACTGTTAAGTCTTTCATATTTTTAATATTGTCTTTCTGTATAAATAAACAAGATTTTTTTTTTTGGAACCCAATTTTCCAACTTATTTTTGTTTTCAATTAAATAAAGAGCTGACATCATCGAATTGCACGTTTTCACATTCAGTCTATTCGTCAACTTATTTTTACTAAGGGTCAGCTTTGAAAAAACTCTTTCGGCAGAAGCACTATTATGGGGCAGAGTAAAAATGTTTGTAACAAAGTTGTATACATACATTTGGAAACATAAATTCATCTAAATTGTTTTTACATTTCCCTATTTCATACCAGAATTCTTCAATATAATTGATTTGAAATGTGCTTTGAAAAGCCTTATCCTCGGATTTTATCTCAAGGAGTTTGTATTCCTCAATGACTTTTCCTGAATTGGATACCAGGTTTGGAAAACTGGAAACTAACTGTACATAGTTAAATTCAAGATTTTGTTTGACAACTTTGGGATCTAGAAAGTGCAAAATCGAAAGTTTTTCATCATTAATATCTATTCTTTTTAGTATTTCATCAACAACCGGTTGATAATAAATAAGAGCGTTAGTTTTAGTTATAGAAACATCTTCATCAGATATGTTTTTTGATTTGTAAACATTTCAGCTTCATGGCCAATATATATGTCTATTGATATTTTAATATGATCAGAATTTGCATAGTCAAAATCTTCGATGTCATTGTTTTTAATATATTCTTTTTTTAAAAAATTCTTAAAAATATTTAAAAGAATTTCTCTCACGGAAGAAATCAAAAAAATAATTTGGGATGATTCACTTTGAAACATTTTGTTCAAATTATTCATTATTTCTAAAATATATTTTTAAAACTTTATGTAATGAGCATGATTAATATCGTTTAAATTTTCATTTATATCTCTAACTTTTTTTATAATTTTGTCTGAGGTTTGCTCAAATTCTTCACCACGGAAGTAATGTTGTGTTGTAGAACAATCCACTGTTCATCCACTCTTTTTATTACTGCTTCAAATGACAGCCATCTAGTGGCACTCAGTTTTAACATTTTATGCTCAGGGACATCGAAAATAGCCTGCAAATCTTTAAGATCTTTCATTCTTTTTGAACTAAACTTGAAATGCGAATAAATATTTCTGCACAATTTTTCAACTTCATCTGGAAGCGACATTGTTGATCAAGTCAACGGAATGACTAACACACCCAAGGTGAAACAAATTTGGGATATGTTTTTTAAGATGAGCAACTACACCTGAGTGGCAACCAACCATTGTGGACGCATTGTCACTTCCAAATCCAATACAATTCTCCAAAGGAATATCATTTTCTTCTAAAAAATTTATTATTGCACTACTTATTGCCTTGCCAGTTCTATTTTCAGGCTCTGTCAATGAAAGAAAACTATCAACGATCCTACCGGTGTTAAAATCATAATACCTAGAAACTAAAACTAAGCACTTTTCGATGAAAATGTCCGTCGTCTCATCCACTATTATGCTAAAAGCACCAATCCATCCATTTCCATCTGAAAGGGTGAAATTGACATAACTTATTATTATTTTGAAAAGTGGATATCAAATTTTCACAAACTTACAAATTTTGCTATATTGAATCGGGAAATATTGAAGCATTAAATTTTGCAATATGAGACATTGAGTTGAAGGAATGATTTTGAGCTAGCATTCTCAAAACAAGTTTCATTTCCGCAATTGCAATCTGGTCATTTATGCCTGTCTTAAACATTATAGCGGGTTTTAATTGCATTTTTTTATTTTCCTCTGCGACTCTCATATTTTCTTTGTGTTTTCGAGTTTGTTCAAGCCTATCCAAATGGTTTTTTTGGCAAAGCAAAAGTTGCTTGCAGGCAATACAAATGATGCGATTCTTTTCCCTATCCTGTTCTAACCATTTGTAAGAAGCTTCCAATTCTGGCTGAAACTTTCGAAGCCTGGGCCCTTTTGGGTTTTCTAATGCACCTGAATTTTCTTCTGGCAGCCCCAACGTCGAGAATTTTCAAAATTTTCAGTTCGACATATCACACCGATTAAAATAATACCTACGGGAAGTAAATAAAACGTGTATGTTTCTATAGTTTTTTCTTTAAATTTTAACGAACCTTAGGATCATAATTTTATTATTTCGACTTGACTTGAAACATTACTAACGGCAAAAAAGGTTATTGTATTATAATAAAATTCTTATCTTATTTTTAAGACCGAATTAATGTTTCAAAATTCAAATTTAATCACTCAAGCCCGTAGTATCATGCCCCAGCTATGTTTAAATATGGGGGCATATCCTTCCTTCAAATACCAAATACGTTAAGGTTCGTCTTCTTACCATGCCTAGTTATATATGTATGTATAAGTATATTATATTCGTAAAGATTTTTTTTTATAAATTATTTCCTATTCCTTTTACTCCGTCAAAATTCGCGCGCTTGACTGACACAATATGACATAAAGTGTTATCCCATGTTCACCTTCTTATTTTATAGCCTCCCCAAACTTGAAAAGTGGATTAGTGCAAGGAGCTTCTGGTGTTCATAAATATGCCACCTGAATTTAACCGTGTTTTTGTTTGTTTTGCTTTTGAGCGTTGAGTTGGTTAGATAGATATCTTCTATGTTGAGCTTGGGTTTGTATGCTTTGCATTAATTACAAGCGTACACAATTCACAACAGCCTCTTACTTTTGCTTTTTGTATACCTATACATAAAAGTATATCCAATCCACATCGCAACAAACACACGTTATACACTTTATAAGGGTTATGTTATGACACACCAAGGTGATATAATCAAATTGATTAATCCTTTCCAGCAAAATACGAGACATCAAATTATGAATCTTGTTACGGTGCGAAGGCGGTGGTCGTTGCTCGTTCCTTGTTCTTGTCATACACAACAGGTGTATCTTACCCAGAGAACACATCTAGTGTTGCTATATACAAAAAGGTACCTACATAGAGACTATAATGTATGTATATTGTAAATAGCTATACTTACCGGTACCTTACTCCGTAGAACGAATCCTTGCATCTTTCTTAATTTTTAAGGTGCTCTCTAGATAAACACTATTTTAAAATTAGCGTTATTGCTTAAAAGGAGTCTATAGTACATTCCATTGAGAATGTCTCTGCTGTGCTTAAGAAAACCGATTCTTAAGTTCACTATAGCTACGAACCTTGAGTTGAAGGTGTGTAGTAGGTATATTAGGATCATATTCTCCTTAATTACAGAACTTTATTTAAGGTTTTATAAATGTAGGTATATATGTCTATAGGTAGACGTACCTGGTAGAAAGTCCTTTTACACAATAAAGGACTCGAGAGTGGAATGGAAAAAGCATTGTGTTGTCATTTGAGGTTTTGTGTTATCGTATTCTATTATATGATATAGGTATGCTAATAATAAGCAGGCTTTAGGCTTTAATGGTGTTTGAAGCACCAGGCTGAGCAAGCAGGGCAAAGGGGAGAATGTTATAATTGGTTTTTTGAGTTAGGATATGTTTCAATGTTCACATGAAATTTGATATACGAATAAATATGTCGTCGCTATAAAGTTTGAAAAATAGGAATTAATATCTTATGTACTATCTTTTTATTAACTAATCTGGATTTATGTTGTATGTCTTCAATGGGGGTCTTGAATACTGTCATGTGAAAATAAAAATAGAAACCATTCACTGTTTACAATTGTAGTAGATAAGACAACGCTTGCCGACTTAATTTATGGTCGTACAGCTGAAAAAGATATAAAGTTCGGAAGTTCTTGAAAATGCGCTAATTTATTATATAAGTTTATTTAAATTTGTGTAGGTTTAAACAAAAAATTTGAATCAGGCGACTGCCTGACCACTTAAGGAAAATTTTGTTGCGAAGCACCAAAAAGCTTCACGTACGGATGGATTTACTGTTGACAACCCACGCAAACAATTTAAGGACAACGAACTTCGGATATGCAGATGCAATTTTCGCGACCTTAAGAGACCATCACCACAGTTATTACAGCCATCCAAGAAATTCGATGGGATCGGCCAGGCAAAAAGAGGAGGAAAAATTGTGATATTTACTGTGGTGACTGCTATACTGAGAAAACCAATAACGCCTATTTGGATGCGGCTTTGTCATTAGAACTTAGGCAAGTCTTTAGCTATAGGTGTATCAACAGCGCCTCATTACCATTCGCATCAAGGCCAATTTTAGCAACATTGGCCTTATACGCGCACACAGAAGAGAAGGATGACAATACCAAGTACACATATGTACATCTGTTCTTCGAGCTCTTGGACAAAACATATGAGCAGTGCCCTAGCTACGTTATTAAATTTTTCTTGGGAGATTTTAATTCCAATCAAGGAAGGGAAGACTTCTTTGGTGAAATATTCGGAAAAACAGCCTGCAAGACAACACTTCCGACAACGGATTCAGGCTCATCGATTTTGCTGCGGGGCGAAACGTCATGGTAGCCAGTACGCGTTTTCCACACATCAACATCCAAAAAGGAACTTGGAGTTCTCCAAATCAATCTACCGTCAACCATATTGACCATATTGCGATTGATGCTAGACACGCTTCCAGCATCATATATGTCCCAACCTTCCAAGGAGCTACCATCGATTCATACCACTACTACAAACACTTCGGGTTTAGAGATCTAAGGCAAAACAGGGATATGTTGCATGAGAAGCGTGCGGTCGAAGATATTGAGAGGTTTAAAAGCAGGATTGAAGTTCGAAAGTTTTTTGAACACATGAAACGAAATTCACAAGTACATAAACCTAGGACCGAAGGCTGCAAAAACGAAGGTGGAAACATGATAGTAGAACCACAGTCAATGCTGAAGATATGAAAGGACCACTTCTGCGACTACGAAACAAATCCCGCTGTCAGTCCAGGATGATCCATTCAATATATAGATGACAAAAGCCAAAATACCATACCTAAGCTGAAGTCTAACAAAGCCGGTGAAGCAGAATGCCGAGCTCTTTAGAGCAGCTGGAGATAATTTGCTTAGGATTATACACCAATTAATCTGTATAGGATATGGTCGGAAGAAAGCATGCCCGATAAATGCAACCTCCGTAACTGCACCACCTACTTTACCTCGCAGACCAAATCTTCTTCGCCGTAATATGTGAACATCTGAAGCCCATCGTCAACAACTTGATAGGTCCTTATTAGTGTGGTTTTAGACCAGGAAAGTCCACAGTCGATCAAATAGATTTCAAGGCGGCATATGACAGTATCTACAGGGACGAGCTGTATAGAGCCATGTCTAGTTTTGGCATCCCTGCTAAACTCGTCCATCATGGAGAATTCACGCTGCTCCATAAAGGTTGGAAACAACTTAGCAGAACATTTCGATGTCAAAAAAGGTTTTAGACAAGGTGATGCGCTGTCATGCGATTTTTTTAACATCGTACTTATGAAAGGTCCAGAGCTCCCACGTTAACACTAAAGGCACTACATTTCAAAAGTCTGTCCAATTACTAGCATATGCTGATGACATTGACATAATCGGAAGAACTCAGGATGATGTCAATGGGGCTTTTGTGAGTATTGAGGCAGAGGCAGCAAAAATGGGTTAAGCGGTTAATGAGGGCAAAAAACAGTACATGATGCTGTCATCAAGAAAGGACCTATAACACTGACGTCTCGGTCAAAACGTCACCATCGACATACTTAACTTTGAGGTAGTTAAGACTTTGCCTGCCTAGACTTTGCTATGAACACAGAAGCACTGAGATCAAGCTAAAAAACTCTGTTTATTTGGGCTAAGAAAGCAAGTGAAAGCGACCAAACTGTCACTGGATAAAACCCTCATCAGCCGTTCCGTGCTATAGGGTGCAGAAACATTACAAAAGCGGAAACATTACACCTTGGGTCAAAAGTTCTTCCTGTCATCTACGGTCCTGTGTGCATAGAAGACGAGTGGAGGAGAAGATGGAACGACGAGCTGTACGGGATGTACAAAGACGTAGACGCAACCAGAAGGATAAAAATCCAACGACTGAGATGGCTGGGTCACGTAGAGCCATTTAAACCACTGCTCCGGCCCGGAAAGTCTTCAAATCCATAGATCAACGCAGTAGAAGATTGCCACTAATCAGGTGGCGGGCACAAATGAAAAGGGACCTCACCCAAATTAGAATGCGGACATGGAGACATCTTAGTACACACAGGACTGGAGCGCCACCTTAAGTGAGTAAGTAAGTAAGTAAGGTTTTAAAAAAGTGGCATTTTAGACTTACAATTAAAGTCATCACTAAATTTTTTCAAATACCTATCGCTGAATAGATATTAAAAAACCATGTAATACTGCCAATATTATTAAATTGCCTGTCGTCATTTACTTATTGAAGAGGTTAATTAATGTCGATTCCAAATAATATCCAATCGAACGCATGTAATGGCAAACATGGTGGAACAATAATATTAAGCATATCTACATAAACAATAATAAAAGCTAAGTAGTAACCTTTACATAGTCGTATATTAACATATTTATGAATAATGTATGTAAATCTTGATATCTCTGTAGATTTAACACTCCTGCCAATGCCAACTGTATAATTTATTTGTCATTATTTATTCAACAAAAAAAATATATCAGGGCACTTGATTTATTGACCAAATATTTAAAATTTATGTCTGATTGTATTAATAATTATTTTTTCAATAGCAAAACAAAAAAATAAAACCACCGGATATCTGCAAACATTATTAATTTTATTATGTATTTCCACATTAAACTTACACATTTTACATGATTGATGTTTTAATGAATCCCATTTGAAAGTTAATTTGTCTGAAAATGAGCAATGCAAATCGATACTATTTCCTTTTGGACAAAAGTTTATTATCATGTCGATTGAATTTTAAACACGGATGCGTAAATTATACTAAAGATGTTTTAAGGTTATTTTTTCTTCTTATGTTTCAATTGATTTTTATTCATCTCAAATTGACTGGATTTCATCTGAAGAATCCTGCCTTGAAGTTTCTCTTTCGTCTTCACAATTGGAACTGTCTTTTCTCGATAAATTTCTTCTAACTGTCTTACAGCAAATAAGCTCTTAAGATCGAATTCTCGATTAAATATTTTCTTCTAAAGCTATTAGTACTCTAGTTAAAGAATCTAGATCAAGACAAACTGATATTAATACCTACATACCTTACTGAACACAGCAAATCCTTTGATATAATTTCTGCAGTTTTAAGCTGCGTCATTAGCAGTTTAGACCAAAAACACTCCATTACCAAGACCGGAATCTTTCGTACGTTTCACTCTCCAAAACCCGTTTGTTTACATTGTTGTATTTGTAATTTTGACAATTAGTCCATGAATAGATGTGAGCACAAACAAAAAAAAACGATGCCGTGGGCTAGCGGCACTTTGCACAGCAAAAACAAAATGGGGTGGCTAATAAGTTTTTTTCAGGTTTTTCTTTTTACTTTTTTTCGATGAAAAAGTCAGTTTTAAGCTTTAATTTTTCAGGCATTTTGTGGATAGTAAACCAATGTACCTTTTTGTCTTGAAAAAAGCATGTTCAACATCAGTTTATTATAATTAATTCACTAATTTACAGTAATCACTACGAAATTCTTTAAATTTCATAATAAACCTCGGATTTTTGTATCGAAGATGCGTTCGAAGAACCATCAATTTAAGGGTGCGAGTGCAATTTTTGTATTGAATTCTAATAAATTTTCGTTAACGAAAGGCCCAAATATTTTGTTTGCAAGTAATTAAAATCTGTATCAATTTAATTAATCCAAGTACCTATATTTATAGTTTGTATATTTAAAAAAAGAGTTATAATTGAAAAATATCTTATCCATAACATTCTTGATTGATGGAAGCATACATGTATTTGCTATCAAAAAAAAAAACTATGCATCAAAGGAACACAAATGTTTTAAAAAAGTAATCAGAACGATTATAGCGAACCTGTTGAATAAATGCAGAGCAAATAAAATGCAAATTTTGACATATATCACAAAATGAAAACGTCTTAAAATCGTTCTGAATTCATGCACAACTAATTCAATAGAACATGTAATCGTCATGAATGTTTATTGTTGACGTACAGAAGTTTTTTTTAGTGAATTTCCACAGTTTAACGCAAAATATAATTTTCATTCATTCCTTAAAAATGTTTAGTTACCAAAGTTCAAGTTTACTTATTATTGTTTGAAAAGTATGTTTAGTAAAAATGCTGCTAATAATGAAAAAAAAATAATGAGTTTTACGTATATGTTTTTGTTTTTCGTAATATAATAAATACTACCGTAGATTACATTTTATAAATGCAGAACATAGAAGAAAATATACATAAACAATAGTTTTCAGATATAAAGCAGAGGTTAGTGTAGAAAAATATTTTTAAGAAAGCCAATAATATTTTGAGTATGTTCATTAAAGAAATTTCCGCTTCGTTTAACCTTCATCAACTTTTTAGAAAAAAAAATTAGCATTAATAGCAGCCAATATTATTTCATAGCATATTTAATTGTTCACATTGTAAAATGTCTAGAAATGTTCATATGCTACAAAATTCGTAATTTTATGCGTAAGCATAGAAGATAACATTATTAAGCAAGAAGTATGCATTTTGGCGCGTTCACCGATTTTTTTCTATTGGGTGTTCGGTTTCCTCATACTGGAATAAAAAAAGTTGCTTAAATCTATTTATTGCACTCATTTAGTTGGTATTGTGTGCAACCATATTGCCTATTTTTCTATTCCTTAAAGATGCTTTACACAAAGCAATTTATTTTTAAAACATGGTTCCCTCAAATTTTTATTCCAAAATCAAACTACAAACAAAATTCTAACTTTAACATAATCCCTCAAAAAGAAATTTTCAGGAATATTTCTGCAACAAACAAAACTAAAATTTGGTCTTGCATTTGTCGAACTTCTTAAATGATGAAAATACTAATCTAATTGACGTATCTGAACTATCTAAAGTTGGCAATGGAACTTCACAAGTATGCTTCTCGTAGCATTTTCTGTACAAACAAATACGGATGCACCCCCGCCTATTGTTTCCACCTGAACTTCTAACGTCGCCAAAAAAATGCTCTAAGCTTACTTAACCAGTTGCAGCGCATGTTGCGTTCGCAAATAATTTAAGTAAACAAAATAAAGCACTAATAAATCATTAAATAATATGTATTTGGTCAATTTTATTTTATTTAATATACATTTACAACATTTATTTGGATGGAAATTAAAAAGCTACACAAATCTTCCAATTTAAGACCATGTCAGCACTTCAGATTCTGTTGGTTAGGATTGTTTAGTTTTTGAACGAGGCCATGAAACATTCAAAATGAAGCATTTAGATGGGGCTGATTACTATAATGAAGCGTTTTGATGGGCCGAAACACTAAATGTGAGAATGTGTTTGGTTTTTTGCATCATTTCACGCACATTTTCTCACATTTAGTGCTTTCTAGCTTGTAGGCAAACCGAAATGTCAGTCTGAGATTCCGGTCTTGGTAATGGAGTGTTTTTGGTTTAGACTTGTATAAAATCCTTAAATAATTATGTTTGGTACAAAATACAAACCTATGCAAAGTTAAGCTACCCTTAAGGAATAAAAAACTTACCTAAAAACTCTGTCTTCAACTAAATTACAATACCTTTCGTTACATACAACTGTCGATATCTGTAATATTTTTGCGATCAATTCCCAAAAGTCATGTTGTGACGGTGCTCTTGTCGTCGTCGGTGAGTTGTGGGACATACAGTCAAACCACACAAAAGAAGCAGCTTTGCTGTGCTCTCAACCGCGTTCGTGCTGTCCGGGGACTACAGCGAACGTTGAATTGGCATTATTGGCAACACAGTAAAGGGATGAAGAGAGAAAGAAGAGGAGAGGTAAAATGAAAAGACGGTTTTTTAAAATTTAATCAATTAGATATGGAAAGGTTATTTTATTTAATTCAAAATTTAAATCTAAGTAGAAATGACAAGTGTAAAAAATGTATGGCAAGTGAAAATACAAAAATTAAAGGCAATTGAAAACACAAGAAAGCAAGTGGCAAGTAAAATTAAGAAGTTTAAAATATTTGGCAATTTAAATACGCGCCGCGACCACGATGTATGGCTTTTGAAGTGCAAGGGACGGTGGAAAGCCGACCGTCGCCCTTATGTTCAAAAACCACAAAAAGCAGTGTATATTGGAAAAATATGCGAACTCTTGTTTGTATAGGTTTTGTAATATGTATGATGATGGCGATACTCAACTTCGATACATAACAATTCCATTAACCAAGAGTGTCGATGTAGTGATTTTGGCCACTACTAATAACATCCTCGCTCCATACTGGAGGTGAACTCTAAGAATTTAAAGTTCAAAAGTCAGTAGAATGCGATGGTGAAAATTCATTGGTTGCCAGTTGCCTCTTGTGTGTGTTATTTTACATATCTTTAATCGAAAGGCAAAGAGGCTTAAGTCTATTTCAAGCATTTTTCAGGAGAGCGATTTCAAACTTTAAAAAATTATTTAGAAAACACAATTTTGAGTAGGGGGCTCAATTTGTTTTTAAAATATGAATTATTTATTCAACTTTTTATGGTATTCAAGGATTCAAAAAATCACTTAAAACAAAATAGTTATAGGCAATAAATCACATTTAAGCCTTTTTGCCTTATTTACTTGTTTATTTAAAATTGACTTAAATCACATAAGCCAGTTTTCAAAATTATTTTTTATTTTTGCTTGTAGTTACGTATACATAAGCCTCTTTTCTTTTTCTTTAAAACAATTTTGAAACAACATAAGACTTCTTTAATTTTGTTTTTATTTTTAGTTGTTATTTAATATTAAAGAAGTACAAAGAGGAAAGAGAATAAAATAATAAAAATAGTAATCAAATGGATATAAGGACACCAAATTCAACTACTCCAAAGCATCTTCGTCCTCTCTTTCCGTTAGGTCGGGATGATAATCAGGTTTAGATTCTGTACAAAGGCTTTTATAGAAATTGTGAAATTGCTCATCGATCAATGGAAGAAGGCTTATGAGGTCCTCTTTTTTCGCTTCGTTTATTTTATTTGGCCCATTGTAAAGTGGTTCCAGGCTTTCGAATGATAATTGGCTACATCCTCGTTTCCTTATACTTAGCGTCTTAAAAGGTACGTTTTTATCCAAAGTATGCTTATAGTAAATGTTGAAAGGTGCATCAGATGAAAAACGGAGCCACATTATATTTCTCCAGTCTACTTTATTATTGTCTTCATCCACCTTCCGGAAAGTGCATTTGTTTTTAATGATCGACGAAAAGTTTAGGAATTTAGCTTGGGGCATCTCATTGACCAAGAATTTGTTTTTGGTTCCAACGCCCCGTATAAATTGGTACCAATCTCTTGGGTGGTGTATTTTAAAGGAAGTTTTTTTCTTTTTTCTTTCGATAATCGAATGATCAATCTCACATTCCATGTGTGTGTGGCCGGGTATCAAAAACTTGTGATCAATATGTTTTATATTATTAGATACATCACAAACATGCATCAGCATCATAATCGCAACCATTTTGTTTTTATTTTGCCCGAAGCAGTTACCACTATAAAAAATTACATGCTCGGTAGTTGATGGTAGAATTGATTTTGAATTCAGATGTTCCAATAAATACGATGCAATTTCATTCCCACCCCTATTTGCGACACCTTCATGCCACATATAACAATAGGGAGTACCTTTTCCACAGTCGTGCACAGTTAAATTGTAAGTATATAGTTGTCTCTTGTAAAAAGAAACCGAGGATTGCAAAAAAGGAGTTGGGAGACACTGTTGAAGGTCAAAAGCAAAAACCTCCAAACCTTCTACATTTCTTGCGTTTTCAATGTCCATCTTTTTCGATTTATATGAAGTATCTGTATCTAAATGGTGTTGTTTTTGTTCCATTTCTACAGCAGCAAGTTCTTCACCTGTAGTCAATGCAATTTTAGCTGCGATTATGTCACATTTTGTGCATGTATCAATTTTAGGTTTCTTAAATTTAATATTGAGGCTTTTGAAAATTTCGGAGTATTTTGTTATGGAAACTGGATTTTGTGTTATTTCAGTGTAAGATGCATATAACTTTGATATGGTTAGCGAGCTTTCAAAATATTTTTGGGTTGAATATTTGCGCGTATAATGACTTTCATAGGCCGGAATGCTGTTGATATGATCCATGACTTCTTTCTTCCTTGCCTCTGAAACTTTGTTTGTTGGACTTTTCTTTCCACGCATATCTCGCAGTGTTATTGTACCCGGAGATTCAATTTTTTTTTAAATAACCGTTTTCAAGAAGCGGTCACTCTCACCCAAAACATTTTTAAAACATTTTTGACAAACTTGTGTTCTAAGATTTTTCAAATTGAGAAAATATTTAAAGGTAAACTGGCGATTTCGAGAAGTTTTGTCACTCTGTTTTGCACGTGTTGTTTTCTTATCATGAATGGAAATCAAGCCAGACACATATGCCAACTTCAGATTGTAGTTACCCAGTTCCCAATATTGTTTAAAGATTGTTTCTTGGTCTGTTGTAGAAATTTTGTCCATACATTTTCGTTGGCAAGCAGTAAGTGGTATAATTTTTCTTGAGGGTACAGTTTTTCCAGTACGTGACGTATATTTTTGTCCTAAATTTCTTTTTTGACTTCTCACCTTTCGATTGTCTTTTGTTGCCTCTTGATCAGGATTTTCAGTGTCTGCAACTAAACTCTCTTCTATTTGCATGGCCATTTCTTCAATTTCTGAATCTGAAAACTCGTTTTGTGGTGATTTATCCGGCAAATGGTAATCTTTATCTGCAATGCTGTCATCACTGTCTTCGGAAAATGAATCATCTTGCATTGTTTCAGGTTCAACAGCACGTATCAAATTTGAAATAGAAACGTCAGAAAGCTCATTAATACAGCACGTAGCTGTTTCATTGGAAACAACTGGCACGAATACCTCGTTATCTGTAAAACATTATGAAACTGTCGTTTAATATTTATTGCCAAATGATATTAAAGAAAGACTATTTTGTACCATCAAACGTCTTTAATAGAGGTGAAGTTTTTTTTTTATTCCCAGAACAGCTTGGATCACTTGAAGCCCTTTCTCCTAAAGAAATATTAAAAAGTATACAGATGTTATTCAAATCATGTACCATTTAATTGTATCTTATCTCGTTTTATGAAATAAAACCTACGATAACTTATAATAATATACGTACCATTAGAAAATACACTGCTTCCAGGTTCAGTATTAGATTTTTGAAAGCCCTTTAGAAGCGCAAGCTTTAGCATTATTTTAGCTCTATCCATATTGTTTACTTTAAAAATTTGCACTTTCACTTCACCTATAGGTACAGAACTCTTATTATGCAATTTATATGAAATGTTTTCTTGTTTTAACATACACCACAACCTTATATTTCGTCTAATAGGTTTTTCTTTCAAAAACACAGATTCTTTTAATAACGCTTTCACTGGAAATACTAATATTTACTTCACTTTGTCTAACACGACTTTAACTTCACGAAAAGAAACGATAAATGAGATGGCCTATGTCATAATAAGCCAATTACCCCATTTCATGATTTTTGAATCCAGGCTACTTTGATCTGAGTACAACGCCATATTTGCATTTAAAATCCTTTTTTTTTAAATACTGCTATGGTAAAGTGACTTATATCAGAGAACTCGCTTTTCAAAAACAAAAAACAAAAAATTATTTTCTTTTTCCGTTTGTAAGAAAGGCTTATGTAAAATTAAGTCAAAAAAATTTCTAATATTTGTTTTGGATAAAAGGCTTATGTAAATAATTATCAGAATTTCATAAGGGAAAAGTGACTTAATTATACATAAAGTCTTGGTAAGGAGAAAATTTTATTTTGGAGAAGTGTCTTAATTCTACTAAGTGCTCTTTTCCTTATTTATTTTCTGACATTTCAAATAACTCAAAAAACGGCCATTATTGACTTAAGACCTAAAAAAAAACCGGATATATAGGTACCCCAGAAATAAGACACTTTTCCAAATGCATGTTTATGAATTTTGTTGAATTAAGCCGTTTTGACAACACAAAAAATAGACTTCTGGATGGAATAAAAACACGCTGATACGACAAAAAAAAGCTAATTTTTGAATAGGTTGAAAACTGCAAAAAAAATCGTTTTTGGCTTAAATCGACTTAAGCCACTCTGCCTTATGAGTAAAGATATTAGCAGAAGGCTAGTACATTATGGTATACATCTGAGTGTGTAGATCATGTTGGAGTGTTACATTCTCCTTGTGAGTGCGGGGATCATTTTGGAGTGTTACATTCTCCCCCTCTGCCGCAGAGATCGTCCCGATGATGCGGCAGGACTAATTGTAGGTTTTGTTGTTTTTCTTGGTCGTCCTCGTCTACGGATGGTGCGAACAGGATTATCGTTGAAAGTCTTTGCTTTGTACCTTCTTATGGATGACACATGATAGGTTCCCAAGGGCGTAGTTAAATCATCATTTGAAGCTACTTGGTAAGTCGAAGTGCCAAGTTTATTTATGATGGTGTAAGGTCCATCCCTTTTTGGCATGAACTTTGCTGTGATGTTCTTTGAAGCTTTGCTTAGGAAGTATGTGTTGACTAGTACTTGGTCACCAATTTTAAAATCAGGTTGAGGCTGTCGTTTTTTATCGGTAATTAGCTTGTTATGATCCTGGCTTTTCTCGGTGGCTTCCTTGGCGTTCGTAAATGCTTCTGTTAGTTTCACTAGGTTAGGAATGATTTGAGATACAAAGTTCTTGTTCGTGGCTATGGGTCGAAGATCATGATCCACATCGTCCATTGTCCTGAGTTCTCGTCCGAACGTAAGATAAGAGGATGTATAGCCAGTACTTTGGCATTTAGCGGTGTTCATTGCGAACCGTACGGCAGGTAACTTGCTAGCCCAAGTGGTGTGATCGGTTCCGACCAGAATTGACAGTTGAGTCTTCATGTCTCTGTTCTTCCTTTCCACTGGGTTAGACTCTGGATGATATACGGGTGTCAGAGTTTGTTGAATATCAAAATAATCGGCTAGCTGTTGCATTACTACCGATATAAACTGGGGTCCGTTGTCGGATATAAGACGTCTAGGGATTCCGTAGCGTAGGAATACTTCGTTCAGGAGCGTGGAAGCACAGTTCTCTGCGGTAGCTTCCTTTAGAGGGAATATTGCAACCCATCTGCTTGCTAGATCCTCTGTTATAAAGATCCATTGAAATCCATCATGCGTTTTCGGCAAAGGCCCGAAGAGATCGACTGCTAATACTTCAAAACGTTGGTTGCTAGATACTGTCTGAAGTAGACCAAATGGTTTGAAGTTGCTTGGTTTGTAACGTTGACATGCCAGACAATTTGAAATATGTTTCGTTACGTCATTCCTCATACCAGGCCAGTAGTATCGTGAGGCAATTCGGGCAAGCGTACGTTCGATTCCATAGTGTCCTGAGCCAGCTTCGTCATGATAGGTTTCAAGGATGGCTTCGCGTTCTTGTACTGGGATTACCAACTGTGCGGTCTCTGAATCTGTGTCTGATGGATATTTGTAAAGTATTCCATCATTAATTAAGTAACCACGAGAAGTCCATCTGGCTAGGTTTTCATCATTTCTTTCGAAAGATTCAATGATGATCTTTAGTTGAGCGTCTTTAAGTTGAGCTTCACGGATTTGTTGGTCTGTTTTGGTTGGAATGTCAATTTGAAAACTGCAAATCCGGCATTCGCTTTCAGTATGCTTTTCGTCTTCACAGGGTGGTCTTGAAAGCATATCTGCCACACTGTTCTGCCTTCCTGGGGTGTATTCGACTATGAAGTTGTAAGGTTGAAGCTGAAGTGCCCACCTTGCTAGTCTGCCAGTAGGTGATTTAAGTGTAAGAAGCCACTTGAGAGGTTGATGGTCAGTTTTCAGTATGACGTCTCCTCCTTCAATGTAACCGCGGAATTTGTTTATTGACCAAATAATGGCGAGTGCTTCTCGTTCAATGGTCGAATAATTTCTTTCAGCGGATGAAAGCAATCTGGAGGCGTATTCGATTGAGTGTTCCGATTCCTTCTCCCCCTGGACCAAAACTGCTCCCAAAGCGTAATTGCTTGCGTCTGTTTTCAGAATAAAAGGTTGACCTTCAACCGCTTGCTGTAGCACAGGTGCTGTCGTGAGTAGGGTTTTCAGGGTGTTGAAACTTTGAATTTCTTCTGGTCCCCACTTCTATATGGCGTTCTTTTTAGTAAGGTTACTAAGTGGTTTTGAAATACCTGCAAAGTTTTTGACAAATCGACGGTACCAGGAACAGGTTTGCAGAAATGAAAGTACCTGTTTTACATTGGTTGGTGCTGGTCGAAGTGCTATTGCGGATGTCTTTTGAGGGTCAACTTCAATGCCTTTGCTTGTAATAAGATGGCCTAGGTACTTAACCGTAGGACAGCAGAAGTTGCACTTTGCTCTGTTTACCTTGAGCTTGAATACTTTAAGTCGTTCAAAAATCGTTTTCAAGTTGGACAAATGTTCATCAAAACTGCTTGAACACACAATGATGTCGTCAAGGTAAATGAGTATAAATATTGCTTGTAGACCGTTTCGAAATTTATCCATCAGCCGTTGAAATGTGGCTGGGGCATTTCGTAGTCCAAACGGCATTCTTTTAAATTGGAACATCCCAAAGGGTGTGATAAATGCTGTTTTCTCGATGTCGTCGTCGCATATCCGAATTTGGTAGTAGCCGGTTTGAAGGTCAAGAGTCGATTTGTAGAAGGTTGGTTTCGTTGCGTGTAATAGATCATCTATTCGAGGGAGAGGATATTTATCCGGTATCGTTATACGGTTCAACTTCCTGTAGTCAATACAGACACGGATACTGTTGTCTTTCTTTGGGACAATTACAACAGGTGCAGCCCAGGGTGACTCACTCTCCTCGATTATATCTCTTTTAAGCATATTATCGAGTTCCTTCCTCAGTCGTTCTCTTCTAACCGGTGACATTCGGTATGGAGTTGAGGCGACAGGTTCATTTTCTCCAGTGTTTATTTTGTGCACTGTGAATGGAGTTGGTTCGGCAGGTGCTTCGAACAACTGTGTTTCGCTTAGCAACATCTCGTTTAGCCGTTGTCGTTGATCTATACTTAGATCACTCCCCTCATTTTCTCTGAGTTCTACTTCCATCATCAGGATTTCCGTGAACCAGGATTCCGAGTCAATATCTGTCTGACATCTAACCAACGCTGGGAACAAACTATCAGTATCCCGCTTTCTCTCAGGTGTTACTTCATTTCTCAATGAATCTTTAAAGATACCCTGTATCGAGTGTGGGGAGTACTTGTCTTGAGGTGTAGCGATGGTTTGTTTGATTTTGCGCTTCTTTGCAGACGTGGGATTTGACGTAGCAACGGATGAATTTAGGGTGGCGTCTTGGGATGTTGTGGTTAAAAATGAAAACGTCTCGGCTGGCTTAAACTTTTCAAAGCAAGCTGTTGAAGATGACGCCGCACTCGGTTGAGTGGCGTTTTTCAATGGCCGAGAGTTTTGGGGTGGTCCCATTGAAGTGACCTCTTGAGGTGGTGTTTTGCCAAATAACCTTTCAAAAACGTCTTCGAGTTTTGATTTGCGCACTTGTGTATTTGACGTATCGTAAAACTCAAATTTCTTCTCAGGTTGATCTGCAAAGTACCAAATTCGTTGACCCATATCAATAATCATGCCATTGTGCTCCAGAAAATCGACTCCAATGAGTGTGCGAATATCAGTTGCTTTGGGCAATGCTATAAATTTGATAGGTCTGAGTCTGTTGCCTATGACGATATTAGTTTCGCCAATGTAGACTTCGTGATCATTTGATTGACCATCTGCCAGGGTCATACACACGTCGGCTTTCGTAAACTTGGTGCCGTTTTTGAGTAAATGTATGAACAATTCTCTTCCTGCGACGCTAGTACGTGCAGCCGTATCCAAGTATGCAATACCTGGTTCTCCATGGGATGCTATCGAAATTGTCGGCATATCATTGCCAAGGGTTGTTTTTATGCAGTTGAAGGAAACTGTTGACGGTCCTTTTGGCAACTCTTTGCATGTGGGACAATTTGATCGCACGAATCCCGGGGTTTTGCATTTGTAGCAATGTATTTTTGTTTCTTGTTTTGCGGATAGAATTGGATTCTCTTGCCGTTCTCTCTTCCTACATTCCTCAATGGTGTGGCCTGGATGTCTGCAGAAGTTGCAGCGCTTTTTGGTAAGCACTGCACTTTTAAGGCACTCTCTAGGTGCGCTTTGCTGCTTTCTTTCCAAAATTGAAAATTCAACGGCTCTAGCTCTGTTGAGAAGCGATTGGAAGGAGGAAAAACTATCTCTTGAAACTCCATCTCGGATTTTCAAGTGAAGCATGCCGTATACCATATCCAGCATCATTGTTTCTGTCGGCTTTGGCTCGGGAAGTTTTGCCAGAAGAGCTCGTTTCTCACAGATAAAATCGTCTGTTATATCTGTTTCTTTCTGTTTTCTATCAAACAACTCCATATATATACGATAAGCTGGCACTTCAGGAGAGTACGCATTCCGGAGAAGAGTGATGACGTCTTTCCATTCCCTTACATCGCTCTTAACGCCTTGCCACTAATTACTTGCAGCGTCTTGAAGAAGTAACGGAAACCCCTTTATGGCGTCTGCATCGCTTATCCGTTCTACTTCTCTGTATACATTTATAGTTGCGATAAAACTTTCGACGATTGAGCTGTCTCGCTCACCTTTGAAACGAGCAGTGCAATGGCTGAAACTGCCTTGTATTACTGACTGCTTCTTGACTGCCTCTATGAATTCCTTTAACTGTGCTTCGGAAAATTGAGCCATTTTGTGTGTTTTGGCCAATCTAGCACCTCTTCGTCTTGCTTCCGTTGTGGAATGGGTTACCTTAGAAGTCTTCTTCTTTGAAGTACAGCGTTCAAGCTGATCACTGTTTTGAGTTCCTTCTAAAACTGGATCTTGTGTGGAGAACTGGCCACTATGTTGGGCGCCAATTGTGACGGTGCTCTTGTCGTCGTCGGTGAGTTGTGGGACATACAGTCAAACCACACAAAAGAAGCAGCTTTGCTGTGCTCTCAACCGCGTTCGTGCTGTCCGGGGACTACAGCGAACGTTGAATTGGCATTATTGGCAACACAGTAAAGGGATGAAGAGAGAAAGAAGAGGAGAGGTAAAATGAAAAGACGGTTTTTTAAAATTTAATCAATTAGATATGGAAAGGTTATTTTATTTAATTCAAAATTTAAATCTAAGTAGAAATGACAAGTGTAAAAAATGTATGGCAAGTGAAAATACAAAAATTAAAGGCAATTGAAAACACAAGAAAGCAAGTGGCAAGTAAAATTAAGAAGTTTAAAATATTTGGCAATTTAAATACGCGCCGCGACCACGATGTATGGCTTTTGAAGTGCAAGGGACGGTGGAAAGCCGACCGTCGCCCTTATGTTCAAAAACCACAAAAAGCAGTGTATATTGGAAAAATATGCGAACTCTTGTTTGTATAGGTTTTGTAATATGTATGATGATGGCGATACTCAACTTCGATACATAACAATTCCATAAACCAAGAGTGTCGATGTAGTGATTTTGGCCACTACTAATAACATCCTCGCTCCATACTGGAGGTGAACTCTAAGAATTTAAAGTTCAAAAGTCAGTGGAATGCGATGGTGAAAATTCATTGGTTGCCAGTTGCCTCTTGTGTGTGTTATTTTACATATTAGCAGAAGGCTAGTACATTATGGTATACATCTGAGTGTGTAGATCATGTTGGAGTGTTACATTCTCCTTGTGAGTGCGGGGATCATGTTGGAGTGTTACAATGTGTAAATAAGCCTGAAGTTGAATGATGATTACTGAGCCGTTCCCAATGGTATTTAAAAAGTGTAGAAATGCTTGAGTTGAACCGTTTATATTCATACGAGTACCTATTTAAACTAGTACCCGTGGCATGATGGTTAGTGCGTTGGACTGTCATGCGAGAGGTCTTGGGTTCGATCCCTGCCTATGCCACCTAAAGTTTTTTTCACGGGTACTGCCTCTTGCGAGGAATTGACAAATTCTCCCATAGTAATTCTTGTCATGAAAAGTGCTTTCTCAAATTTGCCGTTCGGATTCGGCTTAAAACTGTAGGTCCATTCCATTCCTGACAACAGTACTCGCACACAGGAATGGTTGAGAGTTGTAAGTCACTAGGCCCTAGTTCTCAAACGGACTGTTGCGCCACCTAATTTATTTATTTACCTATTTAAACTTTCCCCAAAAACAGTAAATCTTTCGGGTATATGGAAGCAGGCATTTTTTACACCAATACTCAAGAAAAGTAACAAGGTGGACTTAATAAACTATACAAGCCCATTGCAAAAGTCTCTTGCAGTCCCAAACTTTTTGAACAAGTTGTCGGTCAAGGGATAACGAATTCATGGCCACTTTTTCACACATATTGGCCGGTATATCAGCCATAACTTGACGAATGTTGGTTTTTAGCAGGCAAAAAAAAAGTCGACTAGCCGAATCGACGATGACAGTCGTTACAACGTTTTTTTCGAAGAAGTATGGTCCAATCACACCTCTGGACCAAATTACATGAGGATTCTCAGAACCCCAAATACGACAATTTTGTTTATTAACATACCCCACCGAGTGAGAAATGTGCTTCGTCGCTGAAGAAATTTTGTTCGAAAAATCGCGCCGTCCACCGCCTGTTGTTCAAGCACCCATTCGACGTATATACTATACTATGTTGTTAATGGTCAGCTGGCTTATTCGCATAAACCTGCAACTTATGAAAGCCCCAAAAGAAAAAGTCTAAAGGGATCAAAACAAACAATCTTGGTGGCCAATTGACGTCACCTCGGGGCGAGATAACATCGATATCGATTGTGTCTTGAGCTGTTTTGCACGTAGCCATATGTCTATGGTGTCCATACCTTCCAGTTCATGCCACAAGAAGTTGGTGATCATTGACCTATAACGATCACCGGTGAGCGTGATGGTCTGGCCAGCAAAATTTTCGAAGAAGTACGGAACGATGAAGCTTCAAGCCAAAATCCACACAAAACCATAACTTTATTTGGACTTAGATGCATTGGCGTGAATGGTGAATCTTGCGTGGATTGGTGTCGTCTCAAATCTGGCAATTTTGTTATCCTTATACCCATTCGTCCAAAAGTGGCCATTTCGATAAAATTGATTTTTCTACCAAAATCGAAATAAAAATCCAATTAGCTAACACACAAACGCTTTGTATGGTCGTTTGGTTTTAGATCCTGGGTCAGTTGGATTTTGGTTTGGGTTTAGGTCAGGCCCAAGCCACGACGCAAAATTCGCCCTGTTACGGTCTGTGACAAGACAAGTGATTGTGAGTGACGTGGAATTGATGCCTCAGATTATGCTGCATACTTTTTCAAACAGTGGCGATAGATACAGAAAATCTTACGTTTCGTTATCATACAAGTGTTCACTGACCGGTAACCCAACGTTGAACAGTCGACTTGCAAGGACGACCATTTACCTCATAAAATGATAACTCCCATTTTGGTAATACATTTTTATCATTGGCTGGTGTTTCTCGACGCTGTTAGTGATGAATAATTCGCAGTTTTCTGTAAAAGATAAAAATATTCCAGAAGAAAAAACACAACCAGTCGTCTTGAAGTTCGTTATAAAAAGGCACAGTTTTAATTTCAAAATTCAATAATACCAAATAGCTTAAATAATGTTTTTACAAAAATGATACCAAAACAACATCCCCACTAAAAACTTATTTCATTAACAAACCAATTAATACAATAAACTTTTTGATAATAGGAGATGATAAAGGCTTCGTAAAAATATCTGCTGCCATTTCATCGGAGCGGACTGATTTCAGCTGGATCTGTTTTTCTGCCACTATGTCTCGGACGAAATGATGTCGGATGTCGATATGTTTCGTGCGAGGACGATAACATTCATTCGATGCCAAATGAATGGCACATTGACTGTCACAAAAGATTTTCATAGATGATTCAACTCCTGTTAGTTCCTTCTGAATTCCTTTCAGCCACATTGCTTCTTGTACAGCGACTCCCATAGAGATGTACTCAGCTTCGGCTGTAGACAATGCAACGGTCGCCTGTTTGCGTGATCCCCAGGATATTGCTCCTCCTTGAGCCAGAAACACGTATCCACTTACTGATTTCCTTTCATCTAAATCATTCGCGTAGTCAGCATCACAAAATCCAACAACTTCTGAATTTCCATTTCGATTATAAGAAAGTTTCAGGTTCAAAGTTCCCTTCAAATACCTCAAAATTCTTTTTGCTGCCAACCAGTGAAGTCGACCTGGATTATTATTGAATTTACTCAAAAAATTTACGGCGAAGCAAATATCTGGACGACTGATTTGGGCCGCAAAAAGCAAACTTCCAATTAACTCTTGATAGGGCACATTCGACATTTCAAGTTTTTCCTTCTCAGATTTGGGACAATTTTCCTTGCTTAACTTTACATTGACATCCATAGGACTTGACACTGGATTACAATTATTCATGTTAAATCGATTCAATAATTTTAAAATATATTGTTGTTGATTTATGTTTAAATTTCCATTCTTTCTATCATAGTCTATGGTCATACCCAAAAACGAACTAACTTCTGGTATCTCTTTCATATGGAATTCTGACTTTAAATAAGACTTTAATTTTTCGGATACTTTAATGTCTTTAGAAAAAATTAACAAGTCATCTACATAAACTGCCAAAAATAAAATCGATTCAGTATTTGTATCATTATAATAAATACATGGATCATATCTTGATTGCTTTAAATTAAATACTTTTAAAGCCTTGCTCAACTTAAGGTTCCATGTCCTTGAAGACTGTTTGAGTCCGTAAATGGACTTCTTTAACTTTAAAATTTTATTTTTAGGTATATCTAAATCTTCAGGTGGATTAATGTAAACATTTTCAGATAACTCACCTTGTAAAAAAGCGGTGACCGCATCAAGCTGCTCGATGTGAAGACTCATTTTTGTTGCAAGAGATAGAAGATATCTCAATGAGCTGTATCGAATTACCGGTGAATATACTTCGTCAAAATCGATACCTTTCCGCTGTGCACATCCCTTCACCACTAGCCTTGCTTTGTAACGGATCACTTCATCGTTTACTCCTCTTTTGGTCTTGAATACCCACTTTGAATTCAACGGTTTTATTCCATGGTGACGATCGATAACATCCCAAGTGTTATTTGCTTTCAAAGAATCACACTCGTCACTGATTGCGTTTTTCCATTTCAAACCATCTGATCTTGAAACCGCCTCATCGTAAGTAACAGGATCATCAGATGAACAGACTTCTTTTTCGTTGACAAACGCTACGAAATCTTTCAAAATCTTAGGTTTCCTAACACGACTTGAACGTCGCAAAGATCCATCAGCAACATCCCCACTAGACGATAAATTGGTTGACGGTTCATAACTTGAACAAGTTTCGATATAACTTTCGTCCACATCAGCGCTAGCATCGTCGAACATCTCATCATCCGAATCATCAGCGAACATCTCTGTGACATTGTCAACATCATCACATGAATTTTCAGATGAACAAATCTTTTCACCAACAGCAGGCTCAGTCTCAGCAACAACAACAGGTTCAGTCTCAGCAACAACAACACGTTCATCTCCAACAACAACAGCATCATTCTCAGCAACAAGAATAGGATTTGCTCCAGCAACAACAATAGGTTCAGGATTTCTTCCCAAATTCCCCACTAAATTCTGACCGTCAAAACGCTTGCCTTCCATGAATTTAACTTCTCTGGTTATATGCAGTTTCTTATTCACTGGATCATACATTCGGTAGCCTTTCGAGTTTTCAGAGTAACCGACCATTATACATTTAATGGCTTTTGAATCCAATTTTGTTCTCTTTTGCTTTGGAACTAACACCATTCCAACAGAACCAAAAACTCGCAAATGTGTAATGTTCACTTTTGAACCAGTCCACACTTCTTCTGGGCAACGATTATTTAATGATTTGATTGGAGTTCTATTTATCAAATAAGCTGCTGAATACACTGCTTCACCCCAGTAACTTTTGTCTAAACCAGCATCGAAAAGTAGACATCTCGCTTTCTCGACCAGCGATCGATTCATCCTTTCCGACTTCCCATTTTGCTCAGGACAATAAGATGTTGATGTTTGATGAATTATCCCCGATGATTCAAAGCATTTTCGCATCTGGCTATTTACAAATTCGCCGCCATTGTCTGAGCGAAAAATTTTAATTTTTCTTTGCATTTGATTTTCTACCATATTTTTAAAATAAATAAAATGCTGTGGAACTTCACTTTTATTCTTCATGGCAAACACAAATACCTTCTTTGAAAAATCATCCAAGAATAAAACATAATACCTGGCACCTCCAATCGACGGCTTCTCCATCGGACCAGCAACATCTGAATGAATTAACTCGAGAAAATCTGTTGTCGAACTTGTAGACGCTTTGAACATTTTCCTACTCTGCTTACCCTCGCAACACACAATGCAACCCTCACCACCAGTACTATCGACCAAGTCCAAAGAGCGTATAACTTCAGCACCCGGATGGCCCATCCGTCTGTGCCATAAATCAGCTTGAGATTCTGTTGCCACCTGAGCAGTATTGTCTTTCTGTATGTTCAATCTATACACCTTATCAATCTCAGTAGCCGTAGCAAAAGTATTATTTTTGCTGTCAACAATTGTACAACCCTTTTGATCAAATTTAATTATATTTCCATTGTTAACAATCTGGCTAATAGATATTAAATTGAAACTTATTTCAGGAACATGCAGTACGTCACGCACAAGAACTTCATTGATGCCACCTTCACCATGTACACGGATTGAAATGTTGCCTTTACCAGCAACTTGCAGTTTGGATCCATCAGCCAACGTCACAAATTCTTGCGAAGAACAAGGTAAGTAGTTTTCGAACCCAACAGAACTTCTTGCCATGTGCGATGATGCCCCAGAGTCCACGAACCACAAATGATCAGCTTCCTGCACAGAAAAAGATGCAAATATAGCAAACTTACCGTGCGTGTTTACATTCTTGGGGCAATCTTTCTTGAAATGTCCAAAGCCACCGCAACCAAAACACTTGACTCGGGTTTTGTTCTTGTGTTTGCCTTTGATTGCTGCCATTGCCTGACATTGACGACGAGAATCACTCCCATCAAGCATTCCATTGTAGCATTCAAAGTCCTGCAACAACTTGGACTTAATTGAATCACCTGTGATTTTTATTCCGCTACTCTCGATTGCCATAATCATTGGCTGGAATCTGTCTGGCAAACCACTCAAGAGCAAACTACCTATCCATTCGTCATCGACTTTCATTTTGATGGCGTTAAGCTTGTGGGCCGTCCCAATGATCTTGTTCACATACTCTGTGATTGATGAACATTCATCTAGGCGAGTAGTCGTCAACTCTCTCAAAAGCCCAACCCTTCTCGTCAGTCCAGAATCGTCGAATGCTGCGGCCAATTGGTCCCATACTTCTTTTGCAGTCTTGGCTTCCTTGATATGAACGTACAACGATGGTTCAACCAGCAATACCAACTTTGCCTTTGCTATGGCTTTCTTTTCTTCCTTGACTTCGGTTCCTTGGACAGATTTCCACAGGTCGTCCAACACCAGATAATTTTCAACCGCAAATTTCCAGCTGTCGTAATTTTCACGACCCCTGAGTCTCTCAATCGTCGGAATATTCGCCATGGTTTCACCAAATAAAAAAATCGAAAATACAGCAATTTATTTTTCGTTTTAAACTTTATCTTTACTTAACTTGGCTCATCTGGGCCCATAACCTGATGAATAATTCGCAGTTTTCTGTAAAAGATAAAAATATTCCAGAAGAAAAAACACAACCAGTCGTCTTGAAGTTCGTTATAAAAAGGCACAGTTTTAATTTCAAAATTCAATAATACCAAATAGCTTAAATAATGTTTTTACAAAAATGATACCAAAACAACAGTTAGCTGCCATAATGATTTTGCATTTAGTTGCAGATAAAAAGAAGATATTTTGACAGAAAGTAAAAGAAACAATATGGCCGCCACGGGCGTTTTTATTAGACCTTCAAAGAAGCCTTATTTTTTCAATCCCGTAATACTTTGAGATTCAGGACTTCTGTCTATAAACTTCAGAAAAAATCTAAACGAATAATAATCATTCACTAAACACCAACAAAAAACTTATTTTCATTAAAAGAAAATAATAGTGAATCTAAATATACCTACACTTCGTGTCACATAGATAGGGACAAGTTTTTTTCTTTTTTATTTGCCGATATTTCTTAAACCCTCAAGTTTTTTGGAAAAAAAGTTTATGATTGGTTTTCCGAAGAAGGTCATAAAAAGTATCTACCTGTTTTTTTGTGTCACATGCATAGGGACAAGATCTAAATTTACCTATTAGCGTGTTTTAAATCATGATAAAAGGATAATCTGATTGTTTGGTAGCTAAGTACGAGTGTTAATTTGATAGAATCAAGAAGTATGGATAGAGGTAAAAACCAAGGAGGAAATAGGCAAATTTCGAGCTTACCGGTATCTCGGCAAAACCATCCGTTTAATAGCCAGCAAAATTAGAAGAGTTTCAAATGTTGTACCCAGAGAGATATGGAAAAAACCAGAAAGGAAGGGCGATAGTGAGAGCTGCTTCAAATTCAATGCAAAAAGGAGGTGGTGTAATGGAATGGTTGAGCAATGCCCTATTACGGGACAGTGGAGCTCAAAAATGGCGGTAATCACTTATAAATCGAATCTGGAACGAGCTTTTCCGCAATTTTCTGAATTATTTGGTGGACAACGATAGACTTTCCAAACGGTAAAACGGTCCTGTGCCCAAATTTTGCTCAATTATCTGACAGCACTCTATGAATCCATACACCACAGGTTACATGAAGTAATTCAGAAATCAGGGGGCAGCAGTCAGCACACATTACTAAAAATTATTTTAATGCAATCAATAAAACCAGTATTTACCTAAACCATACTATTTTCTGTTATTTTCTTTAATTTAAATAATAACGTTTTTGATATCAGGTAAAATTTGAGAAAAATCGAATTGACATTTTTTTTTTTATAAAAAATAAAAACCTAAAAAAACATTATTAAAAGTTGGTAAGAATTGATTTTCGACTCAAATATCTTTTCAAAAATTTAAGATTATGGCTTTAAACTAATATTTACTTATAAGAAATATTGTTTTCAAGACATTGACTTCAAATTAATTTCAATCATCCAATTTGTATTTGTTTATATAAGAAATAAAAACTTTTAAGAAATGCTACTAAAATTGGTAAAACTTGGTTTTCGACTAAAAATCTCATTAACAAAAATTGATTTTGAAATCAAACTATTTCAGCATAATATGCAAAGTATTGTTGGTAATTTTTATTTTTTTTAGAATAATTCAATTGAAAACTTTTTTAACAAAACACGAACACCTACAAACCTTTTCTGCAAGACAAATTCAGACGGGACAGACGGGATGCGAAGTTATCAGTGTGGGTCGCATCACAGCCTCTTTTTATTATTTTATTTTCTTGCAATATAAACTTAATACATACCCCCTTCATTCCACATTTAGGGTTTTCCCAAAAACCTAAGGGTTTAAGAAATATCGGCAAATAAAAAACGAAAAAAGCCTGTCCCTATCCATGTGACACGAAGTGTACTTCTATAAAAAAAAACACCCTTAACAACTGACACTTTTTATGTTACGCAGACACATTAAAATAATCTTTTTCCCTCCAAAGTGCTGTTAAAGAAACGAGCAGAGTCTAAATGAAAATGAATTTCGTATAATGTAAAAAAGTGGAATTGCACAAAAAGATAAACTTCCATATCTCAAAAAATTAAGCAGAATTTTAAAAATCTAAATTCTTTTTATCTCTTTTACTTTTTATTTAAGTAAACAGAAACAAAAAATATGAAATTGTACATCGCATTAAAAAGTTTATATAGATAAACGATTTGGTAGCTAGAAATATATAACGAATGAAATGGTTAAAAGCTTACTGCTCACTCTTCTTATTCTATTTTCTCCTTAAAAAATACTTTTTTTTGGAAGGTAACTCGTTTTTAATACAGAATTAATCTCAGAAATTTAAAATAAGCTTGAGAAAGTATATAAAGATAAGGATCTTAAAAAAAGACGGATAATAATTTTGTTTGTGTTTTAATAAGAGGAAAAAAACAACCCTTTACGGGATCACTGAGATAAAAAATAATAATCACTTTTTCGAAGGAAAACAATTTATTTTGAAAAACATTTTGAAGTTTGAATTGTCTTGTCTCGTGATGATAATGAAATTTTTAAGACATTTCAGTACTTACGATTCCTTAAGATAAAGTGTATAAATGAGTGTCGTGGGTGGCTTATCAATCTTGGAAGATAAAATCTATTTTTCCCACAGATATTGAAATATTGAAATATAATAATTTAAATTAATTTAGCTTCTAAAGAAATAAACATTAAAATGATGAAAATTAAATCCTTAGAAATGTTTACTATTTTTTTTTTTAGTGTGACCGTTGAGATACTTCTATATAATATTGAGGTAATGGAACATGAAACGAATTTCTAAAAATATCTTCCTTAAGAGTCGAATATCCGCCACCCAAAAAGCTATAAATGACTATTGGGCAAAGGATGCTCTTTGTCTGCTTAACTGTTTTTAAATGTAAAAAATATATGCAACAACTTAGATGCCACAATGTTCCTTTTATTTCATGGTATTTAGGTCAAAATTAATTGTATGTACTTTTTCGTATATTTTTGTTTAAAATTTTTTAACTATTCTATGCTTACTTACTTATGGTGACGTGACGGACCTGGGCCTGAACCATGATGCAAAATTAACGACCTAGTAGTCTATAGTTTTGCACCTGAGTCGCGGTCTTCGTCTAATTCGCCGTCCCTCCGGATTGAATTCGAAGACCTTCCGGGCTGGAGCGTTGATGTCCATTCGCTCTAATTGACTCAGCCATTTCAGTCGTTGAACTTTTATTGTTTTGATTAGATCGGTATCGTTGAATCCTCTTCTCCAATCTTCATCTATGCATATGGGTCCAAAAATCACCGAATTTTTCTCTCGAAGCATCCTAATGCGTTCTCATCTTGCCTTGAGAAAGTCCAAGCCTAATCGTTATATGTATATGAGAAATGGGATAGTAATTACTATTAATTTACTTTTTAAGTCCAAAGAATCAGCGATTTGCAACATGTAAGAGTAATTCTAAATTAGATTTCAGCGCCGTTGTCGTTTATGAGTTAATAGCGGTGAATAAATTGACAAAGTCTCAACTACCTCGAAGTTATACTTATTCATGAGTACGTTTTGACCAAGACGTGCGTCGTCGCGTAGTGCCTCGAGTAGTGGACAAAAATAAAAAAAATATGTTATTTCTATGTTTTAAGCTATAAGCCTGTTTTTAAACATGTTCATATACTTAAATTTGTTTTTTTTTTGTTTTTCTCTTCTTCGTTAACTAGCGGGACTTTTGTTAGCAATTGAGGTAATTTAAGCTGCAGTGCAATTATTAAAAGTTGTGATTATGTGCGAATAAGTTTAGCTCGTGTGGTAAAACTATTGTGTATGCCATTATGTTCTGTTGTTGTTGTGCTCTAAGAAAAAGTTAAATTTTCTTGCTACTTCGCTCTTTTTGCGAGACCCTTTACCAGACTAGAAGACCGCTCAAAACATTTTCTGATCTATCCCAGAAAACCAAAAAACTTGGAGTTTCTGAGCTTCTAAAATTTAAGTCTACTGAAGAGCTAGATTTTGCGGCAAAAATGTGGAAGCGGTTATCAGGTGGTGAAGGTAATGAAGAAGAAAATAAGCGAGTATTGACACCAAAAGAGGCATTGACGTTATATTTAGATCTTGATCTTTCTAAAAAAATATAGTGTCCTGCTATCGGTTATCAATTCCTTGCATACAAATTGCATTCCAACCTTATATAAGTTGAGAAAAGTTTAAAAGTCAATACTTCCAAAGAAAAGAGAGGTTACTGAAAATTCGGCCGCACAGTTGATCTTCAGGAACTTCTTAAAAAGACAGGGAAAGTATTGCCGAAATATCAGGCATTCATCATGACCCAAATGCAACGCTTTTTGCAAATTGGGTTTTAATGGGAATTCAGGCCATAGCCAGTATAAGCAAATGTTTAGCGATTCAGAGAACATAGACGAACTTCTCTTATTAGTAGCTCTATCGCCTTTGAAACTGGTCGATAATAGTACTGGTATGGAGTTGTTTAAAAGCCCTCGATCTCTTTGAACCATGTTTTGTCGACCGATCAAATTTATATTTATAAAAGAATGCCCAGAGCTTGTGAGAAATGAGGAGGCTAAAATTAAATCTCTCATAGGTAAGCATTATAGGCGTTTGTGTTTTTTCGGTGTAGTTAGATTGTAGTAGATTGTTTTTAAATTTAAATTTGATTAAATCAAATCTGTTTTGTTTTTTAGTTAAAACCGTGTTGTCTTTTCTTCTTTAAACATGTTGCTTTTATTGTAAGAAAATACCTTTTTTATTAAAGACGAGCTCACTTCGACGTCTTTCACCAAAATTGGTTGTTATGGTTGATGGCGGTATTTGTAACATTTTGTCAAACACAAATTCATCATCTAGTTGTTATATCTGTGGTGCAACGCCGAAAGAAAGGAATGACTGCCTTTCAAATCATGGCGAGTTCTGAAAGGCACTAAAAAAACAAAACAATTTTTGAAGAAAGAAAACGTCACAAACAAACTTATTTAAAAGTAGATTGAGTCTCAAAGTTGACAAGCCCAAGCCTGGATTTGGGTCAACAAATGATGGTAACACCTCAAGACGTTTTTTCCGAAATTCAAAAATAGCTGCCGAAATAACAGGACTTGATGAACAGCTTATATATATATATATATGTATGTATATAAATTTTCAACTATTTTTAGAATCTTGGCGTCAGGATTTGGTTTTGTCTAGGAGTTGGCAGTGGTTTCTGACCTCCCGATTCTACTCTACTTGGCGTTGGACTTTCGCGCAGGCTAGGGAATCTGGGACTCTCGTTAACGTTCTATCTTTTACATAAAATAATAAAGTTATGTTGGGCATGCAGCCATTCTCATATTAAGTAACATCGGCATTCGAGAACCAAGTGCAGCTCGTTCTATTTTTGTTTGGGTGTGTGACCAGAACAGCTGTCTGTCACATTGAATGGTATATGTGTAAAATATCTGTAGTAACAACAGTCACTTTGTGGACCGCCCATCACAGAAATACATAACTTTTCACACCTGTTTTTGGTTGCTTTTCCAGTATAGAATAAGACTGGCTGATGGAAAACAGGATTCAACTGAGCTCTTAGAATATTTTGGAGCCACAACGAAGAACGGAAAGTTAAAAGGAAAAAGGATATAAATTAGGCGAGTGAAACTTACTGTGGTAAATTTTACCGCAACACCCTCATTGACTATTGACCCCGCTGTTCTCCGCTTCCATCGCAATGCTATTAGATAGAGTTGAAATTAAATTTTTACCAAGTTTTAGTATTGTTTTTTAAGGTTTTTATTTTTTGTAAGAACTCTGTCAATTCTATTTTTCTCAAAATGTTACCGAATGTTGAAAAAAATATTTTTTTATAAAATGAAATTAGTTTGGAGTAATAATCTTAAATTTTTGAAAAGGAGTCGAAAATTTCTTAAGCCTTACCAACTTTTAATTGTTTTTTTTAGGTTCTTATTTGTTGTAAAAAACTATCAATTTAATTTTTCTCAAAATTTAACTGAATCTTGAAAACAATATTTTTTGTAACACACAATTAATTTGAAGCCAATGTCTAAAATTTGTGCAAAGATATTTGTGTCGAAAATCAATTTTTACCAACTTTAACTAATTTTTAACTTCCCATATGAAGTTATTGTAATCGGTCCGATTTGTCGAATTGAAAATGTTGACATTTCTCTACTTTTCAAGGTCCCTATAGTCTAAATAAAAGATTTTTAGAGAGATGTCTGTGCTTGCGTGTGTACGTACGTTCGTGCGTCCGTACGTCAGTACGTCTCTACGTCCGTACATTCGCGAAGTTTTTTTCGTTGTTCATAGCTCAAGAACCAGTAGAGATATCGACTTCAAATAAATTTTGTTATACAGATAATAATGCAGAAAGATGCAGAAAGGGCTCTCAAAAAAATGTACTGACTGGCTTTTTTAACAAAGCAATTTAAAAAAAAGTGAAAATTTAACCCGAAATATCTCACGAACCAATAGACTTGAATTAAATTTTATATTACATATTGTACCGTGATAAAAAACAAATATATTTAAAAAAAATCCAATTACCTTTTTTTTTAAATTTAAAAAACTGAAAAAAAAACATTGTCACCTCCAAAATAATATTATGCAAAGAAAAATACCGTTTTCGACATCTGGTAAAATTTTGAGAAAAATCGAATTGACATTTTTTTAACAAAAAATAAAAAAAAACACACGCAAATGCTCACATCTCTCTTAATCTTTTGTATATAGATTCTTGAAACCTTGAAATGTCTATAATTGCCTAAATTTTTTCCACTAAACAGTAAATGCTGAGCACAAAAATAGCACTGACTGCCCCATCATTATTTTGTTTAAAGCTTTGTGTATTAAGATTCTCTCAAGATGAAGATTTCCTTACAATTTTGTGTGCTCAGCTAATAGTAGAATACTAAATTAGCATAAAAAAAACACTAAATAATCATATTTAGATTATAACTCTTAGGTTCTTAATAATTGAAGTTTGGATATATATTGACTTAGAGCTTAACTAGAGACAGTTATGGTTTTTTTTGAAACATTGAAGGTTTGACTACATTATTTAGCTTTATCCAATCGAGCTATAATTTTGGCTACCAACAAATATGTAAAAATGCTCATGTTATAGGATTCCCAATTCCCTGATGATGACTTCGATATATATATACATACGTATGTACCTATACGTCCATAGTGGAAGAAGCTGATGATAGGCAGACCTCCAACGAAAATCTGAATGTTAAAATTTGCAAAAATTTAATCAAATGACATACATACATACATTTTAAATTCAATAACACAAATCTCGATAAAGCTGATGCTGACGTAAGGACTCATTGTCTTTAGGAACTCTACAAACTCATTTCCTAATCTTCGACTTCCTTTAAGTCTTCGTATTACTTAGCTAATTTTTTAAGTAAATTATTGATATCCTAAGTGATCTGTGATAATAGCTTCTCGTTAACCAAAAGTTTGTTATGCCAAAATACCTAAAAATAAATGGTCCTTTTCTATAAGGCTTCAGGCTTTATAATATACAATTCTTCATAACTACAACATGATGCCTACTAACCACATAGACGATTTATGGATTAAATCAGTGGTCTATTAAATTGTTGGCACAAAACTTAGATACATTCAACGCATGTTTAACTATACTTGAACTGATAATCCGGATGTAATGAAATCCTTTTCCCCCAGAAGAACCATACACTGTTGTATACATAGGGCCTTTATATAATATTATGATGGGCTAATCAAAAAACCAAATCCAAATCATGTATCTTAGTCTATATAATATAATACATAATATGCGTAGTTAAATACATCTATATCATCCGCACTTCGCAGAAGATGAATGTTAAGGAAGTGCTGATAGAATATTATATACATATGTACACAAGAGTAGATACATATGTATGTGAAGAAGTAAACATAAATCCAATTTCATTTCGACTTTGTCATCGAGTTTTGAAGATGGAAGCCCACTTTTTCATATTCTCCATCATTATTGTCATCGTGTTCAAAATGATTTAGTTCATGTTCGCACAAATTTCAAATAGAAAATGTATACAATATCCATCTATGCCGAATGCACAACACTCTCCCACCACCGCCGCCGGCCGCCACCGGTCCGCAGGGTTAATCAAATAGACGGTTCAACCACATGGCCCTCCTTGCATAAAGAAACAATATCCTATCTTACTGCGAAAATTGTTTATTGCCATTGCCACATCTACCCCCGCAACACACCCAATTTATCCCGAAGAGACGAATATACAAGAAAGAAACAACCTCAAACTAAAGACCTTTACTCAACTGAACAAACTGGCATCCTTTTTCGGTGGTGAGCCGAGCCGTGAGCTTCTTGCTCCTGGCTCCTGAGTCCTGGCTGCGATGCTTTATACAAAAAGGCAAGGCGGTTTCTTCGGGTTTCACTTGTAATTTTGGTTCTTCTCCTTTCCTTTCCCTATGGATCGAGATGATGATGATAATGACGGTGCGTTGATGGGTTTCTTTTTCCTAAGTGGTTTCGACTTACCTATACCTTAAACCGCCCGCAGTCCACCCTTCTTAGCAGCAAAAATGTGTTTGTTTTAAGGATATATTCTATACCTATGTATATACTACGTACATACTTCTATACTAATATTAAAGTAGTCTTCTTTTGTTTGTATAATGTATACATCCAAGTACATTGTATTTATATGATGCAAGGGGTAGTTTCTATTCAGCTCGATTTGTTTCTATCCTTTGTGTATAGTAAATTGTTGTATACGGCTGGACAATTTTGGCAGAGCAAAATTATTAAGATGAGTTGATTGTAAAAGGTACATAATGAGTGTTAAAAGGATTCGTTCCCAAAAATGTACACATCCTAACACAGGAAGAAGTAAAATCAAAGAGTTAACAATGTTGATATAATATCAAAGTCACTGAACAAGGCAGTTTGTCATGTATGTGTATTGTATAGAGGTAAACAACTTAAGGCTTGAGAGAAATTCCTTTAAGAGGCTTGTTACCCTTAAACGAGATGTCGAGGCTTACCATGTTTTTCAATTTTAATCAAACTTAAATATTTTAATGTTAAGAGATATTGAGTGGTAGTATCATAAAACCGAAGTGTTTACTTTAAGTAAAAAGTTTAAGTAACAACTATATACATAGGAGCTCTGATTTTGAGTAGTTATTTTATTTGCTTTCATTCGTATACAGAATTGTTAACTTGATTACAAATAATTTCAGTATAAATTTTACTAAAATCATGCAATTAAAAAAATATATGTGTTTACTTAAAGAAAATGTTCAATATTTAGAGTAATTTTCTACCTTATTAAAATAAGTATTTACTATTTTTTTAAAGGTTGTTTCAATTATTTCAAAAAACTTTAATTAAAAAAGAAAAACCATGTTCGAAGCAGAGTTTCAAATAGATAGGCCACTAGAAAATCTTTATTTTAAGTCTTGAAGTGATGGAGTTGTAAGTTCACTTTTTACGTCAAAAATTAGTGCTTTGGATAGTATAGGATTCTCCACTAAAAAGTTCAATATTTATTGTAAGAAACAGAGTATTTACTACGAAAAGCCAATTGATGCTTACGTCATTCTAGAGAGGAATGTACAACAACTCTAACGAAAGAGAACTATATAAACCAAATGGCAGCCATAAACAATATAGTACAGTCAAAACTTGTAGGCTGAAACTCATGAACGGTAAATCCTAAAAAAAATACTCTCCTAGACTTAAAAGTCCATAGGATGTGTTACTTAATGATTTAAGAAACCTTTTTTTTTTCTACGAGCAAGCATTTATAATTTACACTTACTTCCTAACTTAAGTTAGCGCTTCAGTCCTTTGTGAACTAGGGCCTCACCCAACAAACTTCTTCATCTAGCTCTGTCTCTAGTCTGTCTCTGATTGCACACATAAGTTTTCGGTCTACGTGACCCAACCACCACAGGCGTTGGACTTTTATCCTTTTGGATAAGTCTAAGTCGCTGTTGAGTCCGTACAGCTCGTTATTTCATCTTCTACTCCACTCACCTTCTTTGCATACGGGACCGTAGATCACGTGGAAAACTCTTCTTTCAAAACGACCAAACATAATATCATTCGATTTTGCAATGTATAGCAGGAAGGGTTTAATGAGAGTCTTATTTAGCGAGATTTCTGTTGCTTGAAAGAGGGTTTTACTTTTTTAGCCCAAAGAAATAGCGGAGACAAAAGTCCTTACCTACCTTAAAGTTACGTCTGTCGATCGTGACGATTTAACCGTGACGTCGACGCTGTAGGCCCTTTTTTGATGACAGCATGTACTTTGTTTTGCCCTCATTAACCGCAAAACCCAGATAGTGCCTCTATTGTTGAAACAGGAGCTCTGCACAATTCTTTCAAGGAAGATGTTAAAGAAATCACACGACGGGCGGCGCATCATCTTGTCTAAGTTCTTTTTTGACATCAAAAGGTTCGGTTTAGTTGTTTTTAACCTTTGTGGAGCAGCGCGAATTCTCCGCTATCATTCTGTGGAAACGGACGAGTTTTGAACGGGATTCCAAAACTAGACATGATTCTACACAGTTCGTCCCTGCAAATGCTGTCTTGTGAACATGAAATCGATGGTGGTGATTTGATGTTCTTGGGTCCTTTCCAGGATCTAACGTAATGAGAATATTTAATCGACTGTGGACTTTCCTGGTCTAAGACCACAAAGATAACTACCTATCAGCTTGTTGACCATGAGCTTTAGACATTCACGTATTACGTCAGAGAAGCTTTTGTATGCGATGTTAATAAGACTAATTCCTCTAAAGTTGGAGCAGTTTAGAGGGTCTCCTTTTTTCATTAGTTACTTAAGGGGTTTTAAAAACGTAAAAATATTGCGATAAGAAATTGTAAAAATTTCGAGAACATCGTTTATTATCATCGATTATAACTTTATGTGCTCATTTGGGATTTTTGGAGACTTCTTAAAGTTTCTTAATAATAATGCTCTGAACGTCTGTAACAATTTTAATCAATATTGGATTCAACCCTCAGTTAAAGTTATATTTTATTACTAGTAGGTAGTACCCGTGGCATGATGGTTAGTGCGTTGGACTGTCGTGCCAGAGGTCTTGGGTTCGATCCCTGCCTATGCCATCTAAAGTTTCACGGCCACGGGTACTGCCTCTTGCGAGGAATTGACAAATTCTATAAGAGTAATTCTTGTCATGAAAAGTGCTTTCTCAAATTTGCCGTTCGGATTCGGCATATAAACTGTATGGTTGAGAGTTGTAAGTCACTAGGCCCTAGTTCTCAACGGACTGTTGTGCCACCCAATTTATTTATTTATTTTTTTATTACTAGCAAGATTGTGTTTTTTGGTTATATGAAAATTTATAAGATAATAGTCTAAAGCTAATTTTAAATTTCTGAATTTAATTATTTGTGCTAACATCTATTGAAAATTAAAATTTTGTATATTAAATGAGCTTAAATAAATAAAATGCAGGACTGGGTCGCACTATCTCGCTCATGTGCCGAAAGAGTGTGTGTAAAAAATGTACTCTATTATAAAATGTACATATCTGCCAAACCCTCCTGGAGCAATACAAAAATATTTTTTTATTGAACATTTTATAGAGAAAATAAAAAAAATGTATCGGTTTATTTTTGAGAAAATTCGAATTTTCTGTTTTTGACAAAAACATTTTTAGTCTAAAAAAAAAATTAAAAAATGCCAAACGCAAATTGACTAAAAACCGTATTTTCCAAATTTGAAGTCAATCGACCCAATGGTTTGGGATGAATTGGCGAGGACAGACAGACGGACGGAATCAGGGGACCCACTTTTTTCGACTTTTCTACCATCGTAATGTCATGTTTGATTAAAATATCGAATTTTTTGACGAATGCAATACTTACCATATAGTAACTATGTATTATGTCCGAAGTAAAAAGTAGAAATTACGTATACGCCTTAGTATTATCTCGAGCTTTTCAATAAGAGCGCTACAAAAGTTTTTTTTTAAATAAAGCAAAAACGGTTTTGTATATCAATGAAATTCTTTATTCCTCTGAAAGTACGTTAAATCGTCCGATAGTGCTGCAATTTCACGTTCGATATTCGTACGAAGTTCATCAATCGTCGCTAGTTTGTTGGCATAGACCATTGACTTGTAAACATAGCCCCACAGGAAATAGTTAACGGCGTAAAATCGCACGACCGAGGCGGCCAAGCGACTGGACCATTTCGTGAGATAACACGTTCTCCAAACTTCTCCAATAAATTGATTGTCACATTCGTGTGTGGCTTGTGGCGCCATTCTGTTGGAACCACATGTCCTCCAAGTCCATATCATCCAATTGGGGCCAAAAATATTCGGTATCATTGAACAGTAGCGATCCCCATTTACAGTAACGTGCTGGTCTTGATCATCACGGAAGAAGTACTGCCCAATAACGCCGCCGGCCCATAAACCACACCATACCGTAATTTTTACGGGATGCAATCATGATTCATGGAGTACGTGTGGATTGCTGCCTGACCAATACCTCATATTTTGTTTATTGACGATCCATTCAGCCTGAAATGAGCCTCATCGCTGAAGATGTTTTGGTGATGAAAATCCGAATCATTTTCAAGCTGTTTCGCAGCTGAAGACTCAGCGGCAGCAATATTCTCGACACTACGGGCACTTCTTTGTCTCACTGGCACGGGAACTTTTTTTACTGTCCCTGTGGATTCAAATTTTTCCAGTAGCCGCTCAATTGTTGATCTGCTAGGACGATTATGACGAACATAAACTGGACGTAACGCACTTAACGCTGAGGCCACTGACTCCGAAATTCGATATTTTAATAATTTCGACTCGTTTTTGGCTCGTATATCTTTCCATCATGAAATAGCAAACCTTATTGAAGAGAAATGTCAAAAGAGCGGCAAGAAATATGGCGTCGTTTGTTGTCCCTGTCGCTCTTCTTTTGAAGCGTCCTTGTTGAAATCCCCTGTATAACACACTACCTATTTTCATATATGAAGTGACCATGATCATCCATTAGAATCTTATGCAGATACTTAACAAAACATTGATTGGTATGATTTCTTGATTAAATCAACATTGATCTGGATTTTTTTTATAAATACAAAAAAACTATTTATTAACAAACAATAAAATTATAATAATTTATAATTCAAAGTTAGAAATAATATGCGAAAAATCGATATTTTCAACATTTGACGTGTTTTGAAATCGCTGTAAGTTCTAAATTCTTGCTCGTAAAAAAAAGTTTCTTAGTTTATTTTTATTATTTTCAAAGTCTTTTCAAGCACAGTGTGGTATTATTTACTGTTTTAAATTTACAGCTAAAATACGGACATTTTACACAAAAAAACCTTAATTTATTTGTGTGCAGCCTTGGGAATTTCGTTGTCTGTACCAATTTTCATTGATATGGGAATAACTCCTAGGTTGGATAAATTTCACGTCTATTTCGACTGGACTATAAGTTCGATATTAGATGATTGGCTTGCACCTTATCTTTTGCGCGGTTTCATGTATCCGAAGGTGTTAGGATGCCGATGGCCAATTGTGATCAATTCTTTCAGAAATAACATGGTCAGAAAATCAGTGCTTGTGTTGAACTTAAAACAGTTTTGTTGAAAATGGACGTCATTCGCATTGACATCTTCCAATTGCGGGCTTACAAAATAATGTATCATAGCCATAACAGTTATACCAGACAGTGACGCCTTAAAAAATAAAAAAGAGACTATCAAAACATCATTTTTTCATTTTCGGAGACCCAAATGAAGCAATTTTACGTATTTACATAGCTTCATAGTGAAAATTGTTTGAAAATTTATTTTCGATCAAGTTTCGGAACATTTTTATGAATTTCGAGAAATCAATTAGTAAAGAAAGACGTCGTACTGATGATTGACCTGCTTTTCTTCTAGTATTGTCTAAACTTTTTAATGATTATACATATAAGTTTTTGTACAAAACACAGTGTAATGTAGGTTGTGGAATGCCTAAAACCTTTGGTACCATTCTGTTGGGAAAAAACTAGTGAAAATTTTTTTTATTCGTTTACTTTTCGCTTTTTAAAGAACCTAACGTTTTTTAAATGTAGTAACAATTTGAGAAAATCGGGTTGAAAGTTTTATTACAAAAAATAAAAACCTAAAAAAAAACATTACTAAAAGTTGGTAAAAATTGAATTTCGACTCAAATATCTTTTCAAAAATTAAAAATATTGGCTTCAAACTAATTTTATCTCACAGAATATATTGTTTTCGACATTCAGTAATTTTATTATAAAAATTCAACAGTCCTTTTTTTTCATACAAAATTAAAATCTACAAAAAATAGTACGCAAAAGTGGTAAAAATGTATGTTCTAATCTGTATTTGTTTATATCAGAAATAAAAAGTTTTAAGAAATACTTCAAAAATTGATAAAAATTGGTTTCCGACTAAACATTTCGTTAACAAAAATAGATTTTGAAATCAAACTATTTCAATATATGCAAAATGTTGTTGGTAATTTTTTTTTTTTTAGAATAATTCAACTGACAACTTTCTTAACAAAACATGAAAACCTGCAAACGCTTTTAAGCTAGATAAATCGACGGACGGGATGGGAACTTATCAGTGTGAGTCGCTCTTTTTTTGATTCATCACATCAATAACTTGCCCCAACAGCTCTAAATTTTCCATTTGTTTCGCTTTTAGCGGCAAAGAAGTTGCTTCAGGACATTGACCTAAAACTACTTTAGGTTTTTAAACTGCGATTTCATCATTTTTGTTTTGAGTTTCAACGCTTTCAATGTTTTGTTTGAGTTTGTATAGTTGCATTTTTTAGAATGAAACCTCATTTTGAAAAACACTATGATTTTGAAAATCCGTTTTTTTTTGTTTTTTTTTTGTTTTTTTAAAGTCAGGTTGTAGTGGCAACCTCTTACCACCTGCCTTCCCATTCTTGCGTAATACTCGTTATTGGAGGCACCCATAGTAGGCATCCGAATGTGAAAGATCCTCTGGATCAGGAAATAACTAAAGTGAAATTGCACTCTTCACCTTCAATATTATATTAACATTTAACATTTTTTGAAGAGACTTATTTGCAAACAGTGAGAAGGAGCTTTTCATGACGAAAGGTATGTACAAAACAAACATATGTATGTCCATAAATAATGAACAACTGAAATCTAACAGAAAAGTCCAGAAACAGGATGAGAGAAATTTATTTTATATTTATAAGAAACCATAAGCTTCCATTAGTACATCTTAACAAAGAAAATCACAATTTTCATCCTTCCTGTCCTCCTATAAAATCTCATAAAAAGATGAACAATCATAATCATGATGTTTAGTAGATATCAAACACACCTCTATAATAAATACCTTTAATATATTTTTCCACAGCATCAACGCTCTCCTCAAAAACAACAAAATAAACTGAACACAAGAATAATAGAATAGATAACAAAATATATATAAATATATATACAAATACAATCTCCCAACACGCGCCGAAGTCGACCTTCACATATTTTTTTTTTGAAGAGAACGAAGAAAAATGAAGAATGAATATTAAAAAAAAAAAACATCGATAAGAAAATTATTTCCATTCTTTAAAAATTCGATATTTTGGGAGTGAGTATAGGAGGTTTTTAAAGGGCCGAGCCATCTGCTTACTGGATTCATATTGAGAAGGTTATAAAATAAACATTCTGTTTTATATTTTTACAACGATTGTTGCTTTATTGAAAACTGTAAAGCTTCCGTAAAGTGATTAATAATATTTTATTTTCGAATGAAGGCCTTGCCTCATGGGCTTACTTGGTAGCCATTCTGTCAACTTCATTTTTCAAAAAAAATAAAATGCACGACTGGGTCGCACGAACTTGCTCCTGTATTCAAAGAGTCTGTTTAAAAAAGTATCTATGTATATAAGATTTAAAAATATACCTGTAAAATAAGTTTGTCTTCAAAGATATAAATGCCATTTGATTCGTCGAAAAAACCTCCATTTTTCAATTTTTTTGGGAGGGGGTTACATTCAATACAGTTAAAATAATTTAAAAAAAAAAACTAATTTAAGATTCAAAATTTTACCTGAAAAATAAGTTTGTCTTCAAAAATTTAAATGCCATTTTATAAATAAAAAAGCCCTTGATTTTTCAAAATTTTTTTTCGAAAATCGTTAGAGCGGTTTTTTTTTAAATTAATTTTTTATATATAAAATTTTTCAATTTTGTTCTTAAAATATTTTTGGTATGCAGTTGTTTAGTGATTGTAAATATACGCTCTACATTTGAATTTCGTAAAAAAATATTAACCCGTTTTTGAGCTATAGAATTTTGAAAAAAAAAAATTCAATATTTTTTTAAAAATCCAAACAAAAAAAAATTGCACTTTTGATAATCAAATATTGTTAAAGCAATATAAGAGCTTATTCACAAAAAAAATTATTGAAATCAGTACATAAGTTCCTGAGAAAATTAAAAAACAAAATAACGGTTCTATGAGCGGTACCTTTCCTGAGCAATACAAAAATATGTTTTTCTTATTAAAAGAAGCCAAGTTAAAAAATAAAATTTTAGAGAAAATTTAAAAAAAATCTATCGGTTTGTTTTTGAGAAAATTCGAATTATCGTTTTTTGACCAAAAAAATTGTATGGGGGCCACTGTTAGTTTTGATCTTAAAAAAAAAATGAAAAAAATGCCTAACGCGAATCTGCTCAAAACCTTAACTTCCAAGTTTGAACTCAATCGACCCAATGGTATAGGCTGTAGGAGCGTGGACAGACAGACAAAATTCTGCACGAATGCAAAACTTGCCATATAGTTCCTATATGTCGCAAGTAAAAATTAAGATGGTTTTCACTTACATTTTCATCTGAGCTATACTAAAGGGTGTTTTTTTTAAATGTATATAACTTTAAAAAAGAAATAATTTGTTTGACAGATATTCTTCTGACATTATAATTTAGTAACGATTTCTGGCATATGACCGACATAGGGCTAGCACGGACGTACACTTCGTGTCACATGAATAGGGACGAGCCTTTTTCTTGTGAATGAGATTCGGGATTTAGGGATTATGGGCTTTCGGGATTTTGACCGCAACCCATAGTAAGCACTTCGCTTGCCTGAAATCTATTGTTGGCCAGATGTTTTTTGTGACCTGATACGTTGTGATGTTGTTCCACCTGGTGTTTGCCTTCTTCATAGCGTCCTGCATTAGCAATAGTTTACATGTAGCGATTGGTATGCCAGCATTTGTCAAATGTGTTAGAATAAGTTGTACTGTGCCAATGGTCTGGCACTCAGCAAAGTTGAATATTAAACTGTTGTGACATCTCTATTAGAGATGATCGATAGTTATGCATTGTTTAGAGTTTGTATAGACAGAGTCCAGAGATTTAATAGCGTCCTGACTTTCTGAGAAAATACGGATATCAGATGTTGATATCACGTTTTATTTAAGCCAGGACAAGACTCCTTTTATCGCCAAAAGTTCCGCCTGGAACACGCTACAATGCTTGGGAAGGCGGAATGAAAGACTTAATTTCATTCGTTCAGAGTACACACCTTCACCAACCCGTTCTGTTGTTTTTGATCCATCTGTATAAAAGTGGATTGACTCTTCTTCCAGGAATGCCCCATCCTCCCAGAAAGATCTGGAAGGTATAGAAATCTGGAAGTTTCTGTCGAATTGCAGTTGGGGGATGGTGTAGTCTGTACCCAAGAATTACGGAGTGGCAAATGTTGTTGTTAATCCACTGCGACGAAGCTTGGAGGCGAATAGAAGAGCTTGCAGCTATTTGTTTGTTAAATATATCAAGAGGTGTTAGGTATAGTATGGTGTCAAGTGCCGCAGATGGGGTCGTGCGAAGCGATCCGCTTATACATAGGCAAGCTGAACGTTGGACTTTATTTATTTTGTCAGGGCTTATAGCTTTTTCTAAAGCAGTCCACCATACTGCCACACCGTAGGTATGTACATTAAAATCGGTCTAATTACCGATGTGTATAACCAATGCGTGATGACGATGAGGGGTTGTAAGCCACATTTATTACCAATAGCTTTTTGCAAGAAAAGAGCTACAGTAGCTTTTTTGAAACTTTCTTGTACATTGCGTTTCCAATTTAGTTTTTTGTCTAAAGTAAGACCCAAGTTAACAATTGGAATTTTGTATTTCCTCGAAAATAGGACTAATTCGGTTTTGTGTATGTTAACACCCAGTCCACACTGATCAGCCCAAAGTATTAGTCTGTCTGAGGCATTTTGTAAGAGTTCTTTTAAAGTGTTAAGATGCTTTCCTGAAACCACTATAGCAACGTCATCCGCATAGGCAATCACTCTGAAACCCTCCGCATCCAGACCAGTTAGGATTTCATTTACCACTAGGTTCCAGGGGACAGGGGATAGAACACCACCTTGCAGTGTCCCTCTACTAACGAATCTTCTTGCAGAAGAGTTGCCCAGTTTTGAGTTCATTATTCTGCTAGACAGCATTAAATGAATTAACTCCAGAAGTGAACTCTACGTTTACGATGTTAGTGCAAATGTGATTGCAGATGTGTCCACGTTGTTAAAAGCACCTTCGATGTCAAGGAAAGCAACCATAGTGAACCCTCTATGATTGAGGGAATATTCGATGGTGCGTACTAGTGTGTGTAACGCCGTTTCCACCGATTTACCTTTATAGTAGGCAAGCTTTTCTGAGAGCTGACGAAATGGTCACCAATTAAAATAGAGTTTCTATGTAGCTTAAAGTTCTATACTTTTAACAAAAACACCCTTTATATATATATTGTTAACTTAACATCAATCTTCCATGACGCCCCACATAGAAGAATCAAACTTGACGTTTCTGAAATTTGCGGCTTCTTGCAATCAAGCAACACTACCCGTATTTTATATTGAATTAAATTTACAATTTTTGGTTTTCATTGTACACATAGCCGCATGATACTTGTAACAAGACTATCACATTAAACCAATATCAAAATCTACAATTGATGACCATTATAATCTAAATTATTGTTGGTTAAAGCAAAACAAAACATACACATACGTCATACATACATATACATATGTCAAATGGCTGCTTTGGGAAGATTCGCAGCACGCGATTCTTGTTAGATAATTTTTAACCGCTTTTTCGCACATAGGGCGGTATCTCGGCCAATGTACCATAATTACCATACCTAAGTAATTATGGTTTTAAAGGTGTCTTCATCTAGAGCGTCGATTGAGAAATGTACCTAATCGGTAGAAAATTTTTATATTCGTTATTTTTCTTGTTTGAGAAAGGTCATTAGACTTCAATTCTTGTGTAATTTTTATTTTATACGAGTATATAACACTTTCTCTTGCAAACAGAAATATTTTTCGCGTAATGCGCGAGAAGTTGCTGAATTTAAACTCCGTTGCATGATTAATAAGCGATCGATTATCTTAAGCGGCAATTATTATGTTATAATGTTTACACTTTAAACTACAATTAAGTTTGACAGATGTCCAATACCAACACTACTAATTCCATAGTAAAATAATAAATTGGGTGTTGGCATGGATGGAGGGGACCTACAGTTTTAAGCCGAATCCAAACGGCTGATTTAAGAAAACACTTTTCATGACAGGAATTACTCTTGGAGAATTTGTAAATTCCTCGCAAGAGGCAGTACCCGTGAAATAAACTTTAGATGGCATAGGCAGGCATCGAACCCAAGACCTCTGGCATGACAGTCCAACTCACTAACCATCATGCCACGGGTACCATAGTAGTGTTTTCTTTAATAAAATATGTCCCCGTCGCTTCGCTAAATTTCACCAATGGGCCCACTCATGCAAACCATGTTGAATAGAGTTTACCTTAATTAAAGTTAAAAATAGGTAGGCATTTATATCATCTTTTTAAGTTCCCATAGGAAGTTATTGTAATCGGTCCGATTTATCGAATTGAAAATTTTGACATTTCTCAACTTTTCAAGGCCCCTAGAGTCGAAATACATTTTTTTTAGAGAGATGTCTGTTAGGGTGTCCCGTCGATGTATGAGAACATTTTTTTTTCGAGCTACACTATCAAAAGGGGTATCAAAATTTGCATAATTTTACACAGATAAAGAAAACGTCAAAAAAACTGAAAGAACATGTTATCTTGGGATAGTAACGGGCTTTGAAGATTTTTAAATTTCATGTTTTTACATACTTTAACCGTTTGAATAAAACTATAAAAAAATTAAGTTTGAAACGTATTTTATTATTAATATTATATCTTATTTTTGTCTATAACAAGAGTGGAATCTTTGGAAGAAACCAAGCCGACATCAGCCAAAACAGCAGATCGCGTCGATAAACCGTATCGATCACATACTGTTGGCAACTGTTGACAACATCAATCTATTGCGATAAGCTCTTGAAGTAGATGGTGCCTCTGTCAAAGGGGGGTTTGTTGGGGATGTTGGGGAAGATTCACGCACCAACTCTTCATTGCAGTTTCCTGAGACAATATTCGTTTCCTGCGTAGACCATTTTTTTGCTTCCCTCTTTGACTCTTCAATTTGCCTCTGCTGTCGTTTCTTCAAGACATTTGTTTCTTTCTTGTCAACCCCGCTTATAACCATTTTCCTTTCATTTCTTTGATCCAACAAAAAACTTCTCTCATGAATGGGAACTTTCTTTGGTTTTAAACACGAACAAGTTTCAAATGAAGTGCATTTACAAGCAGCAACGTCGAAAAGCTTCTCAGATGAATCTAAAAAACACTTCAGTTTGTTTTCGAAACTAGCATTTTGTTTGCTTTTGGGGTATCGCTTCACAATATTCTACCTTTCAAAACAGGATTTAAGTAATTGAATAACTCTTTCCTTAGTTACAATTGGAATCGAAGCTTTAGCCCAAATATTGCCGATTTCTTCAAAAACAATCGCATATATTTCTGATTGGGAAGGATCCTTTCCGTTGAATTTAAGTTTTAGTTCGTTCCTTACAAACAAAATGAATTTAATGACATCTCTTGTAGTTGGTAGCTGCCGATCGTCAAGTTTTTTGTATGATCCCAATATAGCACAAGTAGTCCCACTACGTTTTGAAGTCATTATTTTATAAAAAGTCACAAAAATTGCTTTGAAAACTGTTACAACGCACTTTACACAACCCGTTGAGGATATCGAATGAATACTAAGGACTTCAAAGTGTGGCTTTTATATAAGATCAGGTCTACAAATTATAGAGTTAAACAATCCGACTTTATTACAGGATTGAATTGTGTAGATATTTCTCAGGTAGAAAACAGCCTTCAGTTTTAAATCCGACTTTATTACCGGATTGAGTTGTGTATTTTACAGGTAGGAAACAGGTAAAAACCCATATCCTTAAAGAACATCAATAAATTAAGTCATTTGTGCAGGTAGGCCTCAAATTTATAAACAAATTTTTCTTCAAAATCGGATAGGTATAGAAACTTTAATTCAAATTGTGTCAGATTTATAGAGTAGTGGTTTTAAGTTCCAGGAAAATAATGATAATTTCAATTTTTAAGTTGAAAACAGAACGAAATTTTTGTCTATTTTCTTCTTTTCTTTCTTTTATTCATACCTAGAAACGTTTTTTTGCAACCGAAAAATATAGTTTGCGGTAAAAAAAAAAACAAATTTGTGTTTTTAATGTTCTCATACATCTATAGGTATGCGTGTGTAAATATCCATAGACACATTTTTTTATTCATCTGCTCATGTTCAGTGCAGTGCAACTGACTTAACCTACCCACATTTGTGTGCTCTTTTTATCGACGCCATTGTAGGTAAGTACCTTCTTCGAGTTATTTGTAAAGAAAATTTTAACTCAATTTCAGTTTTATTGTTCGAGGAAGTGATACAAAATTGGTAATTCAAGCTATTATAATAGAACTTTTTTTATTTTTAAATTGGAAGAATTATAATCTATTCACTTCCTCGAACCAGAAAAATGAAAAAGATCTAAATTTTCTTTAGATAAATCGGCATTTCATGTGCACTGCACTGTAGTTAATTAAATGTCCATAGTAACTTAAAAAGAAGAGCCCACACTGCTCAGCGATGGAATTAGAGAAACAAAAAAATAATGTGTGTGTGTAGGTTACTTGATGAACTATGTATACAATACAGAAAAATTGAATATGTACCTAGGTAGGTAGGTAAGAGAAAAAACGTACCTAAATGGAACACATATTAAGAGAGAAAGAGCATGGGAAGAAAAGAAAATTAAAAATGTTGGAATGATAATGAAATGAAACAAAGCAGCGACCTCGCGATTGTGATGGAATCTAATTTCCTGGATAAAATAAATTCAAATAGTTTATAATTTTATAATTTGTTTTATTTATTTCTCAGGTTGTATGTTTAACTTAAAAGTGATTCTAGGCTTAAAATTTGCGCAACAATATTGACTTTATGAAGCAATGCTAATCTTTGTCGATTATTGTATAGGTTTTAAGATATGAGTGGTTGTATAAGTGAACTAATGAAAAAAAATGGACAAAAAATGTAAAATTAATAATATTTAAGTTTGACCAATAATTAATAAAAAAAAATTAAATCCATAAACACTCTCATAACAATATAGAAAATAATAAAATATATTTCAAATAAATCGGTTGACTACTTTCTGAGATCGTGCGTTACAAACTTTAAAATGGTTTTGCTTTTATATAATAGTATAGATATAGATAGTAGCTCAGGAACCGAAATTAAGGAAGGGAAAAAAAGCATAAGAATATCAATTTGTCAAAATTTTGAGGGTCGGTACAATCCAATAGACAAATTTTAATATTGTTTTTTATATATTTTTGTAATCTAAGTCCAATTACGCAAGTTTTGAGAGGTCTTTTGTTCGGAAAATCCCAAAATCGGGACACCCTAATGTCTGTGCGTGCGTGTGTACGTACACAAAGTTGTTTTCGTCGTCTATAGCTCAAGAACCAGTAGAGAAACCGACTTCAAATAAATTTTTGTATACAGATAATAATGCAGAAAGATGCAGAAATGACTCTTAAGAAAATTGAGTGAGTGGTTTTTTTACCATAGTAATTTAGAAACAAAGGTGAAAATTTTGGTTTACCCTAAATATCTCACGAATTAATAACGCTAGCGACTTGAGTTAAATTTTGTATTATAAATTGTAACGTGATACCAAACAAATATAATTTTGTAAGAAATTCCAATGACCGTTTTTTTATAAACCAAAAAAACTGAAAAAAATATTTGTCACCTCGAATATTTTACGAACAAAAAATGATCTAATCCCCAAAACAATTTTGTGCAACGAAAAATAGCGATTTTGACATCTGGTAAATCTTTGAGAATAATCGAAATTGACAGTTTTTCTTATAAGAAATAAAAACCTCAAAAAAAAATTACTAAAAGTTGGTAGAAATTGGTTTTCGACTAAAGTATCTTTTTAAAAACTTAAGATTATGGCTTCAAACTAATTTTGCATTATGAGAGATATATTTTCTACATTCGGTAAAATTTTGAGAAAAATCGAATTAACAGTTTTCTTTCAAAAAATAAAAACCTACAAAAAATTATTAAAAGCTGGTATAAATTAATTTTCGACTCAAATATCTATTCAAAAATTAAAAATATTGGCTTCAAACAAATTTTAATTTATAAAAAATATTGTTTTCAACATTTGTTAAAAATTTGAGAAAAATTGAATTGACAGTTTTTTCACAAAAAATAAAAACCTAAAAAAAGCATTACTAAAAGTTGGTCAGCCTTGATTTTCGACTTAAATATCTTTAAAATATAGGTTTCAAACTAATTTATCCCACAGAAAAAATTTTTTTCGGGATTCAGTAATTTTTTTTATAAAAATCTACAAAAAATAGACCGGAAAAAAAACTTCAAATTAATTTCATTCATCCAATTTTTATTTGATTATATAAAAAATAAAAATTTTTAAGAAATGTTTCTAAAATTGGTAAAAATTGGTTTTCGACTAAAAATCTCGTTAACAAAAATAGATTTCGAAATCAAACTACTTTATTTCATTATATGCAAAATATTTTTGATAATTTTAAAATTTTTAAGAATAATTTAACTTGGACAACTTTTTTAACAGAACACAATAAAATACAAACTTTTAAGCAAGACAAATCAACAGACGGATGGGAAGTTATCAGTGTATGTCGCACACTGGGGCCAAGATAAGGAAAGCGATGCGCAAAACTTAGTTGATAAGGTTTTGTTTATAAATGAAGTTCAAAATGCTTGTATTGTTTTTTTTTTTGAATAATATTTTGTAAATTTAATTTTTTTTTTGTTTTTAGTTTTAATTTTTTTTAATGTTTTATATGTTTTCTTCTTCTAACATGTTAACAACATCAATATCAAACATCTTTTTATCGAACACTGGCAATTTACGCGAAAGACTTAACAAAGGATTAGATGAAATAAATAACCTGTTCATAATATCGGTGATATTGTCATTTTGTCAACTCTGGAAGTTTTCCTGGCAAAAAATTCTCTGTAAGATTTGAAATCTTTATTTCTTGACTCTTGAGCCTCTTCACTTTACATTCCGATCGGTAATAAAGCCTCACGTACTATAATAGAGCCGTGTATTAAAATTTTATGGAGTGTAGGAATCATGGGCAGGGGCGAACGCAGAAAAAAATTTCGGGGGGGGTTTCAAAAAATTAGTATTACATTATTTTTTTATTTTAAACGTCAAGTGTTTTTTTCTTTTTTGACACTATTTTATATAGGTACTAAGAAACATGTATGAATAAAAATTACATATATACACGGGTCTATGAAATAACTCCCACGAAATAAGTCCCACTTTTAAAAACGAAATAAGTCCCACCAAAAATTGCTATTTTTAAAGTGGGAGTTATTTCGTTTTTAAAAGTGGGACTTATTTCGTCAATTGGTGGGACTTATTTCGTTACGCGTTTTTATTTTAAGTGGGACTTATTTCGTTTTGAGTGGGAATAAATTCGTTTTGTAAAGTGGGAGTTATTTCATACCCCTAAATTTATATTTTGGTGGGATTTATTTCGTTTTAAGTGGGACTTATTTCATTTTCATAATTTTGCATTTTAAGTGAATGCTTAATAATTTTTGCCGTTATTTGTTGATCTTCACGTTGTTTCTCATTGAATTTCATAATGTTCTTTTTGTTGCTTTTTAAAAAAAATGTATTGTATTGTAGAATATGCTTTCGAAAAGTTCCGTTATTTCTTGCTCTTTACGAAATTAATGGTATTATTTCAAATTTGTTGTTAAGTGTGCTAGTTTACAAGACCTTATAATTATATTGATTAGTTAAGTTTGTGAATTTCAATAGTGAACATGAGTGTGACATACGAAATAATTGCAGGGAAGAGGAATAACAGCAAGCTTCTTTATATTTTTTTTGAGAAACAATTATATATAGGGTGTGTAAAGTCGCCAGGCAGGCGCCTATATCAACAACTTCTTTCAATAAAAGCACCTGTGGGTGGACCGCTTCGCGGGTTCTCAGGATTTTAACTCCCTTTTTCGGGGTCACACCCGCTCACGCAACTCCGTTGCTCCGCTTAGGGTATGTAAAATCGCCAGGCAGGCGCCAATATCAACAGCTTTTTTGAATGAAAGGCCATTATGGCTTTATTTCTCATTTTTTTCTTATGCAAAAAGTTATATATTGGGACAAAGGGACAACCATAATTTTTTGTCCTTATCTCTCATGGCTCTCCTTTTTTTGTTATTAATTACTTTATACATACTTACTATAATAAAAAAAACTTTAAAGAAATGTGTACAAATAGGTACCGAACTTAACTACTGGAAAAACAATATTAAAAAAAATTGTTGACGTAATTACGTATGTAAGTGTTTTATTATATTTTTAGTAGGAAATTTGAATTCGTGTTTCATGTTTTCTAATATCACCATTACAAAATACAACTAATCCCAATGCCACGTTAAAACTATAATACCGTCTACCATGCACTGGATCTTCAAGCCATTTATAAAGGTCGATAATTTTAATCTGATGGTCCTTCCGAAACGGTTACCATCTTAATAATAAGAACAATTGATCTGTACTTAATCCATTTACGAATCCAAACGTTGTTACTAGTGGGACTTATTTCGTTTATGAAAGTGGGACTTAATTCATTGAAGAAATATATTGTTCAAGGGGGAGTTATTTCATTTTGAGTGGGAGTTATTTCATTTCAAGTAAATTTTTAAATCATTTCATTTTGGTGGGGCTTATTTCGTTTTCAAAAGTGGGACTTATTTCGTGGGAGTTATTTCATTTTTTTAAGCAATTTTTGGTGGGACTTATTTCGTTTTTAAAAGTGGGACTTATTTCGTGGGAGTTATTTCATAGACCCATATACACATATGACTTGCTTTCACGATTGACAAAACAGTTTGATTTTAACTTCAAAGCTAAAACTTAATTTTTATATGCATTATGCAATGCATGTATAAGGTTGTATGCCTTATTTCCTAGTTGCCGTTACCGATCCCATCATTCTTAGGCTGAACTCACTCATGAATAAATGTGAGTTACAGAAACAAAGAGATGAAAGAAAAAAGAAAAGTTTTTCAAATAAAATTGGATTAAAGCTCAGCACCACACAAAAAAGGAGACTGATGAGTGCAAAAGTGGCAAAGCACGAAATAGCTATATCTCCAGCCAAAAAAAAACAATGAGTGGTAGCACCTATAAGTTGTTGTTGTTGTTCAAAAATATTCAATGAAATTAAAAGGAATGGTCAAGTCTAACAAGCTGACATTCTAGTACGAATAGTACAATAAAAATAATAACAATGATAATAACTAAATAGTCTGGTTCGTTACCGATCTTCCAACCTCTCCCCCTTTGATACGTACTACGAATTGTAAGTCTATCAAATAAGGTATGGAGAAAAATGGAGGCGGAACAAAACAGCATACTTAAAGGAGCTCATAAAAATGTTGATGCTTCAAATGCATTTGATAAACAATTAGCACATCTCGACCTGTGCCGTCAGTGGTCTAAAGTAGTGGAGTGCGTAGTGCACACGACTTCTAAGACTGAGCAAATCTGATATGCGTGGGTTCGAATCCTATGTGGTGCATAAAAAGTTTTTCAAATAAAATTGGATTAAAGCTCAGCACCACACAAAAAAGGAGACTGATGAGTGCAAAAGTGGCAAAGCACGAAATAGCTATATCTCCAGCCAAAAAAAAACAATGAGTGGTAGCACCTTTAAGTTGTTGTTGTTGTTCAAAAATATGAGATGAGGTGAGATTTTTCTATTTTCACAGTTCTCTTTTGTTTGCTTTCGCATATTTAAATTTAGCGTAGATTGCTAGATTGAATTTTGAAATTGTCAAACACGTTTTTCTTAAACTCACCATTAAAATACTAGAAGTAATGATTTTGAATGCGTTCCGAACCTTTAGAGTTTAGACCGAAGACATAGGGTCATATTCATAGTTCCTTGATAAGTTCTGATTTTGTCTTTGCTAAATTAAACTTTAGTTTATGTTATTCACAGACAATTTAAACCCATTTTAAAACGATAATCTGGAGTCTAAAAATAAACACTACGGAACCTATGTTTAAGCTGTTTCTTAATCTATTAAACGCCAAAAATAAACAAACTGATTGAGTAAGTTAAGTTACGAGACATTTTATTTGAAAATTTAAAAACAGAAATTAAAATATCAAAAGACTTAAGCATATATCAATATTTTGATATTTTGCTGTATGTTGGAAACAAACTAACAAAAAACAAAAGTTCTACTTAACCCGATTGGACCCCTTTGAAATAGATGAAGACGATTTGTATGAAAGGTATCGATTCTAGAAAAAAAACTGTCAAGTTTATGATTGACCTTCTAAATATTATAGATCAAAATTCAATGAAATTTTTGCTAATATCTGCGTGCTTCCATGTCTAAGACCACCAGCCCGACTTCATAAAATTTCTTAACTAACAGCAAACAAAATAGTTTAAAGGGTTTCAATTCAAAGATTTTGGCTCTCCAGCTAACGCAATTTATTTTGTTGCCCTCTACAAGGCATTTTGTATAGGTTTAAGTGAAATTTTTCAGAATTGTAGTAGAATATGCCTTAAACCTGTTTCTAACTAAACAGAGCTGGCAAATTCTTTATGAATAGCAGCTGTGTCTTACCTAGCTATATGTTAAATTTAGACTCCAGTTCAAATAGACTCGGGTTTAAAATATGACTATGAATATTTTTTATTTTATTTTAATTTATGATCAAAACTAACATATAAATGAACTGAACAATTTTTTGATGTTTTGGTTTTTAATTTTTTTTTAAATGTGTCATAAGTAGCCGTGAGATCGTTTCAAGAACGAGTACAACAAGGTCATTTTCTGTTTTGAATTTTTTATTTTTAGCCATAAGAAACATGGCGAAAGAGAGCATCTCTGTGTTAATAATAATACTTAGTTTTATACAAAAAGTTAAAAACCCTTCATCTTCTACCTCAGTGTTGAAAACAAAAATACTAAACATTTTAATTGTTAGTATGAATGATAAGAAGAAAAATATTTGTCTTTACCAAAAAATATAGAAATACATATATTGTTCTGATTCAGCGTGTATGTGTTTTGTGTACAATTTCTATCACCACCGTAGCAAATTTATTAAAATTTTTCGTTTAATATAGTTTGAGAATTTGAGTTTGAAATTAATTATGTACCATTTCTGTTTTTTTTTTCTTTTTAACAATAATGGATATTTGATAACTGCACATATTCTGATATTTCGGGGGGAGGGGGGGGGGGATAGTTTAACCCCCAAAACCCAAGGATATAATACAACATACAAGGAAGCCGTTTCCAAACAATATTTTTGAAATTTTTCTGGATTTATTCGAATCCCACTGGATATTGCTTGCAAAATAATGTAAATTCTTCAAATTAGCTCTGTATCAATTTTGGCAATGTTTGCAGAAGTATTGTAGTTTTGGAAGAATTTTCGAGCTACATTACCATCATTTGAATTGCCAAAACCCGGTTTAGGCTTGTCAACGATAAGTCCAAGTTCTGTTTTAAATTGCACTTGGATAGTTTTTTTCGTTTGTTCTACCAAAAGTTTATTTTCACTCGACAAGCGCGAGGTAAGTGTTGGTAGCTTATAACTCAAGTACAGCAATGATTCAAATAATCGTATCCACGCATGTAGAAAGTGAGTTACAAATTTTACCATCTACCATTGTGAACATTAGTTGGTGAGTAACGAAAATTGTCTTGCCATCTATTAAAACTTTTTTTTTGAAATAGCAAGTTCTGTTGTTTCTTTTTTATACTGAAGGCTTATTGGTCTACAGAATCTGGGCGAAGATGGCTTACGATTTCGCCATAAAACTGAAGACTTACCGTTTTTTTCGCTACTTAAATGTAGTGGGACAAGGCAAGTCAAAAATGTACATATATTTGTCATCAGACGCATCAGATAAAAATTTCTGTTTGAATTGTGTGTGGCTCGAGCTGCCATCAAATCCCCATTTGGAAAACAGAATTATTTTTTCAAAATTTTTAAACCCTTCTGACTTGATTACAACACTTTGACTTTGTATCAAACGAGTAGCTGTATGGTCTAATAGGGACTGTAAAGGTACTTCAGCTTCAGATTCCGAAACTTTCATATCATCAGGATAAGATCTTTTTTTCTCTGCCTGTACTAATTTGTATGATGGAAATATATCTTTTACATAGTCTCTAATGACGTTATGATGTGTTCTACTAAGCTTAGCTTCAATGAGAATTGAAAGTGCTTCGCGAGGTGTAAGGTTCTTGATTTTTGAATGATTATTTAAGTCTATGCAATCTTTAGCGTATGTTGGCACTGTTGAAACTTTTTTAATCACATCCGCTTCCATAGTTTTTCCTTCAGCTCTTAAACTTATCTGTGCGGCATAAGTCAACAGATCTGAAGTATGTTCAGCACGGATATCAGCTGTTTTCCTTCGCTTAGGGCTCTCGCTACTTTCGCCAAAGGAAAGACTCGGTCTACCACCTTTTTTGGAAGTGTAGAGAGTAAACTCGCAACATTCACTTAACCAAATCATTTCTTTTCATTCTTTTTTAAATTTAGTTGCATATCTAACACTCTTCGCCCATTTTGCTTTTAATTGACTTCTAAAATTTCGAAGCTTATCGGACAAGTTTGATTTTTCTTCAACGGGACAATTTGTTTTGACAACTACATATTCAATAATTTCGTCAAATTTGTCATCAAAAACCTTTTTAACACTATTATTGAATAGGTCAAAAAATATTTCCCGTTTAATAATTATTTTTGGTTCAGTTCCTAAAAGAAAATGGAAACATATTGTAATACTGTGTAAGAAAATTACTTTTACAAAGTAAGAATAAAAAATTATTAAAAAAAAAAGTGGCAATTCGCTTTTACTTTTGACTTAAGTTTCACATTAAAGATATTCTACTGTATTGAAGAGACTCATAATTTCTAAAAGTAATCTGCTCTTACAAAAAAAAAAAATAAATAAATAACTCATGGTATTTCCCAAAATTTTACAAGCTTTCCCTAAAACATATTTTTTTCAATTAAGCTTACCTTGGTCCATAGCTGATTATGTTTGATCAATTTAAAAAAAAAAATAAAAACTATTAAATAAATTGTTACAAAAATTATGAAATTCGGGTAATGCACTTGACACTCTTGGTTTCACAACTTTATAGCTATAATCTACGCAACACTTTAGCATTATGAGCATAAACAAATCATAAGAAAAAGCCTGAGAGCATAACTTGACATAATAATAAAGAGAAAATAATAAGTGTTATAATTTGAAAATTGAGTTTTGGTTATCTCTCCCATACAGTGAGTCCCAATGTGGGTCGGTCCCATCCTAGCCTCTTTTTAATTATATTTTAAGTATTTATATTAAACTTAGGTTTATTTAATAAATTGTACATATGTAAATATTTATCTAGTAGTCTAACTGTAGATTTTTATATCTCATATTGATGAATAAGTAAATAAATAAATATTTGACATGGACACCTCTCTAAAAGAGAATCCTCCTTTAAAACACACCATTTACCTAAGAAAGCGCTCTGTAAGTAATTTTAGTATTATATTGAATAATCCATACAAATTGGTCTTGCTTTGAAACGTAGGATCTATTCTAGTGTCATTCAATATTTTATTTTATCAAACCAACTCAATCGTCCCTCTGATGCGAATAAGGTAATGTTATGAAATATTTTAGATATGGACAGGACATTAATCATGATTTTATATCTGTAAAAGGTTATACACTACACCGGGATAATGTAGATAGATTTTTGTTGTGTATGAAATAAAAATTGCAAACAAATGTAACGGATTTGTGCTAACACTAAAACTTTGAATGTAAATTTTGAACACGTTTCCCATATATACTTTTGAAAGTACCTATTATAAGAATTCTTTCTTCAATATAGAGAAGGTACCAGATTATTCTACTTACATACATGTACCTTGAACCTCGATAAAATTACATACAAAAGCTATTGAAAAAGAACCCGCAAATCATTTAAGAAAACACAAAAAGGGCAATTGGTATGCAAGAACCCTGTGCCTCGCCTTCTCATAAACAAAACCAAATTGTTTTCTCATTTCAAAAGATACTAATGCGGGGTAGGGTACTTACGTTTGCCTTGAATCTCGTGCTTCCACGTGCGTCGTCGCGCTTCGTCTTCATCGCGTGGAGCCTTCTTGGAAAGTGGTATCTAAAAAATTTACTAACATTGCTGAAAAAGAAATGCATAAATAAAAAATACGGATTCCTCTGATATATTTTTTTTTATTTTTCTTTCAACCGGATTAGGGGATTTTATTGCGTACCCTGTGATTAAAAATAATAAAAAATAAAATAAAAACAAAACAAAACAGAAAACAATTCGAGCTTACATTTCCCCTAAGAATAATTCAAATAAAACCTTCCCATTCCTATTAATGGTTTTTCTTTATATATACAATCCTCTTTTCTATTTTCTTTTTTTTTTGTTTAGTGGAATTATAAAAGAAGAATTATAAAATTTTAAATAATTTACTAGCTTTATTTTTTTTTCTTTATTTACAATAGTTTAATTTAATTTAAATAAGTTTTTTTTTTTAGTTTTTCTTTTATTTTTTATTTTTCATACAAATGTGCTTTGGATTAAACTATTTTTATTTAATATTTCTTAAATAAATTTACTTTCAATATAAATATTTTTGTTCTTCTTAATTTCAATATTGTTAATTGATAACATTAGTTTAAAATACAATATTATCTATAATAATAAGTATTATGTGTATTTAAATAAATACAATAAATTATCTAAAGATACTTTTTACATTTGAATTAATTTTTTGCTTCTCTTTTAATTTAACAACTGTACACTGTTTTTATTTATTTGTTATTTTATATCTATATCATTTAAAATATATTTTTGTGTTTAAATTGTATTATTTTTTTATATAAACTTATATTTTATCTATAAACAGTTTTTGTAACAATTTATTTTGTAAGTTGAGAAAAACAAAGGACTTTGGAAATAGAATTTATTTATGGTTTATTAAAAATATTAAAATATCTCATATGGAGAATTGATGTAAAATTAAAGTTACAATCGAACTTTCTTCAATTTTTCAAATAATAAAGTAATAAAATAACTTTGAAGCAAAAATCATGATACCAACTTGGCATATAATTTGTCAGAGAATAGGCACAAAATTTAACTAGAAAATGTAATTATTTGCAGTTAATAAAAAAAAATAAATATAAATAATTTTCAAACTAGCTTCGCCGTGACCAGGTGGAGCAAAATTATTCATACTAATCGGAGGACGCCATAATTTCTTCAAATTACGTCGTAAGTTAATCATATTTGAAATTTGTAAAAAAGATACGTGTAGAATATTTTTCGAAATACAATTAACCTCTATACTCCCCAGAAGCGTGGTGGAATAATTGGGTCTATTTTTTACCCAGAATCTATCAAAGGCTTTAGCTCTCAGCGTGAATTTCGTATTTTTTATTGAGTAGACCATCTGCAACACGGTCACTGTTACTAGTGAACGCTATATTGTAATGAAAAAAAGACTTTTCCCTGTCGAAATTAGATGAGCGGGTCTTGTTAAATATTTGATTTTAAGAAGACACCAAACACATAGCGAGAGCCACAATGGATATTTTGAAGGAATCTTTTCCTAGTCGAGTTATTTCCCGATTTTGTGATTTATCATGGCCAGCAAGATCGCCTGATTTAACCATCCCATACTTTTTCATTTGGTACTACTTGAAGTCACGGGTTAATGTTAAAAAACCTAAAGGAGAATATTTGACATGAATGCGAACTTTAGGCACCGGATATTTTGAACCAAGTCGTGCAAAATGTAATAAAACGGGTACAAATGTTTAGCAGTACTGGCGACTGTCATTAGATATAATATTTTCTACTTACCAAGGCAAAATTCTAAAGGTTTAAAAAAAAACATACCCATTATCCAAAATCAATTTTTAATTCAGGTAATATGTTATTTAAAAACGAAATCGGGTGAATAATTTTGCGCCACCCATTGTGTTACCATTTTTAACCTATTTTGTCAAATATTGGAAAGGCATTTACACACATTTTCTGACTTCGATATTTTCAAACAAATCGAAAATAAAAAATTGACTATGAAATCCGGTATTGGTGTTATAAATTAGTTAACAAAATTTCCTATTTTCGTATTTAATTAATTTAGATGTATTTTTGTATTTAATATTATATTGTTTTATATTTTAAGCGGTATCTTACAAGATATTCTCTGTAATAAATTGACAAGAAAAATCATTCAAATCGAAAAAAAAAACGTTATTGAATTGTTAAGAAATGGTCTTAGGAATATTGAGAAAATGTTGTTGTTATGTTATGCATATTTTCAATACGATTTTCCTTAATATTTTGATTTCGAAAATATAAAACAAATACAAATTGTACAAAAACAAGTATAAGATAAAAATGTAGGTGGTAATTTAAAAAAATTATCATTTGATAGTTTTTAACAACACTTACACATTTTAATAATATAACTATCATCAGCGCTACGAGGCGTAACTTGCATGCTCTATCTGAGAACAAATTGGTAAGCATAAAAAAGGTTATAGTGGGCTAATTTTAAAAGATCGACATATGCTCTTGCGGACTTTTTTTTTTAAATTATTAAAGAGGAACAATTCTGTCATACAATATTTTAACCATTTCCAACTCAGTGGAAGCTCCCAAAAGGGAAAAATACCCAAATTTGAACCTGTTTATTTTATTAATTGGTGCTCCGCTCGTATAAGTCTTAGCATAATGCCATTTAGCCTTAAGCATTTCTCAATAAAAAAAAGCTATCTAACGCTGAGAGAATTTTTCAAATGGGACCAATCATTTCTGTTATAAGAGCGTTCAAACACACAAACAAACAAACAAGCAAACTCTTCAGCTTTATAACATTACAATAGTTTGTTAAATTGCAAGACAATCATTAGATAAGATAATTTGAAAGAAATATTTATTGAAATAACTTTGAAAATAAATTCTTAAATTAATAAATAACATATTTCCAAAACCCTTTGCTAACACACAACTTAACATATATTTATATTAGATAGTCTAAGATCAGAAAAGTCTTCACTTAAACCTAAATTTAATAACATTATTTATAATTGTAGTTAATTAGTTTACATAATTTATTTATATTAATTCAATCAATAAAAAAAACTATTCATTCTAAATTCGAGTGCAAAGTCTATTTTTAGCCAAGCGTTAAGCCGTCTAACGCTTGACAAAGTTCTCATATTAATTGTAGATTAGTGTGTTTTTTTTTTGTTTTTTTAATTTCTGGTTTATGTTAAGATTTTGTATGTTTTTATTTTTATTTTTATTTTGGTTTGGGTTATATCCTTGGTAAGGCAAGTTTACATCTCTCACTCTCACATACACACTGATTACGAAAAATTACCGATGTGGAATATTGGTTCACTATCACTCGGGGGCGTTTTATTTTTGATTTTTGTGTTTGTCAATGCTTGATTTTGTTTGTTTGTTATCAGTTCGTTTTCTAAAAACTATATTTACAAAAACACAAGGTCATCATCGCTTGACAACACTTGTAAGGGGCTACCGACAATCGATAATTTTGAATCAATGTATAAGATCCTGTTCTAGAAACAGTAAGTCCTTCCCGTCGCACACATTTGCACTGCACTATTTACCGAAGATGGTTGTTGTCCCGACTGCTGCTGCTGTTGTTGTTGTTGTGGTGATTGCTGTTGCTGTTGCTGTAGCTGCTGCTGGTGTTGTTGATGCTGTTGTTGACTTATGGAAGTTTGTTCCTGGGCCTGGCTTCGAGGGATCTTTAAAGCATGCTGTTGATTTACTAAGGCTAAGGGTGACGGTGAACTCGACGATGACGACGATGAGGTCACTGTTATCGCAGGTATATCTGACATTTGATTGCAGGTGGATCCGGTTGGTGTACCTGCTCGACTGCCATTATTATTAGGATTATAACCGCCAATGGTGCCTGGGGGTGGCATTGGCAGCAAACTTATGCCCGCAGGTGGACGAACTGCAATGGCCATTGGCAGTGAAGCTTTTCGATTAAGTGAGTGTCATCCATAGAAATATTGATTTTCGGCAGACATTCCACGATTTAAATTCCGGGGAATCGTACTATCATAATATATATTTCCGCCTCCCATCCCCGGTGGTGGTGATGGATTGCTCATCATACCCATGCTGGTGGGTATCATAGTGCGTCGCAGGGTACCATGTGGATGGGGGCCAGACATAAGCATCGAGCCAGGAATATATGTTGGTCCCGCTGATGTGTGATGTGAGACAGAACTTATAGCTGAAGGCATCATGTGTTGTCCTTGAAAAAGAAAAAATTATACGAAATTAGTTAATTGTTTTTGTTTTTATACGGAATTTGAAATTGATAATGATAATAATTTTTGATCAAAGAGCCAGTAAATAAAACGTTTTCTTTCTAAAATGGATCTAACTGTGGATATTTTCTTCACTGGCTATTTGACAAATATATATTATTAGATACTTATACATAAGAATGACGATTTGACATTATTTAGCTCACTGATGATGAAATGTAAATATTAATTTTTGTTTGTAAACAAATAAGCTTTTAAGCTAAATCTTAGTAGGTATATGCATCGAAGGATGAACAACTTTGTGTTAGTACGATGATTTACGAATGACAAAAGACAGCCCAGACGAAATACGACACTTAAAACAAGAAAAGCATAATAAATGACACTTATTTTACTCACTTACCAATTAACTAAAATGATTATGTTTTTTTGCAGGTAGGTTTTTAAGGAACTTAAATAGTTATAAGTTATATATGGATAGATGAAGGTATATCAACATGTGCGTTGTATGGCCTTGGATTTTTTTCTTTAATTTGAAATAAAGTCTAATTAAAATTGAGTGACTTTGATGGATCCTTTAAAATAAAATAAATCATAAGAAAATACAAAATGAAAATGATAAAATGATTAACTATAACTATAATCTATATAGTCTTAAAGATATCAGAGCAAATATTTTACATATGTGAAGTGTTTGATTCAGTGTCAAAAAGTAAGAATTAGGTTTTTCTTTTTCAATAATTGTTTTCGTAGCAGTATCTTTCAAACAAAATACATTCACCTCTTTCTATAATTCGAAACATTCCTCTGAATCGAAATCCCTTCAAATTTCGATATTCTAATTCTGTTTTAATCTTCTAATTGAATGGAATTACTCTTAATGACCCAGATGATAATGTTAAATTGAGATGAATTTGAAAGGTTGCTCTGTGATATATTTATGTCTTATCAGAGGCAATTTGTTAGGCATTACAGAAAACTTCGAAGTTTTCGCCGCACCTACCTATTCTCGTTACTTGAGCTTTTGATAGTAACTTTTTAAGCCAACAGTCGGCAGTTAACAATATTAGATTTTAACTACGATTAGTGAATCTTCAAATTCTCCAAACGAAAAAAGCGTTTTCACAACACATTTTGTTCTAAATGGTAAAACAATGACTTCAAAAAGCTAGACAAAAATCATTTGCATTTTTGAAAATATTTATAAAAACAAACTTAAAGAACGCAGCTTCAGGACTGAATATGTGTAAAGATTCAAAATAGCAAAAATACACTTATAATTGAGGTAACTGTTCTCGCAACTTATTATGAAAAACTTTATTGTCCAATTCGATTTCCAAAAAAAGAGGCTGGGATGCGACCCACACCCTTCTGTCGATTTGTCTTGCTTAAAAGTTTGTAGGTTTTCGTGTTTTGTTAAAAAATTTGTCAGTTGAATTATTCTTAAAAATTTTAAAATTACCAACAATATTTTTCATGTACGAGTAATGAAATAGTTTGATTTTAAAATTCATTTTTGTTAACGAGATTTTTAGTCGAAAACCAATTTTTACTAATTTTAGAAGCAATTCTTAAAAATTTGTATTTCTTATTTAACCATACAATAATTGGATGAATGAAATTAATTTGAAGTCAATATTTTCTGTTGTTCACGAGATATCGGGAACCGAACAACAATTGTTACCAAATTTGCGTACAATTTGTTGTAGATTTTTTTATGAAAAAACGGACTGTTGGATTTTTATAAAAAAATTTACTGAATTTCGAAAACAGTATTTTATGTGAGATTAAATAAGTTCGAAGCCAATATTTTTAATTTTTGAAAAGATATTTGAGTGGAAAGTAAATTGTAATTTTTAAGTTTTAGTATTGTTTTTTTTTTTATTTTTTTATTTTTTGTAAAAAAAATGTCAATTAGATTTTACTCAAAATTTTACTAAATGTTGAAAAAAATATTTTTTATAAGCTAAAATTCATTTAAAGCAAGTATCTAAAATTTTTGAAAAGATATTTAAGTCGAAAATCAATTTTTACCAACTTTTGTTAATTTTATTTTTTAGGTTTTTAATTTTTTGTAAGAAAACTGTCAATTCGATTTTTCTCAAAATTTTACTGAAGAACAATATTTTGTAAAAGATAAAATTAGCTCAAAGCTAATATCTTAAAAATTTGAAAAGATATTTGAGTCGAAAATCAATTTTTACCAACTTTTATTAATTTGTTTTTGGGTTTTTATTTTTGGTAAAAAAACTGTCAATTTTTGAAAAAATATTTGATTCGAAAATCAATTTTTACCAACTTTTAGTAATGTTTTTTTTTAGGTTTTTATGTTTTATTTAAAAATTACCAAACCAAAATGTTCACCTTTTTTTAAATTGCTATGGTAAAAAAATCACCCATTCATTTTCGTGAGAGTCCTTTCTGCATCATTGTGCATTATTATCTGTATAACAAAATTTATTTGAAGTCGATATCTCTTCTGGTTTTTGAGCTATGGACGACGAAAAAAACTTCGCTAACGTACGGAAGTCCGTACCACGAACGCACAGTTATCTCTCTAAAAATGTTTGGAATTTAATATTTCGAAAACGATATTTCGAAAAAGGGTGATATACCCCCTTGACATTATCCATGAATGGCACTTGTATCAATGAGACTGAAAATCTCGATATTTTCGGTATGTGTATCACCAAGCACCTCTTGTGGATCAATCACATACGCAATGTCTCCAAAAATGCCGCAAGATGTTTTGGATTCCTAAGGCGATGCGAAATTTTATTAATTTCCAAACAAATTAATTTGTTAGTAAATACAAATTTTATTTTGAAAGATTCAAAAAATAAAATTCTCGAACGGATTAAAAATGAAATTCCCGGTTGAGTTTTTGATTGCGAACGCATTAAATATTATGGTTCTTCGAACCCTGAATCTTTACATAAGTTAACCTATTAATAATAAAATGTTGACAAATTTCAAATTCTTAAAGCATTTCATAACAAGTAAAGGTTATTTTATTCCTCCTACCTTTTTTTGACTACTCTATTCGGCTATTTACTTGTAAATTGAATTATTATTGACCTACTTGTTTTAACCCTATACACAGTAAAGCTCGTTTTTGTAAAAAGAAAAACATCAAGCATTCTCTAAGAAATCATTAAAATAACAAAATGAATTTTAAAGATGTTTTCAATTTCAATTGAGAAACTTAAAACACCTCTCGATAATAATTGAAGAATTCTTTGTAACTCCTTTGGCCATCATCGAATATGTCAATAGTAATAAACAATATAATAAAAGCTAAAAGGTCATTTTGATTTCTACAGATTCATTTTTGCTGAAAATTTAATTTTCCCTTTTAGTTTGTAATATTCAATTCAATTCAATTCTCACCCGAATAACCTTAGAGCTTTGATTTCTTTTGAATGAATCTCTTTGTTTGCCAATTTGAATAGGTACATCAGGTGTATAGCTACATATGCATATATATAGGTTTATAAAGGTAACTTGGTACTTCAAACCAAAACCGCCAACCGGACCGTTTTTCAATCAATCAAAAAGTTCAAGTGAAAGGTATTTGTAGTCAAGTCGAGTCGATTTAGCGTTTGCGTTTACATGAATTTTCTTCATCTCGCCCAATTCTAGATGAAATCACAAAAGGCCAGTTGGAATGGAATTTCGAGGATCTAACATTGTGTGAAGCTTTTCTCATGAATAAATAACGTTCATTCGTGCGTCTCTATCCGTTGGTTGGTCGACGGTTGGTCGATGGTTGGTGGTCGTTCAGTTGGTTGGTCAAATGGAAGGGTTTGCATTAGTTCGATTTGCTCAATTAAAATGAATGTGATCATGACCTAAAATATTTATATTGAGAAACTATACCTAACATTTGTACATATGTATACCTTATATCACCCCCTTGCCAAGTAGTTGTGTTTCTCATTAAAGTCCTTGATAAGTTATACATGTGAAACTTTTGTGTAACATAAAATTGTGTGTATGTTAGGTACTATAAATTGTAACTTCAATATACCAACACACATTTATCTACTCCTTCATATTTAGATTAATAAAAATACCCTATACCAATAATGGCCGGTCTAAGACCCTTATTATCCTGAAAGAAGTTTAGGGATTAAGATGAATAAAATATGTAACAATTTCTTTAGGCAGACACTTTTGTTTTTCTTATATAAAGTAGGTATGTACTCGTACATACATACATACATTCACATACAGATGAGATGCGTGTTAGATATACTTATTTTTGTTAATGGTAAAAGTTTTCGGTCTATAAAATCATGGAGCTGACTCAGATCAGAAATTATTCATTGAATGATGACAAAATTTGACCCTGCATGAATTTTTTTTGTACATAAAGAATTTTATGATATTTTTGGGATTTATAAAACTTGTGATGGTTCAATTTTAAATTTCGCATCAAATCAAAACTTTGGTCCTTAAAAAAATATACATCTTGATATACATTTCTAAAAAATATTGATTTGGATATTAAAAACTATATTAATCATGAAAAATCTTTAGGATTACAGATGACTTTCATTCTATTAAGTTATCTTGGACAGAGGATTTTCGTCTCTTCAAGTTTAAGTTTTAAATCAGTGTTTAACCATAATAAGTAAAAGTTTATAGAATACAAAAACGACATGAGGGACTTGACAATTTTCCATTTCATTTGAGAACGCACCCTCTCACCAATCATTGGATTGTCATTGTGAAAATCAACGTTTTATTCATGAGTCACCACAAAAAGCAACTGTGTGTCTCGATCAACGGTCGTCACGTTACTGTGAATGGCCAGCGGCCCAGCGCTATCGCGCAGTGATTACCGATTACTTTTGGGCTGAATTGAGACATATGGACTTGGCCGACATGTGTTTTCAACAGGATGTTGCCACACAACACACCTTAGGTTAGGTTAGGTTAGGTTAGGTATATAGGCTGGCGACACTTCAGTCTCGAGGTTACAACGGATATGGATATCTAGAAGTCTCTCTTACAAGAAACATGCCAGCATGACCTGTCGATTTGAACGGTAAGAAGGAGCTTATTTCCCATTTAATAGTATCCACTTTTATCAGACCTGTCGGGACTATATTTTTAGAGTAAGCTTATAGCTCTGATTCATTATTAACATGACGTGGAAAGTGGGTAACTACATTCAACAATGAGTTCGAAGTTTTTAGTGGGTTTTCTTAGTGACCCCATTGGTGTAGGTTATTTTGATAGAATTTTCTGAAGTTTCGCTGACTTGTTTTTGCATTCTATTGCATCGCAAAATTTTCTCAAAGCGCTTTTTTTGGTTCGTTGTGACTTTGCCTTGAATATTTTTTGACTTGACTTGATGCAGTCCCAGTTACCGTCTACTTGATTGCGTTTGGCAACATTGACAAATCTTTTCGTTTCTTTCCTAATGTTGAAAACTCTTTAGTCCACCAAGGTGATTTTTTGTCTGCTCTAAAGGGCAACTATCTCCGAAAGGTTCCCTTAATATTTCTGTAAGCCCAGTTTTAACTATATCTAAACATTTATTAATGATCTATATCGTAACCTAATTTCCTACAGAACCTTTGCCAGTTAGTATAGAATTGATTAAAGGCTTGCTAGGATTATTTATTCAATTAGCCTAATGTCGGAGAATAAGGGTTCTTCTAACACTCTCCATCGGTAAATAATACAAGTTTCTGAATTACTGGTTAGAGTAATGTAAAACACTTCCTTTTGGGTTCTTAGTAACAAAAGTGGGTGTGTTGTCTTTTCACACAGCACGTCTTACAATCGATTTATTGAAAAGCGTGTTATCTCAAGATATGAGCGTTTTATCTTAAGATATAAGCCTGTTATCTGAATTCTATTGGCCGGCCGCCTCGTTAGTACAATTTAAGTCGTCTAGATTATTTTTCTTGTGTAGCCGAGTCATAGAAGATTGGGTTCAACGAATCGATTACTGCTCAAAGGTGGCTTTGATTGGGAGCAGGGACATAGGGCCCAGGGACATAACGCCCAACTTTTTTTTTAGGGCTTATGTCTCACTTCGGTGGGACATAAAACCGAAATTGAATTTGGGCCTTAAGTCCCACCCAAGTAAGACCGAAGCCCAAATAAAAATGTTGGGGCTAATGTTCCACTTAATAAAAATCACCAAATGACAAAACTTGGAGCACTTCAATACCACAAGACTTTGTTTTGTGGAGTTTAAATCCTGAGATCCCGCGAAGCGGGCGCCTCAAAAAAGCTGTTGATATTGGCGCCTGCCTGGCGACTTTACATACCCTAAGCGGAGCAACGGAGTTGCGTGAGCGGGTGTGACCCCGAAAAAGGGAGTTCAAATCCCGAGAACCCGCGAAGCGGGCCACCCTCAGGTGCTTTTATTGAAAGAAGTTGTTGATATAGGCGCCTGCCTGGCGACTTTACACACCCTAAGCGGAGCAACGGAGTTGCGTGAGCGGGTGTGACCCCGAAAAAGGGAGTTAAAATCCGGAGAACCCTCGAAGCGGGCCACCCTCAGGTGCTTTTATTGAAAGAAGTTGTTGATATAGGCGCCTCCCTGGCGACTTTACATACTCGGGTGGGACATAAACCCCAAAAAAAAATTTGGGCGTTATGTCCCTGGGCCTTATGTCTCTGCGCCCTTTGATTGTACCTAGAGACGATGAGTTTTTACAATATTTGAAACGGGTTGCGTTTTATAAAAAAGAAGTTGTCAATACCTTACTGAGAAGTTGTCGATACCTTACTGGGAAACCGTTAATAATGATATAAATACTGAATGTCTAGCCTTTGAAAAATATAGGATTTTACATTAAAGGCGATTCGATTTCAAAATTGAATAAAATAAGTAGTATACCTATGAGTTTTCAATAAGGTATTTCAATTTATTTGCAAGCACTATCAATGACATTAAAACGTCCATTTTTCCATTTCTTTGGGGCAAAAATAAGGCTGAATTTGACAGATGGCATCAATATTATATTATCTTTGAGAGTCGCATAGACCTTCAACTTAAGAAAGCTACACAAGATAAAGTCAAGAATGGTCAAACCAAACGATCTTAGTCGCCTTCATGCTATGAAACAGCTAGCTCAGAAAATCGATTGTGTCTTGTGCTGTGTGGCACGTAGCGTAATCCATCATGTTGAAACCATATGTCTTCGGTGTCCATATTATCAAATTCAGGCAACAAGAAGTTGGTGATCATCGATATATATATCGATCGCCGTGGACGTTGATGGCATCATTTTGGAAGAAGTACATACCGATGACGGCTTTAGCCCAAAATCCACACCTACTTCCTACTGATCCAAAATAAGTAAACACCATGACGGTGCTATGATCGTTTGGTTGTAGCTTCTTGTTCAGTCGGATTTTGTTTGGGCGCTGGCGCTGGCCCAAATATCGAAGTCAAATTCGCCATGGTGAGGTCTGCGACAGAGTTCTTGTGAGCGACTCGTAATTGACTGCTTCGGTTTATTCTGCACACTTTCATGAACATGCGACGATGTGTTTGGTAGATCTTGCGTTTCGTTGACGTACGGATGCTCGCTGATTATTCACTGAGCCGGTGGACTCCAATTCAACACAAAACGTTAAATAGTCGACTTGGAAGGATGACCATGTACCACATAAAACAGGAATCGTTTCTACTACACAACACAAATTACAGCTCGACACTGTAGCTTCGCATGATGATTTGCTTTAGTGACTGATTAAAAGTAAATATTTTGACAGAAAGTAAAAGGAACAATATGGCGGCCACGAACTGTCAAATCCGAACTGTCTCTATTGGAAAACCCTTTAGTTTTGGATAAAACCAATAATATTGACGTAAATGAATAAAATATCTTTAAACACAAATCCGAGGATCACCTGAAAACCTACCGTGGACTGTTGTCATGTTCTCTTTTTATATTTCTTAAATTTATTAATGTTTATTTAGTATCACACTTGTCTTAGTTATTAACGATCGATAGATTTACTACTTCGCAAGTACAACTCTGATTTGTAAACTCTACCAGCGTTTTCCTTTACAAATGCAATCTCTATTTTTAAGGATACTGCAAATCAACATTCCTACATATAATAATATCCTACCTTATTCGTAAGAATTTTCATACATTGAAGTTGTTGTTGGTTTTTATCAAACAAATAAGTGATAAAAAATTCAAATTGAAATATCCCCCTTTAACTCTTCGTTCCATTGAAAAGAGTTGACAAAGCATTCAGGGATTCTTCATCACTTCCGGAGAAACACGGATATTATTATCTAACACGTTTTGTAACAACATACAACGCCCTTAACGTAAAAGCAAGAACATAAGACTAAGTCGGCACAAACTCTAAAATGGATATTATTGCCCCAAGGGAGATTTTACTGTATAACGCAACATATTCGTTCGGGATACTAATATGAAAAGTTATCCACACAAACCGTTCCATTCCATACAAACACACATATAGAAAACCTAACTGTGTACCTCTATACATGTGGTTTGATAATAGCGCGTGTGTAATAAGGACCTTGTGGATCAGGTTTTGGATTCCAGTCAATTTGTCTTTATCGTATCCACGTTGCTCTTCCAGCAATGTTTACACTTCGACGGGCAACTCTTTAGAGAAGGATAAAGCACGATGGCTATGGCAATGGCGATGGCAATGAGGATGACGACGAAGATGTTTTACGATTCTGTTTTAGTTTACATTTAAAACGTAGATACATAAGTTATGTACGAGTATATGTCTGTGTGTATCAAGTTGGTATGTACATATGTCTGCGATGATATCCTTACGGTATAGTAGTTTGGATTGTATATGACACACAGTAACATAATTCTTGTATATCGTTAGACATGATATTGATTTAATTGTCATGCTTCTGCTATTAGCTCATGGAAGATAATTGAAAAGGTGGTCACGCACCAGCATAATTCATTAGGCCAATATATTCCCAATTAAATAAAGGTGTTCTTCGTTGATTGGGGGTTTTTGGTCAATATTTATATTGGATTATGAAAGTTCTTAGTATTCTTAGTATTGTAAGAAATTTCAAGATGACTTGATAATAAACAACCCAAAATTAGGACTTTTCAATACCATAATTGAAGATTTCCCAAATTTCAAGGGTTTTTCTATGTATCGAGATCACAGTCATTCTTGAATAAAATTTTACAGCCAACTAATTGACAGTTGTTCACCAAATAATATCTATAAAAGGTTTTTAATAGGGGTATTTAAACTTTGACAGATAATTGCGGTTGGATATTGTTGAAACCTTATTAGTCAAATTGACTGCTATTTAAAAGGAATAACTTTTCAAATCTTAATGGAGACTGATAGAACCGTAAATGACTTTACTGTATTTTATGAAAGTAAAAAAAGAGGATCCTTGGATCCTTTTACATTTTTGACACTTTTGTCAAAAATAATAATATAATTGGAAGATCTTTTAATATAGACCAAACTGTAAAAAGTCTTCCAATGACAATTGCCAATTTTCTATCAAGTGAAAACTGGATGTTTTATCCAAATATTAGTCAATATTTTGGTAGAAAATCGGCAGATAATTGCCGATTATTCTTCAAATCCAATACAAAATTGTCTGTTTACAAGGTTGGAAGAATTTAGAAAACCAAACATTGGTTGATTCATTGGAAGACAATTTTTTGACAGATGACAGAAAATATGAAAATTTATTTTAGAAGAACATGTCGCGCAAAAAAATTTTAAAAATTCTAAAATCTAAAATCTGAAAACGGAATCAGCTTAAATAATTTCCAGGAGATAGAGACTTTTTGTTTTTTTGTTTAGGCGACGTTTGGCTGCCACTTTTGTTTCTGTCACTTTCGACATAAAATAAGGTGTTTACATGGTTGATAAAAATTGGTTATTTTTTTTTTTTTCAAACAATTTGCCAACCTGAGAAGATCTTTCAATAGTGTATACTTAAGCATAAAAAAATGTAAATAGTAAGTTTCCATACTTGGGTAAAATCAACAATTAAATCTTTGTATACGAAAAGATGTCCCAAATTTAATTCAAGATTTTAAAACTTTCAACATTTGTGTATTGTAGATTTGGCAATCATGAAAACAATTCGTCGAAATGTGTAATCCTTCTAGACTTTCATCAAATATCTGAGGAAAGGAATGCAGCTATCTCTAGAACAGTGTTTATGAAAAAAGTAATAAAACAGGGATGAAACATTTCAGCGTTATTGAATATTATCAAATGTTTCATTTTTACAGTCTATTTTAAATTCTGTCCAAAAGACTTAAGAAGGTTATTGGGGTACCTACCCATAGAGAATTATACTAGAGTTTTAAACGAATACAATCTTTATAGATTTCAGCCGAAGCAAAAAGAGGCAACAACGATTCTTACCTTGTCGGAAAAAACTTTAGTACTTGTGTCTCCTGATAAAAATATACTACCCATGGAAAGTTGCTTGGGAAAGTATCATGTAATAATAGACAGAATTTAAATTTTGATGTACACACGTTTTATGATTTCCCATTTTACAAAGCTGCTAATCTCAGAATTCAACAAGCTTATCATACGAAGGATGTGAATATAAGAAGCTAAAGGTACTAGCGAAACAATTTGGTGTATTAGAAACTTTAGACAGAATATCAGTTATAAAAACAATTCTTATGTGAGAACACGAGCCCTGAGGTAAATCATCTTTTAATTTTTCATATTAGATTTCAACCCGTTCAATACTATACTGGTAGTGAACGGTCGAAGTTGTAATTTCTAGCCCAATCACACATTTTCGATAAGAGAACTTTATTCCAAGTTTTCAGCTTCTTTAACGATAGCTAAAACTTTCACTACAACAAAAATAGGCAAATTAAAATCTTGAGCTAATTTTGGGACATCCTTTATAAATATACATAATTTTATAGAATAGAGAATATAAATTTGTTTTGTCACTAACATGAACTCTTCAAACTTACCCATGGACATTGACCCGCTTACTGGTGGCGGACCTGACACAAGCCCACTATACATGTTTGGTGGTGGTGTGGATTGTCTATTACCCACAGGTCCTGATGGCCCACTCCCTCCCATTATCCCACTGTGATGACTTTGCGGCATAAGCATCGTGGTTGCACTTGATGTTGGTGGTGGAGGCATACCACCACCATATCCTGTCGGAGCATATGCTATATAGGTCTTTTGTAGGAGGCAAATATTCCACAGAACAAGCGACAGAAGCAGCCAAACATGGTACCGAAAACAAAAGGAGAAGAAAAAAATTGTTAAAATCAGTGCCTTTGGAATATATAGATATATGTATTTTAATAACAATAAAAGAATTGCATATATATTTTTTGTGTTTTTTCTAAATGTCCATGTACCTCACTACGGGATGATAAGTTCGGCACCGGCAGAGCGCTCGTCAGATCGATATCACCATCGATGTCTGAGATGTCATCGCCGAACGAGTTAGGAATTTGCGTTTCTCCGGTTGTTGATTGTTGGAATTTACCATCACAATTTTTACCACTGTTGCTACCACTAGAATTGCTATTTTTCCTACTATGACGTCGTTTTTGCATTGCCAATCGCCCAATAACTAGAGTGAGGCATAGCAGCACACCAGCTGCTACAGAAATTATGAGGTAGAGGTAAAATTGCTCTTGATTTTCTGAAATAAAAAAACCAAATAAACAATATTGTTTTTACATACCGAAAAAGCAAAATAAAAAATATAATTGATATTGTATTTTAGAAATTCAGTTTAAATAAAACGTTTCGCTACAATAATGTTAGTTTTTACGAACAAAGTCATAGGCACAAACATTTTTTAGTTGATTGGACACACAAAAATATTGGTTTGATATTTTTTGTTGACATTTTGTATAATTGAATACTTCCTGAATGTGTATATTATGTATACACACATTTGATTTTGTTATTGGTACCTATCAATATACAATATACACACAAAAAAACTATTAAAGTTTTGTGAAAAAATTATTATATACATAAATACATTTATTAACTTCCAATAGGAAGTTATTGTAATTGGTCCGATTTGTCGAATTGAAAATTTTGACATTTCTCGACGTTTCAAGGTCCCTAGAGTCGAAATAAACGATTTGTAGAAAGATGTCTGTGCGTGCGTGTGTACGTACGTTCGTACGTCCGTATGTCCGTATGTCCGTATGTCCGTACGTCCGTACATCCGTACGTCCGCGACGTTTTTTTCGTCCTCCATAGCTCAAGAACCAGAAGAGACATCGACTTAAAATAAATTTTGTTACACAGATAATAAGGCAGAAAGATGCAGAAAGGGCTCTCAAGAAAATTGCGTGGGTGGTTTTTTTTAACATAGCAGTTTAAAAAAAGGTGAACATTTTGGGTAAACCTAAATATCTCATGAACCAATGGCGCTAGAGACTTGAATTAAATTTTTTATTATATATTGTAACATGATACAAAACAAAATTGGAAAAAAATCCAGTTAACGTTTTTTTTATAAATCAAAAAAACTGAAAAGAAAAATTTGTTACCTCTAAAATTTTACGACTAAAATATGATTTCATCTCCAAAACAATTTTGTGCAACGAAGAATAATGTTTTTGACATCTGATAAAATTTTGAGAAAAATCTAATTGACAGTTTTTTGTATAAAAAATAAAAACCTAAGAAAAACATTACTCAAAGTTGGTAAAAATTGAATTTCTACTCAAATATCTTTTCAAAAACTTGAGATTAAGGCTTCAAAGTTATTTTATCAAATAAGAAATATTGTTTTCTACATTCTGAAAAACATTGAGAAAGATCGAATTGACAGTTTTTTTTTTCAAAAAATAAAAACCTTAAATAATAAAAGTTGGTAAAAATTGATTTTCGACTCAAATATCTTTTCAAAACTTTGAGATATTGGCTTTAAACTACTTTAATCTTTCAAAAAATATTGTTGTCAACATTCAGTAAAATTTTGAAAAAAATCGAATTGACAGCTTTTATACAAAATAATAAAAACCTAAGAAAAATTTAACAAAAGTTGGTAAAAATTGATTTTCGACTCAAATATCTTTTCAAAAATTTGAGATAATATCTTCTACCTAATTTAAGCTTATAAGAAATATTGTTTTCATCATTAGGAAAAATTTTGAGAAAAATCGAATTGATATTTTTTTTTACAAAAAATAAAAACCTTAAAAAAAAAACAATACTAAAAGTTGGTAAAAATTTACTTTCGACTCAAATAGCTTTTCAAAAATTACAAATGTTGGCTTCAAACTTATTTTATCAGTAATTTTTTTATAAAAATCCAACAGTCCGTTTTTTCATGAAAAAATAAAATCTACAAAAAATAGTGCGCAAATTTGGTACAAATTGATACATATAGACAAACTTTTAAGCAAGACAAATCGACAGACGGGATGTAAAAGTAAATACATATTTCATGGTGTAGTCATCCTGAACATGGAAGCTGTAATAGCTTACTTTGAGTCCTGTTTATGAGGTACAAGGTCGTCTTTCAAAATCGACTATTTAACGTTTGGTGTCCAAATTCGAGTCCACTGACTCAGTGAACAATCAGCTAACCCGTACATCATCGAAACGATTGATTTGCCACAAACATCACTGCTGTTAGTGAAAGTGTGCAGCCGAATCCGAAACAGTCAATTCCATGTCGCTCAACATGTCGAATTTTGCGTCCTGATTTGGGCCAGCTTTGTAGCATTTTCTTCTGAAAAAGTTTTTGGCCGATAGTGTCAAACATTAACATTTTTGGGTGATACGAAAATTTTAATATCTTGGCTTTGTTTTATTGGGTAGTAAGACCTAACGCTTCTTTTTATTTGGAATCATACAACAACAAAATGTTAATAAAATTGTGTTGGACGCTATGATTTTTTAATTTGGATGTTTTGGGCGAAAAGACCTTACGCCATTGACAGCTGCCACTTTATGCTCAGTGTGATCTTTGCGATCTTAGAACAACATTTGCAAATCGGATAAAATACAACATATTGGTTCGGTTAGCGTTTCGCAACGAAACAATCAATTTATTGAAGAAAAGTTTAGGTGATCGCATTATCGGCAAGGGCCTGTTGCGTGGCTTACAAGATTATACTATTTAACAATGCTGGACTATTTTTGTGGGGTTATGTGAAGTCGCTTGCCTACGCAGATATATTTGAAGCTTTCAAAGTGGCTGTCATTTATTCAGTTTCAAAACAGGCAAATGATAAACTTTTGTTGAGGTTAAAGGGCATCCCATTGTTTAATTTAAATGTTGGCCTGATGATTTTACCGGTACATATTTCTTTGGAAACGAACGTCGTTGTTCAGACTATCGTCACTGTCAACTGCGACTCCTATGAGTCGAAATTTACCAATTTTTTTTGGTTTGATCTGGACGATATGATCACCAACGACATGGATTTCCGACAGAACGTGTGGTACGGTGCGGGGCGTGGCGCTGCGTACTAAACACCTCACGTCAAAGTTGAAAATTCTACTTAACTAAATTGAGGGCATGGTCAGGCCATATAAAGGAGATACCACCAACACATCCATAGAGTAAAAGCCTATTTTTGATTATCACAAAACAAGCCCCTAACAAAAAAATAGAAATTTTTTTTATTTACCAGAAAAAAAATTTCAAAAAATAAAACAACCTAAAATATAAAATCAAGCTTCACATAAAAACACGAAAAGAGAACAACTTTATACAATTTGGCACTATGTAAACAATTTCCATTAGCCAATTCATGTTTTGCTTAACTTTATCTACCGCGATCAAATAGCTGATAATAAAAAGAGCTATAGGTACATTCTGGCAAAAATACAATTTATTAAAATAAAAAAAAAAAAAAAAAACATCATAAAACTAAAACTAAATAACCTCTAATCAGAACTCGAGGGAAATGCAGTACAAAACAAATGCTGCCGCTACTCACACAAAAAGAATCATAGAACTATGTTATACAAATAATTCAACCCAAATTTGGCATGTCTGTAGCTCCAGGGAAAACATTATACAAAAATAAAAAATAAAATAAAACCAAACACATTGCAATTTTGAATCTGCAATCAACCTGAAACTGAAACTGAAACATTCTCTCAGAATGTTTTTTGTTTGGCTTCAAGTTTTTTTCGACTTTTAGTTTTTATTTTTGGTGTATTAACCCGATTGAGTAGGGTTAAAAGAGCACACAGCTAAAAAACAAAAATTAACAGATACTCCTTTTTGCTCTGTGTTTTTTTTTTCTCTTTAATTGGTTTATTTAATGTTTGCATACAATAAAGGCTCCGAGCGAGCGGAGTCATGCATTTGAAAAGCATCCGCTTCAGCATTTAATAAAAAAAAAAAAAAAATCATCAGCATCATCGTCAAAACCACTTGCTCTGAAATGCTGTAGATATTTCCTAACCTATACCTAACCCTATTTTCCTCTATATAACATCATATATGTATATCGTCATCATAATCTTCAGCGTCATTAACTCTCCATGACGAGGGGTTTATTTCAGCTTGCGCGCGATTTACAATTTTACAAATTAACAATTAAACAAGGATTTGTATCCCCATTTCACCCAAGGGTCTCGGTGGGTAGAAACAGGAACAAGAATAGGAGCTAAAGTCAAGCGTATTGCTTTGGGAGCCTTTACATACTTAGAACCACTCCACAAGCAAAGCACAACTGATTGCCACTTCAGGGAGAATATTTTAATTTATAGTCAGCGGAAAACTCTGGACTAGAGCTCCACCGCGCGGCCTGGAATGGCGACTTAGATTGTAATTATTATTATTAGTGTTCCTGAATCCTAGGGTTATGGTTCTTTTTCGTACTTTGCCCTGGATATCATAGGAGAATTTATGCCTTTTGGTGATATTATCCAGGAAGTGTACTCAGAACCGACGAATTAGGTTATGCTCTGTATGTGTGTTGAGGCTGCAGTAAATCGAATGCATAGCTTGAAATTTAAACAAACACTTATAGCACGAAGTAGCTATATCTCCAGCCAAAAACAATGAGTGGTAGCACCTTTAAGGTGTTGTTGTTGTTCAAAACATTCAATAAAAATTGACAGAATAAAGAATGGTCAAGCCTAACAAGCTGACATTCTAGTACGAATAGTACAATAAAATTAAAACAATAATAACTTATTTTGATCATTTGAATATAATTGTGGAATGGATCAATGATGTTATGGAAAACGGGAAAAACACCTTAATTTGCTATTAATACAAGAAAAAAGATCACCAAGCCTTAAAGAATTTGTTTCCAAATACAGTGTAAGATACAAAAGCGGTAGAAGAATATTCACCGCAGCTGAAATCATGCATTTAAAATGGCAACTACTTTAAAATACAAGTAGCAGTGGTTTGGCTTTGAAGGTTTGAATTCCCGTAAGAATTCTTTTACTCTATTACACGCTTGGAAAGGAGCAGATTCTGAAATTTTAAGAAATTGGTACACTGAGGCCAACACCTCTTATAAATAGTGGAGTGCCTGGAGCATTCAAAACTGTAAAACCTCGGATTACAGTTACAGTGAATGAATTTATATGATCGATGTGGGAAATTGTTTTTTAAACCATAAATTGCAATGTTTACCCAAAATTTTTTTGTGCATTCCATTTTTTCATTGTTTAAACAAATTCTTATAAAAAATTAATGTTTGACCATATATTTTATACAGGGTGTCCCATAAGTAATGGTCCAAACTGTACATGCTGAATGGTCAAGTCATGACCTACCAGAATTTGGTAACTTGTCTATACCGCATCCTAACGGTTTTCGAGTAACGGTTGTTTTAATAAAATTTTCAAGAACACCTACTTTTAGTCGGTTTTTCAATCACCCTGTCCACAAATGATTTTTGTTTTTACTATATGTTAATATTTTACAATTTTGAATAAACATTTAATATTTTTGCATTTAAAAAATTTCAATTTTCGGCACTATTTTGCAAAATATTGATAGTTAAAATCATATTTTTATCAAACTTAATTTTTTACATCGAACTTTAAAACAGTTTTATTAAAAAAAATCATATTACACAATACTGGTTATTGTTTTTAAAAACTTGCTTGATTTTTTAGCTTTTCAAAAAAGTATAAAACATCAAAAAGCTAGCTTTGGTTCAAAAGTTATAAGCATTTCAATTTAATAAGTCACGATTTAAAAAACAAAAATAAACAGAAAAAAATGTGTTTCTGTTAGAATTCTGTATTACATTACCAGAGACATAAAAAAATTCTAACAGAAACACAGACGCGCGTCGTACGTTCAGATTCTTTTATACACTTTTTGGGGTTTAATTCCAAATTAATTTAGGAAATTAAGCCAGAAAAAGCTCTGTTTATGCTTTTAAGGCTTAATTTCCAAAACTAATTTAGAAATTACACCAAAAAGCTCTTATTTTTTTGGCTTTTTTTCCATTGTAGTATTTTGGCTCTTTTTCCAAAAGTTTGGCGTAATTTCCACACTTTTTGGCGTATTTTCCTTTTTGTTTTTGGGCGCTTTTTCCTATTTTTTTACGCCAAAATTTTTTGGGCTTTTTTTCCAAAATAGTTTTTGGCGTAATTTCCTATGGCGTAATTTCCGGGAGTAATTTTTTTACTCAAATTTTGAGTTTAAAATTAAATATTTATTTTCAATTTTCTCAAAAACTAAAAGACATAAAATCATCTAGTTTTCAGTTTTTGATCAAAAAGAAATAAGAGCAATAAATTTTGAAATAAAAACAATGGTAGATATTTTTGAAGTATTGAAAAATTACACTTTAAACCTTTTTTTTAACTTTTTTTACTCAAATTTTGAGTTTTAAATTAAATTTTTCAAAAACTACGCATAGTTTTGACTTGAATTAAAAACTGGCTAATAAAACAGAATGTTGGCTTTAAAAAAAGGTATGATACTTAATTGTTAGTATTACCGTTATTTTTTAATTAATTGTTTTCATTTTGAATAACAATTTTTTTAAATTGCGCCTACCGCCTAAACGGGGGGAGATAGACCCCCCCTCCTATAGTAAAAAATGCTTGTATTAAGCCCCTCTACCAAAAACCGTTATTATATCTTGTCGCCAAAGTTATCGTACTCCTGCCATTGATTGGTTGTTTGGTAAAAAAAACAACCAATCAATTTTTTGAAATAAAAAAAAGGTCAAAATTTCTGTTATTCCTAAATATCTCACGAACCCATAACGCTAGAGACTTGAATTAAAGTTTATATTATGTATTGTAACGTGGTACCAAACAAATATATTTTTTGAAAAAAACCCAATTAATTTATTTTTTTATAAATCGAAAAAACTGAAAAAAAATATTTGTCACCTCGAAAATTTTACGAACAAAACATTATTTTATATCCAAAATAATTTTATTCAACGAAGAATAATGTTTTTGACATCTCGTGAAGTTTTGAAAAAAAAAATGGAATTGAAAGTTTTTTTTTATAACAAATAAAAACCTTAAAAAAAAACATTACTAAAAGTTGGTAAAATTTGATTTTATACTCAAATATATTTTACAAAATTCGATATTATGGCTTTAAACTAATTTAATCTTATACAAGATATTGTTTTCTACATTGGGTAAAATTTTTAGAAAAATCGAATTGACAGTTTTTGTATAAAAAATAAAAAGCTAAAAACAAACATCACTAAAAGTTGCTAAAAATTGATTTTCGACGAAAACATCTTTTCAAAAATTTGAGGTTATGGCTTTAAACTAATTTTGTCTTATAAGAAATACAGTTTTCAACATTCGATAAAATTATGAGAAAAATCGAATTAACATTAAAAACAAAAAACATTACTAAAAGTTGTTAAAAATTGATCTTCGAGTCAAATATCTTTTCAAAAAATTGAGATTATGGTTTTAAAATAATTTTGTCTTGTAAAAAATATTGTTTTCAATACTCGGTAAAATTTTGAGAAAAATCGAATTATAGTTCTTTTACAAAAAATAAAAACCTAAAAAAACATTAACAAAAGTTGGTAAAAATTGGTTTTCGACTCAAATATCTTTTCAAAAATTTTAGATTAGCTATGGCTTCAACTTAATTTTGTTTCATAAAAAATATAAAATTATGAGACAAATTAAATTGACAGTTTTCTTACAAAATATAAAAACCTAAAAAAAACAATACTAAAACTCAGTAAAAATTTACTTTCAACTAAAACATCTTTACAAAAATTAAAAATATTGTCTTCAAACTATTTTATCTCACAGAATTCGACATTCAGTAAATTTTTCATAAAAATTCAACTTTCCGTTTTTTTGTAATAGTTAAATATACAAAAAATAGTACACAAATTTCGTAAAAATTTATGTTCGGTTTTCGATATCTCGTGAATAATAGAAATCAAACTTTTTCATAATATGCAAAACATTGTTGGTAATTTTGAAATTTTTAAGAATAATTCAACTGACAACTTTTTTAACACAACACGAAAACGTAGAAACTTTTAAGCAAGACAAATCGACAGACGAGATGAGAAGGTATCAGTGTGGGTCGCATTCCAGCCTCTTTTTTATTATTAAATTTTTTTTATTTTTATCATTTGCATACATATACCTACATAAAAAAGGATAGATATACTCTTAAGTTATTTCTCTTAAAGTTATAGGTTTACATATACATAGGTTCAAATTTATGTAGATATTATTGGGAAATGAGGTCGGGTACAAGTTCAAAACACCATAGCCATACCAAAACTGCAACAACTGCAACTCACGTTTGATAAAATTGTACGTCTGCATCCAATTAACTAAGAATCCAATAACTTCTATCCTTTCTATTTCTGAACAGTTTACCATGACTTCTTGACCAAGTTGCTCGTCTATTGTTTCAGTTACAGTTTCAGTTTCAGGATAAATACACTTACGACGCTTTTCGAAAAAGTTTTGCGTTACTGCATTAGATGTAATGACAGATGCTTCTTCATTTATTCTTTGTCCAAAGATATCTACATCCGGTGCTTGTGGAATAAGAAAATCTTCATCATATCCTGGATCAGTGGTTGTTGTTGTTGTTGTTGTTGTTGCTGCTGCTTCTTTTTCTGCTAGAATGAGGGTTAACATTTGAATGGTTGCGCCTTAAGGCCAAAAATAGATGCACGCTTTGTTGATGGAAAGTTTTGAAAACAAACCAAACTTGTAAGTATGCGAAAAAAACAAAAAACTAACAAGGACATAGAGTGTGTTAATATATTCACAAAAAAAAAAAACAGCTCAAGCGAGACACATCATTAAAAAGGATCTCCTGTGGAGCAATGACTTTATTATGTCCTCCCATCAGGATGATAGGGCGATGTTCGGAGGCATCAAATGCATCGACTCGACAAAGTAGCAGAAGGCGGCCGGGACAATGTTACATATACATATATATATATTTTTAAAGTTAGAAGGATGATGTTTGATGATATGAATACCTAAGTCAGATGGATGAACCCCGTAGAAGGAGGTGCTCTCTGTAGGGGCGCCATCATTTTTGTAGTAAACAATTTCTTTTTTCTTTTTTTTGATATGCAAATAAGGAGGCGTAGTAGGTATCCTTGTATCCTATGGTTGTTCCACACCAGCGGGTGGTGATAATATTCGTTCCAGGACCAAGGACCAGGACCAGGGCAAACAAAAAACACCCGCTGGCTGACTGTTCAAGGAGACATTATTCAAATTGAATTCTTTTGGCATGTTAAGATGATCGTAATGTAGATGTTGTGATGGCAGTGTAGTAGCGAGTGATGATAATGGTGTTGAGAAGTGGGTGTTCATCATGGAAGGTCATGAACTATTGCAGTGAACTGAATGAGAAGAGGTTTTCTCAAGAGTGCGACAGACGAGCAACTGAGGCAGGGGGAAAAATACAAAATCATCTAACATAATAATGTACATATAGTGTACACACACCCATCACTATAGAACATGCAAATTAAGTTTTTCCTATATAAGACAAGGTTATTGACTGATATGTACATAAGTAGCGCATGGGAGATGTGGGCCTTAGTGTAGTGTACCCATAAGATGTATAACTTCTAAGAATTTATAATATCAAAAGCATAATAAGGTAATGATTTTTTTTGGAATTATGCATTCTACGGGAGTCAATTTAGAAATCTTGTATAATTATTATTATTGAAGAAAGTTATTGGTAATGGGGTTGTGTACGATTCTATAAAAGTTAAGTTAAGGGAGTTAAGTTACTTGTGGTTTAGATGATAAGATATACATCTAGAAAGCTTTGTTTCACGAAGTTAGTAAGGACATTGTCAAGTTTGACTAGAATTTGTAACTAACAGCTATAGATATGACAATTTCCTTGAGCCAATGAGATATTTTTTTGATCACTGGAGTACTCTAAATTATACAAAAGGATACTTAAGTTAAGTCTTCCTCCAAAGCAATTTTCGTCAACATTTTTTTTGATAAGTTTCGATATAAAAGAGAACTGATTCATTTTGCAAAATTTTGCTTAGACTTCTTAGTCTGTTTACTTTAGGGCAATTTCGTTCACTCAAAGTTTTGAACTTTACTTTTGGATTTTTATAGTTACGTTGTGAATTTGTTTTTAATCACCCAAATTTGACGGTTTCAATTATTTATTTTGAACTCTAGAGTTAATCAACTTTAGATTTTTTTAAAAATAGTAGAAGTTAATGAAGCAAACTTGGAATTTTTGTTTGATTTGTGTGTATTTAATCTAGTTGTTGTCTGTTTGCTCTTGACATCATCGGTTGTCAAAAATATATTTATACTATTAAAAAATAAAAATGTTTAATTTTTGGCACATCTGAAGAAAATGTGCGTCTCAAAAGACGACATAACAAGATACTTCAACGTGTTGATCTTACCAAATGGAATGACCGCGACTTCATCTTCCCTTTTTTGTATGTCTTTTTTTTTTCTTTATTTCATTTGATTTGTCCATTTTTATTTCACTTTTTTTTTTAATAAATTGTTTTTCAAGTTCCTAACAACATTAAGATCAGAACAAGAATTAATAAAGAATAACCGTATTCAAAAAATTGAAAAATCGAAAGTTGATACTGACATTTATGTATATGTGACATCTTTCTCAAATATCCAAAGGCAATTTTCAAGCTGGCTTACTTTTAAGTCGAAACTTCTAAAGTGAGAATGGAAATAGTAAACAAAAAACAATTTTCAACTTTCCGATGAAATTGCGAGCTAAAGCCAACTCCACAGTTGTTCAAAGTTTGGATTTTCCAGAAACTTAAACACTAGTAAACAAAATCGCCCTTAGTCTATTCCCGACATCCATCAATACCATTTAATTTCCATTGTATGATTTGGAAAATGCGTGTTGAGTTTCCACAATGTTCACCAAAGTAGCAAAATGTTAAAACATATTGTATTATATGGAATTTGAATCAGATTCATTCGCATATTTATCTAAAAAGAACAAAATTATTTAAAAATTGTTCTTCAAGGAAAAGGGCATCCAATTCTTTGAAGAACAATTTCTAAATATTGTACTCCGATCTCAGATGAAACATAATTTGGAAAAATCTGTCTAATATAGGGTGATTTTTTAAAGGCTATAGGAAAGTTTAAAAAAAAAACACATAAAATGCATGCAATCGGTAGATATAATTTAATGTTTGAAGATTATTTCATGCAAATGTTGACCTTGACTGCGCCTCAAATGGTCCATCCGCTTAGTCCAATTTTGGCATACTCTTTCCAACATTTCGGCCGGTATCTCACGAATAAATGCTTCAATGTTGTCTTCCAATGCGTCAATTGAAGCGGGCTTGTCCGTAAAGACATGAGCTTTAACATAGCTGCACAAAAAATATAGTCTAAGAGCCGGCAGCAAATTTTGGGAGTGGAGTGATAACCAAAATATATATAAATATATGTGTAGATATAAGCAACATTATGCCAAATTCAACCGTCTGGCAGGTTTTTTTTTCAGCCGGGGGCGGGGGTGGGGGTTCGAAAATGGTAATTTTTCCGTTTTTGGGGTCGAAGTGATAACCACTTAAATGCATATATAAACAATAGGGGATGGTGCCCTGATGTCAAAAAAGTGAGTCCAAGACGTTTTGCTTTCAGCCTTCCCCTTGCCAGACGGCCGCCAAAATGCGCGAAAATCAACTTTTTGGGTCGAAGTGATAACCACTTAAATTAATATATAATCAATAGTAGATGGTCCACTTAAATTAGTATATAATCAATAGTAGATGGTCCATTGATGTCAGAAAAGTGTGTCCAAGACGTTTTGCTATCAGCCTTCCCTTTGCCTTTGGTCTGATATTTTGGTATATGATTCTTCTGGTTATGGTAAATGGGAAAAAAGTTATTAAAGGATTTAAGTTGAAAAATTCTATTAAAAAGTGTTAAAATGCGTCTGGCAAAGGGAAGGCTGAAAGCAAAACGTTTTGGACACACATTTTTACAATCAGGGGAATTTGTCTGATATTTTGGTATGATTCTTTTGGATATGGTAAATGGGAAAAAAGTTATTAAAGGATTTAAGTTGAAAAATTCTATTAAAAGTGTTAAAATGCGTCTGGCAAAGGAAAGGCTGAAAGCAAAACGTCTTGGACACACATTTTTACAATCAGGAGAATTTTCCTGATTTTTTGATGTATCATTCATGTGGTTATCATTTCGACCGCATTTTGGCGGCCGTCTGGCAAGGGGAAGGCTGAAAGTAAAACGTCTTGGACACACTTTTCTGACATCAGTGGACCATCTACTATTGATTATATATTAATTTAAGTGGACCATCTACTATTGATTATATATTAATTTAAGTGGTTATCACTTCGACCCAAAAAGTTGATTTTCGCGCATTTTGGCGGCCGTCTGGCAAGGGGAAGGCTGAAAGCAAAACGTCTTGGACTCACTTTTTTGACATCAGGGCACCATCCCCTATTGTTTATATATGCATTTAAGTGGTTATCACTTCGACCCCAAAAACGGAAAAATTACCATTTTCGAACCCCCACCCCCGCCCCCGGCTGAAAAAAAAACCTGCCAGACGGTTGAATTTGGCATAATGTTGCGTATATCTACACATATATTTATATATATTTTGGTTATCACTCCACTCCCAAAATTTGCTGCCGGCCCTTGGTCTAATAGTCTATAGGCGTTAAATCGCACGATCTAAGCGGTCAATGACCGGTCCCGAACGTGAAATAAAATGTTCACCGAACTCGCCTCTCTCTCACGCGTGCTGTGTGGCATGTGGCACCGTCTTGTTGAAACCACATGTCGTGCAAGTCAAGCTTATGCATTTTTGGCAAAAAAAAGTTGGACATCATCTCACTGTAGCGCTCACCATTTACAGTTACGTTACGATTCGCATCATCTTTAAAGAAGTACGGTCCAATGATGATACGTACCCATTAAGAAAAAAATGAGCTTCGTCGCTCGCTGGAAGAAGCGCGAGATGAACTTTCTTAACAGAGCACGCATTTTGATAATAAAATTCAATAATTTGCAAGCGTTGTTCGTTTGTAAATCGATTCATGGTTAAATTATAGGCCAAACTAAAGATGTTTGACAGTGAAAGAAAACACGGGACGTCCATCAGCTGTTTAAATCAGTGTTGCCAAAAAGATAATAGCTAAAAAATCACCCTTTATTGATCAGTCATTGTTAACCATAGAATTCCTCACACTTTCATTTCATCTGTTAATGGATATCGGAAGACAAATCGTTTCAATATAGGTATGATTGGGGAATGGCATGGGGAACCTGAGCCATGTTATGATACTCTATATGAACCAATATTTGGAAATTTTAAACGATTAATTACACTCTCTGTCGGTGGTTTCTGGAAAATAAATACAGGCTTGGACTATGTACATTGTACACTCAGTGTTGAGTGATACTTTTATGATTGTTAATACTTGGAAAAGGCACTCTAAAAGAGTGTATTGGCTCCCAAGGCGTTTTTGCGAACGCTATCTCGAAAGATGGTTACAAAGGTGCCTTGTAACTCTTCATAGGGCTAATGATGGAAAAATTATGGATATGAAGGAGAGTTCCAAATGCACTCAACTAAAAATGGTATTAGAGGAATTGTCTGTTGAATGCACTTAGCATTCTTCAGAAACTAAGTGAATTAACACATCCTAGGAGAAAAACATAGTTTGGTAAAGCGTTTCACATTCTCGATGTGCGGTACAAACAAAAATCTTTATACTTGGAAGAACGTCCGAAATTAAGCTCCAGAGTAAGCTAATGAGCATTCGTGGAAGTTTAAGACGAATAAAGGCTTTGTAAATTACAACCAGATAAGAAGGGGTACAAAATTAGTTTTTACTTTCATCGGAAGAATTCTAAGCACCTAGGAGCATTTTTCGCAATGTCGCTTTAATAAAAGCGAAACCCAAATGCAAATTAATGATATTCACATTTTCAGGCCTTTAAATGAGAATTATAGAAGAGCCTCATGGTGAACCTTATTTACAAATACGACGTTTAATGGCTAAGTTTATTTATTTAATTTTATTTAAATAATTAATAATTGTGCCAAAAGATTGAAAAAAATGTATTTCTGGAGTGATTAAAGAATGTTTAAAAACAGTAAACCATTTTTTTAACTTTTTCCGTAGAATTGTAAAAAAACATCAATTTTTTTTTGCAATGTTGGTTTCCAGACTTCAAAAAACCGATTTAAGTCTATGAACGAATTCAAGAAATAAGTTTTTTTCTCCAACTCAATATTAACACCAAAAAAAGGAGTGGGTATAGTCGACTGTATTATATTTATTTAGGGTGTGATAAAAAATATAAATTAAATTTAAGTTGCTTATTATTAATTTTATTTTTAATCAGAATAATGGTATAATTATGCCCATATTGTATTTTAGATTCTGTAGATTTATGATGCAAACCAACAAAAAGCCTATGTTGGAAATGGGAAGGCATTTAAGTTATAATTGAAAGGAGGAAATAAATTATTTTAATGGGGTGTAAAAGTTAAAAAAAGGTACACAGGAAAATAAAAAAACAAAAACACAGCCTGCAATAATTTAATTTTAATTTTTCTTGAGTTCAATTTTCAATTAAATTAAATAATTTGCATACTTTATAACTAATTAATTTAATTGATGTTTATGCAATAAAAAAAAGCACATGATTTCTATGGAAGATACTGGAAGCTATACATTAATGGAAAATATTTTTGAAAGTTTGTATGTTTTGCTTATAATTATCTTTATATTTATATTTACATTTATATTTATATTTATATTTATATTTATATTTATATTTATATTTATATTTATATTTATATTTATATTTATATTTATATTTATATTTATATTTATATTTATATTTATATTTATATTTATATTTATATTTATATTTATATTTATATTTATATTTATATTTATATTTATATTTATATTTATATTTATATTTATATTTATATTTATATTTGTATTTATATTTATATTTATATTTATATTTATATTTATATTTATATTTATATTTATATTTATATTTATATTTATATTTATATTTATATTTATATTTATATTTATATTTATTTTATATTTATATTTTACAAACAACACCAAATAAGTTGCAATTATTTGTACCAATTGATACATATTCCAATTGAATGCTGGAAATTAATTGAAGACAAAAATAAGTCAGTCTCAAAATAAAATTAGTGAATGCAATCTTTGAGCTGCATTCAATGAATCAACTCTAAAGAATACATTCATAAACTATTATATTCGCTATTGCAACTGTATTGTGTAATAAATAATTCTGATTGCTTTTTTCAAAAAAGGTGGTTTTTGTTTAACTCTGTCAAAAATATCATAATATCTTCTTTATAAGAAAGATCTTATTAAAATTACTCAAATATGGGTGTTTATATGTACAATACAATTAACTTAAGAAAAGAACGTCTTACCTTCCAAACTATTATCGTTTCTCGACAACAAGGGCGGCATCAATGTGCTAGTCGGCATCATGTCACCCGTAAAATCGAATGGAAATGCTGGATTTGGTATTGCCCCTTGTAGCTTTGGTGCCGGTGGTATAGCTTCAGATTCCTTATAGAATTGGTCCTCATCGTACAGTTCGTCCTGGTCCAAATCGAGTTCTGTCTGTTGTGGTTCATCCGATTCCGGCGCTGTTTCGTATCTATCCTTGAGGACTTTTCGTGGAACTGCAATAGAAAAACATGTTAGTTTCCAATTCTCAAAACCATTCTCGTTTTTGTGATAGGTATATACTCGTAGAAGCGTTTAGTCAACGACTTTACTAGATACAAGTACATATATGCTTATGAAGTTTAACTTACTGCAGGTGTACACAACTTTCAAATACATTTTGGCGTCGCCTTTACACGGTCGACCGAATGTTCCGGCATCGGCTGTGATTGAACATCGTCTCCTCCCGTGGCAGATTTGCATCACTGTCTCCGTCGCGTACGACACCAGACAGGCTAGAGGAAATTTGAAAATTAAAAAAAAAAGCAAAAAATGAATTCGCCATGAAAATGAGAATGAAAATTCAAGCGGCAGCCAACATTACTAACATGGCCGTTAATTGCTAACTTACTCTGTTTGCTACTTGGGTCCTCGACGACGGGGTGATCAGATCCATTGCTGCACTGAACGCTTTCTCGTTCTGTGCGTCCAAAGTTCGCACTGTATATCGCTATCCGTGAGTAAGGATTACACACCAATGGCATGTTGTCATTCTCGCATGCTATTTTGCTTCGGAACTCATCTGAAAAGAGGATACGGAAGCAGTCAGTTTTTCTGCGAAGATAACTCTTTTCAAGTTTGAACGAGTAGATAATGTGGGTGTGTGTCGGTCGGGCTGTGTCGGTATAGAGTAGGTGGGCGGATTCCGTTTTTTTTTTTTGTAAATTATTTACAACTGCCAATACGCTGGACGTCATCGTCATCGTTGTCGTCGTGGAGATAATTCGATTTCAATGGCAGTAGTGCAGTTCTGCCAATAAACCGATTTGTGGAGGGAAATTGCACGGTTGCACAGGACATTATATCCTTGGCTTACACAAAAGGGCCCAACAGTTCATCCAAACCAATTTGATCCACGATTGAGAGTGCATGGTGAAAATGCAGAACCGAAGTAAAGTTCTGTCGCCAGCCAGTTTCAGCGTGGTCCTCGTCAGTCGGTCGGTCGGTCGTCTCAGGCCCGACTACGTTTTTACAACGGATCATAAAAGTTTATTGAGTTTCGCATTCAAATGGCGCGACATGGTCCTTCCGTTTGGCGATGATGACGACGACGACAACGACAACTACGAAGAAGAGGATACGCAGTAAGGATAGAGATGCATGGTTATGCATTTTGCTCGATTCACTGAATATAGGATGGCCCACAAAAGTTGGCTATTTAATAGTGCATATGCACAACCATGCATCTATCTACATATATGTGAGGAAGTACATATGGATGTATATGTATAAGTTTCAGGAAATTGGCAATTTGGAGAGTTTCGCAATAATTTTTCGCATTAACAACATAATCGGGAGGAGTGCTGTGGAAAGATCCATACATGTGCAGATCCATATGCATGTAAAAGCAAGCGTTCCATTTATGTTATCCCATCAATGCTCAAGTCCAAGTTAAGTTAGGTTTTAAAGTATATGTAATAGAGCAAAGACGTGGCATGGTGTTTTGAGTAGTTTTTCTTTTTTTTGTCTGTCTCCACCCTCTCTTTTATTCTATTGCAACTTTAATAAGGAAATTGACTATAATGGCCCAGACATGCATGCATAGACTATAAAAGAGTTTTGGTCCTTAATAGGATAATGTGATGTGGGTTGTAACAAATTGAATCGGAAAGTTTAAAATTTTGTGGGTACCTAGCTGTGGGTATTGGGTTTGGCTCGTTTATGGTATACTCGTATACGCGAAATGAAGTAAGAGAACTTTTATATTCATTTAGATATATAAAGCTGAGTGAATCGCTTGGATTTATTTCACTTTTCGTATTTTTTTCTCTAAATTTTTGTTTTGTTTTGAAAGCGAATTAAGTTGGGTATAATTTCTAGTTCCCTTATAGCTTCAAACTCTAAAGCGGGTAGTTGCAAAATTTACATTAACAATTTATTTTTGTTAAATACTTACGGTACATATTACTTAAAATTATAACAAAATAAAAACAAAAAACAAAATTACATCTAATCTACATTATGGATTATTTAGAATAAAAAATAATGTTCTTAAGTTGATTAATTTTAAATTGTCACTGCTGCATTTAATTATATTTAAATTCTTATTGTAAATATTAATTAAAAGATTTAAAAGACTGTTAGCACTGTAGTTTGATCTACTGAAAATGTTGGCAACTGCTTCGTAAACTATACTGACTAGCAATGAAATTCAATCGAAAGAGGATCAATGCAGCTGAAATTGACCAATTGATTATCCCAACAATAAAACAAAATTGTAGAGACGCTCTGTGACTCGTTAGAGATGGAAGATATATATTTAACTAAATACGTCGAGCGTTAGGTGACAAGGTAACTTGGACCAAGGTAGAAATCTTAAGCAAAATCTCATGAATTTTCCTTAAGCGTATTTATATGAAATGCATAATATGACGCGGAAGTAATCAGTGTGTGGTGGGTCGCATCCCAGCCTCTTTTATAAAAAGTAATTGGCACCTAGCCTTATATTCTGCACAAAAGCTCCAACGCATTTGTTGAATTATATATTTAGTGAACTGTCTCTAAACTTTTTCGAGCCGGTTTATGCATGGCTCCAAAAAATGTCTGCATATTCATGAAACGATCTAAAAATGATATACAGGGTTTTTCAACAGAGACGCTACAAAAATAGAGCTATAGGGACAGCAAACGACGCCATATTTCTTGACGCTCTTTTGACATTTCTCTTCAGTAAGGTTTGCTATTTCATGATGGAAAGATATACGAGCCAACAATGAATTGAAATTATTAAAATTTACTACCGAAATTCGGAGTCAGTGGCCTCAACGTCAAGAGCGCTACGTCCAATTTATAGTCGTCATAATCGTCCTATCAGATCAACAATTGAGCGTCTAGTGGACAAATTTGAATCCACAGGCGCAGTACAAATGTTTCCGTGCCCGTAGTGTCGAGAATATTGCTGCCGCTGAGGCTTCAGTTGCAGAAAGCCCAAATGTGCCTCTCACACGTCGTTCTCAAGCGTTGGGCATCTCTGTGACGTCGTTGTGGCGAAGTTTGAGTAAAGATCTTGGCCTACATCCTTACAAGATCAAATTGCCACAAGAACTGAAGCCACTTGACCACCAGAAGCGTCATATGTGAATTGGGCTGAGCAACAACTTGAAAATAATTCAGATTTTCATCGAAAAATCGTCCTCAGCGATGATCCTCATTTCTGACTGAATGGCTTCGTCAATAAACAAACTATGCGGTATTGGTCAGGCCGGAATCCACACTTATTCCATGAGTCATCATTGCATCCCGAAAAAAATACGGTTTGGTGTGGTTTATGAGCCGGGGGCGTCATTGGGCCGTACTTCTTCCGTGATGATGAAGACCGGCACGTTATGTGAATGGAGATCGCTACCGTTCAATGATAACCGAATATTTTTGGCCCCAATTGGATATGATATGGACCTGGAGGACATGTGGTTTCAACAGGACGGCGGCGGCGCCACAAGCTTCATAGCGGATACCACAATCAATTTATTGGAAACCAAGTTTGGAGAACGTGTTATCTCACGAAAATCAATATTCGCTTGGCCGCCTCGTACGTGTGATTTGACGCCGCCGTTAGACTATTTCCTGTGGGGCTACGTCAAATCTGTGGTCTATGCCAAGAAGCTGGCGACTATTGATGAACTTCGTACAAATATCGAACGTGACATTGCAGCAGCATCGGAAGATTTATGCTTGGTGGCCATGCAAAAGAAATCGAGTTGCATACATTTCCTTGAGAAAGAAATCCCATTACATTTTTAATATTAAGTTTAAGACCATTGACATGACACCAATAGGGTAAACTAGTGCGGTCAGAATTTTCTGACGATCTTCTGCTTTTCACTAAGCTTCGTTTAATTATTCACTGAAAGAATATCAACAATAAAAAGAGTGGATCAAAATGGCTTCCTTGGGGAACATCTGACGATCATAAAACGATTTATGTTTGAAAAAGGTCGAAAATTGGGTTCAGTGTCTGGACTTCTGCAAGCGTGCCCGTGGTGGCCATGCAAAAGAAATCGAGTTGCATACATTTCCTTGAGAAAGAAATCCCATTGCATTTTTAATATTAAGTTTAAGACCATTGACATGACACCAATAGGGTAAACTAGTGCGGTCAGAATTTTCTGACGATCTTCTGCTTTTCACTAAGCTTCGTTTAATTATTCACTGAAAGAATATCAACAATAAAAAGAGTGGATCAAAATGGCTTCCTTGGGGAACATCTGACGATCATAAAACGATTTATGTTTGAAAAAGGTCGAAAATTGGGTTCAGTGTCTGGACTTCTGCAAGCGTGCCCGTGGTGGCCATGCAAAAGAAATCGAGTTGCATACATTTCCTTGAGAAAGAAATCCCATTGCATTTTTAATATTAAGTTTAAGACCATTGACATGACACCAATAGGGTAAACTAGTGCGGTCAGAATTTTCTGACGATCTTCTGCTTTTCACTAAGCTTCGTTTAATTATTCACTGAAAGAATATCAAACTGTTAAATGCAAAAGAAGAGTAGACTGATTGCTAGGATTCGATCCGTCTAAAGAACAAAGAATTAGAGGTTACAACAGACTTTATCGGCACAAACGATTTGCTCTTGGTTTTGATATTAATCTCGATATTCAACATCTAAACTCTGCATAGAAATTTACTGAGAATAACAAAATCCTTACGAAGCTAACTAAAATATAAATAATCTGTATCATTATAGGCATGGAATTTCAATGTTTTTAGATTACGGAGCTGTTTATTGTGCTTTAGGTTCTTATAAAAAGACTTAAATTGTCTTTTTTGAGTAAGATTTTCTAAAAAAATAAATCCTACACATAATTACTTAAACTAATAATTTTAAGAAACAGAATTTATGTATGACAGCTGGCCAAGCAGTTTTGACAGTGTATGTCTGTTCTGTTTGTATTTATCACATTTCTTTTATAGCTTCGCCATCAATAATCCGGAATTAAAAGAAACATTTTTGTTTTTGAATAAATAACAATTTAATGTGTATATAGGAAAGGAATCCATCTTTACCCCCTAATTTCACTGGAAATAAAATATTTCTAAGTCACTGATTTTTGGATCTCATTCAACCAAAAGTAAATAAGAATATTACTAAAATAACCGTAAAAATGACAGTACAAAAATACATAAATACAAAAAAAACAAAAACAAAATATTCAAAGCTAATGTATAGTACTTGATGTGACTTGTAATTTAGAAAAATTTTTGTATCGGTCGGCTGGGGGCAGGATGTTGATGTTCATTCATTACAGTTTCAGAATTCCTATATACTATTGTCGATTTTGATATCTTCAAAGGATATACTATACAATACAAAGCATAGAGGTATGTAGGTACGGATAACGAAGGAAAATTGTTATAGAAAAACAAAGCAACACATTTGGAAGATGAAATGAGAAAAAGGAAGAAAAGGGAAAAAAAACATGGGAAGAAAGGAAATGACAATCGGTCCATTCAATTGTCTGGAAAATTATTCTTATAGGCTGCTCTTGATAACCTTATACGTAGTATAATGAAAAGTACCTTATACCAATGACATTCTATTGTACAACCCACATCAAAAGATTGGGTACCTAAAGTTAAGTTACATAAAGATAAACAGAACATCAAGCTGAGTTCGGCCTCAGGTATATCCTTGATTCAAGTTCGAATCGGAAAAATACAAGACAACTTACACTTTTTGTAGGTTTTTAAAAAGAACTTTAGAGGAATTGGAGATGGGAATTAACAACATTTTTGCTCTTTAATCATCCTATACTAACATTTTAAATAAGAAAGTCAGTTTTGTTTTTTTGTTTGTTTGTTTGTTTGTTTGTTCATTTGTCCGTCCTTTACGTCGGTCGTAAGGGAACAAAATTATTTCATGATTTTGTGTGTGGAGGTAGTTGCAAGGCTGGAGAGTGTTTTAGCTGCTTTTTGCCGCCGTAAAATGTGTCGTTCCCAGCTCATTCGAGCAGATCCACCGGTAACACTTGTAATTAGATATTCAATATATTCATATTAATAGGTGCTGCCCGCTTCTGGACCTATCATAGTTGCCTATCATAAGGCGTTTCTCATAATGACATTAGCGCTATGCTGAAACACTATTAAATACTATAAAAGATAGGAGATGGATGGTTGAAAACCGATGCTGAGGGCTATTTGACACTAACGGACAGTTTTTTAAAATTAGTAACAAAGTAATTTTGAGCTTTTTGGAAGCGTTTACACTGATTTACAAAATAACATACATGACGATCGAATTCTCTGTCAAATTGCGATTCTAGCATCAAAAAACGATATTGTTTTGAAAATAAATCCAAACATATTGAATGAAGTAGAAGGAGATATGTATGAGGTAGTGTTTGTCATTAGACACAGTCATGGACTCAGTACAGAGCACTTTATACTTAATAATTAATAGTGATTTTTATATTTTTTTTAAGGTCGGAAAAAATAATAATCAAATTCGACCAATTTCCCAAAAGATTATTAGAGACCTTGAAGCGTGAAATGTGGAAAATCAGGTGGATTGTATAATGAATTTCAAAGGATTCATAAACATTGCTTTGGGGCCAATCTTAAGTAATTCCTTTGAGATAATTGTGGCGTTATTATAAAGCTTAAAATACTTTATTCCGAACTACTACTTGGGTCGGCTAGGCTCTAGGATTACACACTTAAGTAGGTAAGAACTTTGTGCAGGAAAAAATGTAACTTCAATAAATTGACTTGGAGTGTATGATTGTATTGTAGGTAAAAGCCAAACAAACATCTTCGTCATCTTTGTACTTATCCTGGGTTTATTTCGTTGTTTTTGTAAAAGAATTTGTAAATACCGTTATTATTCCTTTGTTTGCCTTCCCCCAACGCCAAACCACCCCTTCCCCAACGTTCCTTCTTCGAAAGGACACAACAATCAAAAGGTTTAACGCTTGAACAGAGAAAAGCACAAAAATCTTTCAGTCGATCGGTTGGGGTCGGTCGCGGTCCGTTTTTTTTATTTTGTATAAAAGGAAAAGGCCGTTTAAGGAATTGTTGGCTTTTTTATTTATCAAAAAAAAAAATAAAATAAAAAGTTAAAAAAAATACAAAACAAAACAAAATGAAAGAATTTTTATTTAGTACTTCATAACACTTAGTTGTTTGTTTTTGTATTTATTTATTTTTTTTTTCTTACCCTTAAAGGGACCGGAAAAAGACGAAAAAATAAAACCAAAGGAGGAAGTATGTAGCTGGGAAGGTAGGTATGTATGTATTGTATATTCATTTACAAAGGTATATATGTATAGGCGGGAGCAGAGATGATTTATAAAGTGCGGCAATAGCGTTGTTAAAAAAAAAGGACCAAAAAACGTTTATTATGAAGTGAAGAGCAGACAAATTGAAAAGATAAATCAGGACAAAGTCTGGAAAGTGAAAAAGTTTCTCATTCAGGACATGTTTTACGTGGACAAAATTTATGATAGCATAATTTTTTTTTTGTTGTTGTTGTTGTTTTCATTGTTAAATATTATAATTTAACTAAGGAGGTGATTGTTTATTTAAGTTCTTAATATTATTTTTCTTTTTGTTGATTTTTTCTATTTATTTTTTTTTTGTAATAAAATAGAAACATGGCTCAAAATGATGAATAAGATACATTTGTATATATCGGATAGAAAATGGTTGCTTGGAAATAAAATGCATAAGGTTAATTTGGAATTCAAAAAGTTTATTGACCTCTTGTAAGTCGGTTGTTTCCTAGTATACTTGTAACTTTTTTTGAATATTGATTAGAAATTATTTTATCAAGGTTTTTGCTTTGAAAATTCAAATCTGCTTTTAGATTTAATTCTTCGTCAATCACTAGCATAGTTGAATCTCTTGAAATTTGAGATAAATATTGTATGCATTATTTTGTTTCTGCTTTAAGCGTATCGGCCAAAATCCAACCAAAAATCGGGGTAGTCGGCAAATCATGCCTAAATATCGATAGTTATAAAATAGAACACACGTTCAAAGTAATTCATTGCTAATAGAAAGAACCTGAATAAAACAACAACAATTACTTGTGTGTACTTAGAAAAATGCTAATCGGTTCAGTATAGTTCGATAGAACGAAAAAACCTGTAATTGGCTTACAACTTTCATGTGGGTGCGGTGGCGTAGTTCGTAGTGCACTAGCTCCTCACACGCTAGGTCGCTTGTTCAAGCCCAGCTCGGGCAAAAGTTCTTCAATAATTAAATTGAACAAAAAAGCTATTAAGCACCACTAAAGGAGTCTGATGATCGGGTTGGCCCCCGTGAAATAGCTATAACTCCAGCCTATGAACTTGGTGGTAGCACACACAAGTTGTTGTTGTTTCATTCCAAATTTTCACATTGCTAATGGTTTCCGCTAAGTTTTAAATGTTTTTTGAATAATTAGGTTAGGTTAAGTTAAAGTGGCTATCCGGGAAGGAGTAGGCCAGTTGTTGGCTTCTTGATGTGATTCCACATTAATCTTGAGGCCCTTTTCTGAGCCCAATTAAATCAATTGGAGTTACTTACAAAAAAGTTTAAGTCTAGTTACGTTACTATGCCTAAGATCGTTTGTATCGTTATAGAAAAATTCTCCTAGGTAGGTCTTGTGTTTGTCAGGTAGAGCAGGGCATGTACAGAGTAGGTTTAGAACTGTTTCTTCCTCTTCCTCGTTAATTCAGCTTCTGCAAAAGTCATTTGAGAATACGCTTAGTTACAAGGCGTGCTTTCCTGTTAAGGCAGTGTTCGGTTATGACACCAATCATCGTGCTTATTTGCAATCTGCTTACAGATATCAAGCACCTTGAGCGCCTTAAATTAAGAATAGCCCACATATTTTTCGTGACCTGACATGTGGTGATGTTATTTCACCTTATGTTTGATTTTTTATAGCGTCTTGTTTCAACAAAAGCTTAGACGTGGCGATTGATATGCCAGCATTAGCAAAACTTGTTAGTGTGGGTACAATGTATAGGAAACATAAGACACTCATTTTTTCAACATAAATGACGGTGTTTCGTCACTAGAACTAGAACATTTATTTAGCTCTAAAACATTGTCAAGTATAGAGGTCTCATAGTTTTCTTATCAGTTTTTCTCCAGTTTGAAAAATTTATAAAATTCCACAAGTTATTTTAAGCAATCCGATTTATTGAATTGAAAATTTTGAAATTTCTCGACGTTTCAAGGTCCCTAGAGTCGAAATAAAGGATTTTTAGAGAGATGTCTGTGCGTGCGTGTATACGTACGTTCGCGAAGTTTTGTTCATCGTCCATAGCTCAAGAACCAGTAGAGATATCGACTTCAAATAAATTTTTGCAGAAAGATGCAGAAAGGACTCTCAAAAAAATTTAATGAGTATTTTTTTTTACCATAGCCATTTTAAAAATCGTGAAAATTTTGGTTAACCCAAAATATCTCACGAACCAATAAGGCTAGAGACTTGAATTCAATTTTAAATTGCTTATTGCAACGCAAAAACAATACTAAAACTTGGTAAAAAGTTACTTTCTACTCAAATATCTTTCCAAAAATTAAAAATGTTGGCTTCATACTAATTTTATCTCACAGAAAATATTGTTTTCGGCATTTTTTTCATAAAAACATTAAATCTACAAAAAATAGTACTCAAATTTGATAAAAATCGATCTTCGGTTCTCGATATCTGTTGAACAATAGAAGATTTCGACTTCATCATACACAAAATATATTTTTAATAATTCTTAAATTTTTAAGAATAATTCAACTTACAAGTTTCTTAACAAAACACGAAAACCTACAAACTTTTAAGCAAGACAACTTGACAGACGGGTTGGGAAGTTATCAGTGTGGGTCACATCCCAGCCTCTTTTTTAACTTAGTCTTAAAAGTTAATCGGTCCGAGTTGTCAGATTGAAAATGTTGAGGTTGCAAGGTCCCTAATATTTTAACCCATTGTTTTAAGAGAGACGATTGTAGGTGCGTTCTTTTTTTTTCAGGGTGGTTTTTTAACTTTTTTAAATAAATTGGGTAGGAAACAAGAACCACGTGACTTAAAACTCTCAACCATTCATGTGCAATAATTTCAGGTAAGGAGGGTACCTACAGTTCTTATTCCGAATCCGAACTGCTAGTTTGAGGAAGCACTTTACCTAACAAAAATTACTCTTGGAGGATATGCCAATAACTCTCGCAAGAGAAGCAGTATGCCAGAAGCAATTTAAAACATTGAAAAATTTGATTAGCTCCAAATACCTCACTAACCAGCATCGCTGAAGAATTGGTTTTATCTGAAAAAAAGTTCAAACAAAGCTGAAAAAAATATGATTCAACTTAAATATTTTGCGAACAAAGAATTATTACCTCCAGAATCATTAAATGAAAAATAACGTTCCACGTCGGGTGAGAAATGTTTTTAAAATAAATTTGACAGTTTGTACAGATAATAAAAACATTAGTTCACTAAAATTAGTTTAAAATTGTAAAAAAAAGAGTTTTGACTACAATATCTTGATAATATAACAATTTTAAAATCTTTTCATCATATTAAAACTACTGTTGTTAATATTGTTTAAATTTTTTTAGAAAAAATACTAACGACGTTTTTCAACATCAAAAAATGGATTGCATAAAATACTAATACAAATTTTTAAACTCAAATTTAATTCTTTAAGATTAAATAAAGACATTCGGTCATATTCATAGTCATACTTTAAAAGCGATTCTATTTAAACTGGAGTCTAAATTTAACATCTAGTATAGACACAGCTGCTATTCATAAAGAATTTGGCAGCTCTGGTTAGTAAAAAACAGGTTTAAGGTATATTCTACTACAATTCTAGTACAATTTCACTTAATCTTATACAAATGGTCTTAAAGGGGTAACAAAATAAACTGCGTTAGCTGGAGAGCCAAAGTCTTTTAAACCTTTGAAATTATTCTGTTTGCTGTAAGTTGAGAAATTTTATGTAAGTAGCTCTGGCGCTGTTAAAACTTTGAAACACACAGATATTGGCAAACCTTTAATTGAATTTCGATCTTCAATATTTAGAAAGCCAATTGAATATACATACCTTTCATACAAATCGTTGCAATCTTTTTCAAAAAGGTCTGTCTGGGTTAAGTAGAGCTTTCATTCTCTGTTGGGTGGAAGCATTCCAACATCCAGCAAAATATTAAAATCCTGATCGAAGCTTAATTTTATTGTCATTTAAATTTTTGTTTTTAAATTTTCAAATAAAATGTCGCACAACGTAATTTTTTCAATCAGTTTGTTTATTTTTGATGTTTTATAGATTTAAAAACAGCTTAAAAGTAGGTTCTGTCGTTTTTATTTTAAGACTCCAAGCTATTGTCTTAAAATGTATTTAAAATGTCTATGAATAACAAAAAACTGGAGTTTAGTTTAGCAAAGAGAAAATCAGAACTTATTAAAGAGCTGTGAATATTGCCCATCGACTCAAAACCTATTTCAGTACTTATAAAATCAAATACTTAAGAAATATCATATCATTAATAGCCCTGATAAATGGAATATTACATCCGAAAGAAAACTTTCCATAATCCAATGCAAACTTGTCGTAGTGCGTGAAATTCGTTTGTTTGATACAAAAACAACTAATTCAATTTCTTAAAGTTCATGGGATGAAAAGTCATTCTATAGGCTGCTACCAAGTTAGTCTAAGAATCAGGTACACAGTTTAAGACTGTTTTTTAAGTTAAAAAATGTGAAAAAAAAATACAAGAACTTAGAATAAATTCTTGTATTATCATTTAATTGAATTTAATACTAAATTTACATTCCTTCATTTTAGCATCTTCAAGAGATTTCAAATTATTTAAAAAAAATAAATATCCTTCATTTGATAAACTTAATCTCTACAATTTTCTCTAACAAAAGATTGACATCTTATAAAAAAAGTTTCATGTCTGCAGAAGACCGCAGCTTAGCTTTATTTTTTTCGGTTAAAAACTTTGTTGCATATCAAAACAAAACGTAAACACGAACGTTTTTAAAATATACAAAAATCAATAAGTTAAAAAAAGTTCGTATACACCAAAGTGCACGAGTTTAATAATATCATTGTTTGTGTACTAACTAAACTAATTTACTCTTAAGTATGAGCATTCAAAAGAGTAAAGTGGCTTTACTAATTTTTCATAGCAAAAAATTATCTAGTGCCAATTAACACTATATGCAAGTTTAAAAGAGGTAAGTGATTCACTTTGGTTTTTATTTCTTATGTTCTTCAAAACATCCTTCATCAAAATTCGGATAAAATCAAGAATCAAAACACAAGTAAATCCTTTAAACTTGGATTGAAATGTTTATTGTTATATTATCCTACTGCGAAGCTGTGTTAATAAATAGATTTTATGAATAAGCCTTTAGATTTTTTAAACACAAATCAAGCAAATTTTGAACACTATGGTGTTTAAGAATCATTAACATTTCAAGAGAAATAACTAAAAAATCAAATATAACCCAAAATTAATGAAGCAAACAAAACATTGGTAGAGCATAAACTACACAGATGTACTATAATTTTGCAAAGCACACATTTTACACTAGAATATAGTTATTTTCCCTGTATACAGTGAACACCCAGGAAAATTAATTAAAACAGTTTTTCCACTCACAATTTTAAACTATATCTGGTTCATTTATTTAAATATTCCACCCATAACCATATAATATGATTATAGAAACTTTCAACCTTAATTTATTCTCATGGTCATGCCTTTTTAAAGCTTAATAATTTGAACCCTTATATTTTTAACGATGACGACCCCACCTACTTTTCTCACTCTATTTGTCTTTTAAACTACACAAGACTTCTACTTTATTATTTTAACATCTTTTTATTTTGATCCTCGCCCATCCGTTTAGTCTTATGATGATGATGATACATCTTATAGTCTAAATGCCTTACACCTCTAAGATGCGTTTCTTGTTTTGTACCTATGCGAGAATTTAAGAGGCCCTTACCCTTTTTAGAAGCCCTTATTTTAATCACACTAGCATTCTCAAAATCTAGGTTACTGCCTATTTAAACCAACCTCGTTTTGTTTTTTTTTTTTTTTTTTCGTAGCCTCTTTCTCTCTGCTGTTCCAACCAACACATCATCATCGTCAGGAAAGGCGCTCCATTTCATATGTAAATACGTCACCTTCCATATTCCTTCAACTTGATGATGATTTATAAAGCCAGATGCTCCCTTCATAACAACATGTGTGTCATCATATATAGATGTATGTATGTAGGTAACGTGTTCACTGTACAACCCAACCCCCTTTAACTTTTCCATAAATAGGTCAAAGTGCCACTTCAACCGAGAATTCTGTTTCTGTATATTCATATATTTATATATAATTTCTACATATATCATTCTCATTCCATCTCTATCGTGTAAAGTTTGTAACTCTTTCTTACATTAGAATACCAAAAAATATCATGAGCTTGGAGGTTACTTCACGCATCCTTGATCATAGTCCTATATAAGGATGAAGCAGCAAGTTTGGGTGTATGGTATTTTTAGCCCGTCTGTCTTAATCGTGTTGTATAATATTATTCTCAAAGGATGAAAGAAGAAGGAACATCATATAATAATTTTACTAAGTGTTTCGAAAGTATCGGGATTATCTCTTAACTTGGATTCAGAAACAAAATAAGAAGAAGGAAAATCTATTTGCACAAGCTGTTGTAGTTTAACATCCTTTTAATTCATCTAGTGTCTTCTTCAATAGCAGCCACGTCAACGAACACAAGTAATGAGGGGTGATCAAATACTACATATATGGTGTATTTAAGTTCTATCATTTCGAAATGCATTATATGAGCTCCGCTGATTCATAAATTCTTATGTGTTGATGTTAAAAATATGTTCGCTTACAAGGTATAAGTGATGTGCTTTTGGTAGAAAGCTGTGGATTTGTTTATTTTTTTCATTTCTGGAGGAACTCATAAGCAATTATTATGACATTTTTAAAGTTTTGTTCCTAAAAAGTAAAACTTCTTAAATTCTCTTTTACTCTTTTAAAACCATTTTGAAAGTGTTTAATTCAAAATTAAGTTGTGTTTTTAAACATAAAACAATTTAAGTTGAGAAAATTTTATATCTTAGAAAAAAAGAATTCAAATTTTTATTAAAAAAAAAAAACAATATTAAAATGTACCTACTTTTATAAACTTCCCACAGGAAGTTATTGTAATCGGTCCGATTTGTGGAATTGAAAATTTTGACATTTCTTGACGTTTCAAGGTCCCTAGAGTCTAAATAAAAGATTTTTAGAAAGATATGTATCTGTGCGTGTGTGTGAAAGTACGTTCGTACGTCCGTACGTCCGTACGTCTGTACGTTCGCGACGTTTTTTCGTCGTCCATAGCTCAAGAACAAGAAGAGATATCGACTTCAAATAAATTTTGTTATACAGATAATAAGGCAGAAAGATGCAGAAAGGGCTCTTAAGAAAATTGCGTGGGTGGTTTTTTACCATAGCAGTTTAAAAAAAAGGTGAAAATTTTGGTTAAACCTAAATATCTTATGAACCAATGACCCTAGAGACTTGAATTAAATTTTATATTGTATATTGTAACGTGATACAAAACAATTATATTTTTGGAAAAAAATCCAATTAACGGTTTTTTTATAAATCAAAAAAACTGAACAAAAAATTTGTCACCTCGAAAATTTTACGACTAAAATATGACTTCATCCCAAAACAATTTTGTGCAACGAAGAATAATGTTATTGACATCTGATAAAATTTTGAGAAAAAATATTATTGACAGTTTTTTTATAAAAAATAAAAACCTAAAAAAAACATTACTCAAATTTGGTAAAAATTGAAATTTTGATCTTTTCAAAAACTTGAGATTAAGGCTACAAACTTATTTTATCTTATAAGAAATATTGTTTTCAACATTCTGAAAAATGTTGAGAAAAATCGAATTGACAATTTTTTTTACAAAGAATAAAAACACAAAAAAAAAATAAATAAAAGTTGGTAAAAAATTATTTTCGACTCCAGTAAAATTTTTGAAAAAAATCGAATTGACAGTTTTTTACAAAAAATTAAAAACCGAAAAAAAAATTAACAAAAGTTGGTAAAAATTGATTTTCTACTAAAATATCTTTTCAAACATTTGAGATAATGGCTTCTAACTAATTTCGACTTATAAGAAATATTGTTTTCAACATTCGATAAAATTTTGAGAAAAATCGAATGACAGCTTGTTTACAAAAAATAAAAACCTAAACAAAAAAATAATACTAAGACTTGGTAAAAATTTACTTTCGACTCAAATAGCTTTTCAAAAATTAAAAATATTGGCTTCAAACTTATTTTATTTCACAGAAAATATGGTTTTCGATATTCAGTAATTTTTTTTTATAAAAATCCAACAGTCCTTTTTTTCATACAAAAATAAAACCTACAAAAAATAGTACGCAAATTTGGTAAAAATTGATTCATATAGACAAACTTTTAAGCAAGACAAATCGACAGACGGGATGGGAAGTTATCAGTGTGGGTCGCATCCCAGCCTCTTTTTCTTGTTTAAAACCGTTTTAGCTTTAATAGTTCAGCGTTTCTTTCAGGTTTTTGTAAGACTGCTGAAATCTAACAACTCCTGAAGATCTTTGTCATATAAAATAATGTAAATATTTCAACTAAATATTGAAGAATGAGATTATAGATTTGGAAAACTATCACGGATTTTACTGAAAAAAAGCTACGAATACTTCATAAATAAAGATAGCTCCAAATTTAAAAAAGTAATACCTCAAAAACCTGACGTGATACATTCAATTCGAAGTCAGATTTGAATTAAGGTAAATAATCGATAGAAGTCGATAAGCTATTCGGAGCATCGTGTATAGTTTAAAGGGTGTGTCTAGCTTTGAAAGTGTCAGGCACACAGTTCATCCTCGGATCTTAGATGCTCGTGAATGTAATAAAATTTTTCGAAAAGTCAACACAAATCCAAAAATTATATCAACACAATTTGCTGCTGATGTGGAACAAGAATTTGAGAGTGGACTTCTCGAGGTCGGTTACAAAAATCAAGTTACAAAACCAAATCTGGCACCTATAGCGCAGCATAGTGCCCAAGAAGCTATGGTCTGGGGCTAAATGAGTACCACAGGTATTGACTGCGTAGTACAGTACTCGGGATGGTTAGTGCGTTGAACTGGCATGCCAGAGGTCTTGGGTTCAAACCCTGCCTGTGCCATCTAAGTTTTTTTTTCACGGGTACTGCCTCTTGGAATTGACAAATCCTCGAAGAGTAATAATTCTTGCCATGAAAAGTGCTTTTTCAAATTAACCGTTTGGAATCGGCTTAAAATTGTAGGTCCCCTCCATCCCTAACAACAATACTCGAACACAGGAATGGTTGAGAGTTGTAAGTCACTAAGCTCCAGTTTTCAAAGGACTGTTGCTCCACCTAATTTATTATTCATCGACTTTATTATGATCATACACATTTTTAAATAAACCATACAAAAATTGTCATACAACTAAATCTTTCACAATCTATCAAATTCCAATACCAGGTCTAAATCCAATCAAACATTTCTTTGATGTTAGGCAAAACGGTCTAAGTTAGAAACTGATTGCACAGACTCAATGAACTTAAGACGTTAATATCAAAACAAATATGAACTTTTCTGTCGTACTGTCTAAAGACTAAATTAATACGATATTTTACAGTTGTTCTAGACTCAAGTTGTTATTATTAAACGAAAGAGACACAAAAATACGGCGTTAAACCTGATGAAAAACTCGTAAAGAAACTTTTTTACTTAAGATTCATTTTGGGGATCACGTTGCATTTCGACGAAGGGTAGACAACTCTACAAAGCGGGTATTGAATGTAACGTTGAATTTTTCTCATCAGGAAAACCAACGTATTGGCCAACCGATACAGCGAAAACACCCGATCTTGTTGACTTTTTCATCGCAAGAGGAATGAACAGAAAATATATGACAGTAGATGATAACTTCGATTTTTCTACGGATCACTCGGCCGTTATCTTAACAATAAACAGTAACGTAATCGAAAAAGAAAAGCCCCTAATTTTAACAAATAATAACACAAATTGGAATAAATTCAAAGAAGATTGCGAAAATAGAATTATACTGAACGTCTCTTTGCAAACTCCGTTTGAGTTAGAAGATGAAACAGAAAAATTTATAAATATTGTTCAAGAAGCAGCTTGGAATAATACTCCGATCTGTAGTAAAAAGTCAAGGCAACACGAAGAAAAAATTCCAGAAGATATAAAAGAATTGATACGCGAAAAACGAAAAGCTCGAAAAGTATGGCAGCAATCACGTGCTCCTCAGCATAAAAGTGTCGTCAACTTTTTATCAAACAAGATTAAAAATTTGTTACGAGATTTTAAAAACAGCGAGAATTCTGCCTATCTTGAAAGCCTAACAGCAGACAAAAAAACGAATTATTCTCTTTGGAAGACGATAAAAGGTATTAAAAAGCCTCAAATAATGTCGGCACCTATTCGAAAAAATAATTCTGAATGGGCAAAAACTGATAAGGAAAAGGCGGATTTATTTGCTAAGCACCTTGAGGAAACGTTCAAACCTTTCGATGGTCAAGAGTTACTAACTAATGACGGAGAGCTCCAACCAGCGCCGGAAAATTTTTCTATCAGGAATATTACTTTGACTGAACTTGTCCAGGAAATAAAACGGCAGAAAAATAATAAAGCTCCTAGCTACGACCTGATTAACGGTCGTGTCCTCAAAGAGTTGCCTAAAAAAGCAATGGTTAAGCTCTTACAGCTCACTAACGCTGCTTTAAGACTTCCTTACGTACCCACGCAATGGAAAGTCGCCGAAGTAATAATGATCCCCAAACCGGGTAAGCCGCCGAATGAGAAAAAATCGTATAGACCAATTTCTCTCTTACCAATTATATCTAAAATATTTGAAAAATTGTTTCTTAAACGAATGCTACCAATTATTGAAGAAAAACGTTTAATTCCCGACCACCAATTCGGTTTCCGGAATAATCACTCGACAATTGATCAGGTTTACCGAATAACTAACGAAATTTAAAAAGCATTTGAAGAAAAAGAGATTTGCTCAACTGCATTTCTTGACGTTTCTCAAGCTTTTGACAAAGTTTGGCGTGACGGGCTAAAATATAAATTAAAAGTCTTTCCAGAGCAAATATATAACATTCTTGAATCGTACCTAGAAAATAGATTCTTTCGAGTTAAGCAAGGAACGGAGTATTCGGAGTTTAAAGAAATAAACGCTGGGGTTCCCCAGGGTAGCGTCCTTGGACCGATTTTGTTTGTTCTTTATACCCGAGATATACCCCAAACAGAAGGCACAACTTAAGGCACTTTTGCCGATGATACAGCTGTACTCGCAATATTCAATAGAAACGGCAACCTCTAAGCTTCAAAAGGCATTAAATAGCATTTCAGATTGGACAAAGAAATGGCGAATTCCTCTTAATGAAACGAAATCGACGCACACAAATTTTACGTATAAAAAAGTAAATAACTTACCTATTTATATAAATTCTGTGCAAATTCCATACGCTAATGAAGCGAAGTATCTAGGCATGACTCTAGACGCGAAACTTAAATGGAAAGTTCATGTAAAAAAGAAACGCGATGAACTCGAAAATAAACTCCGCGAATTGACATGGCTTATTGGAAGATATTCCAATCTAAGCGTTTATAACAAGCTTCTTATTTATAAGCAAGTACTGAAACCAGTTTGGACGTACGGTATACAACTTTGGGGTTGTACCAACGAAATAAATATACAAATTTTGCAAACATACCAAAACAAAGTACTTAAAATAATAGTAAATGCTCCATGGTATGTAAGAAATAGCGACTTACATAGAGATTTAAATATAAAATATGTAGAAAACGAAATTAAAAAATTTGCTACAGAGCTAAGATCACGACTTAGAAATCATAGTAATAACTTAATCCAACAATCTGTTAGCGAGGCGTTCGTTTTTCGGCGTCTGCACCGAACAAGACCTTCTAATCTTGCGCAAAGAAATTAATCTCTCCACTCGAATTTTGTCCATCCACTGTGAATTTTGTGAATGACGCTAAAACTACTTGTTAAGCTGGACTTAGTTGTAGTAATAATATAGAAGATAAGGGAGGTGAGTTTTAGTCAGTAAAAATCTGACACTACTATAAGCATCGGGCTTATAGTGTCTCTGAAGATTTCTCACCTTCCTGCGAAAAAAAAAAAAAAAAAAAAAAAAAAAAAATCTTAAGATTTTTTTACCTAACGTCAAAGATTTGTAAAAAGAGTTCGACAAACGCTTAAAAAAGCGTGCAATTGCCAATAAATCTGTACTCAAAGGAAGAATTGAAAAATATTGGTTGTGAAGTTAGCAAAAATTTTATATAATCTATGCCAAATAAATTAGCCATTGTTATTAAACCAAAGAGCGTATTTAACCTCAAAATTTGGCCAAAAATATTAATCTTTCGAAAATAAAATATCAAAGGTGTCTGGAATCGAATACAAACAAAATATTCTTATAGTATAGTTTGTTTATGTTTATCGCTTAAATTTTTGTTGTCCTATCTCAATTTGTCATTAGTTATGTTTTTAAAAGTTTTCAGAATAAAAGAACTATTAATAACATGAAAATATGTTATAAAACCTCCAGACAAACGCTCAGCTTTCCTGCAAACTCACGAAAAGCCTAAGGCTGCTGCAGCCCTTTGGTGCAGCTGTTGTAAAGCAAGAGAACTTGTTTTAAAAACTGTACTAGGCACTTTCCTTAAATGGGGGTGTATCTGCCTATCTACCTTACCATTGATTTGATATTCAAGCCCGGATACTACCTGCATTTATGCAAATGCATCGCTTCAACTCGAAAGTTATGTCCCTATATCTATATGTATACATATGTAAAACGTCACGAATTTTTAGACTATTCCTACAAAGTTGAGGTGTTGAGAATGAGTTGCTTTGATTAAAGAGGAAATAATAAGAACATCCCTCATTGTGAACACTCAACGCCCTCTCACCTGTTGTCTTTTGTAGTTTAGCAAACAAGCAAGATGGGTAGAAGGTTTAGTTGTAGTCTTTTTGTTGCAAAGTGGCTCAAGGAATTGGTCTAAAACAAACGACACACGCCACACACATGAAAGAGTACAAAGAATGAGACAAAAAAAAGAAAAAGAAGAAATAATCCTTAATTACGTCAGCGAGTTGAACACTGCTCACTGCACAGGGCAGAACACCGGTTTCAAGGAAATTTAAATTTTGTATTTCTTTTGCCTCTCATCAGGACATCTGCAGTGGGACTTTGAAAAGAACACAAAGGAATAAATCTTCTTTTTATAAAAGGGTACCCTGATGACTCTCATCTTTGTACTGCTGGGCTTAGAGGGGTCAGTGGACGGACATTTTGTGATGTTTCGTAGTAGAGGTACAGTTATGCTATACATACCTACTTTACCTGGGATGTTTATTGTGAGCAATGCATGTCGTCCCGATGTCGATGTTGATGTCGTGGCCGTGTCCTTTATCGTGCTGTGCGGTGGTGTATGCCCCAAAGTTCAGTGAACAAAATAATAATTTTATTGAAACTCGACAGATTTTAGTTCTGTTCGGGAGAAGCCATGTCAATGTCCTCGGGTTTCTTTCTATACCATACGTGTTTTTGTTCAAATATTGGTATATGCATACGTTTGTGTGTAGGTACTTCTAATGACAATTAATACTGAGCTTTCTGATGATGGACATTGAAGCGAGTGTGGGCTCTCTTTTCAGAGTGTGGTTCTGGAACGAACGATGGAGATGCAGACTTTTTATCATGTATCCCACAGTTCATATACTCATACCAATATGAGCAAAAGCAACCTTTCAGGTGCAAACAAATCCAGATCCTGATACCTACATATATAGATTGCAGAGAGCCCCTAGATTTATCCCGGTTGTCACTCATTCGTGTAGGTCCTGCCTACTGAAGTGTAAAACAGGATGAAAAAGGATTTGACTATACATATACCATACTATCTATACTATAAGCGATGTTGGGAGAATTTTCGAGGAATAGAATCAATAGGTGGAAAGGGAATTTATATCGTTGGGTGATTGATTCTGGTGTTGAAATTTTATTAAAGAAGAAAAAAACGATAAACCTAACCCCAGATTCTGTGTTTACACATCCCGAACAGGAAGGACATACAACATACATACATACATATATGTATGATGGAGTAAACACAGGACACAAGGAAAATTTTCCTAAATTATTTCTTGTTTCACACAAGATAAGAGGGTATACATTGTTTGCTTATGTACCATCCTAGACTTATACTATATGTATGAACCTGTATACATAAATACACTTACTTTTTTTTTTTTGATATTTTTTGGGATTTTTAAATAAAGAAAGGATGGAGGGATATGAGATGTTTTTTTTTTTGGAATATTTACTTTTCAAGTTATGTATAATCAAGAAGCATTCAAGTTGAAAATGAAGGAAAAAATATGTTCATTAAATGGTCTCCTATATACCTAAAGGAAGAGGTACATGTATGGATAGGTTACGTACTAAAATATATATGTACATATTTTTACGAGTTGATAGGCATTATATAATGAGATGAATAGCTATCAAAAAGCAAAATGCGATTATGGGAAATTCATTAAATTATTGTTTCTTTTTTATTTTAATTCATTTGGCTTTAACAAATTTATTTCGGAAAAAAACATCCCGTCTTCCGATTTGTGTTGCTTAAAAGGTTTGTAGGTTTTCGTGTTTAGTTAAAAAAGATGTCAGTTGAATTATTCTAAGAAAATTAAAAAATACCAACAATATTTTGCATATGATGAAATAGTAGAACATTTTTATTTCTTAAATAAACAAATACAGATTGGATTTTTCTAAGCACAATATCTTACGTTAACAACACAATTTACCATAGAATGAAATCATTTCGAAGACAATACCTTCATTTATTCAAGAGATATCGAGAATCGAATATCAATTTTTACCAATACTACGTTTTGTAAATTTTAATTTTTATGAAAAAAACTGAATGTCGGATTTGTATGAAAATTTTACTGAATGACGAAAACAATATTTTCTATAAAATGAAATAAATATGAAGCCAATACCTTAAACTTTTTAAAAAATATTTTAATCGAAAATAAATTTTTACCAAGTTTTAGTATTGTACTGTTAATTCGGTTTTTCTCAAAATATTACTGAATGTTGATAACAATATTTTTTATAAGAAAAAAATAGTTTGAAGCCAATATCTCAAAATTTTGAAAATATGTTTCAGTTGAAAATCAATTTTTAACAACTTTAGTAATGTTTTTTTTAAGGTTTTTATTTTTCATAAAAAAACTGTCAACTCTATTTTTCTCAAAAATTTACCACATGTCAAAAACGTTTTTTCGTTACCCAAAATTATTTTGGAGATAAAATAATTTTTTGTTTGTAAAATATTCGAGTTGACAAATATTTTTTAATTGGATTTTTAAAAAGAAATATACTTGTTTGGTATCACGTCACAATATATAATATAAAATTTGAGTCAAGACAGTAGCGTTATTGGTTCGTGAAATATTTTCTGTTAACCAAACTTATCACATTTTTTTTAAACTCCTATGCCAAAAAGAGACCCACTCAATTTTTTTTAAATTCCTTTCTGCATCTTTTTGCATTATTAGCCGCGTTTTAATATCAACATGATCTGATCCGGATCTTGAATTTACATGCATTACAACAACAACACAAGATCCTGCTTTTTGTATGGATCTCAATTTGAGATCCAAAATTTAATTCTTTTTTCCACAACAAGAAGCGCTCTTTGGTGAAATTAAAATAATTAAGTCCAAAAAAATGTATATTTGACATAATTTATGGGTATTATTTTCCCCAAAAAAAGGGAACAAAAAAAAAATCATTGAGCAAAATGTTCTTTGGGCAACCCTGCTTTAAATGTCAAAAAATATATATAAAATCGAGAAAGCTGCAGCACAAATGGGAGAAAAGATGTTCAAATAAATTGTAAGTAATCTCTAAATTAAATTATTTAAGTGTCACATTTATTAAGAGGCCAAAAAGAATCTGTACTACATGTGAGACCAAAGCGTTCTTGGATGCTTTGAGTTTGAGAGTACAATGGTGATTTGCAGAAACATTTTCAAAAGTTGTGGAGCTTCCATTTTTGGTATGTGTTTGTTTTTTTTTGCTTCGAAATGTCACTTTTGAAAGAACGAATTTGACACTGTTACCAAACTTTAAATAATAAAAATATGATGATCCAATGCTGCTTTATTATCATGATCTGATCCGGATCAGATCATGGTCATAATAAAACGCGGCTATTATCTGTATATAACAACATTTATTTGAAGTCGATATCTCTACTGGTTCTTGAGCTATGGACTACGAAAAAAACTTCCTGAACGTAAGGACTTACGAACGGACGTACACACGCAAGCACAGACATCTCTCTAAAAATCTTTTATTTAGAGTCTAGAGACCTTGAAACGTCGAGATATGTCAAAATTTTCAATTCGACAAAGCGGACCGATTACAATAACTTAATATGGGAAGTTAAAAATTGAGTTATAGGTTCATAAAAAAGCTTTTTAAGGATTTTGGAGGTCAAATGCTTTATATATGTATGTGAAAGATGAATTCCTAGGAAATATCTATAAAGTGACTAATCAACTCATACATAAAAATGCATGCATTCCTTTTTCAATTAAAGTCATATTTTAACGTATGTATTATTAAATCCACCTTAGTCTTAAATATATAAAACAATTATCTAGGAACCAGTCTTTTTGGATCTTTGAAAAGAACTGAGAACTAGAATTTCTAAGATATGACTTCTTCTAATACCGGTAATTTCAGTGCATAAATTCTTCCTTCTGTTTCAATAGTATTCAATTTTTAAATCTAAACATATATAATGTACATATGTATGTACTCATTATGTACATATATACATAAGTCTGTTATATAAATTTAAACTCTATATCCCTTTACAGTAAAAGACTCAATATGAATTCAGAGCTTGAGTAACTGAATGTTGCTCTTAAAATTAAATAAAAAATATAAAACATTTCAACATAAATTAAAATGAAGTGACTTGAAAAAAAAAGAAAAAAAAAAACAAATAATGTTAATGATAAATGATACTCATACGCCTTGGTGACCAAAACAAAAAATATAGGAACAAAATTAGATAATCATAATTTACTATACAAAAATGTCTTTGTATAAGATCATCATCTTATTTTATGTTGCCATTAATAAGAACAAATGACATTTGTATTCATGTCATGTGCTTGTATACCCTTGGATTACCAACACTCACTTTTTTATTCAAGATTAAGTTAATATATGAAATAAAAGGACATATTCTCGGTTTCTCTTTTTAGAACATTATGTTTTTATTTTTTGCAATAGATTGAAATCTTTGTGTGCGCTCACTCTACTTTTTTCCATACCAAAATAATTAGAAATGACTTTACTTTTAAAGTTATTTTTTTTAATTAATTACTTTTTTTTCTATTGAAATATAAAAACAAAGTGGAAAATTTACAGGGTTTTTCAACAGGGACGCTACAAAAGTAGAGCCACAGGAACAGCAAACGACGCTATATTTCTTGCCACTCTTCTGACATTTCTCTTCACTTAGGTTTTCCATTTCATGATGGAAAGATATACGAGCCAACAACGAGTCGAAATTATTAAAATTTTGTACCAAAATTCGGAGTCAGTGGCTCAACGTTAAAAGCTTTACGTCTAATTTATGGTCGTCATAATCGTCCTAGCAGATCAACAATTAGTGGAAAAATTCGAATCCACAGGGACAGTACAAAATGTGTAAACGTGACAAAGAAGAGCCCGTAGTGTCGAGAATATTGCTGCTGCTGAGGCTTCAGTTGCAGAAAGCCCAAATGTGTCTCTCACACGTCGTTCTCAAGCGTTGGGCATCTCTGTGACGCTGTTATGGCAAATTTTGTGAAAAGATCTTGGCTTACATCTTTACAAGATTAAATTGACACAAGAACTGAAGCCGCTTGACCACCGGAAGCGTCGTATGTTCGTGAATTGGGCTGAGCAACAACTTGAAAATGATTCAGATTTTCATCGAAAAATCATCTTCAGCAATGAGTAAATCAAGTTTGGAGAACGTGTTATCTCACGAAATGGTCTAGTCGCTTGGCTGCCTCGGTCGTGCGATTTGACGCCGTTAGACTATTTCCTGTGGGGCTATGTCAAGTCTATCGTCTATGCCAACAGGCCAGCGACGATTGATGAACTTCGTACTAATATCGAACGTGAAATTGCAGAAGTATCGGCCGATTTATGCTTGAAAACCGTCGAAAATTGGGTTCGGCGTCTGGACTTCTGCAAGCGTGCCCGTGGTGCAAAAGAAATCGAATTCCATACAAAATGGCATTGAACTTACTTTCACAGGAAAAAAGAATTTCATTGATATCCAAAAACGTTTTTGTTTTATTAAAAAAAATACTTTTGTAGCGCTCTTATTTAAAAACCCGATATAAAATGATACAGTTCTTTGTATTTGTGGTCAAATCATCTAGGTTTCTTATTCGATAGATGATTTCGAGTTTATGTAAATTGTGATGTTTCTATTTTGATTGTGGCATTCCCCAAGGCTCAGTTCTTGGTCCACCTGTACAATTTTACTGCAATGCCAATTGCATGGCTATTCTCGCTAACGACACTGGAGTATTTGCGTCGCATGAGTTTTATATCAACATTGAAATAAATTTAATACATGCGATCGAAAAATGAGTATTAGTACTAAAATGCCAAAAGTCCTTCCTCAAAATTGAAAATTAAGTTATTATTACAAAAGTTCTATTCCAGGCAATACTGTTATACGGTTGTTCAGTATAGGGTAACGCTGCAAGATGCCATTTGAGGAAGTTTCAGGTATCACAGAACAAAGTTCTTCTTTAGATTCTGATTCAAAAATAAATCAAAAAAGAGGCTGGGATGCATCCCACACTGATAACTTCCCATCTCGTCTGTAGATTTGTCTTGCTTCAAACTTTTACAAAATATTCAAAACAATATTTTTTGTGTGATAAATATTTTGAAGTTAATATCATTCCTTGTTTTCCTAATAAAAAATTAATTGGGTGGCGTAACAGTCCGTTGAGAACTAGCGTCTAGTGTGACTTACAACTCTCAACCATCCCTGTGTGCGAGTAACGTTGCCATGAATGGAGGGACCTACAGTTTTAAGCCGAATCCGAACGGTTTATTTGAGAAAGCACTTTTCATGACAAGAATTACTCTTGGAGAATTTGTCAATTCCTCGCCAGAGGCAGTACCCGTAAAAAAACTTTAGATGGCATAGGCAGGGATTGAACCCAAGATCTCTGGCATGACAGAGGTCTTGGATATTTTGAGTTTAAAATCATTTCTTATAAGTTTTTTGATATTTTTATAGGTTTTCGTGTTTTCTTAAAAAAGTTTTCAGTGGGTTTATTCTAAAAAGTTTAAAAATTACAATTTTTTGCATATGATGAAATAGTTTGATTTCCAAAATCTTTTTTTTTTTTGTTAACGAGTTTTTCAGTCGAAAAAAATTTTTTACCAATTTTAGTAGCATTCCTTAAAAGTTTTTATTTCTTATATTAACAAACACAAATTGGATTAATGAAAGTAATTTGAAGTCAATATCTTCTATCGATAACCGAACATCAATTTTTAACAATTTGCGTACTGTTTTTTTTAGATTTTATTTTTTTATGAAAAAAAACAGACTGTTGAATTTTTATAGAAAATTTACTGAAAGTCAAAAACAATATTTTCTGTGAGATAAAACTAGTTTAAAGCCAATATTTAAAAAAATTTGAAAAGATATTTGAGTTGAAAGTAAATTTTTAAGTATTGTTTGTTTTTATAGGTTTTTATTTTTTGTAAAAAAAACTGTCAATTCGATTTTTTTAAAATTGTATTGAATGTTGAAAACAATTATTTCTTATAAGATAAAATTAGTTTGAAGCCAATATCTCAAATTTTTGAAAAGATATTTGAGTCGAAAATCAATTTTTACCAACTTTTATCTATTTTTTTAGGTGTTTTTTTTTTTAAACTGTCAATTGGATTTTTCTCAACATTTTTCAGAATGTTGAAAACAATATTTCTTATAAGATAAAAAAAGTTTGAAGCCTTAATCTCAAGTTTTTGAAAAGATATTTGAGTCGAAATTCAATTTTTACCAACTATGAGTAATGTTTTTTTTAGGATTTGATTTTTTATAAAAAAAACTGTCAATTAGATTTTTCTCAAAATTTTATCAGATTTTAAGAACATTATTCTTCGTTGCACAAAATTGTTTTGGAGATGAAATCATATTTAAGCCGTAAAATTTTCGAGGTGGCAAATATTTTGTTCAGTTTTATTGATTTATAAAAAAAACTATTAATTGGATTTTTTCCAAAAATAAAATTGTTTTGTATCACGTTACCGGATATAATATAAAATTTAATTCAAGTCTCTGGCGCCATTGGTTCATGAGTTATTTAGGTTTAACCAAAATGTTCACCTTTTTTTTAAACTGCTATGGTAAAAAAACCACCCACACAATTTTCTTGAGAGCCCTTTTTGCATCTTTCTGCCCTTTTATCTGTATAACAAAATTTATTTGAAGTCGATATATCTTCTGGTTCTTGAGCTATGGACGTACGAACGTACGTACACACGCACGCACAGACATCTTTCTAAAAATCTTTTATTTCGACTCTAGGGACCTTGAAACGTCGAGAAATGTCAAAATTTTCAATTTGACAAATCGGACCCATTACAATAACTTCCTATGGGAAGTTAAAAATATGGGTTTGATGGTTTGTATTTGTTAAACCTTATATAACTATGTACGTATATTTTCAATAATATGTATTATTGCATACCTATTTGATTTCGCATTTATTCAATTATTTACATTATTCACATAATTTTTACCAAGTAAATTCATTGCTCTCAATTCGATTGCTCAATTACTGAATGTATTTACATTTTCATCGTTTAAAATTTTTCATATTTTGTGTGTGTTTTATTTCATTTTTTTTAATGGAATTGTTATTTTTTAATTAAGATATGAATGCTTACATATGAATATGAACAAACAGAAATTGTATATTAGGTTAACCAAAATCTAATAAACCCATAAAAATATGATGTACCAAAAAAAGGATAAAAGAAAGAATGTACCTTAAAAGAAATTGCATACATTATAGACACTGACTAATACGAAGAAAAAAAAATCGAACACAAAAATACCAAGAAGGGTAAAACAGATTCCTGTTGACAATATTCAAAGATACAAAACTTTGCCAAGACTTTTTCTAAAACAAGAAGATCCTTGGCAAAGTGAGTTTGCTTGTCTTATCTCTGATGTGTGCTATTGACGCGCACTTACAAGCAGAACACACAACATAGAATATGATGTTTGCACATATATAAAGAGAAGAGTGTCCTCCCCAAGGACATGGAATTCATATGCTGTTTTAAAATATAACATCAACTTTTCGTCTCATCAATATATATAGTATTCACATAACATACTTATAAGAATATATTCAGAGGTATACGAAGAAATATAAGATTCCAAAACGACCAGCAGTGTTAAATGTGAAAACATAAATTGAGCTACAATGTTTCCTTTCATTTAACTTCATATGCAAATATCCTGTCTGCCACAAGAACAATAAAGTAAAAAACAAAAACAAATGTATTAAATTGAAACCAGAAATCTCGGAAATACCGCTTGCTCCTTTTCTCTTAAACTAACGCACAGACTTTGGATGGAATATTATTTAAAACATATGACATTATATACTTACACGGTCGACATTTGTAAGCAATTTCAACAAACTTTCGGATACCGGAACAAGGATCCCCGGAAAGTGATTTGGCGGAAGCAGAAAACTTGCAGTGACGTTGACGTTTCTTTTGGCACGCATCGACCACTGTCTGCAGAAGGATGTACTGTAAATAAAATATAATAATGTTATAAAAAAGTTTATGTTTAAATTATTTAAAAAAACTGCGAATAAAAATTGAGAGGTTAAGAGGTTGAGAGGAAAAAAGCCATTTTTCTATGCAAAAACTCAATTTTATTGGTTCTATTCTTTACAAAATTTATTAAAAAAGTCAGTAAAAAGTATCGACGGTCATATTTTCTTTAAACCCTTCAAAGGCAAGAAATGGCCATACACAAATTTTAGAAAATTCAGAAAATTACTTTTTAATGAAAATTCGCATCATTCTACATACAGACGTTGTGTTTTTGGTAGATTACTATTTTTCATCTATTTGAAAAATTTTTTATCGTATGTAATTATTTCATCTCGAAAAATAAATAAATGCTTTCAAAATTGAAATTTACAATAAATAACAATTATTATGTCGAATTTTGTATTCATTTTGTTCACCCTGTTTTACCCTTTTACGAGTAACTCTTAAAACTCTCTTCTGAGTATCACTGACCGTCTTAAATATAAAATTTGATACTAAATGTGGTTTGTACCATATTACAATCTATAAAAACCAAATATTGTAAGATTTTCCAAGTCATAAACGTTTTCGGGCATCTTAAAAAGACCCTTTATCACAATCTAAAAAATTATTGTCATTACGAATCTAGTTTTAAATGGAAAATAAAAGAGAATGGGAATTTTTTGCTCTACAAAATATGTTATTTACGTCGTTGGAAAGCCTTTGTACATTATTTTCGTATGGGCACAAAGTCTTTAACCGTAAGGGCTCGCGTACACTAAAACCGATTTATCGGCCGATATCGGATCGGAACAATTTGGACGAGCATATCGGCCGTTCGACTGCATACACTGCTTCCGACCGTGGACGATACCGGTTTGGATTTGGAGTAAAAATAATAATTTTTTTAATGGAAGATTTCAAAGAAATGTATATTTTCGAAATTCATACCATCATATAATGCGTCAACGTATGTATAAGACGTCGTCGTCGTCGGTGTGTATGGGTTAATTAAATATTTATGCAAAGAAAGGAACTGAAGATTTGAAATTATAACCCATCAAATGTTTCTTTTCATAAACCTTCCAAATCTTTGAGAAGTAAAACGTTGATTTTGAGTTATAGGCACCTATTTTTCATAGTTTTTTATGTTGTTGTGACTTGGTTATCAGGTCGGGATTCTGTTTCTTTATATCCGGAACAGTCAGTTCCATCCCCGTTGTTATAAATTTTTGAAAATTTATGCCAGAGAGGTGGCCTGTTGTGAATACAATTAATTAATTTTTCGTTATTTTTTTTCTAGAACTTTATGGTATGAATTGACCCGACAACGGACGAAAAATCCAAACATGTTTCGATTATGTCGGTTGATCGGTTACTATCGGCCGTCATCGGACGATGCCGCTATCAGTGGTGTACGCGCTCTCTTTCCTTTCTATGTGTTTGGTTCGATCGGCCGAATTCGGCCGACAACGGCCGAGCAAAATTCGGCCGATGACGGATTAGGTGTACGCGAGCCGTAAGGCTTAGACAGGATATGAAATCAAAGATTGAAATCAAAGCTTAAATTACTTATATAGATATCTTGGGGTGCAAACCATTCATTCCGAGTTGGATGCATACCATGATGATAAGACCCAACAGTATACATATGATGCGGTCACATGGGATAGTAGAACCGAATCAAAAACAAATATAAAAGGCTGGCTTGTATATGCATTAAAGGAGCAATGAGAACTTGACCCACCACTGCAATGGAAGCTATAGCCTTCGCCCTTCATCTATCTTCTCTGTACGAGCTACGGCAAAAGGAGCAATAATTGTGAGTTTCGCAAAAGAATGGAAATTAACAAATTGGGAAAGACTCAGTATTCCAATATCTTCTTCGATCGAGAACATCTGAGGGGACTGGTGCAGGAAAGGAACTATCGTAACAATCAGATCAGTCACATAGTCAAGCTGGACTGAAAGCACTTACTTCTTAGTTTGTTATTTTAAAAATATTGTGGGATTGTATTAACACATTGAATACCATTGTTAAGAAAAATACTGTTGTTCTTCATTGGGTACCTGAGGCCTATTTTATAAACATTGAAAATTGCGACAGGTGACAATTTGTTACTTTATAATTTGACAATTGTCAAAATTTGATAATTTTGTAGAACTGTAGGAAAATGCCCGATAATTGGCATGTTTTCGTTTCATAAAGAAATTGTCAAATGTTTTTGAACAATTATCAGGAATTTTCCGACAAATTTGTACTTACAATTCTTTTATAAAATGAAAAAAAAAAACAACATACGATTGACATATTTTTGTAAGTATTTAATTGACAATTGCTACAGAAAACTCCGTTACGGTCAAGTAGTGTTGACAGTGAAAAGATCTAAAATGATAAACGATATATTTTCAAGTGAAAGTGAATGTGGTGACGATTCTCATTGTATTTTTTTTGACGAACTTGTCACCTGTCAATATTTTATGAAATTATTGAAGAATTTATTGAAGAGTTGTCAATTTTATGAAATAAGGCCCTGGCCATTTCGGAATTTTGGTAAATGAATAGGCAGACTCCTTGGCTAAAGTAGTAGCCACACCACAACTCGACTGACAGGACCCGAACGCTACTTTAAAATAGAGAAAAAAACGTGATTTATGCTATAATCAAAAAAGATGAGGAGACAAAAATAAAATCTGAATAGATCTCTTTAAAATGAGGCAGACAACAATACTACTTGGTAATATAAGTGAAAACGATTCAAAAAGTCCATAAGCAAGTAAGAACTAGCCTTTTTACTGGCTGCTGTAAATTAAACAGCTACCTTAACATTTTAGGCCTAGCAGACAGTGCCAGTTTTAGTATTTGTAACTGCTATGTGGAAACACCTGATCACATTCTGGTAAAGTGTGTGTTACTAGAAGGAAACAACTTTCCCAAGAATTAAAGTTTCTAAAAGAGATTGACTTGGAGGAAGAACTGTTAAGACTACTAGTTGTAGAAGAAGGCACAATAGATCTTTCAAGTCAGAGTGCAATTACACCAACACTTAATTCATTCATGGCAATGACCGATAATAGTCTTTTTTAAACCTTCCCCATATAAATAATATTAATTTTGAAATAAGTAAACATGCTTTTGCACAAAACATATTAAAATTAGATGAGTGTTTTAAGCTATGATTACACGGTCAACGAAATCGGTCAACGCGTTGACTCTCTGACGTCACAAAAAATACATATTTTCTCCGTCATCTCACTGTCAACGTTTACAGTATCAATGCTTAAAACATTGACTATCACACGATTGACACTATTGGGTCAATGTTGTCCCAAATTACGTTGACGCACAGGTGTGTCAACCTGACTTTTACTCATCAGTGTCAATGCATTGACTCGCAAAACTTTGATGATCACACGGTTTGACACAAAGCAAAAAAGCCGTCAGCACAAGTCAAAGTTATTTTGAGGAAATAAAATAAATATTGTGAGTTTATTAATGCACATAATTATATAGATATATTTAACTTAAGTGCAATTCATTTTCAGATAAAAAGCAATAGCAATGACAAAAAGAAATATGGAGATAGCAATTTTGGCCGCATACATTTTAGAAAGCAGCACGGACGATGAGCACGAGGACGACATCCGCAGTGCAAGGCCTTCATGAGGAACCAACTTTATATCGAAATTTCCTCCGCATGGGCGCAAGACAATTTGATTACTTGCTGGCGCTGGTGAAGCCTCACATACAAAAACAAAATACAAAAATGCGGACGACCATTTCTGCCGAGGTGCGATTGGTCCTCACACTGCGATTCCTGGCCACTGGCGAAAATTTCAGATCTTTGCAGTACCTTTTTAGAATTTCCCAACCAGCTATCTCCTCTATTATTCCCCAAGTTTTTGAAGCGATTTTCAATGTTCTTGTTTCTGACTTTATAAAGGTTTAGTTTTTCATATTTCAGTTTTTTTGGCCCAAGCGTATGCAATTTTTCTTTTGCGTTGCGCTTTTTTCTTTTTTTGGTCTTCATCTTGGGCAAGTGACTCCTGTCTTGGAGTAGCATCGTCGATATCTTCCATCATAATCTGATAAATTTTTTATCAAAGAAAGGGACATTATTTTAAATTTAAAAAAAAAACTTACCAGCAGCTTTAAAATTTCAATATATGTATGTCCTGTTTTGTTTTTTTATTTTTTGAATTAAATGATGTAAAAAAACCAGGGCCATGTTTTTTTTTATATGTATAAAAATCACAGTCAAACTGAGACGATGACACGGTATTTAATTCTGCCCGTCAACGCTGGGACACGGTCATTGCGATGACACGACTCCGTCAACGCGTCCCAATGACGTTGACAGAGAGATTACACGGTCATCGAAAAAAGTCAATGCGTTGACCCAAAAATGTGTGTCAACGAGAGTGTCATCGTACCCGTCAACGCAATGACACCAGTTTTCGTTGACAATCACACGAAGTGACACTCTTGGGACAGATTGTGACGTCATTTTTACGTCAGAAAGTCAACGCATTGACCGATTTCGTTGACTGTGTAATCATAGCTTTAGTCCTGGTATTGATGGTGTGCCACCCTCTGTTTTGAAAAAATGTGTTTCTTATTTGACGTACCCTTTATGTGTTCTCTTTAACACATCCATAAAAAGGTTGTTTTTTCCAATAATCTGGAAAAGCTCATTTTAAAAAACTATGCCCAAGGTGGGTCCTAAAAATGAAATTATGAACTACCGACCTTGCTAAGCAATCTGTGATACATAAACGGTTTGAGTCAGAATCAATCATATTTGTATAGCTTCCTTTCCTATTATGTAACTAGTTCAATTTTTTGTGATAACCAGCATGGTTTCGTTAAAAAAACGTTATATTGTTACTAATTTATTTTATTGTACGTCCTTTTGTTTAGCTGTTTTTTGAGAAACGTGAACGAGTTGATTATGTGTTTACTGATTTTAGTAAAGCGTTTGACAAGTTGTGTCAGGTTTAACAAACATTTCTTAAATTGTATTTCATCATAATTTACAAAATAGAAAATATAGTTTGATATTTCGTAAAAAATGTTCGAGTCCGTTTATTGTGAACTCTAGTGTGCCTCAGGACAGTCATCTTAGCCAAATCTTATTTATTTTAATATTAAATGACTTGGTTTCGATCATAAACAAATCGTCCGTCCATATACATATATGCTGATGACATTAACCTTTTCAAAAGAATTAACACTACATCTGACTGCCTAGTTTTCAATATTATTTAAGGAATGGTCAAATAAAATTAGTCAAGTTTTAAATGGTAAAAAATGTAAGTCCATGAGTTTTAAACCCAAGAAAGTTCCAACTGCAGATTGAACTTTGGAGCTCATAGCCCTCTTAATCAATTTATTGAAATATTCAATACATTTTTTTTTATTGTATGTTCACCGAATGACAATTTTAAGAATTCAAAATTCAAAACAATGTTTTATAACAGTGTGTATTAGAATTAGATGTTATATAGTTGTCAAGCTTTTATTCATAAGCATTGTTCACGGTAGCATTTAACGAATTAAAATAAATAAATAAATTCACTTAACTATTTAGTAACTATCGATTTAGTGAATTACAAATGAATGCGTATATTTGTTTGTCTAGTGCGCACAGTTGAGATAGGCAACGATGGACAGTTTAGTTCAAGACTATCATTTTTGATTATGGCCACATAACTCAAAGAAGATTTTTCTTTTTAAAAAATTGGTCGCTTATTTAAACTCACGTTTTTATACTTTTTAGTTCCTAACCATTTTCATAAGTCTCGTTTCTGGGTACTTAAGGTAGAACAGGTCATGTATATTTTTACCATTCCCTTTTATATCTTTAAAAGTACTCTCTACGCCTAACACTGCTTCACTTTTCCACTCTCAACGGCTTAAAAGTGAGTATAAAATCAAAATTATTCTTATCTTATCTAAAGACAGAGAAATAAACCTTAAAATTTATAAAATGTATAAGCAACAAACATCCATAAAATATGAAATGATCATGATGATATAATAAAGCTTTTCGTACACTTGCAAGTCACTGTATACTTAATATAAATATTAGATTACTATTCATTCCCTTAACTCCAGTAGTACCTACAAGCTTATATTTCAGGAAGTTACAAACATATATGTACGTTCGAAATAACATACATAGTTCAGTATTACCAAAGCTGTTTTTTTTGTCTTTTATTAAGGATTGAGTTCAGAATCATATTAAAGAGAATCTACCTTTATACCACACAATCGATGTAAAAAGATTATGAATTTATATATTTCCTCCCTCTTCCATGATGTTCTTTTTTAACCAAAGTCAACAACAACACAGAACGTAACATGAATAACTTTCATTTTTATTTTTAATTTGACATAAATAAAATTAACAATTTAAATTACACTCATATTCAGTGCTCAATGGTATTGTCGTCGCACACAGGATATAACGTATAACATACCACCACTGCAGTTCCGGTGAAACGGAAATTGAGCCATCGCCACATTTGTTGTCGGTGTAACGGTGCTACGTTTATTTTTCCTTGCTTGATGCATTAAGAGCAAACAAAAAAAAACCTCTGTCTATGAAAATATATATCGAAAACCAAAGTAGGACAAGAACTGTACCACAACGAAAACCAACCACCCTACTACATCATTGACAGTTTTGAATGTAGACATAAAGAGTGACTTTGGAGCAAGGCTAAAGGGAGAGAAGCTTTGGAAGGGTAGTATTACTTTTTTTTGCTTCTGATTATTAAATCTTTCCTCTTCTGTAGCTGTCATGGATGTCGGATTTAATAAAAATCGTTCTACGCTGCTGGTTCGTTGGTTAAGTTAACGTTGGCGTTGGTTGGCTGGTTGCATTCGAATCGTACATACATATAGGTGTTTTTTTTTGGCTCACTGTATCCGTTCGTTGCACTGTTTTTTGGTATTCTGTCAAATGTTTGGAAGTATATTTTTGATGACAGTTGGGAAAAGCCAAGAATTACGAGTTTTCACAATCGAACTATCGAACGAAATGCAATGAATACCTGTGACGTTTCCAGGAAATTGAGACCGAATTTTGTTCCATGAATTCACAAGATCAAATATTTGTTCGAATTAAAGTTGAACGCAGTTGAATGTGGTGTATGAAATTGGATGTGATGTTGTTGGTTTTGGAAAAATGCTTTAACTTGTTTACTGATGTTCGTTGGTTAATGAATAAATAGGGCGGTTTTCTAGAAACGCACTTGGCCTATAGCCTCATAGAAATATGACCATGTAACAGGTATAGTTCAAGGCGATTAATGTCATAATAGTAAGTACCACCGCAAGCTGTAGTGTCTCTCCGTATTTAAGCGATATTCTTAAAAACCAGTCAGCGGAATTTCATATGGTTTTCAACTATCGCAGGAGTTGTTCCTGGAAGAAGGTTTAAATGTATAATTTGTAAAAGTTTTGTGTAAATTGATGGGAATATGACGACAACAATGAATTTGTCTGCGAGCTTTTATCAGAAACGCTGGAGAAATGATGTGACCCACACTGATAACTTCCCATCCGTGTCCGTCTGTTGATTTGCTCAAAAGTTAAACAAAAAATAAATAACAACACTTCGTGTGAGATGAACAAATTTGAAGTCAATATCATTCTTTGTTCTCAAAATACTTGAGTCGAAAACCATTTCTTATACGTTTCTGTTATTTTTGTGGGTTTTGTGTTTTTTAAAAAACTAAAAAACACTAAAAGTTAATAACAATGTTTTGCTTAACAAAACTGACAAAAACTGATATTTAGTCAAAGACTAATTTGTATCAATTTTAGTAGCATTTTTTGAAAGTCTTTATTTCTTAAAAAAAAATTGGATTTTTCTAAGAACATTTTCTTACGTTATCAACACAATTCAGCACAGAATAAAATCATTTTGATTTCAAATATTTCAGTTATTCATTTTTACCAATTTTGTGTAGTTGTTTTTGAAGATTTGAATTTTTATGAAAAGAACTGATAGTTGGATTCATTTTAAAATTTTACTGAATGTTGAAAAAAATATTTTTTGTAAGACAAAATTAGTTCGAATCCAATATTTTTAATTTTTGCAAGTTTTAGTAGTTTTTTAATTTTTGTAAAAACAACTACTTCTATTTTTCTAAGATTCTAGGGAGCCTAAAACGTCAAGAAATGTCAACATTTTTAATTCGTCAACTCAGATAGATTTTTACAATAACATCTTATGGGAAGTTAATCGTGCACTAAGTCCAATATTCAGTTGACTTAATCTCTATCGCTATTGCAACATCAAGCACGTTGAGCATTCGATAAATTGGCCCAAACCGAGATGGCCACCGATCAAACTTTTCACAAGAATATTATCTTTAACGATAAATCTCATTTTTGGTTAAATAGGAACGTTAATAAGCAAACCTAAGAAAATAATCCTTGGTACAATGATAAATGCGCGGTACTGAAGCAAGAGGCGGAAAATGAGACGGAGGTACTGTGAATAGGAGGAAAGAGAAAAAACCCTACGTAGAAAGAAAAGAGCATCCGCAGCATCAACACTCACCTATTTCGAGGAGTCCAGCACCGCCACCAACACACGCCCGTTCTACAAAGCTGTCAAGCAAATGGCATCTATTTATAGAACCGGCACGCAAGCTCTTCGAAAAAGAGAAGTACACCTAGTCAGCGAAGCGCAAGGAATTCTAAAAGTGTTTAAGCAGCACTTCCAGGAGCTGCTGAATGGGCATTATGTAAACTAAATAACTATAAGACCAGTCAATGAAGACCCAGTCCCAGCGTCCAATATTGAAGAAGTTAAGAGAACCACCCACAGCTTGAAACCAATAAATTCACCGACTCGGATGGCCTACCTTCAAATATGGAGGTGATATTCTGGTAGCCATCGACCAAGTGTGAGAAGAGGAAAGTATGCTCGATGACTGGTCAAATAGCTCAATATGCCCAATCTACGAAAAAGACGATCCTATATAACCGCTTAATGTCGCCTACAACATCCTATCCAAAGTAGGTACTATTTGAGCGTCATAAACCTTTTTGCAACACTATGGATTGAAACGTACTAGTGTAGCTTTAAGCCAGGCAGATTAGCGATAGACCAACGTTTTATATTAAGGCAAAGCCTGGAAAATAGATACTAACGAATTTCAATTCAAGGCCACCATTTTTTCATCCATTATGATAGCATAAGTCGCCAAGAGCTTCTATTGTCGATATCCGAACTCGAGATCCAAAAAAAACTGATACGCTGTGCAACGTGCAAATGGGTATCAATTCGTCCGAGAGGAGATGTGCTATGATGTGATTTCTTTAACATATTCCTGAAGCAGATATTGCGCAAGAGTGGTGTTAACCTGAAAGGCACTATCTTTAATAGGTCTTCACAATAGCTTGGATATGCGAACAACGTGATCGGCTTTTCCTAGCGAGTTGTTCTAGAAGCATGTACAGCTATAAATGAACAGGTGAAACGCGTTGTTCTTAAAGTAAATATGGACAAAACAACGTATGTATATACTATCAACAAACAAAGCCTAATTTTTCTACCGCCTAGGACAAAACGTCACTGTTACTGGTAGCAGTAATTTTGAGGTACATATGCAAGGAGTTCACCTATACTTCGAAACAAATATCAATTCCACGAACAACACCTCAGAAAAAATCCAACGAAGAATTACCCTAGCGAAGCGCTGATACTTCGGTTTGGCCAAACAAATGGGTTCAAAACTCCTTTTCCAAAAGACAAGGTGCACGCTATACAAAACACTAATTTTACTAGTTCTAACTCTATGGCGGCGCTAAGAGATAAGTAAAAAAGTGGAATTGATACTGGGAACTTTCGAGAGAAAAATTCTTCGGTAAAGATTTGGTTGGAAGAGGGGAATGCAGGAAAAGATTCAATCGTAAACTGTACAAGTTGTATCAAAATGTGGATGTTGTCCAAAGGGAAAAAACACGACAACTATACACTGGCTCGGCCACATCGATCAAATGGACAAAAACGCTGCAGGAAAGAAAACCTTCGAATCCCAGGCTCAAGGCATCGCGATGGTTCGGCTTTTTTCCGCTACAAATACCAAATTGCGGACGTAAGAGCAAGAGCTTGAGTACGAAGGAAGCTTGTAAGGGACCACAAACGATTTAAGAACGCAATATTTCAGGCCAAGATCCTCAATATATCGGGAGTCAGATTAGCAAGTAAGTAAAAAACAAATTTGTCGAATTTTGAGTGATCATAAACATAATTCCCAAATCATTGTTGAGACGTTGTTACATGCTGAAAAAGTCACTTTGCGGTGTTCTATGGACAGAGGGCATTTCTATGGCAGAGCATTACCGTCGTAATTTAATACCGGTGGTCTATTTTTTTTTTATGGGAATGTGAAGTCGATTGTCAACGCAGTTAATCCCAAAGCGGTTGACGCCTTAGTTCTGACATTTGGCCCCAATTGCTGCAAAAATGGGAGAACATAGGGCCTCTCCGCTGGAATTTATTGGCGGCATTCGCGGCGGCCAATTGATCGAAATTAATTTTTCAAACATAATTACTAAACCCTAATCTTTTTAATTAACTTCCCATAATAAGTTATTGTTATCGGTCCGATTTGTCCCTAGAACAACGGTTTCAAAGTCCCTAGAGTCGAAATAAAAGATTCTTAGAGAAATGACAGTACGTATGCGTGTGTACGTACATTCGCGAAGATTTTGTCGTCATCCATAGCTCAAGAACCAGTAGAAATAAGAAAATTGTATTATACAGATAATAATGCAGAAAGATGCAGAAAGATGCAGAAAGGACTCGTAAAAAAATTGAGTTTGTGGTTTTTTTACCATAGCAATTTAAAAAAAAAGTGAACATTTTGGTTATCCCAAAACATCTCACGATCCAATAACGCTAGAGACTTGAATTATATTTTATATTATATATTGCACCGTGATACCAAACAAATATATTTTTGGAAAAAAATCAACTTACGGTTTTTTTTTATAAACCAAAAAAACCTTAAAAAAGAAATATTTGTCACCTCTAAAATTTTACGAACAAAAAATGATTTTATCTCCAAAATATCTCCAACGAAGAATAACGTTTTGAAAATCTGTTAAAATTTTGAGAAAAATCGAATTGACAATTTTTTTTATAAAAAATAGAAACCTAAGAAAAATATTATTCAAAGTTGGTAAAAATTGATTTTCGACTTAAATATCTTCGCAAAAAAATGAGATTTTGGCTTCCAACTAATTTAATCTTGTATGAAATATTGTTTTTAACATTCGGTTAAATTTTGAGAAAAGTCGAATTAATAGATAGTTTTTTAACAAAAAATAAAAACCTAAAAACAAAATTATAAAAGTTGGTAAAAATTGATTTTCGACTCAAATACCTTTTCAAAACATTGAGATATTCGCTTTAAATTAATTTTATCTTCCACAAAACATTGTTTTCAACATTCAGTTAAATTTTGCGAAAAAAAAACAAATTGAAAGTTTTCTTGCAAAAATAAAAACCTAAACAAAATTAATAAAAGTTGACAAAAATTGATTTTCGACTCAAATATCTTTTCAAAAATTTAAAATATTGGCTTCAAATTAATTTTATCTTATTAGAACTATCATTTTCAACATTCAATTAAATTTTGCGAAAAATTAATTAGTTAATTTTTTTACAAAAAAATAAGAACTTGAACAATGTTTTCAACATTCTATCAAATTTTGAGAAAAATTGAATTCACGTTTTATTGTAGGTACAAACAATAAATACCTAAAATAACAATACTAAAACTTTTTAAAAATTTACTTTTGACTCAAATACATATCTTTTCAAAATTTAAAAATATTGAGTTCAAACTGTTTTGATCTCACAGAAAATATTGTTTTCGACATTTAATAAATTTTTTATAAAAATCCAAAATTGATGTTCAGTTTCCGATATCTCGTGAATAATTGAAAACATTGACTTCAAATTAATTTCATTCATCAAATTTGTATATGTTTTTTATAAGAAAAACTTTTAAAAAATGCTACTAAAATTGGTAAAAATTGGTTTTCGACTAAAAATCTCGTTAACAAATCAAACTATTTCATCATATGCAAAATATTGTTTTTAATTTAAATTTTGTTTTTAAATAATTCTACTGACACTTCTTTTAACAAAACACGAAAACCTACAATCCTTTTAAGAAAGGCAAATCAACATTCGGGATGGGATGTTATCAGTGTGGGTCGCATCCAAGCCTCTTTTTAAATTTAGTTTTTGGCCTTAGCACTTAATCACATGCTTTTTATTTCTTCATGAAAACCACACGTCTAAAAAATCCACCCTTTATTATAGTTCTGTTACTTTTATACTTTAAGCTAAACGAATGCTTGCGTTTAAAATATATTTGCTTTGAACGTAAATGTTTCAAATAGTTTTTTTGTCGGATCATGTACAATATACAATATACATAATATACATATTTGAATTTCATAATTTAGCCTACATTTTTGAAATTTTCAGCATTTTAAATGAGTGTATACACTTGAAACACATGCATAAGGGCATAAAGTGAGTTATCAACTCCCCATCTAATAAACTTTACAATCAAACATCATTACCATCGATTAGATGTAATATTTACCAATATCTATTCGCTATGCCCTAAAGGCCTAAACAATCAATTTAATTGGAAAATAAAAAATCTACTTTATTTGCAAAGTGTTATCTAAAGCTGAATTCCTGTACTGGATGTTTACAATGAAAACGTTAATTATTATTTTCATTTCCTTTTACATGGATTTATATTTACATTTGAAAATTATTTCTGCCAATTCAAATAATTTTGAATGAAATCAAAACATATTATTAATTTGAAAAACATTCAACGAACATAAAAAAGATAACATTTATCGAATATTACCTGCATTTTGTGTGTTTTTTTTTAAATGCCTGTTTCAATTTGAATGTAATTTATTTAAATATTTTTCCAATTAAAAAATAAATAAGCTTAGTAGATACCTACACAAAAAAAAAGGAAAATAACATAATTTATTATTTTATTATTATCTGATCTTTGGTAATCAACATTTCATTTACTCAAATTAAATGCCAGTTGTTTCGCATAACCGCTTCAATTATATTTGGTTGATTCAAATATTTATAATATAAATGCTGAATGTATATAAATACAAAATTGTACATTAATGCGTTTGCAACAAATAGCCTACACTATTATAGCCCACTTTTCAACTGTCAAAAATCCGATTAATATTGCATTCAATTGAATATAATGATTTCGATTGGTTTATACTCGTTTGTTCTTTAACAATTCTATACATACATAGCTGTACGCATAATGTGCACATTTATACTGTTTTATTCTATTTTTGGAAATAATTTATGTACGCATGCATTTGAAATTACCCAGCCGCACGTGTGGCAATAGTATTGAACTTTATTATTGACACATTTCAACCACTATTTCGGCCAAGCTTATATTCAGAGGGCTTACCAAAATCGTATGAATACGGAATTTAAACTGAATACGTGAATGATGGTCGAAAATGCATTGAATTTCTAAATTTAATTTAAAATTAATTTCAATCAAACTGTGGTAGAAAAACATAGATTACCATAATTTGCATCTAATTGTAAGACATAATAAGTGGATTCTTGTGTTATATTTTAAACTTTGTTAAAATAGAAGTTTCTCTTCCAAAATGGAAGGGGGTTGTTATAAAGACACACAATAATAGCATTGGCCACTTTGTTATTAATTTTTACCAACCCCAACTACATTTTTATAGGAACTTTCAGAATTCTATACCTTCCAGATCTTTATGGGAAGATAGGGCATTATTGAAAGACTATTCAATCCACAGATAGATCAAATACATATAGATCAAAAACTAATGAGAGTGTTGGTGGAGGCGTTTACTCTGAACTCTGAAATCAAACCTCTCATTCCGCCTTAACATAGTCCCTGTAGCTTGCTCCAGGCGGAACTAATGCTAATAAAAGAAATATCGTCTTGTCTTGATATAGCTTAAAGTAAACGTGACATCAACATCTGATATACGGATTTTCTCAGATAGTCAAGTCGCTATCATATCTCTGGATTTTGTCTCTACAAACTCTATAACAGTCCATAACCGTCGATCATCTCTTATGAGGATGGAACGACAGTTTAAGGTTCACCATTGCTGGGTGCCAGGCCGTAGAGACATTCCATTTGTAAATTCTAAAGCAAATGAACTTGCCAAAAAGTGGTACAGTACTACCTAACCTATTCGAACACAATTGGCTAACACTAGTATACCAATCGCTTTTGTTAGAACAAGACGGTATATTTTGAAGCGCTCAAGATGTCCGATATCTCTAAACAGATTATTAGGCGTATTCTCAAATCATTATTGCAAAAGCTGTATGGACGATTTAGAGGAAGAAACAGTTCTCCACCTCTTCTGTACATGCTCTGCTTAAAGTCAAAAAAGTAAGACCTACCTAAAAGAATTCTTCTAAAGGGATTTTAAATTGCCGCTGGTAGATTTTGGCGACCCGTGGCGGACATTTTGTTTTGGTGACATCTCTCAAATCTTTTAATTATTATTCAGTTGTTTACGCTAAATCATCATGGCAAGTTACACGATTGATCAGAGCGTTCACATGATAAAACTTTACTATCAAAATGAATGTTCGTTAACGCGAACGTTGCGCACATTGCGCCCATTTTACGGTAGACGTGGTGGCCCTTCACTGTTGACTCTTAATGTTTGGTGGCCAAATTTGAGACGACCGGTTCAGTAAACAATCAAGGAACTCAAAATCGGCCGAGAACATCGCCGCGATCCGTGAAAGTGTACAGCAGAGCTCTAGGCAGTCTATTCCTCACCGTGCACAAGAACTCGGCCTTTTGCAGACTTCAACTTGGCGAATTTTGTGTCGGGACTTGGGCCTACACCTGTACATGATTCACCTTACCCAGGAGCTCAAAGTTCATGACCATAGACAACTCCGTTTGTTCCCTAACTAGGCTTCGAATCGTTTGGAAGAGCACCCCAATTTTGTCCGAAAAATCATCTTTAGTGACGAGGCGCATTTTTGGATTTTTATGGGACGACACCAATCCACGCGAGGTTCACCAGGTGATAATGCATCCTCAAAAAGTTACCGTTTGATGTGGATTTTGAGCCGGCGGCGTAATTGGTCGGTACTTTTTTGAAAACGACGTTAGTGAGGCGTTCACCGCCAACAGCGAGCGCTTCATAACGATGATAAATAATTTCCAATGGCCCAAATTAAACCATATGGACCTAGACGAAATGTTGTTCCAGCAGGATGGTGCTACGTGCCACACAGCAAACAATACGACATCTACACACAACATCTACCCTCCCTTATTGAAAAACCCTATATAACGATTTAAACGATCTCAGGCACACCAACTGAACTAGTCTTTTACGTTTCGTGGAAGGAACTCCAATTGATGTCATTGAGATCAAAAGAAGGCCTCAAGATTGTGGTGGTATCACAATAATCCAACAACTGGGCCTTAGTGTGTCCTACTCTATCACGGACAGCCATTTTAACCTAACTTAACAAAGACGCACAATAATTGAACTGGAAAGATATCAAGTACCCATCAAAAATAGAGAATTGTAGGTTTCAGGATTAGTTTCGTATTATTCTCTGGAATTTCATAATGTCATACATTGTTTTATAGGTTTTTGAATGAGGACATACAAACATGTTTCCAACAAAAAAATAAGTTATGTCATATTGCATGATCTCGATGACCAATTGACGGCACCAAAACCTAAACTTACGCGACCAAAGGCCTTTTTCACCAAACACTTTTCACTTTGCAGCTTTGCAAAAAATAATATTATGCAAACTAAAATTGCAAAGTGTTTGCCAAGTGAAAATACTTTTCCATTTTCCAAACTTTATTTGAAAAGTGAAAAGTAGAACTGTTAAACCAATTCAAAATACAAGTTTGCAAGTTCGTCAGACGGTTGCTTTGCTTATTCCGTGCATAGATGCAACACTGTAATATTGGGCTCTATATCCAGCCCAATGTGGCCACAAAAGTTGTTGGCAAGGGACTTACAACACAAATTCGATGGTACTTTTCGTTAATCGAAAATTCTCTCTTGTCGAAAAATCATTTCCGGAATTGAAGTTAATTCTTAGTGTCACTAATCTTTGGTCACTATTTTAAGCTTCTTCAACTTATTTGCAACAACTTTTCAAAAGAAACGTTTTTTTGCTATAAACTGTTGAGTTCCGTTGAAAAATGGCTACGATGTCGATTTTTTAAAAAACCTCTACAAAATCAAACATTTTTGGAATTGAGATGACCCGAAAATTAAATATGTATGTTCTTTGGTAAATTCCTCAAAATTAAAAAAAAAAAAGTAGCCTATATCGATTGTTAACTATTATTTACTTCTTCATTTTCAAAACGGTTCAAATATTTTGTTGACAGTTTTCAACAACAATTTTTAAAACAAACATTTATTTGCAAATAAAATGTTCTCTTTGCATATTACTGAAATGCTTTTCAAAATTCTTAATATAAGTTGTTTGGTGAAATATTTTTCAAAATAACAAAACAAATTTGCGAATTTGCGTTTAGTGAAGCGTAATTTGCAAAAAAAGACATGCAAAGTTGCAAAGTGAAAAGTGTTTGGTGAAACATGACCTAGAAAGCTTCAATTGATGTGAACGACCCGAAAATCGATAAATTGGAAACATTAGCAACATTTGCGGGCATTATTATGATGAATGAACCTTACGGCATGACTTTGAGGCTTTGAATCTTTTCAAATTTCTACACAATTTTACTAATTGCTTGCGTAGTCGGTCGATTAGTATGACCATGCGTTGAAATAGGCTCTGTTTGAATCACCACTTTTTTATGAAGTTTACGCTTTGTTTATTTGTTAAGAGATCTTTTATCGTAAATGCGGCGAACATTTAGGCAGAGTTGGATAAAGCATTCCACTTACTCTATACATGACAGCATGTTCAAAATTGAGCTCAAGGGGTAAACTGATGAGCATTCCTGGAAGTTCGATAATTACGGCTAAAGTGTTTGAGAGGGGAATGCAACTATCTAATTCGCAAGGTCATTGTTTGTAAAAATATCGTTAAGGCAACGAAAAACAAGAAACATTTCGGCGGTTTTCGAGTGATGTAAAAATGTCGGTTATAGTTCTATAGTATATCATTTGCAATGCCTTTTTTGAATTATGTCCAAAAGACTTAAACTTGTTTTAGAGAAACCTGCCCACACATTCGAGTTATATAAAGGCTTTTTAAGTACAGCCAGATCAGAAGGGGAGACAAATGTCTTGCACCGTCGCAGAAATCCTAAGCACTTAGCAGCATTTTTGGCAATATCGAATATGTGATCATTTTATAAGAGGTGATATGTGATACACCTACCGAGTTCTGAAAGTTGATTAGTGCTCTTGATGCGAGTATGGATATCAACATAGGGGATAGATTACGCTTTAAAGAGAGAAGAGAGCATTAAATTCTACACGGTTAATAATTCCCCATTGCACAGTGATGTAGAGATTGGGATATAATGTTTAAAGTTCCACATGCGAAGAACAAGAATGTAAATCTAGAAACGATTATGTAAAGCTGAGGGTACTGTCGTCAGCGAAACTATTTACTGGACTAGAAGTGGTAGATAAAAGATCGTTTATAAGGAAGTCGGAGACAAACCGGAGCCCTGGGGGATATCAGCATTTATTTCTAGAATTTCAGATTTTAAACCATCCAATATGACTTGTATTAAATGGTTAGAACTGTAGTTTCGAAACCTACGAACAAAGATTAATCAACACCAAAAGCACGCATTTTTGATGAAAGAGCTTGGTGCTAAATTCTAGCAAATGCCTTTGAAACATCAAATGAAATATTCTTACTTTCTCCAAAGATTTCTTCCACTGTTCGGTTAGATAAATCACTAATGGAACTATGGAAGCCGGTCATTAAGAAACCTTCGTTCTTCGGGAATTTTTCTTAAGCTGGTAATTGATCAGTGTTTTCATGACCTTGGAAAGAAAAAACGTGAGTGCAATTTGAAGATAGTTAGAGGTTGAGGAGAATTCGCCTTTTTTAGGGACGAACTGCACAAATGCTAATTTTCATTCGATCGAAAAGACAGCTGTAAAGTAGGAAAGATGGAAAAGCTTGCGCAAGGCTTGAGTTTCTTATAAGTCTATTGTTACAGCGACAGCGCAGCGATTTCCATTGTCTATAACGAGAAGGTAATGTTTACCAACGATAAAAGCGGCCTAATGACTTTTTGGATGTTGTTATATTTTTTGAAGCACATAGTGGTTTTTAACTACCGTTTAGCTTCATGAGCAAAAATTGTTTGGAAATATGTAAACAACTTAAATTTGCCTTCAAAACCTGGAAATTTAGGTGAAATAAAATTAATTTTAAATTTTAATAATTTCCAACGTAAGTCTTTCGTGAACTTCATGGTATAAAAGTTATTTTTAAACTTACAGCTAAAAGTTTTCATTACGTTTGCCTGTAAATTCCTTATTTCCATTTTGTGGTTTTGAATTCAAGTGTAGACTCTAATGCTAGTGAGGGGAGTCAATTATAAACTAAATATGTTTCTGAAAATTGAATTAGTTGATAATTGTCCATTTGTTGTAATTTCTTGGAAAAATGATCAACCTCATAAATTACATTTTATTTCTTAAATAGAAATACCGCACCCATTTTTAATCAACCCTTGACAATTTCCACCGAAATCAAGAAAAACCTAAAACATCAGCCAATTGCTATAAACGTTGTCCAAACAAGACCTTTTATAACTTCAAAAGTACGTAGAAATAATATGGGTTAAAAAGCTAACATTATACACGTAACTATAAAATTCTGAGTCGAATAAAAATACAAATTTTTTCAAGTCGATGAGCAGAGCATTAAGCATATGCAATGTAATATAGGTATGGCAATTGCGGCAATAACGAGGGAGGATCTGGGCTTCATGGACAAAACGTAAATTTGCACTCAGTGCTAATTAATGTGGTCGATTTGATTAAGCACTTGCATTTAAGCGTGATTTATAGAAGTGGTCTGTCTGTATAGTGTAGTGGGTGTTGTCAATGGTGACATTGTCATTGTCTGATGTGGGTGGGGCGTGAGTGGGTATGGGTGGAAAAATGTAATTAAAAGAAAGTCATTTTATTGCTCGTCTTGTTTTTGTGAGGGTTTTTGTTTTAACTCCGCATTACAACTGTGAGGTTGGTTTGCATTTAATTTAATCTTTTGTTCTGGTGTCGGTTTTTCGTCTTTTCTTGTCAATGTTGTTAACCAGGTTTGATTTAAATGGAAAACTATTGATGAGCTTAAAGAAATGAAATCATTATTATTAATTAATTGATTTTGATTATGTTCATACAAATAACAATGAAACCATTAAAATGCGTAGGAATAATAATTATAGCTTTATTATTATCCCTTGAGGCGTTTAGGTTAGTTTGGACAGGGAAATGGAACGTATTTTTAACTTTCCATAGGTCCGATTTGTCGAATTGACAATTTTGACATTCCTCGACGTTTCGAGGTCCCTAGAGTCGAAATAACAGATTTTTGGAAAGATGTCGGACGTTCGTACGTCCGTATGTAACTACGTTCGCGACGTTTTTTTCGTCGTAGATAGCTCAAGAACCATAAGAGATATCGACTTCAAATACATTTTTTTATACAGATAATAGTGCAGAAAGATGCAGAAAGGGCTCTCAAGAACATTGCATGGGTGTTTTTTTTACCATAGCATTTTAAAAAAAAGGTTAAAATTTGGTTAACCCTAAATATTTCACGCATGAATAACGCTAGGGACTTGAATTCAATTTTATATTATATATTGTAACGTGATACAAAACGTATATATTTTTGGAAGAAATCCAATTAACGGTTTTTTTATAAATCAAAAAAACTGAAAAAAAATGTGTGACCTCCAAAATTTTATGAATTAAAAATTGTTTTATCTCCAGAACAATTTTGTGCAACGAAGAATAACGTTTTTAGTATCAGAAAAAATTTTGAAAAAAACGAACAGACAGTTTTTTTTATAAAAAAAAAACCTAAGAAAAAATTACTCAAAATTGGTAAAACTTGAATTTCGACTCGAATATCTTTTAAAAATTTGAGATTATGGCTTCCAACTTATTTTATCTTATAAGAAATATTGTTTTCAACATTCGGTAAAATTTTGAGAAAAATCGAATTGACAGTTTTTTTACAACAAATAAAAACCTAAAAAAAAATTAATAAAAATTAGTAAAAATTATTTTCGACTCACATAACTTTTCAAAACTGACATTGGCTTAAAACTAATTTAATTTTTTTTTATATTGTTGTCAACATTCAGTAAAATTTTGAGAAAAATCGAATTGACATTTTTCTTACAAAAAATAAAAACCTAAAAAAAAAAAATAATAAAAGTTGGTAAAAACACATTTTCGAATCAATTATCTTTTCAAAAATTAAAAATATTAGCTTCAAACTAATTTTATCTCATAAGAAATATTGTTTTGAACATTCGAAACAATTTTGAGAAAAATCGGATTGACAGTTTTTTAACAACAAATAAATACCTAAAAGAAATTAGAAAAAGTTCATACAAATTTATTTTCGACTCAAATATCTTTTCAAAAATTTAAGATATAGGCTTAAAATTAATTTTATTTTATAAAAAATATTGTTTTCAACATTCATTTATTATTTTTAAAAAAATCCAACAGTCAGTTTTTTCATAAAAAATAAAAATCTACTTTTGTAGATACGACCCACACTGATAACTTCCCATCCCGTCTCTCAATTTGTCTTTCTTAAAAGGTTTGTAGGTTTTTGTGTTTTGTAAAAAATAGTTGTCAGTTAGATTAGGTTAGGTTTCATCCAAATGATGAAATAGTTTGATTTCGAAATCTATTTTTGTTAACGAGATTTTTAGTCAAGAGCCAATTTTTACAAATTTTAGTAGCATTTCTTAAAAGTTTTTATTTCTTATATAAACAAATACAAATCGAATGAATGATATTAATTTGAAGTTAATATCTCCTATTATTTACGAGATATTGAGAACCGAACATCAATTTTTTATCAATTTTTCGTACAATTTTGTGTAGGATTTAATTTTTTATGAAAAAACTGACTGTTGGATTTTTATAAAAAAAATTGCTGAATTTTGAAAACAATATTTTCTGTGAGATAAAATTAGTTTGAAGCTAATATTTTTAATTTTTGAAAAGATATTTGAGTCGAAAGTAAATTTTTACCAAGGTTTAGTAATATTTTTTTAGGTTTTTATATAAGTACACTCAATTCGATTTTTATCAAAATTGTACTGATTAAATTAATTTGAGGCCAATATCTATAATTTTTTAAAAGATATTTGGGTCGAAAATCAATTTTTGACAACTTTTAGTAGGTAATGTTTTTTTAGGTTTTTTTTTAACTGGTAATTGGGTTTTTACCAAAATTTTACTGAATTGAAAAAAAAATTAGTTTGAAGCCATACAGATATAATCATTTTTTGTTCGTAAAATTTTCGAGGTGACAAACATTTTTTTTTTAGTTTTTTTGATTTATAAAAAGAACCGTTAATTGGATTTTTTTCAAAAAAAAAATCTATTTGTTTGGTATCACGTTACAATTTATGATACAAAATTTATTAAATTCTCTAGCATTTTTGGTTCGTGAGATATTTTGGGTTAAGCAAAATGTTCAACTTCTTTAAATTGCTTTTGTAAAAAAATCACCGAATCCTTTCTGCATCTTTCTGCATTATTATCTGTATAACAAAATTTATTTGAAGTCGATATCTCTACTCCACTGGTTCTTTAGATATGGACGACGAAAAAACAGTCCGAACATTCCGGACGTTCGTACATCTGTACGTACACTGTACACGTACACTAACATATTTCTAAAAAAAATTGGTTTAGATTTAAGGGATCTTGAAACTTCGAGAAATGTCAAAATTTTCAATTAGAAAAATCAGACCGATTACATTAACTTCCTATGGAAAGCTAAAAACAAAAAATAGAAGCCAATTTACAAAATGTTGAAAATGTCATAAGAAATACTATGCACCCTTTGCACAGTCTGTGGAGATGATCAAGAACGACAGAAAAATATTTGTCAGTTAATTATTAATTATTTAAATTCAATGAATTAATTATGCCATCTCTCCTACACATGCAGATAGAGATGGCAGTTTTATGCAAATTTTAATTTTTCTTTTCGGTTAAGAATTTTATTGTGGTATAGAATATAAATTTATTGTTAATTTTATTGCAAAAAATATGCTATGTTTAAAAAAAAAACTACATCAAATTCAAATCTTACCCTGAATTACCCTAAATGATTCCTGATATCTTTTTAACATATCCGCTTTAAAGTTGTCCATTTTATAAAGTTAAAATTAGTTCTGATCTGAATTTCTCTAAATGTTTTAATTTTGTTTTAAATTATTCTGAAATTTTTTTAATTTTATCAACTTTCAAAAATATAAAAACCGGACTATTGCAACATTTTGACAAAAAGTAAGCTCAGTTGGCTTTATAAGACAAGTCAAGTAGCAAGTTACATTTGGGCTAGGAAGTCTTGTTTTAGACATTTTATGGTAGGCTTAAGCTAGGAGGACAATGCCTTGATGGTTGGATAGATGAGTAGCTGAAATCTTGCTAAGGACAAACGGATAACGTTGGCTTTGGGAGTCTATCCGCTGTTGAGCTGAAAAGAAGAAAAGTGCATAATACTCTCAGGTGAACATTATTTTATCAGCTTTTTCAATTGCATGTGACTTCTTATAATTAACATGGTACAATGTTCTGATGTACTTCCCTTATTTGTAATAACATTGTATTTTTTGTGAGTGTACTTATTTTTTCCTACCTCAAAATCATGTCAAAGCACTTCTCTTGAGAGAGAGCGATGTTAAAAAATCAAAACCATTTAATTTGTACACACAAATATGCATACCTATCGTTTTAAATTTAAATGTAACAACAAGTTCCTTTTGTTTATATTCTGTTTACATAATGTAATATAAACATAACAATATTCCAGCAGTGTTATTTTAGGTGATTTTATTAAAGCTTTTCATCAACAAGAAAAAATAATAAACACAAAAATTTATATGAAGTTCGTCGCTGACAACGTCCATCGAAAAAAACATGAATACAAAAAAAAAACTCATACACTTTTTTAAAAATAATAATTAAACACAAAAAAATCATTTCAATCATTGAACGGGACATTTTTCGCGTAATTTACCTGCTAACTACACGTTTTGCAATATTTCTATAAATAAAATTACCTCCCATAAATCTTTTTTTTTAGCCTGCCCATTTGACCAAAAATCTACTATTATTTCAGGACGAAATTGTGTGTCCAACAAATCAGAGTGTTCGGATGTCCTTGTATAGAAAAAAAAATTGTTTGGAAAATTAAACAAAAAATGCAAATTCCACTGAGTGTGCACATACATATGTACATATGTACATACTCGTATGTATGGATGTGTATATAGGATCCTGAGCAATTTTGTCGTTTGTAGAATTGCACAACTAAAGGCAGGACTTTAAGAATGCACTGCGTGCCACTGAATGGTATATGTACAGTTTATGCGATACAAATAAAAAAAATTGATTTATTATCACGAATGGCAAATTTATTCCATGACAAACATTTGAATGGTCAAAATATAGGGAGGAAGCTAAATAAACTTTAAAACTACACAACTATTCAGTCAAATCATGTGTTTAAGTTCTGCAAGGCAAATTTTATTTTATTGTATTTTTTTTTTGGGAAATGAATTTGAGTGTTTTTTTGTTTGTGTTGGTTTAAACTTTCATCAATATTAAAATGTTATTGAATAATCAACTTTAATGGCACCAAACCATTTTAGTTCACATTGTCATTGGTGTATTTTTATAGAGAGGCGATTTGAATAAAATTTAATACAATTCAATGGCCATTTTTATTAAATAAATTTTTTTTAATGCATTTAAGTTTAAATTCGAATTTTTTGACTGTGTTTGTCCTAAAGAAAAAGTCAAAAAGGAATGATTGGAAAGATTTAATTTCAAAATACTTACTTATTAAGTTGCAACGTAGTCGAATGTGATGATAGAGTTTAATAACATTATTGCATTTAACTTAACTAACATGAACATTTTAGAACTAAATATTATATAATATGAATAAGGGACCTATGTTGGGATGCGACCCACACTGATAACTTCCCTTCTGTCGGTTTGTCTTGCTTAAAAGGTTTGTAGGTTTTCGTGTTTCGTTATAAAAGTTGTCAGTTGAATTGTTCTTAAAAATTTAAAAATTACCAACAATATTTTGCATTATGATGAAATAGTTTGATTTCAAAAACCTATTTTTGCTAGCGAGATTTTTAGTCGAAAACAAATTTTTACCAATTTTAGTAGCATTTCTTAAAAGGCTTTATTTTTTATATAAACAAATACAAATTGGATGAATGATATTAATTTGAAGTCAATATCTTCTATATTATTCACGAGATATCGAGAACCGAACATCAATTTTTACTATTTTTGTAGATTTAAATTTTGTTGTGAAAAAAGACTTTGATAAAAAATTTACTGAATGTTGAAAATAATATTTTAAGTGCGATAAAATAAGATGGAAGTCAATATTTTTAATTTTTGTAAAGATATATAAGTCAAAAGTAAATTTTTACCAACTTTTAGTATTGATATTTTTAGGTCTTTATTTTTTGTAAAAAAAAACTGTCAATTCAATTTTTCTAAAAATTTTACCAAATATTGAAACAATATTTCTTATAAGATAAAATTAGTTTGAAGCAATAATCTCAAGTTTTCTAAAATCAATTTTTACCAACTTTTAGTAATGTTTCGTTCAGGTTTATATTTTTTGTGAAAAAAACTGTTAAATCGATTGTTCTCAAAAGATTACTGAATGTTGACAACAATATTTTTTATAAGATAAAACTAACTTGAAGCCAATATTTTTAATTTTTGAAAAGATACTTGAGTCGCAAATCAATTTTTACCAACTTTTAGTAAATTTTTACCAGATGTCAAAAACGTTATTCTTTATTGCATGCAATTATTTTGGAGATAAGATCATTTTTTGTTCGTAAAATATCCGAGGTGAAAAATATTTTTTTTTCAGTTTTTTTGATTTATAAAAAAAACCGTTCATAGTTTTTTTTTTATACTAGTCTGCTATCACGTTACAATATATAATATAAAATTTAATTCAAGTCACTAGCAATATTGGTTCGTGAGATATTTTGCGTTAACCAAAATGTTTCCCTTTTTTTAAATTGATGTGGTAAAAAAAATCACCCACCCAATTGTGTTGAGAGTCCTTTTTGTTTCTGCATCTTTCTGCATTATTGTCTGTATAACAAAATTTATTTGAAGTCGATACAACTGGCTCTTGAGCTATGGACAACGAAAACGTACGTACACATGTTTGCACAGACATCTCTCTAAAAATCTTTTACTTAGGGACCTTGAAACGTCGAGAAATGTCACAATTTTCAATTCGACAAATCTGACCGATTACAAAAACATCCCATGGGAAGTTAATTCTGCTATTTTGTAACAGTCTTACTTTAAACTGGCCCATGACAGAACTTCTACCTTCCCAACAACTAAAGACCACATCCAGACGCAGATGACAATGACAAGATAAGGTCCATACCAAAGCTTCACAATAGGTTCAAGACCTTGAAGATTCAGTTTGTGAATTTATCGAAGACATTGAACCGCAAATGACCGATTTGGTCACAGGAAGAGAAGGGAATGGTGATGCAACTGAAGCACTGACGATTTGGCTAGTATTTCATTACAATCATATATGTTTATTAAATGGTCGGCTATGATTTTTTCGAATCCGGACTCAATTTCTCAAGTTATTTTGGTTAGCATAAAAGTTGATAAAAGTGGAGTTATAAGCAGACCAAATTATTCAACCGTATTCGAGGACTGATCTGACAAATCATACAAATAGAGTCTTAAAGACATAATCCTGGAATTCCTTACCAAATGAAGCCTATAGAGTATTTACATTGAAGTATGCATTATGTTTTCGTGTAAGACTTATTGTTTGCACTTGTCAATATTCAATATTGAACGATTTGTATTGTACCATTCTCAAAGCAGATCATCTTGTAGTCCCTTTTAAGATTAAGGGAAGGTCATTTATAAACAAAACAAATAACTACGTACCTAGGTGGCTACCTTGAGGTACACCACAATTAACAGTAAACAAAAATGGTAATTTCTTAAAACAACACTATAATGTCTATCAGTAAGGTAAGATGATATCCAAGCAAATAATTAGTCATGTATAGTACGAAATGTTCTAATTGATTAAAGGTACTTTATGATCAAGTTTGTCAACTGCTTTGCTAAAGTCGGTAGACACACAATCAAATTAATGTTTTCTCTCAAAATTGGAAACACAAAATGTTCTAAATTCAAGTAGATTTGTAACAATGGATTTTCTTTTTATAAATCCATGTTGATTATCACAGAAAATAGAAGAACAATTAAAGGAAACAGCATCACAAACAAGATATTCAAAAAGTTTTTGATAACAGACATTTTAACAATAGGAAAATAGTTACACATAAGATGCCATAATTCTATAAAAACTGTCTTGACGGTAATTTATAATTAGTGGAAATTAAATGTCAGATTGTAGGTATACAAAAATTTAATATTTTTTTTAAACAAAGAAAGAAGAGGTCGTGTTGTGACCCACACTGATAAATTCCCATCCGTGTCTGTCTGTCGACATTTTAAAAACTTAAATTAATATCAACATTTTCATTTATACTTGATTCGAAAAACATTTCTTTGGTATTTTTCTAAGTTTTCCTGTTTTGTAAAAAACTTGTCAATTATATTTTTCTAAAAAATGTATGTAACTTACAGTTAGCAACAAACTTTACATAAGATTGATTTCAATATCTGTTTTTTTTGTCGAGATTTTTAGTAGAAACCCAATTTTTAACAATTTTAATAACATTTTTCTGTATTTGTACAATTTGTATTTCTTATGTAAAAAATACAGATTGGATTTTTCGAAGCCCATTATCTTTAGATAACGAAAAAGCTAAGCTCAAAATGAAAGCATTTTTAAGTCAATACCCTTATTTATTCACGAGATATCAAGAATTCAATATCTCCATAAAGCTCCCATAAAACTTGTTAGATGAAGAATTTGAATTTTCTTAAAAACGAACCAATGGATTTCAGACATTTCTCTAAAATTGTTTGAATTCGACAAATCACACCGATTACAATAACTTTCTATCGAAAGTTAAAAAGGAACAGTATTGGACCTAAATAACTACCTTGCGGAACGCCAATTTATTTAGCAAAACTGTATCATGTAGGTAACGTCCACTTGGCAACACCTTTCTATTGAATTGAGTATATAATTCTTGAAAATGGTTAGGAAAGTGGAAGTTGATCTACCCGATACAAAACCGTATTGGTAAGCGGAAAGGTTGTCTATAAATAAGAATTTCAATTTATTATTTGTAGAAGTTTTAAGATATATCGGGTTTTTTAGAAAAGGCCTATAAGGCTAGTAAATATTTTATTCTGAATCTTATTAGTCTTTTGCTACAATTTCGTTTCGTCAGGCAAACAAAAGAAACGTTTTTTGTCTTGTTAATTAGAATATAATATTTTGGCACCCCGAGGCGGCCATTTTGTTTTGGTGACATCTGCCAAATCTTTGTTTGTTATTCAGTTGCTTATGCCAAATCATCATGGCACGTTACATGATTGAACAGCACGTTCAAATGATAAAACTTTATTATCAAAATAAGTGTTCGTTAACGCAAACGTTACGCGCATTGCGCCCATTTTACGGTAGACGTGGTGGCTCTTCACAGTCGACTCTTCAACTTTTGGTGGCCAAATTTGAGACGACCGGTTCAGTAAACAATCAACCAACAACCGTAAGTCCAAGGAACGCAAGATCGGCCGAGGACATCGCCGAGTTCCGTGAAAGTGTACAGCAGAACCCGAGGCAGTCTATTCTTTGCCGTGAACAAGAACTCGGCCTTTCGCAGACTTCAACTTTGGCGAATTTTGTGCCGGTACTTGAGCCTACACATAAGTGACGAGGCGCATTTTTGGATGGGTGGCTGTGTTAGCAAGCGAAATTGCCGTATATGGGACGACACCAATCCACGAGAGGTTCACCAGATGATAATGCATCCTCAGAAAGTTACCGTTTGGTGTGGATTTTGGGCCGGCGGCCGCGGCGGCGTAATTGGTCGGTACTTTTTTGAAAACGACGTTACTGAGGCGGTCATCGTCAACAGTGAGCGCTACATAACGATGATAACTAATTTCTTATGGCCCAAATTGAACCATATGGACTTAGACGACATGTGGTTCCAGCAGGCCGACGCGACGCTACGTGCCACATAGCAAACGCCACGATTGACGTTTTGCATGAACGATTTGAGGGTAAGGTTATCTCTCGCAGGGGTGATATGAATTGGCCACCAAGGTAATGTGATTTGACCCCGCTAGACTTTTTCCTGTGGGCAAATATATGCAAATCCAAATAAACCACAATCGACCGATGCCCTAAAGGTGAACATAACACAGGCCATCGCTCAGATTCAGCCGGATCTATGCGGAAGAGTAATTGAAAATTGGACCAGCCGGATCCGTGCCACCGTAAGAAGCCGAGGCGGATATTTGAATGATGTCATATTCCACACTTAATGGCATACCCGCGCCTTTCATATAAAAAAAAATAATTTTTTTAATATATCACACAGAGCTTGTTTTATTCCATTTCAACATCTACCCGCCCTTATAGGAAAACCCTTTACAATTAATGATTTTATATACTGATATTCGATTTTAAGACTTTGGATTTTGTCCAGATTTTTAAAATGATGAGTTCCGAATATTTATGGTATTTATTAATTCTATAACTAGAAACATGTAATTTTTAAAATATTTTCGTTTTCAAACCATATCGTTGACAATGTTATTACTGAGGAAGGTGTTTTGGTTTACAGATTAGAAGGCTATAATTTTGAAGCACTTAGGAAAATAACGCACTAAAACCAACAATAGTTGGGAACTATTTTGTTTTTACTTTTCAAATTTGAAATAACCTCCTTAGTTTGTTATATTATTGAAAACTCAGAACTGATTAAAATTAACTTACTTTTTTTCTTTTATTTATAATTTCAGAACTTTTGTACCGCTGTGTTGGAGCAAAACTTCAAGATTTTCTTCAATTACATCCAAAAAACTTTATTGTTCCAAGTTATTTGAACTATCCTTGACCAAAAAGGTACGTGCAACTTTATTATGCCTTTTATTTAAATATGTAAATTACTAATCCCCTATCTTAAGAAATATATTGGGCTTTTGTTCGATAAGGGAGATATTTTCATTTTGTTAAATTTTTCTCCGATAACATAAATTGGCTGATTGATATTGTTTACTTATTGTTACTTTCCCAATCTAATCATAACCCGAACGTTTCTTTGGAAAATATTTGGTCCTTTTCTTCTTTTGAGATCTCCACAAGAAGTTTTTAGTTTTGTATGTTCTAATGACGAAGAGGTCAGTGCATAGTTTCCTGAGCAATTTCTGGTGGAGCAATATAATTTTTATATATTCGAGGCATAGTATAGAAAAACATATCTACCACATACGTTTTTAACAAACGTTAAATCATGTTTTAATCATATTATTTATATAAATCCTGCCACTGGGAATAATTTACACTCTCCAGTAAAAATTCCGACAACCGGTAACCGGTAACCGGCAGTCGGTCTATCAAAAGGAATGATTTGTGGATTCAGAACAGTGTTCCGGTTAAAACCCAGAATTTCATTTCATTTTTGTTGATTTCTTTTATTTTTCTCGTAAAAATATTTTCCTTTCTGGAATTCTTATACCGCATATATACAAATACAAACCTAGGAAGGTACTGTAGTACCTTTATATAGCGATATGCTTTTCCATCCCACCTGTCTCGTTCCTTGTTCGTCGACAATTGATGGTGGAGAGCAGGTTTTTATTTCCGCTTTCCTCTTTACCTGTCATCGTCGGTATAGGAATTTACGACGAACGTGCGAACATTTGTCTATAGATATCCCTTGTACCTCTTCCTACCCAATGTAACTGCAACAGAGCTATCCACAGAGTTTCAACCAGTACCAATACTAGAACCAGGACCAGGTCAACATCTTTTTACAGGGGTGAAGGGTAGAAGGATGCATGAAAAATTAATGAACTCAAACGAACTCACACACCAGAGAATCACTCTCACAGGATGATGACGGTCCTGATGATGGCCCCGGGTGGTGGTGCTGGTGGTGGTGGAAGTGATGGTGGACATAGCACTAGGAGGATGTTGTATGGTATAAAGATGGATGGGCAGAATATTCTATGGAAGAACAGGTAACCCATCAACCTAGGTGGGCTTAGGGTGAAAGGGAGTGTTGAATATTGGCCTTTTAATTTGATGCTGGTAAATTTGATTAAAAGCCAGCCCAGCAGTATGGCGTCAACAGCCGCCACAAAGGATATTTACAGATGTTTGTCAGGTGTTTCCTGCCTTTGCTCTGCAAGTGCGGAGCATTTTTCAATTAGGTTTCTGGTTATGTCTGATGGTGCTGATGCAAGGGTAGGTACATAGGTCGGTCTAAGGTAATTATTGCTACATTCAAAATTTATGGCAACGAAAACATTTGATTGAAGGAAATTCTTGACGAGTGAGAAAGGGAAAACTTTAATCTATCAATTGGGGGATTTATATGGTTGCAGAAGGATTAAATGAGCTTTGGTTATAGCAAAAGTTTTACACTTCTTGCTCTCTTAAAATGAACACATAGATATCAACATAAATTCTATACATAAATATTGAGGGTTTCTTTGACATAAAAACTATTGATCTTAAATTTATAACCTTATTTTTTATTTTTAAATTTTTAATGTATTCAATTTAATTTCCTTTTAATAAATCAAAAGGATGGATAAACTTTTAGTATTTCACAAACGCATTTTATGATTCGTAGAAAATAAAACTGTTTATAGTAGAGAATTCTTGTGAAATTAAATTTCATAATTTATTCATAGAATTTTCACAAGTGTTTTCATTTAATTTGAAACATGGCGTATTTGCAATCATTTGGGATAAAGGGTGTTACTTTTATCCCAATTTATTGTTATTTAGCTTTAGTGTACATTTTTTGAGAAAAATAGTTCAATAATGATATGAATTTGAAAAGAAAGTACATGAACTTTTCTTTAAAAACAGCGTTTAAATAAAAGTTCTTTATATACATAAATATATATTTATATCAAAAATATACATAAGATTGAAATTATTTATCAAGAAAATTAGTTTGACCGCTGACAAAAGAAGAACGGTGTTTTTAATATTAGCAATTTCGTTTTTTGAAATACAAATTTGAATGGCTTCATATTTATTGAATAACCTTATATGTTTAGCATCGATAATTGAACTAGCTTTTCTGAAATCTTAACTTTAATCGACTTTCGCGGTATTTCGAACTGTAACTGCAAAATATTTTAAAGCTATCAGCTTTAACATATTTAACTTTAATGCATTAGAACATCCTTTGCTTTAATCCTTCCAAAGAAAGTGTCGAAAATCCTTGTGATAGTTATCTGACTTTGAAGTAGAACTATACCACTGTTGCGTTTTTAAGATTAATGTGAAACATAAAAATAATAATGAAACACAAATTCAAAGTTATGAATATTATTTCAATAAATGAAACTTGACATTTTTATGATGTACAAGTCATGAAAAACGACTTATAAATGTTTTTTTACTTGCAACTTTAATGCATTTTTCCATTGAAATTCCGTGATGATTTTCGAGTATAATACATTATTATCAACAATGAAATATGAAATGCAATGATTGAATCTTGTTATAGGTGCTTTCAATAACCGAAGTACTTAATTTCTACGTAATCTATTAAATCCTTATTAATAACAAATCGGTGATAATACGAGTATGCAAAGTGTTTGGCTTCCTAAAATAACATTCCAAATTTAAGGCGTCGAAGTAGTATTTACATAGATTTCAAGACCTTACTTCTACATATTAATTGATAACATACAAATCAGCATTTGGGACTTAAATGGCGATAGTGAGCAGTTGGTTGAATTTACACGTCTATCAGTTACAATTTCATATTTAGGAGCAGAACCCTTTACAACTTACATTCAATTCAAGAAATTAAAATTACAATACAATTTTTGAAATACTACAAAGCATTTGCGACTTCTATCGCGATAAAATAGCTTCTGCTGGATAAGCTTTAATTTGTTGTTATTGAAAATCTTTAAATCAATGTACATTACAATAAGTTGTCATCAGAAAAACCAATAAAACTCGTTAATTAATGATTTTTGAAGCGCGTCAAAAAAGAAGGCTGCCGGAAGAGAATTGGTCACTTAATAATGAACGTGTTGAAGAAGTACAAGAGTTAAAATATCTTGGAGTTTTGTTTACGCATAATTTAAATATTTCTAAGCATGTCAAACAAAAAAGCAAAGAGGCTAAAATTGCGTTGAGTTTATTATGTCCACAGTTTTTTGCCAATCCAAAAATCGATTTTGTGTCAAAATATCAGGTCTTTCAAGCAACTGTCAACACTTGTATGTGCTACGGTGCTCAAGTTTTTGGATACTTGGCTCTCGAGGAGTTTGAAGCAATTCAAAGACTTTTTTCAAACGCTTGTTTAGATTACTAAATTCAACACCAAATTATGCTATTTACGTGGAGTCTGGCGTAACGCCAATATACATATACTCAAAATCTCAAAATGAACTCGGATTATTTAATAAGAGTGATGAAGAGGGATGAAAGAAGTCTTCATAAAACCATCTTGCTAAGACTACTGCAATCTAATGCCACCCCTTTCAAAGAATGGAGTCAGCTAGCTATCTCACATGAAGCTAACTTAACTTTATTGGAGTCAAATGTAGATGAATGGAGCTCTATGTTCGCAAATGTTACTGCTAAAATTGATGAAAGAAATTACAATCAGCATCTCTCTAAAGCATCGTCAACATCCTCCAGGAACACCTATAGGAACCTCAATCACCAATTACCATCACAAGCTAACTATTTCAATAATGAATTATCGACGGAGCTATAAGTTATATCTTTAGAGCACGAGTTGAAATTTTAAATCTTAACTATGTGCCTCATAGATATAGAAGATATACATCATTTTATTGCGGTATGCCCAATATTACAGGAAATTCATCGATTACATTTAATCGAAAGCCATCTCACTGCAAACAGACTTCATGAGATATTAAATGGATCGCTAGGATGGTCCACCCTATATAATTTCTGTAAGCACGCCCTACATTTCCGAAATAGTTTCAAAACGTTTTTATTTTGTGTTTTAAATCACTTTAAAATGGATTTTTTTATGTTTCAAATCATATTAAAATTGATATTATTTTTGTGTTTCAAATCATAATAAAACTGTTAATGTTTACTTATCAGGTTACCATTATTTAAAATATTTTAATTTTGTGTTTCAAATCACTTTAAAATTGTAAACTTTTTATGTTTCAAATCATATTAAAATTGATATCTCTTTTGTGTTTCAAATCATATCAAAATTGTTAATGATTGCTTTTCAAGTTTTTTCTATTGCTTAACTAATTTATTTTAGTATACGAATCCAACCAAATTGTTGTATTATTATTACTTGTTTTTTTTTTTCAAATTTTTAACATTTTTTAAATTATAAATTAATTATTTAGTTCAATTATTTTACTTTTAATATTTTTCTTTTATTATGAAATGTCAAATCAGGCAGACGGCAGAATTGCCAAGTCCTTATTCTTAAGTAAGAATTATTGTTAAACTTTAATAAGAAAAAATAAAGAATTTATCTATCTATCGTTAATTAAATCGCGGTTGTCAAGAATTAAGCACCATTTCAACTTCTGCTGATATTTTTTGATGCGAACGAATGAGACTAATCTCAAGTGGTTTCCCAAAAGTCTGAAAAATCCAAAACGGCGACCTCTGCAGGACAAATGCAGCTATCATCTTCACCAAAACTACTTTCAACTTTAATATTAACTGGTGTCCTTTTACTACAAAAATTTGCTCTGCTAGTATAGAGTTTTGCATTAAGAGCGCTACAAACGTTTTTTTAAATAAAACAAAAACGGTTTTGATATCAATGAAATTCTTTATTCCTGTGAAAGTACGTTGGATGCCATTATGTAAGCGGGCACGCTTGCAGAAGTCCAGTCGCTGAACACAATTTTCGAAGGTATTCAAGCATAAATCGGCCGATACTGCTGCAATTTTACGTTCGATATTCGTACGAAGTTCATCAATCGTCGCTGGCTTGTTGGCATAGACCATAGACTTGACGTTACCCCACAGGAAATAGTCTAACGGTGTCAAATCGCACAACCGAGGCGGCCAAGCAACTGGACCATTTCGTGAGATAACAAGTTTTCCAAACTTGGTTTCCAATAAATTGATTGTGACATTCGCTGTGTGGCTTGTGGCGCCCTCCTGTTGGAACCACATGTCCTCCAAGTTCATATCATCCAATTGGGGCTAAAAATATTCGGTTATCATTGAACGGTAGCGATCCCCATTCACAGTAACGGTCTTGATCATCACGGAAGAAGTACGGTCCAATGACGCCGCCGGCCCATAAACCACACCAAACTGTAATTTTTTCGGGATGCAAAGATGACTCATGGAGTACGTGTGGATTGCTGACTGACCAATACCGCATATTTTGTTTATTGACGTAGCCATTCAATCAGAAACGAGCCTCATCGCTAAACATGATTTTTCGATAAAAATCCGAATAATTTTCAAGTTCTTGCTCAGCCCAATTCGCAAACATACGACGCTTCTGATGGTCAAGCAGATTCAGTTCTTGCGTCAATTTAATCTTGTAAGGATGTAGGCCAAGATTTGTTCACAAAATTCGCCATAACAGCGTCACAGAGATGCCCAACGCTTGAGAACGACGTGTGAGAGACACATTTGGGCTTTCTGCAACTGAAGCCTCAGCGGCAGCAATATTCTCGACACTACGGGCACTTATTTGTCTCACTGGCGTGGGAACATTTGTACTGTGTCTGTGGGTTGAAATTTGTCTACTAGACGCTCAATTGTTAATCTGGTAGGACGATTATGACGACCATAAATTGGACGTAGCACTCTTTACGTTGAAGCCACTGACTTCGAATTTTGGTACTAAATTTTAATAATTTCGACTCGTTGTTAGCTCGTATATCTATCCATCATGAAATGGCAAACCTAACTGAAGAGCTATGTCAATAGAGTGGCAAGGAATATGGCGTCAATTGCTGTCCCTGTCGCTCTTATTTTGTAGCGTCCCTGATGAAATACCCTTAACAACACCAAGGTAAGAAAAACTGGATTTTCTATTCAAACAAAGTCTTAATTTGTCTCCATCTGCTTAGATAAACGATATAGAATTATTTAAAAAAGAAGGCAAATCATTAATAAATAAAATAAACAGCAATGGACCAAGGTGACTCCCTTGAAGTATATCAGAATATACTTTAAATTGAAGTTGGAGGGTTAAACTATATTATCTATATGTTTAAGGTCGTTAAATCCAATTTCATTTAATTTATTAAGAATAATTGTATGACTTAATTTGTCAAACGCCTAAAGTCAGTAAAGATGCAAACGACTTGAGAGTTTTTTTCATTTGCATGTGAGCAAAAAGTAGAGAATTGTAATAAATAAGTAATTTTAATTTTTTTTTTTCACAAACCCATGTTGGTTTTAAAATATAAAAGAAGAACAATTAAAAGAAATTATGTCACATGCATTAAGCGATTCAAATAAATTTAGGAATAGAATAGAAGACAATTTCGCTATAGGACAATAATTTGAAACTACATTTTTAGAACCTTTTTATAGATTGGTGTAGGTTTGAGTATTTCCAAAGATTTGGAAACTTCGAACATTTCAGACAGCAGTTGAAAAGAAGAAACAATGGATAGGAAACATAAGACACACATTTTTTCAACAGAATTGATGGTATTCCATCAGGAGGACCAATACTGTAACATTCATTTAGCTTTAAAATATTGTCAAATATAAAGGCCTCATTAATAAAAAATGTTTCTTACTTTGCATATTGAAGTTAGGGAATATATGCATAACATTTCTTCATATAAATAAATATTAATTGAACTAGAAATTTGAAAGCATATTTATTATCTTCATTTACAAATTGAAATTTCAAACTTAACCAATCCGCAATTTTTAATTACCACTTAAGAATTTACCTTCACTTCATATAAATGTTTTGTTGTGGCTAAGCAGTGAAAATTCCAAATTTTAGCTTCTTAATTTTCTTTATTAGCGAACTTGCAAATAGTGCTTTAAATTTCTGAAAAATATTTTAATTATGTACATTTAATGAACTTAAAATTTTAATTATAAAATAGTTACGTTTTAGTTCTTTTTGCTTAGAGCGCACAATTTAAAAGAAGGATTTAAGGTTAAGTCTTAATGTGAATTCAAATACTTTATTAATTGCGATAGCATTATAAATGTAATATGTTCGACTCTTTCTTTTTAAGTTCGAAATTTATCGTGGGGCATTGCCAGGTGCGGCAACACTCCCCCCTGGTAAGACGGACGTCTCGTTCGGATTACCAATTCCTAGCTGACCCACTTTGAGAACCGCTAACTTGGTGGCCGGGCGCGTGTAGACACCATCTTTTGTCTTAATAACAGCCGACCGTACTTGGCCATCTAAGCTTGGTAAAGTTTTTACTACTTTACCTTTCGGCCAGGTATTTCTGGGGCTATTTTCATCTACAACAATCACTATATCCCCCACTGCTAAAGGTTTTGCTCAACGAACCACTTGGACCTCATAGTCAACGTAGGTAGGTACTCCTTTACCCATCGTTTCCAGAAGTGGTTTCCGAAGTTTTCGCATGCAATCCAGTTCTTCCTCAAAGCTCCAGCACTGTCATCTATTTCACAGAAGTATTTAATTCCATTAGACGAGCCAAGAAGGAAATGATTTGGTGTTAAAGCCTCTTCAGTCTCGGTATCGACTGGGACATAGGTCAAAGGCCTAGAATTGATTATGTGTTCGACTTCGGCCATCATACTTAGGAGTAGCTCATCTTTGGGGTTTCGAGTAGTTTTTATTTGCCCCAAGGCTTCTTTAACTGAGCGAACCAGTCGCTCCCAGCTCCCTCCCATGTGAGGAGAAGCTGGTGGGATGAATTTCCAGTTTATGCCCTGATTCATGACTTTTTCCGATAGATCGTTACTATTCGATAAGCTAGCAACTGCATTCTTAAGTTCTTGGTTTGCCCCCTTGAAATTAGTGCCGTTGTCACTCCATAGCTCAACAGGTTTGCCTCTTCTGGAACAAAAGCGTTTAATCGCGAGGATACAGGAGTCGCTAGACAGCCTATGTGCAACCTCTATATGGATGGCTCTGATAGTTAAACAGGTAAATAAAACCCCCCAACGTTTCTCCAGACGTCTCCCCACGGCAACAAACATAGGCCCGAAGTAATCGACGCCGACATAAGAAAATGGATTCGTAAAAGACTTGAGTCTTGCAGGAGGCAGGTCGGCCATCAATGGGGGTTCAGGTTTTGCTTTACAAATTTGGCACACCTGACAGGCGAGTTCGACTTTTTTCACCGTGGCTCTAAGTGATGGTATGAAGAATATTTGACGGATTTCGTTGACAACAGTTTCAGAAAATCTATGCTGAAATCTTTCGTGGTAGTCTTGAATTATGAGAAGGGTAATCCGGTGATTATTAGGCAGGATGATAGGTCTTTTGCAAGCATTGTTGACGTGTTCTGCTGCGTCTATACGACCTTTAATTCGAATTACGTTGTTTGAGTCCATGTATGGGCTGGTCTTATATAAGGGGCTTGATTTTTCCAGAGTTATGTTTTTTGCGTTACCATGCTTGTTTTTCTTGAGTACAGACCACTCTTTTGAAAACGATTGAGATTGACAGAGTCCGTAAAGGAAGTTTTCTGCAGCAACGATTTCTGATGGGGTTAAAGAGACATCCTCCAAAAGTTCCTTGCCCCATCTTGCGAGGTTAATAAAACGGAGCACATATGCCATTGATCTCTTAAGTCGCTTCCATTTAGAAAATCTCTCACAGTCAATGATATGTGATGGATCGGCGGGTTGATGAATAAGTACCCTAACCTCTTCATTTGTGGAGAACTTATCAATTGCTCTTGGCCAATTATCTTCTGGTAGGCATAGGAATAGAGGTCCCTTGTACCAACGACTATCGGACTGAAGATCTAGTTTGGTATTCCATTTTGTGGCTTCATCGGCAACATTTTCACCGGTTGGGATCCATTGCCATTCCTTGGGATTAGATTCTTCTAGGATCTCACCAACTCTAAAAGCTACAAATTGTTTGAATCGCCTACAGTCGTTCTTTATCCAGCTAAGTGCAGTTTTCGAATCTGACCAAAAATAACTTTTATGTATTTCCACGGTGTGTCCTCTTTTGATCGATTTGGCCAACCTCACTCCAAGTACGGCAGCTTCTAGTTCTAGACGTGGAACGGATATAAGTTTCAAAGGAGAGACTTTTGTTCTGGAGGCTACTAAGCTACATTCGATTTGTTCCCCCTTTACGACACGCAAATAGGCAACTGCAGCATACGCAGACATGCTTGCATCTACAAAGGTGTGAAGCTCGACGTGGCATTTGTCGTAGGAACTTATTTCGAATAGGTAGGGCCTCCTGATTTGTAGCATGCCTATTTTCGGTAAGAGTTGAAGCCACTGACACCAGCTTTGGAAATGCTCAGATTTTATTTGTTCGTCCCATTCTACATTACTCCGCCATATTTCCTGAAGCAAGATTTTCAGAAGTACCAGGAAATTTGAAATCAGCCCCAGGGGATCGAAGATACTCATGAGCGTCCTTAAAATTTCTCTCTTCGTGGGTGCTTGTTGACCATTCCAGACTTCATCACTTAATTTATGTAGGCTGCAGCTAAATGAAAACAAATCTTCGGATGGGGACCACCACATTCCTAAAATTTTCTCAGACTCGTTAAGCCCTTTTCGACTTTCGAAAATTTTATCGAATTTTGCTGACCTATCACCAAGCTTCTCGAGGACGTTATTTGAATTGCTTATAAAGTTCCGGATTTGGAATCCACCGCTTTCGTGTATGCTAATCACTTCTTTAGCCAGTAACACTGCCTCTTCTTCCGTGTCCAAACTATCTAGATAATCATCCACATAATGATTTTTTATAATCGCTTCCACTGCTCTAGGATGTTGCGAAAGGTATGCCGAAGCATTCTTATTTTTAATGTACTGAGCGCAGTATGGCGAGCACGTAGAGCCAAAGGTCATCACTCGCATCAGATAATCTTCGATTCGACCAGTGTCTTTGTTTCTCCAGAGAAAGCGTTGGGCGTGTTGGTCGGATTCCAGAATTTCAATTTGGTGAAACATTTCTTTAATATCGCCACAAATGGCAAACTTGCGTTGGCGAAAACGGAAGAGAACATCGGAAAGAGCAGGTAATGTATCGGGACCGGTAAGGAGCTTTGAGTTGAGAGATATTCCAGAATAGGTTGCGGCTGCATCCCACACTAGACGAATTTTAGCTGGTTTATTAGGATTGACTACCGGAAATATTGGTAGATACCAGATTCTAGATAAGCTTGTGTCGAGCAGTTCGTTCTTTGTAATCTTTCGGGAATATCCCTTCTCTACATAATAGGCGATTTGTTTATTCAGCTTGTCTTCGAGTAACGGATTTCTTTTAAGTTGCTTTTCAAGACATATAAGCCTACGTTCAGCTAGTGACCTGTTGTTGGGTAAAATAGTATTCTCATCCTTCCAAAGTAAACCAACAACGTATCTTTTCCCATTGTTGATTGTACTTCTATCCAAAATCGCTTGGGCCTTCTTATCATTTAAATTCATTAGACATTTATTTTGTACTGAACCGATATTTTCGATTTGGAAGTATTCCTTTACAAGCTCGTTGAGTCGTTCATCAATTTTAACCTGACAATCACACATAAAACAACTTATATGCTGAATGCGAATAACTTTGCCATCTTTATTATTTCTGTGTGGTCCGAAAACTGCCCACCCTAAGCGTGTTTTGACAGCTACAGGCTCATCGACATTTGATTCTCGGATTTTTTGGTAATTAACTAAATTGCAATGGTCAAGTCCAATTAGTATTCGAGGTTGAATATCATGATACGACCTAGCAGGAATACCTCGCAAGTACTTGAAGCGTTTCTGGATGTCTTCAAAGTCCATGGTTTGAAATGGTAATTCAAGTGAATCTATAGTTCGAACTTGAAGAAGCGGAAAGATTTTGGAAGATTTATATCCAGATATCTGTAGATTAACGACTTTAGAATCTTCTTCTGATCGCTGGATACCTGATGTCCAATTAAGGCATAATGGATTTCTTTCACCATCTAACCCCAGCTCTTCCGCTATTTTCGATTCAATGAGAGAGACAGACGAACCATCATCTAAAAACGCGTAAGTATGTACTTGGTTTTCATTGTTGTACAAGGTAACGGGTAAAATCTTGAAAAGTATTGGATTCTCTTTTGCAGCATGAGCGTTGCATTTTTGATCTTCATGTGGAGCAGCTGCTGACTCAGTGTACTTATGCAACATGTGGTGGTGCTTGTATGTACAACCATTTACTCCACAAGTTTTTTCAGATGTGCATCTGCGTCTATTATGATTTACCAGACATGTGCGACAAAGGAAGTTTCGATTAACTACGTTCCACTTTTCTTTCAGAGCGAGTGCCTTAAATTTGCTGCATTGCTCTACAAGCTGGCAGTTGCCATTACAGACGACGCACCTTTTATCAAGTTTATTTGTATCCGAAGAAACTGGGTGTTGATGCACATTTAGTATCGGGATTTTATGTGATTTCTTTCTTTCGTTTTTGTGCTCAGATGTTTTTGAAAAGCGTATCTCTGTCACCTGGCATGCACCTTCAGCAACCTTGTACAACCAGTTGCTAAACGTGGAAAGATTTATCGGCACTTCTGTTCCCACTTTGTACATTCCCCAGTTTAACTTTGTTTGATAAGGCAACTTCTGAATTAACTCTTGAAGTAAGTATGGGCTATTGAGATGCGAGTGTAGACCACTGGTTTCCATAGTAGCCACAATATTACGGACGGACAATGCAAAGTTAATTAGAGAATCTAGTTCCTCATTTTTTGGTGAAGGTTCAGATCTGATCTTGGCTACCAATGAATTTATAATTGCTTCTGGGCGGCCAAATAGCATGCGCAATGTCGAAATAATGTTAGATAGCTGGTGAGGATACAGTAACTGAGCTCGAACAGACTCTAATGCCTTACCCTTCAAACTCTTCTGCAGACGAATAAGATTTTCGTCATTCGAAAGTCCGCATACGCGAGTTGAGTTTTCAAAAGAGCTTATGAACAACGGCCATTCCTCAGGTCGACCAGAGAAACTTGGAAGTTCTTTGTGCATTATATGCCTTGATGCAATTTGTTGACTGTTGAGATTCGGAGCATTGCTTGGTCGATCATAGTAATGGTCAGGACCTAGAGCATCTCCAGTTGAATGTTTGTTGTATTCTGGGGGAAACGTATCAGAAGGTTGAAACTGCATATTCTGTCTTTGAGCCACTTGACTTCGATTTTCTGGCATTGCGTTCTGATTAGTTCCAATCCAGGTGTCATTTGGAGGAATATTGCAGTTCTGAAAAATAGTTGTACTTTGAGGGATGTGTGCTGGAGCAGGTGATATAACCTGCTCTCTAACAACTGCTTTGTGTACCGACTGCTCGCTTACCCAATCGTGAAGACGTGAATTGCCCTGATCGATGTCGTCATTTTCATCATCTGACAGTTGCTCGAGAAGTGCATATTTAGCATCGAGATACTCCTGGTCACGCTGCTTCTTTAAAAGTCTTTCTTCTTCTAGTCTCTTTAAACTCAACTTAACCGAGTTTGTTGAACCTACCGATCTTGATTTATTTCTCACTGAAATTTGTCCATCGTGAAAAGAAGATTTTTGTTGTACATGATTACTTGTCAAAGCTTTCTCATTTTTCTTTTCGGAAGTAAGTGTCTTGTCACCCTTTTGCGCAAAGGTTACGCTTGACATAGATGGCTCTTTCGATAAATCGACAGCGACCTTGGAACACTTTGGACATAACCAATCTTTTTCGGAGATAGATGAGGTAACTTTGACACAGCTATAATGATGCCAGTCGTCGCATTTGTCGCACATAACCATGTACGAGTCATCGACCTTGTTGCATGACTTGCAGTTGAACTCACCTATGTCGCCGCCGAGAGGTGCATTATTGTGCTGAGATGAGGGTATGTGGAGTTGGAGTCCTGTATTTTTATTTGGTGATGGAGTTGCAGGGCGACCTTTTCGATTATTTGGGTCGTCAGTCTTAGATGAATGTGACTTAGGCATTTGGCGCGATTCAATATTATTTACGTTCGATTTAATACAATAGCAGTAGGGTATATAGTGATTTATATGTATACAATAAATCGTATATGAATAAAAATAGTCTTCAGAAAACCTTACCTTGAGTCGTCGTGAATTGATGATGTAGGATTTGTAAAACTTAACACGAAGACCAGCGGCACAGGCGTGTCGTCCTCAGCAGGTGCAGCAGTCAACAGGTGGTGCGTTTCGTTTTAATTTATCGAGTGCAGTAAAGTTGAAAATACGCTGCTTAAATGCTTCTAGAGGTGTAACGATGTTTGCTTTGCTGATTTAAGAAGTGCTATTGCAATACAGATTCCTGAATCTTCTAGACCTCGTGCGTATTCAAGATCAAGGTTATCCTTAAAACAAATTTAAAGAATTGTTGTGGCTAAGCAGTGAAAATTCCAAATTTTAGCTTCTTAATTTTCTTTATTAGAGAACTTGCAAATAGTGCTTTAAATTTCTGAAAAATATTTTAATTATGTACATTTAATGAACTTAAAATTTTAATTATAAAATAGTTACGTTTTAGTTCTTTTTGCTCAGAGCGCACAATTTAAAAGAAGTATTTAAGGTTAAGTCTTAATGTGAATTCAAATACTTTATTAATTGCGATAGCATTATAAATGTAATATGTTCGACTCTTTCTTTTTAAGTTCGAAATTTATCGTGGGGCATTGCCAGGTGCGGCAACATGTTTATTCACTTAATTCAAATTGCTTTAATCTACTGCAGGTTCAATATATACATACATAATACCATCGTCAAACAGTCAAAATGCAATATTTGATATTTTCCTTTTTAATTTATTCATTTTAACTATTTATCAATTGAAATATTTATTTAAAAATATGTGCATGGAAATTTTGGTTTTAGGATTTCTCAATTATTTAAGATTTATTTTCAAATTTTTTTTAACTTTCCTCTGTAAATTATTGTAATCTGTCCAAATTGTCAAATTGAAAATTTTACATTTTTCTCGACTTTTCAAGAATTTAAATAAATGGTTCACACTGATAACTTCTCATCCCGTCTGTCGATTTGTCTAGCTTAAAAGGATTTTAGGTTATCGAAATTTGTTAAAAAAGTTGTTAGTTGAATTATTGTAAAGAAATTAAAAATTACCAACAATATTTTGCATATGATAAAATAGTTCGATTTCAAAATCTAATTTCGTCAACGAGATTTTTGGTCGAAAACCAATTTTTACCAATTTTGGTATCATTTCTTAAACGTTTTTTTTTCTTATGAATAAATAATAAGTAAGAATTCATTTATTGACAATTTATGTTTGTTACATTTGCATACATTTTACGAATTTTATAAGCTTTGGCTTTGCCGTCAGCTCGACTGGCAACATTTTAAAATTTAAAAAAGAATAAAATATATACACATTTATAATACAAAATGTATTTGATTTGATAATGTCTTTGATTTGATTTTCTATTTTTTACCATTATAATTATTTAATAAAGATGGCTACGCATATTCTGTTAATAGCAGCATTCTAAAAGTGTAGGTATCGTTCAAAAAAAGTGCAAGTCCTTTCCAGTTCGATCCATTCAAGATTTGTATAGTCTCCACCATTGATAGAATTCCCTTGCCAAAATACGAAAGTCTATATTGTATAAAGATTGGACATATGCTTATTAGATGAAAGCATATATATATAAACAAATACAAATTTAATGAACGAAATTAATTTGAAGTCAATATCTTCTATTGTTCACGAGATATCGAGAACCGGACATACATTTTTACCAATGTTGCATACTATTTTTTGTAGATTTTAATTTTTAATAAAAAAAAACTGACTGTTGGATTTTTATAAAAAAATTACTGAATGTCGGAAACTTTATTTTCTGTGAGATAAATTTTTTTTGAAGCCAATATTATAATTTTTCTTAAATATATTTGAGTCGAAAATCAATTTTTACCAACTTTTAGTAATATTTTTCTTAGATTTGAATTTTTTAAAGAAAACTGTCAATTCGATTTTTCTCCAGGTATCAAAAACGTTATTTCATCGTTGCATAAAATTATTTTGGAGCATCGAGCTTTTTTCATACACGAAGTTAACACTTGTTTATTAATTGAATGATATATAGTAAACTTGGTGTTTAATTTGTTTGTACAAAGATTATTTTCAATTAGTATTTAATTAAAATTTTACAGATTGAATACATTATACGGGGTTTCGACTTTTCACCGATTCTATGTAGCAGGAAGCTAATATTGATTGCTTACATTTATTGCACTTACTCATTTGAGTTGCTTTTACTTAGAAGACTTGATGTATCTTATCGCCTCAGCTCCCAAGATACATTATAATATGATGCTATTCCAAATTCAGTTTGGCTCAGTTTATTCACATTTAAACTCTTATCAAAGTACTCTTATATCGATGACTCCTTAGATTTCGAAATCAATAAGGATGCACGCATCATCCTTAACATGATTTCTCAAGCTACCTATTCATAACATAATCTCATCCTTATTGTCCTATGCTTAAGTAGTTATCATTGCTTAAAGATCTTCATAAAATATTGAAAGACAGAAAGTATAAGTTATATAGAAGCCTAAATATGTACATATATTTTATATAGGATAGGTAGACGATGATGAAATTCATGCAAAGGATATTATAGTGATTTCGAATTCACATTAAGTCACGTTCGTTCCAAATCGTTTAGCGGCAGTTGTTTAAACTTTTATAACATGCACAGCACACACAAACCCTTATACAAATAACATCAGTGACATAATGCAAGAGCTCCTTTTCAAATTTCGTTCAACATCTTTATTTTTTTTGAGTGTGTTAAAATACGGATACTTGTGATATGTTAATCGACAAAAGAATATTGCAGGAGTAGAAAACAGTTGCAGCAAGGATGAGTATATTGTTTCCTTGATCGAAGACAGAATGCATATTGCATAGGAAAAGGAATATAATATCTCCACCTATACAGATGTAACATAGTGAAAAATGGCAATGCATTGAAGTGACAGGAATAATAGAGTGCAAGGAACTTCCTCTATAGAGAATTCGAAGGCGTCACATCAAAATAGTGCTGGAGTAGAGAATATGAGGGCCTAGTAAATAAATTCTCATAAATATGGCTGTTTTCCTAAGTTGTCAAAGAATGACAACCAGACCCGGTATTTTTTATGAGTATGCACTTGGAATGTTAGAACACTCTATACAGCGGGTGCTACTTAAAAGCTTGAATCTGTTTTCTCGCAGTACAGGCAAGATATTATCGCAATCAAAGAAATATGCATTGAAGCTATCTTCAAAAACATCACCGTAATATGTGCACACGCCCCTATCGATGAAGCTAAGGTGTCTAAAAGGGAGAAGTTTTTTACGACCTAATAGTAGAACCCTTCGGAGCCTGTCCGGGGTGCGATGTTAAAGTCGTGTTTGTTGACTTCAATGCTAAAGTGGAGAAGGAAAATATCTTTGGCGGAATAGTTGGAAAGAAAAAATCAACGACAACAGACAATGGCTTCCGACTTCCCTTATTACGAGCTGCATTCGCTGCAGCTCGTAATAAGATAATAAGAAGCACTAGCTTTCCCAGCAGGATGGCTGAACTGAAAATCAAATCGACCACGTGATAACCGGAGCAAAGCACGTATCTTACATCTTGGGCGTGCGAACCTTCAGGGGTGCAGAAGTGGGCTCCGACAACTTTCTTGTTTTAACAAAATTCAGAGCTTGACTGTCCAGAAAAAAGAAAGTAAAAACCTCCCAAAGGAAGAAATTCACACTGCATGCCTCAGCATATCAGAGAATGCCAGAGGCTTTAGTGTACTCCCATCCACAAGCGTCAACAACCTGTGGAACCATTACCGCGATACCATTAAGGAAGTAAGCCAAGACTACCATAGACTATAAGCCACAAAAGAAAGAGAATACTTGGTATGATGATGAATCCGCAGTACTGAAGCAGGAGACGGAAAATGTAAATACTGTGAAAAGAGAAGGAAAGACAAAAAAGCGTAAAAGGAAAAGAGTACCCTCAGCTTCTCAGCTCAGGTATCTCGAGGAGTCTACAAAACTCTCAAGCAAATGGCATCTGGTTATAGAACCGGTAAAAAACAGTAAAAGCGTTATAGCAGCACTTCCAAAAGCTGCTGAATGAGCATCATGTTGACGAATGAAACTAGTAAAGAACCATAAGACCAGTCAATTTAGAACTAACCCAGCGGAGCCCAGTATTGAAGAAGTCAAAAAAGCGACCCACAAGCTTAAAAAAAAACAACTCCTCTGGTTTGGATTCAAATATGGAGGTGATGTCCTGGCAGGGTACATGGACCAACTCATCGACCAAATATGGGAAGAGGAAGGTATGCCCGAAGACTGTTCAAATACATAGCTCAATATTCCCAATGTACAAAAAAGGTGATCCTATATCCCCGCTTAATCTCGCCTACAAGATCCTATCCAAAGTAGGTGAGAGTCTTAAACCTTTCTGCAACACTATGATCGGCACTTACCAGTATGTCATCAAGCCTTGCAGATCAACAATTTACAAAATTTTCATATTTAGGCAAATCCTGAAAAACAACAACGAAATTCAAGTCGAGGCCTAACATCTTTTCATCGACTTCTAAGCCGCATGTGATAGCATAAGTCGCCAAGTTTCAGCTATGCCGCATGACATTACAAGAAAAGCGGTGCAACGTGCAAATGAGTAATAGCTCAATGGAGCTATTCCAGCAATTTCAGAGTTCAGTGAAGAAGATACGCGTTGATATGATTTCTTTAACATAGTCTTGGAGTATATAGTACGCAAGAGTGGTGTTAACCTGGAAGGCAAACGACGACATTGATATCATCAGGCGCTCCAAGCGAAATTTTCTTGAAATAAATGAGGACAAAACAAGGCATATGTTATTTACAAACAAAGCATCATGTAGCAAAAATTTCGAGGGAGTGAAGGAATTTATCTACTTCGGAACAAATATCAATTCCATGAACGACATCTTAGTAGAAATCTGACGAAGAATTACCTTGCAAACCGCTGGCCACACAAATGGGTTAAAACTCCTTTCTCGAACGAAAAATTGGCCCTTTATACAAAACTCAAATTTTATCAGTTTTACTGGACACTTTCGAGAGAAAAATCCTTCGGCGGATATTTGTTCCTTTATGCGGAGTGGGTGAATGGAGGAGAAGATTCAATCGTGAATGTTGACATTTTTTGTGTTCAAGAAATGTGAACAACATTCCGAAATTGTTACTCATTTGGATTTGGCCGTTTTTTGTATTGGGACTTCCAAGTCACTAGAAGTTAGTTGTTCTTTACGATCACCAAATTTTATAATTACTCCATAAAAAAATTATTCTTAGTTTTGGAAGAAGGACAGAAATTATTTTGTTTTAATTTTTATTTATTTGCATATGGAATAAATTTTGATTTACATATGTATACTTTTTGAAAATAGAGGGCTTGTAAATTTGAAAAAGAAATTTAAAAATACAAATTGGATGAATTAAATTAATTTGAAGTCAATGACTTTTATTATTCACGAGACCAAACATCAATTTTTACCAATTTAGCGTACTATTTTTTGTAGATTTTAATTTTTTATGAAAAAACTGACTGTTATACAAAATTTACTGAATGTCGAAAACAATATTTTCTGTGAAAAAGCCAAGTTTGAAGCCAATATTTTTTATTTTTGAAAGATATTTGCTTCGAAAGTAAATGTGTACTAAGTTTTAGAATTGTTTGTTTTAGGTTTTTATTTTTTGTAAAACAAAATGTCTATTCGATTTTTCTCAAAATTTTACTGAATGTTGAAAACAATATTTGTTATAAGAAAAAATTAGTTTGAAGCCATAATCTTAAATTTTTGAGAAGATATTTGAGTCGAACCCCAATTTTTACCAAATTTTAGTAATGTTTTTTTTTGGTTTTTATTTTCTGTACAAAAAAACTGTCAATTTGATTTTTGTCAAAATTTTACCAGATGTCAAAAACATTATTCTTCGTTGCATAAAATTATTTTGGAGATAAAATCATTTTTTGTTCGTAAAATATTCGAGGTGACAAATATTTTTTTTCAGTTTTTTTGATTTATAAAAAACCACCCACTCAATTTTTTTGGGAGTCCTTTCTGCATCTTTCTGCATAATTGTCTGTATAATAAAATGTATTTGAAGTCGATATCTCTGCTGGTACTTGAGCTATGGACGAAGAAAAAATCTTCGCGAACGTACAGACGTACGAACGTACGTACACACGCACGAACAGACATCTCTATAAAAATCTTTTAGATTCTCAATTCGACAAATCGGACCGATTACAATAACTTTCTATGGGAAGTTAATTAAGTGGAGCAATAGTCCGTAGAGAACTAGAGCCTAGTGACTTATAACTCTCAACCATCCGTGTGTGCTAGTCATTTCGGGGATCGAGGAGTCCTACAGTTTTTACGCCTTATCCGAAAGGCTATATGATAAATCGTTTAATTGATAAGAATTACTATTTAATGATTTGTCAGTTTCCCGCAAGAGGCAGCACCCGTGAGAAAATCCTTAGGTGGCATAGTCATGGATTAAAGCCAAGACTTCTAGCATGGCAGTCTTACAAAATAATACATTCAAGTGCTTTAATTTGATCTGAAGTTCTTAAATTCAACTTTCTACCAAGTTTTACGTTTATAAAGGTAGTGGTAGCAGAATTATAGGCTATGTGACTTGTTTCTATTCAGTAGGCACGAACAAACTGATATCAAATCCATTTGATTATGCACAATATTTGTACTCATTTAACTTAAAAAGAATTGAATTTTTAAACAATATTCAAATTGCTTCCAGAATTGAACATTTTTTATCAAGTCTTATTTACGTTTAGCTTACATCGGATTTATCTTATTTGTATCAAAGAGTTAAAGGCATCCATTCTAAATCAAATGTGTTTTATCACAGAGCACTCATAAATGTTATATCAAACACTCAAATCAAGAATTTAATTAAATAAATGGAACATAGTACCTACTTTAAAATGTTTGATCGATTTCAATTCAAAATTCGTATGATAAATATGATAAATCCACCACTGGATCACATCAAAGTACGAATATAAGCAAATTGAAAGGTATTAAATATTTTTCTTTTGTTGCTTTTGCACTCTCTTTAACTCGCTTCGTTTGTACCTATATAACTTTATATTGAATATATAGAGAATCTATATATAGGTACCTACTTCACATCATGAAAACAATATTAAAAATGGAAACAAAAGGATATTGTGATGTGCGCTTTCTTTACTTTTTTTCGTTCTAAATATTTTATAATATGCATTAGCTTGAGTTAGGTATTTCTTGGGGAATTTTTCTTAAGAAGAACAAAATAATATTTGAAGTTTTTGTTTTTTGTTTTATTTTTAGAACACTTTTATATCGGAGCATCTGTTTTGAATATGATTTAAATTATGAAACGGATAGGAAGTAGATATAAGAGCTTAAAAATCAACCGGGTTAAACAGCTATCGGGTTTTTTTAATAAGAGCGCTACACACTTTTTTTCAAATAAAATAAAAACGGTTTTGGATATCAATGAAATTCTTTATTCCTGTGAAAGTACGTTCGATGATGCCATTATGTAAGCTATCACGCTTGCAGAAATCCAGACGCTGAACCCAATTTTCGACGCTTTTCAAGCATAAATCGGCCGACACAGCTGCCATTTCACGTTCGATATTCGTACTAAGTTAATCAATCGTCGCTGGCTTGTTGGCATAGACAATAGACATGACGTTACCTCAGAGGAAATAGTCTAACGGCGTCAAATCGCACGACCGAGGCGACCAAGCGACTGGACCATTTCGTGAGATAACACGTTCTCCAAACTTGGTTTCCAATAAATTGATTGTGACATTTGCTGTGTGGCTTGTAGCGCCGTGGTTGGAACCACATGTTCTCAAAGTTCCATAGCATCCAATGGGGGCCAAAAATATTCGGTTGTAATTGAACGGATTTCGAGATGTAATGATGACTCATGGAGTACGTGTGGATTGCTGCCTGACCAATACTTTATATTTTGTTTATTGACGAAACCATTCAGCCAGAAATGAGCCTCATCGCAGAAGATGATTTTTCGATGAAATTCCGAATCATTTTCAAGTTGTTGCTCAGCCCAACTCACGAACATACGACGCTTCTGGTGGTCAAGCGGCTTCAGCCACAACGACGTCACAGAAATGCCCAACACTTGAAAACGACGTGTGAGAGACACATTTGGGCTTTCTGCAACTGAAGCCTCAGCAGCAGCAATATTCTCGAGATTACGGGCTTTTCTTTGTCTCAGTGGCACGGGAACATTTTGTACTGTGCGTGTGGATTCAAATTTGTGCACTAGACGCTCAATTGTTGATCTGGTAGGACGATTATGACGACCATAAATTGGACGTAGCGCTCTAAACGTTGAATCCACTGACTCCGAATTTCGGTAGTTAATTTTAATAATTTCGGCTCATTGTTGGCTTCCATCATAAATTGGCAAACCTTTCTGAAGAGAAATGTCAAAACAAAACAAAATCGATGATTAAAGTAACTTACTTACTTAAGGTGGCGCTACAGTCTCTGATTGCATCTTAGAAATGTTGCCACTGGTTCTCGATACATTGTATTTGCGGCAGAGAACTTCGAGAGAGGTTACTTGTGACTCGGGCGGAAAAGGATTTGGCGGTCTCTTGCGATTATAGCCGTTCGACGTTGTATCTTCTCCCAGCTTGTCCCTGTTTTGCCTTGGGTCTGGAAGCCCGAAGTGCTACCTTGGCTACAACGAAGTAGTGGTCCGAGTCGATGTTAACTCCTCGGAAAGTTCGGACATCCATAATGCTGGAAGCGTGTCTAGCGTCGATTATTCCACCAAAGATGTCTTCCCTTCGTAGCTAGGACACTGCTCATATCTTTTGTCTAAGAGCTCAAAGAACAGATCCTTGGTGTTGTCATCCTTCTCTTTTGTGGTGGCGTGTGCGCATATTAGGCTAGCGTTGTCGAATTTGGACTTCGTGCGGATGGTCATGAGGAACTCGTTGAAACACTTATATAGCTCAAGACTTGTTGCCTAAGTCTGGCTCCAATGACAAAGCCGCATCCAAATAAGTGCTTTTGGTTTTCTCAGTAACAGTCACCATAGTAAATATCGCAGTTTTTTATCCTCTTTTTGCCGGGCCCATCCCATCATATTTCCTAGATGGCAATGATGTCTGCTTTATAGCAGTCTAGGGTCTCCGGTTATTCTTCGGCTGCATGTGGTCTGTTAAGGGACCTAACATTTCACGTGCAAATCTGAAGTTCGTTGTCCTTGATTCGTTTGCGTGGGTTGTCAACAGTAAATCCGTCCGTATCTGAGGCTTGTTGGTGCTTCGCAACTGGGTTTTATTCATGTAGTCAGGAAGTCACCCTGACGCACGACCTTTAACCTGAAGGACCAAGTCCTCGTTTTAACTTCAAGGGCGAGAGCCGGCATAACCGCTCCTTACAGGCCTGGGCTTGCAATATGTCGTAGTAGCCCTATAAATTGTTCACTAAGTAGTTCAACCTAGCTGGAACTGTAGACGACACCGTTGATTCCATCTTGGGAATTTCTCCGCTGCCGTCTTGATGAAAAGGGAGGTGCCTTGGTGGAAACCCCTCCCCCAACAACTTTAAATTGGGGTTTGAACCCAAACTCCAGTTGAGATACTATAGGTACCCGATGTTCACCACGGGTAGGTGAGAGTAGGAGTTGATAGACAGAGGTGGGTCTTACGAATAATCTGTGGACGCTTGTGTCCTCGTGAATGCACATGTCTACCATTTGAACATCAGCATTTGTTAGATTCTCAAAATACGTACATACATATGCTTAAGGTATACATCACATTTTATTCGTGACAAGAAGATATCTAATACGGAAATTTTACAAATATAACTAATGAATATTAGTTAAAACTCAATGAATCCACGAAAACCATCCCTTGCTTAGCAATATATAAAAGATTTTCGACTTCCATTGGTCACGGTCACAAGTGGTTAATGACCTTTCAACTCACTGTTTATACCTGACTAAGCCTATAACTTCAACTGTTGGTCTTTGAACATCATTAAAAATAAATAACTATGCATTAAATCTAATGGTAAAATGGATTTATCTTGCCTCAAAACTGGCAAATAATTTTATGAGAAAACAGAGAGAAAAAGAAAAACCTTGAACAATCAATTTTATACTCAATCACTTTCAGGTATTTAGCATTAATCAATAAAACAAAATTTCTTTAATGCAAAGAATCTACAAGAACCTACGCACTAACAACAAAATCAAAACTCTTTTAAGCTATGTGCATAACTTACCTATACAATCATTTTCAACTTAAATATCCTTTAACATTTTTTAACCCATTATTCAAGGCTAATTACATGGCTTTCAATTTATAACTAATTATCCTTGTAAACAATCTCGTTGAATTCGAATGGATGCATCCATGTAAAACTAATTATCCTTCTGAAGAATCATTACCTTATCAGCTTTATAAAACTTTTCTTCATTCGATTTTTTTTTCAAACAAATAACAAAAAAAGTTAAAGAAAAAATAAGAACAAAAACAAAAAAACATCCTTCCGATTATGCTGACACAGAGCAATGTTGTGATGGGTATAACTTTAGGCTCCAAGCTTCGACTCTGATTGCCTTTCTTCCAGCCTCAGCCTCTGCCCAAGCCCCAGCCCCAGCCCCAGCAGCAACATCAGCAGCAGCAGCTATAAACCATTCATTATATTGGAAATGAGATTCCCTTGTTTTTTAATTAATATTCCCAGTAGATGAAGTAAATTACGTACACGTGACTGAATTTGAAAATTCAACCGATAGCTAATGGTATATAAAAGTTTTAGGTTCACCTGTCAAAAGTATGTTCTGTATTATATCTTTGAAGAAAAAGAAGATAATTTATATTATAATATATGTATTGTATGTGGGTATAACGCTATAACGCACCATCATAACGGAAACGTATACTCGTATATTTTTATCTTTAAGGCAATTCACAGGGAAAAAGGAGATAAATTAGATGAAAGATGGTTGCATTTATCACAAAGCTGAATTTAAGCATATAGGCACCTTTGAGAGAACGAGATTAAAGATAGGCAAATGCGGTAGGCATATACGATTAAGTATGTACCTAAGGTACAATATACTATGTATACATATAAATAGCTATAAGGGACCTTATTTTTTTAACGCCACAAAGGGGTTTATATGTTCTAGTCCTGGAATACCTAACGTTTAAATTATTAAATTGGGTTAGAATTATGAAGGTGATCATTGAGTGGTTGACATTTTTAAATTATCACAATCACGACAAAAATAACAGAGTATTAAGTTCAAGTGTTGAATTGTTTGTTTTCTGTTTAGAGTGATACAAAGTTTATTACCAAATTGGGGAAGGTGCGCTGATATGAGTCAATTTAAGCTATATTTTATGTCTGTGACAAAAAGTTTTAATGGTAAGACAATATTTGCTTTCATAACCTTAGATTACAATATGGATATTAATTTCCACGAACAAAGTGAATTTGTTTTAATTGCTTAAAAATGGGCTTTTCATTAAGAACTTGTGAACTAACTACTGTTTCAGATATTTCAGAAACTTTACTGTTGGCTTAAAGACAATTAAAACATTTATGAATGGAACTCTACTTCTATCATTTGGCCACCATATGCCAGCCGTCAAGTCGAGATGTTGGCTTAGAGGTCTTCTAACATCGTCGGCTTGTTGGAATACAATTATAGGTAATCAAATCATGGTAACGCTGGCTATTCACAGTAACGTGACCATCGTTATCGTCGATGAAAAAATATGGCCCTATGACACAGCCACGCCGGCATGCAAACCGCACCAAACAGTATTTTGTGGATGAAGTTGTGATTCATGAACCAAATGTGTATTTTAACCCGAATAATAACGCATATTTTGGTTATTGACGAATCCATTAAGCCAAACAGAGCATCATCGGTGAGAATGATTGAGCTATACAATTCATCATCTTGGCCCATCTTCTCCAGAGCCCGTAGCAACGTAGTTCTCCCTTCAAATGGTCAATCAGCTTCAATTTTTAAGTCAGCTTGATCTTCTATGGGTGAAAACTAAAGACCACAAAAAACGTCATAAAAAGGTCTAAACCCAATTATTGAGAACGACATGGAATTGACTGATTTCGATCGTTTGCGACTGACACCTTAACCAACTTGTCTCGATGACAACGCAACATCACACAACGAATATAAAAACCCAAATTTTTGCAATAAACCTGACTCCGAATTTCGGTAGAAAATTTTTATAAATTTCAGACGTTGCTCGTTCGTGTACTTTACCATGATAATAATTTTATGTTTACTTAATAAATTGACGATGACAGTTTGATGATTAGCGAAAGGATGCGTTCAAAAATTAAAATTAAAATTGACTAGTTGCTATTGGAAAACCTGATATATGTATTTAAAGCAGATAAATGTACTTGCACCCTTTAATGTCAACTGAAGTGCGCAAAAGCCTAATAAAATTTAAAACAACGAGCCTAACGCTTGAATTCTAGGAACTTTTTAAATAGTACCGTTATACATGAGAATTTGCAATGGTTCTCAATATTTAATATTTTATCATTCTACCACTTTTTGTTTTTAAAATTCTTTTTCCAAACTTGTCCAAACTCAACTTATGTAAGTTATGATATTACATATGACCATCGGCCTAATTATTTGAACTACACTCAAATTTGTCTTGTGAAATATTTTATTTTTTATATAAAGTCATTAATTTAGTTTGTTTCAAGTTGGAAGCGCTGGCAAAATCAGCTGTAATTTTAAGTGTCGTACTATTAGTTAAATGTCCACCAATCAACTCTTAACAATCGAATAACGCGTTGAAATCGATTCGAACTTATTACAAAAGTGTAGCTACTTTTTGCATAGTATTCCAGGACTATTTAAGCGATCGGTAAGATTTTCTTTTTACATATATTATTCCGACTAGAGGGAGCAACAATCCAAAAAAAACGATAAATGATGTCCTTATTCTGTTAGTGTCACATTGCCAAACAAATGAAATAAGAAACGTTGAAAGCAGGAAACACCTGTCGTATGTTATTAATTATTATTTAAAAAAAAAGAATATATCTAATATCTAATTATGCAATCATAAGTGCTATCGGAGGATCTTTTCGAATGAACTGGAAATGAGATATTTTACGGCTGTAAAAAGAAGCTTAAAACACTTTTTAGCTTCGTTAGTACGTTCATACAAAAAATCATGTCATAATGTTGCTCCGTTGCGACGTGAAGGATGAACAAACAAACAAGCAAACAAGCAAACAAACAAATACACGAACATTCTCATTTAAAATTTTAGTATAGGAAATAAGGGATAAAGCATCTTGCACATGAGCAACGAACTGCGAACTGCGAACTGTGGATGTTCGCATATTTTGACTTTTCTTTCACATGAGCTTTTATTTCTATTCGCAGGTAGCGACGAATTGTCAACCCTTTTCTCCATATTTTCCTCAGCCATCATCTTTCACACAAAAACAAAACAAGAGTGGTATAATTTTGAGGTTAAGTTGAGCGCGAACAATTTATTCGTTGCAGTGTGGATGGTATGTGGAACGCGAATAGAGTTTGACAGTTCGCAGCAACCACACTGCGATTCGTTACTACCAAATTGTTTTTACAAAATTCTCTTGTTTTAGAAAACAAAATGCAAATTTTATTATCCTAATATTAGTGTCATTTGGTTTCTTATAATTTAAATGTGTTTTTGTGTGGAATTGACTTTTTGAAATGTGTAAAATCACGTTTGTTCGTCCATTCGCAGTTCGCAGTTCGTTGCTCATGTGCAAGGCACTTAAGATGTTTCCCCGAAAGCTAGACACATTAAAAACTTTAGTTATGGTCGAGAATTGAGATACAGTCCTAAGTTTGTAAAAAGTAGTTCACAATTACCGCAAAAGAATAGCATATACATATTGAATCTTCTTGAGACATCCATTTGAATTGTATTCCTTCCCATACTTTATATTCGAATCCAAACTTTATAATGTGATAAAATGTTCGTCAAAAATGTATCGCTGTTTCTGTTTTACTCTCGAAAACAAAAGTAGATTGTGTTTACACGCATTGCAATTTAAATTTAAAAATTATTGGTAATAATAAAACATCCATATAAAATGATGGTCTATATGAAGAACTAGCAGCGCCACGCGGAGTTTCGTGCACGCTTTATTTTAGACCAATTTGGTTTGAATAAAAAAGGTTATAGTAAGTCAAATTTCAAAGATAGACATATTATGCTGTAACGGACAAAAATTAATGAGGAACAAATCTGTCATACATGGTTTTAGCAAAACTTTATTCGTTTCCGAGCGCACTCAGTGGAAGCTCTCAAGAGAAAAAAAAATCGCATATTTTTCAACATTCTCTATTAGTCATATTAGTCTTAGCGTAATTTTATACAGCCTATAATAGCCTTGCTCAATAAATGGGCTATTTAAAACTAAATTTTTTTCAAATCGTACCAGTAATTCCTGAAATTAGTGCGTTCAAACAAACAAGCAAACCAACACACTCTAGCATTTTAATATTAATATAGATAAAAATTAAATTATTTGTTTTGAAAAATGCATAAATAAATTAATTTAAATTAGTTTTACATTAATGAAAATAAAATATAAAATTTTACTTATGACTAACGAAACATATAAAAGCCTATGTATTTGGCACCAACAACAAGCCTCGGATACGGACGGATTTACTGTTGACAACCCACGCAAACGAATTAAGGACAACGAACTTCGGATATTCACGTAGAATGTTATAGGTCCCTTAACAGACCACGTGCAGCCGAAGAATTAGCGGAGGATCTAGACAGACATCACCGCCATCCAGGAAATACGATGGGATGGGCCGGGCAATAAGAGGATGAAAAACTGCGATATTTACTATGGTGACTGCTACAGATAAAACCAACAGCGCTTATTTGGATGCGGCTTTGTCATTGGGCCAAACTTAGGCAACAAGTCTTGAGCTATAGGTGCATCAACGCGCTCCTCATGACCATCCTCCTCATGACCATCCGCATCAAGGCTAAATTCGGCAATATTAGCCTAATATGCGCATACGCTCCCAAAGAAGAGAAGGATGACAACACCAAGGATATGTTCTTCGAGCTCTTAGACAAAACATATGAGCAGTGTCCTAGCTACGATATTTTAATTGTCCACTACCTCGTTGTAGCACTTCAGGTTTCCAGACCCAAGGCAAAACAGGGAGATGATGGGAGAAGATACAACGTCGAATGGCTACAATCGCAAGAGATTGCCAAATCCTTCTCCGACCGAGTTACAAGTAACCTCTCTCGACGTTCTCTGCCGCCAACACAATGTATAGAGAACCAGTGGCAACATTGCCAAGATGCAATCAGAGAAGCTGCCTCTGACGTCCTGGGCAGCAACTACCAACAATTAACCCCTGGTTTGCAGCCAAACAACAGGCTCGCAAAGTGGCGCTGGATAGAAGGACGGGAGCTGCTCACGAGCTCTATGAGCAGAAGAGGCGATAGGAACACCGGAAAAAGAGAGAGCTTAAGAGGCGTGCGGTCGAAGATGTTGAGAAGTTTAAAAGCAGGAATGAAGTTCGAAAGTTTTATGAACAGAAGAAACGAAAATCACAAGTACATAAACCTAGAACCGAAGGCTGCATAGACGAAAGTATAAACATCATAGTGGAACCGCAGTCAATGCTGAGGATATGGAAGGACCACTTCTGCAGACTGCCAGACAGACTTCCCGACTTAGACGAAGTAAATATTGTCATATCTTAGTTAAAGTTCAAATCGACACCTACCATCTTTTCATCGATTTCAAGGCCGCATATGACAGCATCTACAGGGACGAGCTATTTAGAGCTATGCCTAGTTTTGGCATCCCTGCCAGACTCGTCCGTTTGTGCAGGATGACCATGGAGTATTCACGCTGCTCCATAAAGGTTACAAACAACTTAATAGAGCCTTTCAATGTCAAAAAAAGTTTTAGACAAGGTGATGCGCTGTCATGCGATTTTTTTAACATCGTACTTGAAAGAATAGTGCAGAATTCCCACGTCAACATTAGAGGCACTATCTTTCAAAAGTCTGTCCAGTTACTAGCATATGCTGGTGACATTGACATATACGGAAGAACTCAGTGTGATGTCGATGGGGCTTTTGTGAGTATGGAGTCAGAGGCGGCAAAAATGGGTTTAACGGTTAATGAGGGCAAAACAAAGTACATGCTGTCGTCAAGAAAGGACTTACAATTTGTCTAGCATGTAAGTAGAGTTAAGTTTAAATGAATAGAAAAAAAATGAATTTCGGAAAAAGGACTTACAACACCGATGACGTCTCGGTAGAAACGTCACTAAATTTGTGTACGTATGAATTTAATAAAATATTTTGTTATAAATTCAAATATTTTTATTCATAAATTTTTTGTTGACTCATTTTTAACAATATTGCTTGCGGAAATATAAAAACAAAAATCTTATTAAAAAAGAAGCAAAATCTTTCAACCAAGTTATGCTTCCTTTTCTTTCTGCCTAAATGCTTAACCACTTTACTTAAAGTTTTAGGTAAGGAGAAGAAAAAGAAACAGATGGATTAGATGTACTTTTAGGAGCAAAGGTGTATAGGTTAGCTGAAGTAGGCATATCCTATTCATACCCTTCATTTCCACAAAATTCTAGTATACTTTCTGACTGATTCGATTTTTTGTTGTGGGTTGTGAAATAATTGAAGTTGAAGATGCTTTATCACTAAGAATGAGAAGTATTAAATGCCTTTTTGCCAGATGGCACACACAAGGACAAGCAAACTTTTGAAAATTGGAAAGCCAAAAAGTATAAAGCTAAATTGAGTGCTCTTCGAGAGAAGTCAGGATCATGTTCTTATATATGTATACCTCCTGCACTACTCCTAAATCTTGATGTGAATTTATTGTTAGTGGTCGTGATTTGATAATCTGCAAAAGGACGAAAATATATAGGTACATATACCTTTATCTACCTATAGGTAAGGTTGAATATAGATTTTATGGCCTATCGAGTGTAAAAATATAACAAGATTGAGGATTAATATTAGCTTCATTTGTACAGCATGTCTTCTTGCAGTAAATTCAACCCGAATTTGGAGGAAAACAAAATAAATTAAAGAAGAAAAAAATAACGAAGATAAGTTGAAAAGTTTTTGATAACAAGGAAAACTTTGGAAACAAAGAAGAATTCATACCTTAAATACCATTTATCACATTTGTCAGTGTGATAAATCTTATAGGTACCTGCATGCCGCCTGGAAATGTTAAACTGGTGGCAAAGTCAAGAATGGCACACAAAATGAAATGGAAAAAATATGTTGTTCTTATTTTGTCTTATGCAGCTGTATATATATATATTTGTTGTTTCAGCCTTTTTTTTCGTTAATGTTAAAAACAATTTTGTATTTTCCACTGGGCCCAACATTTGACCAATTTTTTCCAACCTAAGACATCAAATACATTAACACAGGATCATTATATGAATATGAACAGTCTAGTTCTAGACCGAAGTTCTCACGATAAGGCGTTGGTGTAGCCAGTGAAGTGAGTCTTGCATTTACCGATGCAATTTGACACTAATTAAGAATGATTGTATTTTCCTTAGCATCAAAAAAAATTCAAAATTAGTTTATGGAATTCCTTTCAAAGGTATCCTTCCTCTATCAAAATTATATTCTGCCTTATTCAAGGCAACATAAATTAAATCCAATGTCCTTCAAGTAGGGCTATTTCAGTTTTTTTGTTTATAAAATTATATGAAAGGTTTTCGGGTAAAATGTCCTTTTCTTACCTGCAATCCACTGACAGTACACGTTTCTGCTGGTTTCACTTCAATTTCAGTCCCACTATGTACAACACCATCCGATCTCGTCGTTGTATCCTCACCCGAAATAGGTGGACACAAACTATGGTCACTCAAATCTAAAATCAAAAAACAAAATACAAAATTGAATCGTATTTGTAAACACAAATATAGAACAACATTTAAGAAAGGGATATTTTAGGCTCCCCCAAGGACACTTCAAAAAAATAATACTTCCACTCACCTCCAGCACGGCCATATTGGGCCAACTCAATTGATATGCTAGTGCCTCTCGGACAGCTCAACGATAATTGTTCTGAATCACAACCAGCCCGCTGATAGGTTCGTAATGTTGCCGCTAACAATGCTATATTGTATGAAAATGCACCGCGAATTCCATCACCACAATTTGGATTTTATTTGTGTTTTTCAAACATAGTTTCAGTGCCAAATTTGTATTTTTACAGGTGTAGTCCAGATGAAAATAGCGCGATAGATATCCAAGGCAGATGATGATTGTGTTGTCAACCAGAAATGTAGAATGTAGATTGATATCGGGAAAAAAAGAAAAGATAACATTTTTTTATGTTTAATGAAAAGAAAATATTTGTTTTATGTCAAGTGAAATTCTGTTTCATTGTATTTTATTTAATTTTTTTTATAAACATATAGTACATAGTTTTTTATGTAAAATTCAAGTTTTCATTGCCGATTTAGGTTTAAAGTCAGTACATTTTGCCTTAGATCAATGTGGACAGCGTCCAATTTAATGTTGATGTTTTAATCTATATAGAACTTGGTTGTAAGAACTTACAAGTAAAATAATTGATTAACTTAAATAATTATCATTGGTGGATATCGTTTATTATAAAAATTTAATAAAGGGTGTTTTATAAATTTGAATCTCGACTTTGAATTGTTCTATAACATCAGGTTTTAAAAATATGTCCTTTTAAGGATGCTAACATCAACCAAAAACGGTGTTTTTGAGGCTTAGTTAAAACTCAAATATCTCTTAACAATAAATTGTACGATGATTTTGCAAAGTACAAATCTTTCTTTTCTAGATACAATTTGAATTATTTTATTTAGTGATTTAAAACTTTCATAGTTTTCAAAAATACATTTTGGAGTTTATTTTTAGTGCTGATTTCGAAACGAAACTTTAATTTTAACTATTTGCTCAAGGTTTAAAAATACTAGTTTCCAACATTATTTTTATAAATCTTAATATATTTCAAAAATTTTATATAATAATATTGTTACGAAAACAGATTCTTTACAAGAACAAAACTTTCTTTCTAACCGTTTTCCTTTTACTGTTGAAAACCGTTTTTTTTTTTTTAAAGTAAACAGTTTATTTTTTTCTTCAACAGATGAAATTTAACAACTTATGAAAATGTTTCGAATATTATATGAAAAAATATACATATTTCAACTGAATATTGAATAAAGGGATTATAGATTTGGAAAAACATCACGGATTTTATTGAAAAAAATATACTTCATTAATATAGGTAACCTCAAAAAGCCTTACGTGTTTTTTTTTTTTTAATTTTAAAGCATTATCTCAAAAGCCTGACGTGATAATTAGTTTTGAAGTCGGATATATTTTGATATTTAACAGGGTTTAAACGTCCTTAGAATCAAATTTTTACAGAGATGTCTATGTGTGCGTGTGTACGTAAATTCGTATTTCCATACATATCGGTGCGTGCCGGATACCATTTCCTTTATCTCAAAAACCAGGAGAGTATCGACTTCAAACAAATTTTGTTATACATAGAAAGATACAGAAAAGACTTTTAAGAAATTCAGTGGCTGGTTTTTTACTTGCGACCAATATGAACTATATGGCAAGTATTGCATTCGTAAAAAATTCGAATAAGAGATTTTAGTAAAATAATGACATTACGATGACAAAAGAGTCGACAAAAAGTGGGTCCCCCGATTCCGTCCGACTGTCTGTAACCGAACCTACAGCCCAAACTATTGGGTGGATTGAGTTCACACTTGGAAATTAAGTTTTTTAAGCCAATTTGCGGCAGAAGTTTTTTTTTCATTTTTTGGCCAAAAATTAAAAATTTTAATTTTCTCAAAAACGAAAAGATTGAATTTTATTAAGTTTTTTTCTAAAATTTTATTCTTAACTTGGCTTCTTTCAACAAAAAAAAAACATATTTTTGTATTTCTCCACAAGGGTACCCCCCATAAACCCTTTACTTTGTTTTAGAATTTTCTGAGGAATTCATGAACTGATTTTAATAACTTTTCTGCACAATTTCGTATACTGTCTTAAAAATATTTGATGATCAAAAATGTCATTATTTTATTGTTTTGGATTTTTATATATGTAAATATTAATTTTTTTCTTTCAAAATCCGATAACTCAGAAAGGGGCCAATAACATAAAAGATTTTACATAATAAAATGTAAATGTTTATTTATTAGCACTAAATAACTGCATACCAAAAATATTTTCCATATACAAATATTTTGTATATAAAAAAAAATAAAAAACACTAACGATTATCAAAAAAAAATTTGAAAAATTTAAGTTTGTTTGAGAAATCAAATTGCATTTAATATTTTGAAGACAAAATTGTTTTGAAGGTACATTTTTAAATCTTATAATACACGAAATACATATTAATTATTTTGAAGGTGCATTTTTAAATCTTATAATACACGAAATGCGAAATACATAAGAAAGTTCGTGCAATCCAGTCGTGCATTTTATTTATTAAAGCATTTGAATTTTTTTAAAATTTTTGTGAATGTTGACTCCCAATTTTTTTACGAACTAATAACGCTGACGATTTTAATTAAATTTTGAGTTATATAATGTCAAGTGATGCCAAATAAGTATAATTAAAAAAAAATTATTTTTTTTATAAATCAAAAAAACTGAACAAATATTTTACACCTCAAAAATTAAAGGAAAAAAATTATGGTACTTCCAGAATAATTGTATGCTACGAAAAATACCATTTTTGACATGTGGTAACATTTTGAAAAAAATCGAAGTTACGGGCTTTTACAAAAAAATTAAAATAAATAATATAATTTTTACACACTATGTACAAAAAGTGTGTAAAAATTCATTTTCTTTACCAATATCTTGGCTAAAATTAAATATAATATCTTCAAACTAATTTCATGAAATACAAAATTTTGTTTTTTTATTATAAAAATTAAAATCTAGAAGTAATAGTTCACAAAGTTGTTAACAATTGATGTTCGATATAAATAAATAAAATAAGTAAGGTGGCGCAACAGTCCGTTGAGAACTAGGTCCTAATGACTTACAACTCTCAACCATTCCTGTGTGCGAGTAATGTTTTCAGGGATGGAGGGGACCTACAGGTTTAAGCCGAATCCGAACTGCAAATTTGAGAAAACACTTTTCATGACAAGAATTACTCTTGGAGAATTTGTCAATTCCTCGCAAGAGGCAGTATACTCCTGAAAAAACTTTAGATGGCACAGCCAGGGATCGAACCCAGGACCTCTAGCATGACAGTCCATCGCACAAACCATCATACCACGGGTTCGATATCTCGTGAATAAATGAAGGTATTGAATTTGTAATGACTTAATTCTGTGTTAAATTTAGTTGCTAACGTAAGATAATGGTCATAGAAAAATCCAACTTGGAACTTATTTTATTATATGCAAGATTTGTTTGCTAAATTTTGGTTAATTTTTTAGACAAAAAAACCTTTTTTACAAATCACGAAAACCTAAAAAAAGCAACAAGAAACTGATAAGAAATGGTTTTCGACTTAAGTATTACGAGACAGTGTTGTTCCTCTACGTGTCGACTTTGATTGTCTACCTTTCTACGTAGACAATTGTGTCAACAATGTAGACAATGTAGACAATGTCGACAATGTAGACAATGAAGTCGGCAATGTAGACAATGAGGATATTTCATTCTAATCTGTCATTCTTGATTGTTCTTTCGCAAGGTTTATTTCTATTTAGAAAAGGTGCGTGTTTGATTTCAATTAAATATCGAAAAATTGAGTTCTTTGATAATAAAATTATGTTTGGTCGACGCAAAAATAAAGCTTTTGATGAACTGGGTTTCCTTTTAATGAAATCCAACAACAAATATGTAGCATATTGCACAGTGTGCAATAAAAATGTACATAACACTGCAGAAAGCCGTCTGCGAAGTCACAGGTAAATATAGAAACGTATTAGATAAACCATAAAATCATATTATTTATTAACCATATGCTTTAACAATCAATTGGGAAAGGTATGCCTGCAAACCACCCCAATCACCTGCGGCATCTGAATCCGGTGATGTTTCTATGATTGTTTTTATTGATGACAGTGATCTAAGCTCGAGCTCCGGCATTCAAAACTCTGAGACGGTAGTAAAAAAATGTGCTTTTGTATAAAATTTATAACTGACAAATGTTAATTGTTAGATGTCTATCTCCCTTTCAAACGATGTTGACAACAATTATGTTTATGTTTTAAATAGCTGTGTTAGTATTATCGTTACTAAAATCGATCAAATAGAATCTGACGCATTCTCTGCAGGAGGCAGCTGAAAAAGATATTAAAAAACCAATTGTTTTTTGGAATATGGCTTCTATAAAACATCAAAATCTGGAAAATTTGGCAAAAAAACTTATTCCTATTCCAGCCTCTTCCGCTCAAATCGAAAGAGTTTTTTCAAGTTTGTCGTGTGTTCATTCCATGTCGAGAAACCGCTTGAATTTTGAACGATCGAAGAAACTCCTTAATCTTTATTATTCATTGAGAATCGAGGATAATCAATATTATTGTTCTGATGAGGACGTCGAAGACGAAAATGAATAAGGCTTCTCATTATATTTATGAAATACATAAGCATTTAAATTTTTTTATTTTTGTTTGAATAAATACCTACAAAATGCAGAGTGAAAGACTGAAATAATACAAATTTGTTTTGTTTATATGATTAAGAAGACAAAAAAAAGTTGAAAAATTGAAATAAAATTGATTGTCTACATTATCTACATTTACATGTAGACAATGATGAATTGTCTACCTTGAATTGTCTACACGTAGACAATCGTGTAAACTACATTTTTTGTCTACATGGAACAACACTGTTACGAGAACAAGGGAAGATATTGATTTCAAATTTTGTTTAAGTTTTAGATTTGACAGACGGGCTCGGATTTATGGGTCGTCTCTCGCACCCTCTTTTTTTGGTAATAAGTTCGCATGATTTTCAAACGTTATTCAGAAGTTAATCCATTTATAATGAAATGGCAAACCAATATTAACGTAAATAAAGTTATAGCTGTCCAAAAGGCCAACGCCGAAAAAAGTATTGCCAGATTTAAAAACACACGTCTAAGAAAAATAACCGCTACTGACCTACGTGGCGACATCCTTCTGTCCCTTGAGTAGTCTTGGTTATCCGAATTTGAACCATATCGGCTTCAAGTATAGAAATGGTGAATATATATTGTTAACATTTTATATAAGGTGTCCACTTTTTTAAATAAACCATATACTTGGCAACCATAGTTTTTAAAATTAATAAATATATGAAGTATATGCCATAACACCTTGTTTTAGTTGATTTAAAACTTTTTATCCTACGAAAATTACAACACTCCTTAAACTGACTCGGAAATTCCATTTTAAGCCAAACCTATTATTTAACGTTTTCAACAGCTCCCATTCGAAAATTATTCGAATTATTATTCATTCCATTTCATCATTTTTACTGCCTGGTTATGACTTGAATGTCAACAGCACCAAAAAATCACTATCAAAATTTACTATTTCATAAAAATGTTTCCATGTGTTTTGCTTTAAAACGATAAATAAATTGAATTATTTTTCCTTTTTTTTGTTGTCGAGATCCATTCCTTAAAACTCCATTATTTTTGTATTATAACATTTAATTCACATTTTCTTTCAAAATAATAGTTTTGTGTCTTTTATCTTTAGGGATTCAATGTAAAAAGCTTACGTATAAAATGGAAGATGGCAGAAGGATTTTGCTTCCGGTTTATTTTACTTCTTTGTATAAAACACAGTATAGCACTCACTTCCTTTATAGATGTCATCCTGAATGAATGTTGTGTAATTTTCGCGATTATTTCCATCTTACTGATCTTCATCGTCTTCTTTTAAGGAATGCGAAAGTGCAGATATTTCAGATTACTGCAGTTGTTGAATCGTTTTTTCTTTTCGTAAGGAAAAGTTTATTTTTTGTTTGTATGTATGTTTAATTCCATTATCCAAATGTTCCTGTCATTCTACTATTTGTGTGCTTTTCGTTTCGTTCTTTCAATTAAACACTTGCAGTTGAATAACTTTAAAATGCTCCTTTTATTTTATTTTTATCAAGGAATAAAATAAAAAAAGACTTAAAAATAGTATAATGTATATATAAAATTGTTTATTTACATTATTCATCCTGTTGAAAGGAAAAACAATGAAGAGAATTCAAAGTAAGTGTATTTGTATACATTCAGGATGTCCTGTAAAAAATTACAAGATATCATAAACAGTATATAATGGCAAGAAAACAGGACATCCAAACGGCACTCGATGTCAAATTGTATATAATTAGGCCAATTCTTTCGTTGAAACAAGTTGTTTCTTCGAATTCACAGTAAAATTTCGAGAAGAAAGTGTCGTTTTTACTTAACGTAAAAAATGCATAATGGTGTATAATGTTTTATTTAATGTTTTTTTTCTATTAATTAGTGAATATTGACACTAACTCAAGAGTCAAATTTGAACATTAGTACTATTAGCATTAATAACAATGGAGTGAGTGAATTATAGTGGGTCATTCATTTCGTGATACCTAATTTCTCGACGTTTCAAGGTCCCTGGAGTCTAAACGTTCGTACGTCCGTACGTTTGCGAAGAACCAGTAGACTTCAAATAAATTTTGTTATACAGATAATAATGCAGAAAGGTGCAGAAAGGACTATCAAAATTGAGTGGGTGCTTTTTATACCATAGCAATTTAAAAAAAAAAGGTGAACATTTTGGTTAACACTTAATAGTATCTCACGAACCAATAACGCTATAGCGAGTTAAATTAAATTTGAAATCATAATATTGTAACGTGCTACTAAACAAATACATTTTTTGAAAAAAATACCAACAACGGGTTTTTTATAAATAATCAAAAAAACTAAAAAAAAAAATAATTGTCAACTCGAAAATCTTACGAACAAAAAATGATTTTATTTCCAAAAGAATTTTGTGCAATGAAGAATAACGTTTTTAACATCTGGTCAAATTCTGAAAAAAATCGAATTAACAGTTTTTTTATAAACAATAAAAATCTAAAAAACATTACAAAAGTTGGTAAAAATTGATTTTCGACTTAAATATCTTTTTAAAAATTTGAGATTATGGCTTTTAACTAATTTTGTCTTTTAAAAAATATTGTTGTCAACATTTTGAGAAAAATCGAATTGACAGTTTTTTACAAAAAATTAAAAACCTAAAAAAAAATTAATACAAGTTTTTGAAAATTGATTTTCGACACAAATGTCTTTTTAAAAATTACAAATATTGGCTTCAAACTAATTTAATTTTATAAAAAATATTGTTTTTAACATTCAGTAAAATTTTGAGAACAATCGAATTGACAGTTTCTTAACAAAAAATAAAAAACTAAAAAAAGCATTACTAAAAGTTGGTAAACATTAATTTTCGACTCAAAAATCTTTTGAAAAATTTAAAATATTGGATTCAAACTTATTTTATCTCACAAAAAATATTGTTTTCGACATTCAGTAAATTTTTTATAAAAATCCAACAGTCTGTTTTTTTTTCATAAAAAAATAAAATCTACAAAAAATAGTACGCAAATTTTGTAAAAATTGATGTTCGGTTTGCGATATCTCGTGAACAATAGAAGATATTGACTTCAAATTAATTTCATTCATGCAATTTGTATTTGTTTACATAAGACTACACATTTTAAAAAAATGCTACTAAAATTAGTAAAAATTGGTTTTGGACTAAAAATCTGGTTAGCAAAAATAGATTTTGAAATCAAACTATTTCATTGTACATATGCAAAATATTGTTGGTAATTTTTAAACTTTTAACAATTATTCAACTGACAACTGTTTTTAAACAAAACACGAAAACCTTCAAACTTTTAAGCAAGACAAATCGACAGACGGGATTGGAAGTTATCAGTGTGGGTCGCATCCTATCCTCTTTTTTGAGTTTTTAATACAGCAGTTAGAGCAGGACAAATTGATAAGAGTCTTATGCCAAGGAGAGTTCGCTATGAAGAGACTCCAAACTTTTTGGAGGAATGTAAACGTTTAAAATGAAAATGGTCTTAGTCTGCACCATTATCCTAACACAGACCAGTTCAATTGATAGTGGAAATGGAAAAGATACAGAAGAAGAGACATGTGTATTTTTTTCACCGCTATTAGAACACCTCCACCTAAATCCTTTGCATTACCAACATGACGATCGTTTCTGTAAACTTCGAACTCTTGACTGAAAAGTTCATGGTCGGAAAAGCTTGAATGAAGCCAAGTTTCTGTCAAGACGAATACGTCGCGTCGTGTGGAAATGATTGGGAGTTAAGAAAAATGTCAGCAGTCTTACAACGAAGTCGCCTTACGTTTTGATAGAAGAAGGCAAGCCTGTTTTTGTTTTTTGGCTTGGTTTTCAAAGAAACACATTGTTTTTGACTTTGTGTAAATTCTTTGACTGAAGTCTCTGCAAGCCATTTATTTGTATTGCAAATAGAATCGAAGAACGTGGGATTCGTTACTAATTTTAAGTCAAAAATTTAAGGATATATGAGGGGTTTCGGTGGGATCTGTAAGTATTGGGGTGATGTTGACATTAGTTCGTTTTGAGGGGGGGGGGTAGAATTTCTAGCAAACATAGAGTTTTCTCTGCTTCTTTTCTTGTTTTGTTTTGTTTGTCAGGTACACTTTCTGTGTTATTAACACCAGAACCTGATTGCGCTACAATATATCTTCATCTGCAGAAGAGAAAGAAGAAGAAATTTTGGGCTGAGCTAAATTATTAGTCGAAGTGGAACTATCAACCATGATGTTGGTTACAGAATATGCATTTAATTTGCAAACTGCAGTGTTAAATGACTTCAGTAGCTCTTCAAAATCTTAAGAAGGACAGAACTTAGCTGTCATTTGAAGGATCAAAATATTAGACGAATGTTTGCTATTTACGATATAACGTATACATACATACATAGCTTAACAGTCTAAGAACGAAGAATAATACAAAAAATTGCATGACGAGAAAAACAAACTACGATAATGGTCAGTCGAATACTTTTGTAAATTCCTTCTTTAAGTTTAAAAAAATATGAATAAATTATAACTACTAGAAAGTCTTCAAAAGGATATTTATTCTCCTCTCAATTGCTTGTTTATTTTGTACATTTGTACATTTAATTAACTGCGTTAGGTAAGAAAGTTAAAAAATACTATTTAAATAAAATTTTAATACCTCCCTTAAGTTGGAAAAAAAAAACTAAAATATTAATTAATTTGAAGCGAGTGACGTATATTATTTACTCCCTAAGTCTTTCATATAAATTCACAATTTGCTGTGTTGGTGTCTTTCTTAAATATTTTGTATGCTTTTCAAATAAATACTCATCATTCTTCTTCCCTATCTATCTCTATCCTGCCAACCAACAAAGCTTCTTCTTCAAAAGATGTATAGAAAATGTAGCAAATAAAGTTGTTGAAGAAATAATAAAAATCAAGGACACAAGAATTTGTGTGTTTGTGTATGAACTCCCTTTCGTTAGCCTATTTTTGTTCGGTTTCTTTTTTGTGTGTTTGTGCTTTAAAGCCTTTTGTCCTTATTTTATAATTTTCTGCTGTTGTTGGTTTTTCTTTGTACAATGAAAACAATTTGTTTTAGGAGAACAATAATAAAAAACAAAAAAAAAAATACACAAAAAGGACTATAAAGATGCATTTGTATGGAAAAGACTATAAAGTGTGTATAACTGTGTGCCTCTCTTTGTATAGGTCTATGTTTTATATTGTTACTTTGTGACTTTGGTGTTTTAAGGCGAAAAAAAAGAAGCACGTAGTGGGCGATAAAAGGGTATGAGTGATAAGAAGATCTTATATTATTATTATTATTATATTTTTTTTTTCGGGGGGATGGATTTGATAGGAATCTTGTGTAAGGATAATTTTCCGCAAGGATAATTCAAGAAAATGCGCGTACACAAATCGATTGTGAATAACATAAATAAACAAAAGCAAACAAAAATATATACTCGCATATACTATACGTACATATGTACCTACAAACTTATATATGTACATACATATACGAGTATGTACATATAAAAATGTGGTAATTTGTATTTTGATGTATTTGGGTTATTTTTGGGGTCAGCGAAGAAGAAATAATATATTGGTGTAGGCATGAAGTGGAGGTATGAAAAAGGATTCAAAAGTTAATTTATGTAGATATGCTACCTACATATAAATATTCAAATTAACCTAAATCCTGTAAACATAGTAAAACGAATATATAATATATGTATATGAGAAAAAGAAACAGTATAAATTGAATATTAAGGAAAAATAGATGAAAATATAATATTTTGATGCGAATAGAATAATATCAAATCGCTTATGTAAACATTTCTACACACATATGTATGTATGTGGTGGTGTGGTTGTTATCATATTTAAATTGGAGGTTTTTGTAAATTCAATATAATTTGAGATTTAATAACAAGAACCATACATGACATTCTTGATTAATTGGATGGAAATGTAAATAATTATACATTAGTGTAGATGTGCGGTTTGTTTTGTCGAACAAAAAACAAACATGCTGATAATTTCATTTAAATTTTTAAAATGTGCCTAAAGGCGGAAGTAATTTTGAAATAAACTGTTAAAATTCGTATTCATTGTAAACAAAATTGCCAATTAAATAAATTAGGTAGTGCAACAGTCTGTTGAGAACTAAGGCCTAGTGACAAAAACTCTCAACCATTTAGTTGGAGGGGACCTTCAGTTTGTATTCCGAATTTAAAAGGCTTATTTGAGAAAGAAGTTTTCATGACAAAAATTACTCTTGGAAGTCATGCAAATGAATTAAAGATTTCAAGAGTGATGACAGACTTAGCGAACACAACACTTTAAAGTGCAAGGAAGTAGTGGTGACTTCTTGATTTAAAACATGTTCAATTAAATATCTAGATATTTCTTTGCGTGAGAAATATATCTTATAAGAGGTATTCAACCATCGTCACCAATAAAAATATTGATGCATTTTTCTATAGAAAGAAAACTTGCGTTGAAATGCAGTCTTCAGATTACCTGTAAGATTGAACATAACGCTACAAAATATATGATATTTTCAATCTGATCAAAGTTTCAAAGCGAACAAACAGGATTTAAATCAAATCTATACGGTCTATAATTTAATTTTAGTATTTCAGCTCTGATTTTGAAAACAAAAGCTCATTTCTGAAACTGAGCACTCATCTATGAAATAATTGTTTTCGCATAGGGAAAGATTTAATTGTCGATAAACACTCCTTGACGTTGAAAGAGAAATTCGTTCCATACAATTCTGTCATAACTTCTAGTCTATTCAGTCATATAAAGACATTTTTAATTCTTCACTATTATCGGTTTGCAATGTGATCGGAAAGTCATTCAATACAGCTAGATAATACCATAGTTTTTGACTGAGCTGTAACCACTATCAAAACTTATCTTAAGAATTCGTTTTTGAAGGTGTAGGTCTTATCTTCTTTCATTGCAAATCTATTGCAAATATTTGACGGTATATCAAAAGTTGTCAAAATTGTCTTTTTTAGTACAGTAGAGTATACAGTTTTTTCTAAAGAAACAATTTTCTTAGTGTATTAAGTAGCAGAAATCCCTTAATTTTAATATTAAAGAAAACAAAACATGTTAATGAGAATTGAAGTCTATTTTATAGGAACAACGTGGTGGCAGTGTATATGAAAGAAACTTGCAAGACATTTTTTGAAAAAATAATTTTTTTGTTTTGGTTTTTTTTGCTATGTTTGAGATTTTGAGGGCACTTATCTTTGAATCTTTGAGCAAATAAAACTTTAAGTCAAGTGTAAGTATAACTATTAAGAAAGTTTCTTCTTTGGTAAAAAAAGAAGAAACCAAGATTAAAAGGTGTTTTTTTAAGACGTGTGGGTTTTAAGAAGAAATAAAACTCTAAAAGTGTAATGTTATGACCAACAATTTTACTTTATCATAAAGAGAAGGGTTAGCTATTATGCTTTAAACATGATGTTGTACAAGTGGCTGCGTGCCTGGCTCGATTAAATTTCAGCCGAGAATCACAATTTTCGGCTAATTTTTGCCGTATGGGGCCGTATTTCATCAATAACGAGACAAATATTCTCTGTCAAGGTGTCTATCGTCTCAGGCTTATTGGCGTATATAAGCTTCACATAACTCCACAAAAAGTAGTAGTGGTGTTAAATCGTACGATCTTAGAGACTAAAAAACACCCGTTATTTAAAATTGTAGTGTTTGAGTTATGACATCATCTTCATTGATCATTGATCTCAAACTGATCATTAGATTCTTCTGAAAATCCTTTTTTATCCTCACTGAGGAACTAAACCTTGAACTAAAGGGTGATTTTTTAAGCTATAAGAAAGTTTAAACAAAAAAAAACACATAAAATTCAGAAAAATGCATGAAATCTTTATCTGAATCGATAGTACGGTCCATATAATTTAATGTTTGAAGATAGTTTTTCATGCAAATGTTGATCTTGACTGTGCCTCAAATGTTCCATCCGCTTAGTCCAATTTTGGCATACTCTTTTCAACATTTCAGCCGGTATCCCACGAATAAATACTTCAATGTTGTCTTCCAATGCGTCAATTGAAGCAGGCTTGTCTATATAGACATGAGCTTTAACATAACCCCACAAAAAATAATCTGAAGGCGTTAAATCGCACGATCTAGGCGGCCAATTGACCGGTCCCGAACGTGAAATAAAATGTTCACCGAACTCGCCCCTCAATAAGTCTATTGTTGCGCGTGCTGTGTGGCATGTGGCACCGTCTTATTGAAACCACATGTCATGCAAGTCAAGCTCTTGCATTTTGGGCACAAAAAAGTTGGATATCATCTCACGGTAGCGCTCACTATTCACAGTTAAGTTACGATTCGCATCATCTTTGAAGAAGTACTGTCCAGTGATGCCACCAGCCCTTAAGCCGCACCAAACTGTGACTTTTTCTGGATGCATTGGTAGCTCTTGCAATGCTTCTGGCTGATATTCACTCCAAAATCGACAATTCTGCGTATTTACGTACCAATTTAAACAAAAATGAGCTTCGTCGCTAAACACAATTTTTCGGTAAAAAAGTGAATCTTCGGCCAACTTCCCAAGAGCCCATTCAGCAAAAATTGTATGTTGCAGTAGGTCGTTCGGCTTCAATTCTTGCACCAGCTGTATTTTGAAAGGCATCACACCTAAATCCTTGCGCAAAATTTTTGTTGAGTAACAGAGGCCCAATTGGTGCGAACGGCGACGAATCGATAATTGATGCTCATCATTAACACTGGCCGATGCAGCTGCGATATTTTCTTCAGTTCGACTCTACGTAAGCGTGTTAGTGGTTTAATGTCCAACAATGTAAATTTGGTGCGAAATTAAGTCACAACAGCCCGAATAGCTGCTTCAGTGGGTCGATTATACCGACCATAAAATGGAAGAAGCGTGCGATGAACTTTCTTAAGAAAGCACGCATTTTGATAGTTAAATTTAATAATTTGCAAGCGTTGTTCGTTTGTAAGACGATTCATGGTTAAATTATAGACCAAACTGAAGATGTTTAACAGTGAAACAAAATAAGAATCGTATGTCAGCTGTTTAAACCAGTGTTGTCAAAAAGATAATAGCTAAAAAATCACTCTTTAGTAGCTGAGAAAGCTATGCATTGGTATAATGGCACCATATTAAAGTCAAGATGGTAAAAGTGATTTGTGGGTAAACCTCTAGAGCGGCAGGTTTTTGATTTTCACAGCCTGAAAAAGGCAAAAACGGAAAGTGTTGGCATACTCAAGATTCATTTTTTGACCAAAATTTAAAAACGGATCTGCTAACTTTATAAAAGACAAACAAAAAGAACTGACATCTAGCTACAGAAAACTTAAGGCGTATACATCTTAATATATAAAAATCCAGTGTCATATGTTTATTCCCAGTGAACTCTTCACCAAGTCAACCGATTTCGATGAAAGTTGGCATTTTATGTGTAATTTGGTCTAACTTGAGATATGGGATAGTTTATATTTCGATTAATGGTCTTAATAATTTATAATTAACAATAAACTGATTGTCAATGTTGATGTTTGTTATTAATCGTAAGTTTCATAAGTCTCGAACAGATGTTGTGTTACTGATATGTGCACTTCTTTGAAAGAGAATCCTAAAAATTATGGAAACTTGTAAACTTAAGGAAAAAATCAGAACCAGTTAACTTCACTTACAAAAACCTTTTATTAGATAAATCTGTTGATATCTGCAACGCTTTCGCAACCAATTTCCGTGAGTCATTTGTCAAAAGCCCTGAAGTAGTTGATAAAGTATATTTTCATAATCTTCACTCCTTTTCGCAAACTTGCTGTAGTCACATCCCTGTGCTACAGAGTATGGTACTTGATCTTTTATCCGCGTTGAATGATGACTGCTCAGCCGGTCCCGATGGTATTCCCCCGATAGTATTAAAAAAGCGTAGTAATGCTTTAGTTGACCCCCTTAAATTCATATTCAAACTTTCTCTAAAAACAGTCAAATTTCCCAATATATGGAGGAAGTCATCTCTGACACCAATTTTCAAGAAACAAGGTAACAAGGCGGATGTAACAAACTACAGGCCCATTGCAAAGCTTTCTTGCATTCCTAAAGTGTTTGACCAAGTTGTTTGTGAAAGTGTAGCATTTTTTAATAAAAATCTCATTTGCGAACAGCAACATGGTTTTATGAAAAAAAGATCAAAAGTGACAAAATTTTATTTAGACAATATTCTAAAGAACAAAATGGTATATCGCTCACTAACCTAACTACGAAGATTTGAAGTCCACCAACAATATGTTTCATTAAAAAAGGCGAGTAATTTGAGATGCAATATTTTTGTTGAATATGAAAGTTTAATATTTTCTATTTAATTTAATTTATTTTATTTTATTAAATTTTATTTTATGGGACCTTTTTTAGTATATGTTGATTTAAAGTGTAGGCAATGGGTATTTTGCGACGTACGCAATGCCTACAACGATTGAGCTTACTTAACTGTGCCAAGTAACAAAAGACAATGAATTTTGTCCCTAGAAATGTCGTTTGGGAAAATCGGTGGTATCTTAAGTGCGTAAAAGTAAGCCTTAAGCATTGTTCCAAAGTTTGAAAAATACCCAAAAATGGGGGTTTTAGATCCTAAAGATTGATTTTGAATTTTTAAAAATAGTTCCAGGTTGTTTCGAACATTGTTCCAAATTTTTGGACCTCTATTATCAAAATTTCAAAATTCAAGCACCTTTTTTTCGAAATTCTTACTTTTTATATTTTGTAAGGTTCTTAAAAGTGTTCTAACTATTGCTCGTATAATATAAATGTTGGTGCGGAAGTTCCAGCACGGGTTCGCTGGTAAATTAAATTTGGTGAAAATGTACCACTTTATTGATTGAATTTTATTAAATACAAAGAATTTGCCTTGATTGTCTTGTTTATTGTAATGTAATACGGTTCCCGAAAACAGAAAAGTTAAATTTAAAATGGTATTTTAATCTTGATTACTCCTTATTTTCCGAAATATTTGTATTCAATACCCTAATTACTAATTTTGTCTTAATATCATGAGATTATTATAATTTTACAGAATTTACTCATAATATACATTTTACACCCCCACAAAGCTATTTGTTTATTCAAAACCACAAACTTACTTTTAATTAAAAATGTGTTGTTTTTTCCCTTCTCCTCGCAACAGTGTTCAGTGTTGATAAGAAATTCAACAAACTTTTGAAATTAATGTAAATTATTTGATTTGTTAAATTAAACTCAAACCCCCAGGACACGATACTTTCTCTCATTCTCGGTGTCTTAATTAGAAACAATTTATTCTATATTATACTTTTCTTAACTTAAAAATGCGCGAGCACCCACAATACAAATAAAAAGTATTTTTGTTTGCCAATTGCAGTTGAAACGTAACATTTCCGCAAAGTGCTCATTCGTGATTCGCCAAAGGTTATTTAATTTTAATATCAGCTATATAGGTGTATAGGTATAGCTAGGTGGATATAGCTATGTAGGTATAGGTTAGGTACCCCAACAAAAATTTTCTTTGAAAATAATGGAAATGGCACCAACCCTCGATAGCGCAATTATTTCTTATTTCAAATTTCCTGCCACATGGGACATGCCAAATGAGCTTTTTCATACTACAATGGTTGAAAATGAAAAGCTATTACCGAAGACCGACAATAACTTCTACTGCTAAAATATTTATAATTGTTTGGTACAAAAGTTGAGATAGAGAAAGAGAGAAAGGACGAAGGATACGTGCGACGATGGTGTGGTTCAATTTGAAGACAGAAACCGAAGTGATGTGATGGGTAAAGAAGTTATTCCTGGTGTTTACGGGTATTTGTTGTATTTTAAAAACTTTTCAATTTTACTTTTAACGTTCCTTTACTCAATGTATAGGATGGAGATGGAGGTTCTTTCAATAATATTGTGATTGTGGCTTTTAGTATTTTCACCTTTTGAAGTTTCACTTCTTGATCTAATGACAAAGATGTGGTTCGTTTTGGGGCATCGATAAAAAGAAAACAAGAAAGCAAGAGAAATCACATAAATTGAATTCATTAACTCGAAAAAATTAAAAAGTCACGAAGACGGCAATGTTGTTGTTTGTAAGTTGTTGATAATGAAATTAACAAGTTTTTCTCGTAAGAAACCTTTAAAGTTCCGGATTCTTCAGCTTTTTATTGGAAAGTCTTGATTTTGAATTACGTAGGGCAAAAACCTCAATCTTTTCTTACTTTAGTTATATGAATAAATTTTAATTGTTTACTGTCATTGTTGTATTAGCTTTTTTCAAACTTAAATGTATAACAAAATATAAAATAAATTAATTTAATCAAATATTATTTCGTTAGTAAGTATCCCTTTTATAGCTTTCAAACTGAAGCAATTTTAGAAATGATGTGTTAACACAAAAACAATTCTCAGTTGGCTATGTGAATTGCAGTTTTAATGGGGTAAAATAAATTATTTGGTAGAAGAACATAAGTTTATATTAAAGTGTTAATAAGCTTAAATGCGCAAGTAGGCCTTCCACTTTCCAGAAGATTTTATTTTTGGGAGAACTGAATGTAATTGGTTGAGTGAGTCCAAGGGAGATCTTGAAATATCAAGGGTCCAAAGATTCCAAGGGATAAAAATAAATAAATTATGTAGCGCAAAACTCCGTAGAGAACTAGGTGCTAGTGACTAACAAATCTCAACCATTCTTGTGTGCGAGTCATTTTAGTAATAAAGGGGACCTACCGTTTTTATGCCGAATCAAAACGGAACATTTAAAAAAGTACTTTCAATACATGTCAATAAATACTCTTGGGGATTTGTCAATTCCTCGCAAGTATGTCAGTACTCGTGCACAAAAACTTTAGATGACACAGGCAAGGATTTAACCCAAAACATCTATCATGATAGTCCTACGCACTAACCATCACACAACGGGTGTTGGGAGTTTTTGAGATTTCAAGGTAGGTCTTAAGGATCAAGGGGGATTGCATATTCTTAGGATAGTGTTGAAATATTAAGATATGTCTTGATATTTCAGGAGAGGTCTAGAGATTTCAGGGGTGGTCTCGTAGTTTTAAGTAGTAGCAGTAGCAGACGTTTTAAGCGAGGTCTGGATAATCGAAGGGAAGTCTTTTTTTATATTGTTCGTACACCCAAAGGATTATGAATATCCTAATAATGATAAAGCACTGTGAGCAATTATGCAACAAGGATAGCATAAGAAAGAAGATACCGATGCACATTTGTTTTGAATGTCACATTGCAATGAATAGAATATATTATTGAGGTCTTAATATATAAAGGTATGCCTAAGGAAGTATTGAAATAACAAGAGAGATCTGTAAATCATAAGTGAGAACTGGATATTCCAACGGCGATCTTGTCATTTCAAGGCAGGCTTTCAAATTTCAATCAATTGACGTCTAAGGGATGGTTTTAGTAATATCATTTGATTGTTTGAATTCTTAATAGAAGCTCTTAAGTTTAAAAGAGTGAGATATCAAAAGAAAGGGAATTTTTCGCGAATTAATATTTTTTAATTAATTTTTTGTTTATTAGCTTGGCATATGGCGCTGCAGTCGGTATCTAGGTTATTTATCTATACCTAATACAACTTTACGGCTAGATCGACTTTCATGCATTTTTGTGCATGCTTTCAAGTGGTTAAGCTCATGTTGAATACTTTTATATTCGACTTGGACTCTGTTGCATGGATACTCACAATCTATGAAATCACCAGACAATTTCTGAGAAATGGTAAATTCGAAAGAATATGATTGAAAGCATATTTCAAAATTTTCAAGCTAGTTATACTAACCATGCGTGACTTCTTGAACGAGATATTTCAGTCGCAAAATATTTCGATGTTAAAGCTATTAACTTAAAAATATAACAGTCATTGAAATCGATTGACACTGTTACCGCCGATCCTGACAAAGCAGTCAACTATTCTGTTGAATTCTAAAAATTAGCTGTATTAACCAGAAATGCTACCGCATAACTTGCGATTAAAAATTGATTCACCTATCATTTTGCTTCGGAATTTAAATGCACTTAAGCTTGCAACGCTATAAGTTTAGTCATACAAATAATAAGCAGTAATGTTTTTGAAGCTAAAACTTTGAACGGCAAATTTAAAGGTGAAGTTGTTCTCCTACAACGAAACCCAATGAATCCTTCCGATTCACCCATCCCATTCGGACGACTGCAATTTTTAATTCGCAGACAATTTCAATTTGAGATTTTGATCTAGTCAGTTTTTACAAGTCAGTTTTGTATGAACTTGATGTCATCATCTGTTTCGATGTTTCTGCTATTTTTTATGAAATCGACTAAGAACCCAGTTTCGAACCTTTGAACCTAAATAAATTCACTTACAAACATCTTTCAATTAACGATTTCTTCAAAGTTCTAGAGCAATTCAAACGAATCGATCCGTCCACATTTTTAATTTGGCAAATTGAACCGATTTTTAAAGATGCTCAAAAAATGCTTGGTACCAAAATTAAAGAAAAATCAACCACGTTCCATTTAATTACGAGATCCATTTTCCGGCTTCCATTAATTAATGTTTTTTGCTTCGAATAGAAATCTTAAGCTTTCTATAGTACTTCCATACAAATCTCTATTTTCAGAAACAAAGCTTGTGCAGCAGTGTTGTTTGATGGCGGTGCTTAAACCGCCTGAAGACACTAAGGCATCATGACAAAATTTCTTAAATGTATTTTGGTAACGAAAATTATTTAGAAAGGACCTTATGTCCTTTTTCTCTCTAGCATCTATTGTGACAAAACTGTGCTACAGCTGACTAACTATTTGACTTAAGTATATGCTCTTTGTCATTGTTGAACTACAATAAAACTTCCATTCTAAAAGTGAATACCTATCTACCTTATTCCTGATGTATGCATATCTCATTCCTTTCCTATATAATAATGGCAGCAAAAAGACCTTCTTCATTGTCATCCTTTTTCATTCTCATTCTCATTCTCATTTTTTTTAGTTCTAGTCCTGGATTCAAATTATATGAGGACGAGCTGAAAAACGTAATTACACCGGGCAAGGCAGGGCAGGGCAGGACAGGACAGCATCATCAGCTCTACTCGTATATATATTTATAAAGCTAGCAATTCATTTCTTCTTCATTTTCTATTTTAATATTCCTTCGTTCTTTTATTTCTGTTTTTTTTTTTCATTCTTTTATGAAAAAGTTATTGTGGAGAAATTATGTTGCCACAACATTAGGAGCAAGGCGGGAGTTTGATGGGGTGGTGAAACTCTTCAAAGTGGTTGATTGCTCCATTTGACGGGTGAAGAATTTGAATTGGCAGAGCAGTTTTCTTGATGTCCTTGTCGCAACATCAGCTTCACTCATGACGATATACCAGAAGGGAGAATGGAAAGAAGAGGGCGAGACGATATAGCAGCGATCTATGCGGAGGCAGTTTTTCATCTTCTTGGAGCTTGGAACTTGAAACGAAAATTAAATCAAAAAGCGGAAAGATGGAAGATATGCTCGTATAGATGTACCTATACTCTATATACACCCAGTGATTGTTAAGCAAGGTTGAAGGATACAAAACCAGATGTGCCAAATTGGCCAATAGATGTGCAAAGAATATGCGATTGCTCATTTTGCCATACCGTACATCTGTGCAGCGCCATGCCATGCCATCCCTACTTCAACACCATACCATTTTGGTTTGGAAAGTTGCATCTTTCCAATAATTTAATGAGATTAAGTGCTGCTTTTTTTCTTTGTTGAAGTATTGTTGTTTTTTAGTGTTTTTCTTCTTGATGGGAGGAAATTTGTAGCAATTAGTAAGATAGAAACGTAGTTTAAAAAAAGGTAAAAAGAAACTGTGCAATGCAGTAAAGAAGAAAGATTTATATGTTTCTATACCTAACGATGTGGTCATACAACGACATTGTTTTATAAAATTGATTGGATAGATTTTTATTATCAAGCCAATAATTAAAGAAAATGAAAGAATGATTTTTTTTGGGATATTTTGGACTGAGAAATAAATTTACATTTGTTTAATGAGAATATGTATACGTAGTTCAGTCAGTAAGGTCTTATTTAAGTACACATACTCGGAAATTTTAGAAGTATAAATAAAATGCTGTAAACTATTTGATAGATGCAAGGGCGGATCCAGACTTTTTTCCAAAAATAAAATACAATTTTCTTGTTTCCATTTCTATTAATACGAGGAGAGAGGATCTGATATGAAGAAATGTCGGACTTTTTTTGACGTAGTTTTTTCGAACTCAATTTTCGGGAGTCTATTATTACTATCGCTATCAGTCTGCTTTAATAGTGTATTTTGATCTTAAAGAAGTTGTTACGAATCTATACTATCTTCCTAAACTCCAAAAAAAAAAATATTTTGTTGCACCCTGTTTTCTGGAAATTACCTATGGAATTCGAAGTTCGAACTAGCGCGCTTAAGTTGCTCAGTTTACTCAGGAAACAGTGGGTACCAACCGCATTGAATAAGGTAGCTTCCCGCCAAAATTCTGAGTATAGGTCTTTTCATTTTGACCACCAAGCGAGTAGGATCTCCTCAGGTATTATATCGTGTTACAAAAAAATATGTATTATTTTCTGAACAAGTTCATTTTAGAATAAGTTCTAATAGAATTGTGGAATTCTTTAAATCATTTAAAAAAAAAAATATAAAATCAACTGGTGATACGAAAAAAGCAATTATCTTTAAATCGCAAAACGCCTTTACTGGCATATCACGACCAAATCGAGACTGCGAACCTCACGAGGTAAATTATTATAAATCATATCTTTAGTTTAAAACCAAAAATATTTACAATAAATGATCTCTAAAGAAAACCAAAAGGGCTAAAACACGAATTATGTTTGATTATTAGGACGCCTCTGTGCAGAACACCGAATTATCCGCCTTTTGACATTTGCACCACGGGCACCTGTTCCGTGGTCATTTTTTTGTCAAGTGCAAAAAGGAATCGTAGGAGAGAAAGCGAACAAAAAAATCAATTTCAAGTTCAAGGCCAAGGCCAAGCTCTTCGCTTTAAATCCGATAACTGGAGCACTTGCCGTTTTCCTCTCAGCTTCTAGCTCAGTAACGGCTTCCTTCCCTGAACGAATCACTGAATGGAAGGCATAGACATCCGAACAAGAAAGCTAAGATTCATTCTACAGCTCAGTCAAGTGAGAGTCGCGAAACCAATCGGCTGGCTGAAGCCCCGATCGAGCTAGGGCGGCGGCGGCGTGGTGCGGTGAAGTGCGGTGAAAAGGAGGGGGAAGCGTCGAATTTATATAACCCGAAGGTGGATTAGCTGTCAGATGGACAACAATTATAAAAGGGAATTCAAAAACCCAACAAAAATTTAATCAAAATTGAGATAAGAAAAAAAAAATAATTAGAAAAAAAAATATAAAAGTTAGGATAAGAAAAAAATAAGAATAGAGAGTGAGTGCATAATAATTACAACAAAAAAAAAAGTAAGCTAGATAATTGTGTAAAAAAAAAAAAATATAATTTTTTTTATTAGCATTTTTTTGATTTAAAATTTCCAATACAAAAAAAGTTAAAATATTCTAAAAGGAAAGTGATTGTGATAGTTGTGGTTTGGCGGTGAGCTGGAATTTACCCACTTGATTTCTTCTCTCTATTGGAACCCATTGGAATCTGTGCACAGGATCCCCGTAAGCGGTAAGTCTCCCACCAATAAAACAGTTGATTTTCTCTTTTCCACAGGCCAAACTACCACTATAATTTTGACAGATTATCTTTATATATTGTGTTTACTATTTACATTGATTTATTTTTCTATTTAACCTAAACTAATTACTTTATAAATTAACTAATTTAAATTTGAATTACCTACCTAAAACTACATATTATGCTAAGTCTACTTAAAACAAAAATTGAACTACGAAATTTTGCAAAAATCTACCATACTATATTTACATGCACTCACGTTCATCTATGAGATTAGAATGTTCATAAAAACCTACAAAATTTTTAAATATTGAATAAAATTGGTATGTTTTGAATCATAATGTTTTAAATTAAAGAAATTATGTGGGTGAGTGAGGGAGATTATGGTGCCAAATTAAGAGTTGTGTAGAGCAATCTAGGAGCAAGTTGAGGGACAGTTCAACAGAATTTCACAAAGGTACATGAGCTGTCAAGGCGTCTGCGAAAGCAGGTAGGGAGGGAGACAGAGACCTTGAGCGACTCCAACACCTGTCGCCTGGTAAATTGGTAAGGTAAAAGAAGATGTCCGTCCGCAGTCATGAAGTTTCCGTAAACCTTGGCATGAAGAAAGTTTTCCTTTGGTGCGACTGGCTACCTAGGAGCAAGAACCACTCCCCAATCCGACGTCACCTAGCCGTGCGTATGCGAGCATGCCAAGTAAGGCTCTTAGGTCACCAGATTATTATAACCGTAGCAAAGAAATGGCGCCCAACGTGGGGCCTTTTGAAAGCCTCATAGTAGTTTTAGTTTTTCTAGTTTTCATCAGTATAGTCCCGGCATTAACGTGATTATGGTTTTCCGCGTTGCGACTGATCGATCTCCTGAAAACCTAAGCTATATTTTTAGTTCACAGTGTCTGACTCTTTCCGGAGGAAAAGTTATTGCCTGTGAATGCGTATCTAACTACATTTTTAAATAGTATGATCCATTGACTGGCTACATATACTGGTTGGTCAATGATGCTACTATCATATCTTCTTCTACCAAGTCCAATTTCCAAATTTAGGCTTCTAGCCAAGTCCGTCCGATCAAATTACACACAAAAAAAATCAACCACAAGCACAGATATAATCAACCAAACTCACCCCAAATAAATGAATGAATCAAACCCACTAAATATAAAAATCCTAAATAATAATTTCCAATAAGTAATCGAAAGTTTGAAACCGAATTAAAAAAAAAAAAAAAAATGGCAGACACGAATGCACGTACTACTCGACAAAGAGGTAGGTTAAATAATTCTAGAGGCCGTGGTGGTTCAAATTTGAACAGAAACAATAATGTTTCTCAGAATAATTCTCAGAACGCTTCCAATGGGATGGCTTCTCGCCCATTAGTTAACAGGACACCTCCCGGGAATAATGATAGAGAACAACTTAATGATCCTCAAGGTTCTCGTGATATCATTCCTCCTCAGAATCTCGATATACATTTAGAGAATATTCCTCTTCAAAATAATGTTAATGGTAACGCCAACGAACAAAATTTGCAAGGAGCAGAGGCTCAAAATATTCAATTTCCATTAAGACAAGAAGCTGAAAACAGCAATATGCAAAGACCCACTCTTCAGGCAAGCAATGTAGGCATCGAAGCATTAACTAACGCGTTTAAACTTATACTTGAAGCAAACCAAAAAGAATTCATTAAAGAGATGAAGGAAATTAAAACGACCCTAGTTCAACGCTTAGATGCCATGAGCGACCCGAACGTAAGTCAGCAAGAAGTTCGACCTTCAAGTGCTTTCGAACAGTTTCTAAATAATGTGTCAGTCTCAACGCAAGAAAGAGTAGCTCCACCTGTAAGCACGCAAACTTCGCAAACCTGTGCCACTTCGTCAAATTCAAACTGCAAGATTGAAAAATGGCAAATTTCTTTTGACGGTTCTGATCACGTCCATGATTTTCTATTCAAGGTAGAGACACTCAAAGAGCGCTTTCGTTGCAGTTGGGATCATGTACTCTCCAATTTTCATGTCCTTTTGAAAGGGAAAGCGGAGACCTGGTTCTGGTTTTATTTAAAGAAAAATCCTCAGGCTACCTACGAGAATTTAAAACATGCCATTATAAAAGAATATAGCAAGGTTGAAAACGACCACGAGAAAATTCTACAAATGTTGTCCAGGAAACAAGGCTATAAGGAATCATTCGATGATTTCTACTCCGATTTATTGCGTTTGAATGCTCGCATGAAGGAACCACTTAGTGATACCAAAATGATAGACATGTTAAAGAAAAATTCTAAAGAAAGCATAGGATCTCTTTTATTCTCACACCAAGTTAGTAACTTAGACAATTTACGAGATGCGGCAAGACAAGCCGAGAAATTTCTTAGCCATCAGATGGCACATAGGTATCAGAGTTATAAGCGGGTAAATGAGATAGAGGAAGCATTCCTAGGGGAAAATATTGAGAAGTTCTCAGATCCGGAAGTTGCAGCTATCTCAAATAGATTCGGTGGTGCTCGAGAACCACTTGACACGAGTAAATTTAAATGCTGGAACTGTGACCAGGTAGGTCATTCTTTTTATGAGTGTCCTTCTGAGAAACGAAATCTATTCTGCTTTCGTTGCGGAGAGAAGAATGTTTCGACACCCAAATGTCGCAAACATTCGTTAAACCTCAAGGTGAGCGAGATGACAGCCGGGGACTCTCGTTCCACACCTCTAACCCCGAGCCAATAAAAAAATCCAACGAATCTTTACACAGCCATAAGCAGTGTAATGATTCAAATCAATACACAATTGAAATCAAACAAGAAAGTAATCTCATTAAAACAATAGACAAGCCAAATGAATCCGTCATTCCAAAACACTTTTCTAAGCTCTCTCTTCACGAGCGGATTTTACGCTACCAGGATGCGAAGGGAAAAATTTTTGGAACCACAAATAACCAGACAGTACCTAAAAAAATAATGAATTGTAGGAAGCGATATCAAGCTAGAAAATCTCGAAAGAAGATCTTAGAGTCAACAATAATAGTTGATGCTAATGACTCAAGACCGTACTTAGATATTAAAATAGGCAATGACATAGTGAAGGCTTTACTAGATTCAGGTGCATCAGTCAGTGTTCTTGGGAAAAACAGTTTGGATCTTCTTGAGCGTAACTCAATCCCAATTAAACCGTGTAGATATTCAATAAGCACAGCTGATGGCACTGAACAAAAAATACATAGCTTTTGTAAAATACCTATTCAACTTGGTAAAGTTACGAAAGTAATCGAATTCTATGTCATTCCGACTCTGCAACAACCAGCTTATCTTGGAATTAATTTCTGGAACAGCTTCAACATCCGTCCACAATTTATGATTCCTACGATTTCTTCCATTGATAAAAACTTCTTAGATTCGAATACCATTCCATTAACAGATGATCAGATAGTTGAGTTGCTTAAGACAATTGATGAGTTCCCTTCGTTTGCCAAGTCAGGGCTTGGGAAAACTCACTTGGAGGAACACTATATAGACACTGGAGATGCTGTGCCTATTAAGTCGAAGTACTACCCCCTGTCACCTCCCCGCGAAGCCGAAGTTTACGCAGAGATTGAACGACTGCGTTCACTAGGCATAGTTGTGGAGAGTAACAGTTCGTGGAGTTCCCCGATCGTAGTAGTTCGAAAACCGGATAACACAATAAGGCTATGCATAGATTTTCGTAAATTGAATAGTGTCACGAAAAAGGATGCGTATCCCCTCCAACACATAGGTGGTTTATTGAGTAGGGTCAAGAATACGCATTTCATAAGCAAAATAGATCTCCAACAAGCTTTTCATCAGATCCCTCTCGAAAAGACTTCCAGAGAAAAAACAGCGTTTGCAGTCCCAGGGATGCCATTACTTGAATTCACTGTAATGCCGTTCGGGCTCTGCAACGCCTCCCAAAGACTCGTTCGTCTATTGGATAAAGTTATCCCAACCAAGTTTCGCGACAATGTTTTCATCTATTTGGATGACTTGCTAGTGTGCACCGAAACCTTCGATGAACATATTTCGATTCTTCTTGAGCTAGGAAAGTGTCTTAAATACGCGAACTTGAGCATTAATATGGACAAAAGTAAATTTTGTCAGAAGGAGATACAGTATTTAGGCTACATCATAGGCCAGGGATGCTTGAAGACAGATCCTTCAAAGTTGGAAGCTATAACGGACTTTCCACTGCCCAAAACTGCTCGCCAAGTTCGCAGATTCATTGGAATGACAGGCTGGTATCGCCAGTTTATACCAAGCTTTGCGACCTTGTCAGCCCCCCTAACAGATTGCCTTCGGAAAGGCAAAGAATTTGCTCTAACCAAAGAAGCTGCGGATGCGTTTCAAAAATTAAAAGAAGCTCTAACCACTGCTCCAGTGCTCGCACAGCCCGATTTTACTAAACCTTTTGTGATTCAGTGCGATGCGTCAAGCTTAGGTGTAGGTGGAGTTTTGTTCCAGTTAGATAATGAGGGACATGAGCACCCGATTGCATACGTATCTCAGAAACTGAATAAAGCGCAAAGAAATTATACCGTTTCGGAACAAGAGTGCATGGCAGCAATTGTTTGCGTCAATAAGTTTAGACCATATATTGAAGGACTTCCCTTCAAAATTATTACCGACCACTCAAGTCTCAAATGGCTTATGTCACAAAAGGACTTGAGTGGACGGCTTGCTAGGTGGAGCTTGAAGCTTCAATCGTTTGACTTTGTGATGGAACATCGCAAAGGTTCATTAAACGTCGTACCAGACGCACTCTCCAGACTCGACATGTGCGAATTAAGTACAACCCTCAAGCGGTCGGAAATAGATTTAAAATCCGAATTCTTCAATTCACAAGAATACATAAAACTAAAAGCAGATATAGATAAAAATCAAGCTTGTTTGCCAGACATCTGTATTTCAGATGGCTATGTTTACAAACGAGTAAAATTTAGGACAGGTTCATTGGATGACGAAGAAAGTCTGTGGCGACTATGGTTACCAAAAGAGTTGACCGAAGTGGCTATTGCAAATGAGCATTGTGAGGCACCTGGATGTCATGGTGGCCTTGAAAAGACCCTTTTTCGAGTTAGGCAAAAATATTATTGGCCAGAAATGGTAAAGCAAGTTAAAACCTTCATTGCAGCGTGTGATATTTGTAAAGCAGTGAAACCTGCCAATTCAACCCTTCGACCAAAGATGGGTAACCAAATCGTCACAGAAAGAGTAATGCAAAGGTTATACATTTATCTACTTGGACCATACCCCAGAACTAAACAAGGGAATACTACAATTTTCATTACGATCGATCATTTTTCGAAATTTATATTCTTGAAGCCATTGCGTAAAGCAAGCTCAAAAGCTATTTGTAAGTATCTGGAGGAAGATATATTTCACCTATTTGGAACCCCAGAGTTTATACATAGCGATAACGGCAAACAGTTTGTCTCGAAAGAGTTTTCTAAACAAATGGATGCGTATAAGATTCAGCATATTAAGACTGGTCTTTACTCTCCTCAAGCAAACAGCTCCGAGCGAGTAAATCGAGAAATAATTTCGAAAATAAGAGTATTCGTGGGAGAAAAACACACAGATTGGGACAAATATGTCTCAACAATAGCCTCGACTCTAAGAAGTGATTACCATTCCTCAGTAAATAGCTCACCCTATTATGCTTTGTTTGGTCAGAATATGATCTTGAGCGGAGGTGAATACCAGATTTTGAAAAAACTGAAAGCTTTGGCTGACCCTGAAATCAAGACGATTCCATCTGCGGACAGAATGCATCTGATTAGGACTCAAGTTAAGGAAAATTTGAATAAGGCTCATCTGAAAGCTGAAAGAACATATAATCGTCGAGCGACAAATGTTCGATTCGTTGAAGGACAAGAGGTTTTTAGGAGGAATTTTGGACAAAGCTCATTTTCAAAAGAAAAGACGGCTAAATTTATGCCAAAATTTCTTAAGTGTAGAGTGAGAAAAAGGATAGGAAACTGCTTGTACGATTTGGAAGATTTAAAGGGGAAATTAGTAGGGCGATTTCATGCAAAAGACATTAGACAATAACGAAAGAAAAGATTCTATTTCCTTTTCGTTTCTTTCAAAATTCTAGAAACGAAAGAGGTTTGTTACGAATCTATACTATCTTCCTAAACTCCAAAAAAAAAAATATTTTGTTGCACCCTGTTTTCTGGAAATTACCTATGGAATTCGAAGTTCGAACTAGCGCGCTTAAGTTGCTCAGTTTACTCAGGAAACAGTGGGTACCAACCGCATTGAATAAGGTAGCTTCCCGCCAAAATTCTGAGTATAGGTCTTTTCATTTTGACCACCAAGCGAGTAGGATCTCCTCAGGTATTATATCGTGTTACAAAAAAATATGTATTATTTTCTGAACAAGTTCATTTTAGAATAAGTTCTAATAGAATTGTGGAATTCTTTAAATCATTTAAAAAAAAAAATATAAAATCAACTGGTGATACAAAAAAAGCAATTATCTTTAAATCGCAAAACGCCTTTACTGGCATATCACGACCAAATCGAGACTGCGAACCTCACGAGGTAAATTATTATAAATCATATCTTTAGTTTAAAACCAAAAATATTTACAATAAATGATCTCTAAAGAAAACCAAAAGGGCTAAAACACGAATTATGTTTGATTATTAGGACGCCTCTGTGCAGAACACCGAATTATCCGCCTTTTGACATTTGCACCACGGGCACCTGTTCCGTGGTCATTTTTTTGTCAAGTGCAAAAAGGAATCGTAGGAGAGAAAGCGAACAAAAAAATCAATTTCAAGTTCAAGGCCAAGGCCAAGCTCTTCGCTTTAAATCCGATAACTGGAGCACTTGCCGTTTTCCTCTCAGCTTCTAGCTCAGTAACGGCTTCCTTCCCTGAACGAATCACTGAATGGAAGGCATAGACATCCGAACAAGAAAGCTAAGATTCATTCTACAGCTCAGTCAAGTGAGAGTCGCGAAACCAATCGGCTGGCTGAAGCCCCGATCGAGCTAGGGCGGCGGCGGCGTGGTGCGGTGAAGTGCGGTGAAAAGGAGGGGGAAACGTCGAATTTATATAACCCGAAGGTGGATTAGCTGTCAGATGGACAACAATTATAAAAGGGAATTCAAAAACCCAACAAAAATTTAATCAAAATTGAGATAAGAAAAAAAAAATAATTAGAAAAAAAAATATAAAAGTTAGGATAAGAAAAAAATAAGAATAGAGAGTGAGTGCATAATAATTACAACAAAAAAAAAAGTAAGCTAGATAATTGTGTAAAAAAAAAAAAAATATAATTTTTTTTATTAGCATTTTTTTGATTTAAAATTTCCAATACAAAAAAAGTTAAAATATTCTAAAAGGAAAGTGATTGTGATAGTTGTGGTTTGGCGGTGAGCTGGAATTTACCCACTTGATTTCTTCTCTCTATTGGAACCCATTGGAATCTGTGCACAGGATCCCCGTAAGCGGTAAGTCTCCCACCAATAAAACAGTTGATTTTCTCTTTTCCACAGGCCAAACTACCACTATAATTTTGACAGATTATCTTTATATATTGTGTTTACTATTTACATTGATTTATTTTTCTATTTAACCTAAACTAATTACTTTATAAATTAACTAATTTAAATTTGAATTACCTACCTAAAACTACATATTATGCTAAGTCTACTTAAAACAAAAATTGAACTACGAAATTTTGCAAAAATCTACCATACTATATTTACATGCACTCACGTTCATCTATGAGATTAGAATGTTCATAAAAACCTACAAAATTTTTAAATATTGAATAAAATTGGTATGTTTTGAATCATAATGTTTTAAATTAAAGAAATTATGTGGGTGAGTGAGGGAGATTATGGTGCCAAATTAAGAGTTGTGTAGAGCAATCTAGGAGCAAGTTGAGGGACAGTTCAACAGAATTTCACAAAGGTACATGAGCTGTCAAGGCGTCTGCGAAAGCAGGTAGGGAGGAAGACAGAGACCTTGAGCGACTCCAACAACTGTCGCCTGGTAAATTGGTAAGGTAAAAGAAGATGTCCGTCCGCAGTCATGAAGTTTCCGTAAACCTTGGCATGAAGAAAGTTTTCCTTTGGTGCGACTGGCTACCTAGGAGCAAGAACCACTCCCCAATCCGACGTCACCTAGCCGTGCGTATGCGAGCATGCCAAGTAAGGCTCTTAGGTCACCAGATTATTATAACCGTAGCAAAGTCAACAAAACTTATAAATTGTAGAGAGAAGAATGTTTGGTTTTTTGAATTTAAGGAAATAGGTGCATTTAATTACGTAATTTCTCTAAAAAATTGAATTGAAACAAATTAAAGTAAACAAATAAGTTGGGAAGAAACGTTTGTGTGGCACTCACAAATTACACGTTTCAGAATCTCTTTTCACTTCACATCTCAGGAAATTCAAAGTTTTTATATCAATAAATATGAAACGTTTATTATAGGTTTTTCAAAAAAGTGTCACTTTTGCTGCTATCGGGCCATTTATATTATTGAAATTCTTGTTTAAATCTAGAGTTCTAGAGCATCCAAAGCAAAATTCACTTCCAAAGTAGATTTATTTTATTTTTTAAGATATTTTAAGATATTTTGTATTCAAAAGAAAATCAATTTTGAAAGAAATAAAATGCACGATTGGGTCGCTAGAACTTGCTAATTTCTTCCAAAAAGTCTGTTTAAAAATATTTCCTATATTTTAAGATTTAAAAGTTGTACCTGCAAAATAAGTTTGTCTCAAAAATTTAAATGCCATTTTATTTCTCAAAACATCTTGATTAATTAATTTTTTTTTTATTTTTTTTGAAAATCATAAATTTTGTCTTAAAAATATTTTTGGTAAGCACTAAATAAAGTGCTTACAAATAAACCTTTTACATTTAAATGTCCTTAAAAAATGTTGACCCCTTTCTGATATATCGAGTTTTGTAAACAAAATTAATATTTTTTTAAAAATAAAAAAAAATACATTTTTGATTATCAAAAATCATCATCAATTTGATCATTTGATCATTGACAAGAGCTTGCACAGAAAAAGAAGATTATTGAAATTCGTCCATTAGTTCTTGAGAAAACTTAAAAACAAAATAAAGGCTTTATGAGGGGTACCCTTCTGGAGCAATACCAAAATATGTTTTTCTTGTAGAAAAAAGCCAAATTAAGAACACACAATTTAGAGAAACTTTAAAAAAAAAAATCACATATTTTAACCAAACAATTTGTATGGGGACTGCTGTTATTTTTAGTATTAATAAAATAAAAAACGCCTTACATTAATCGGCTGAAAACCTTAATTTAAATCAACACAATTGTTTGGACTGTAGGGGCAAGGAAAGACAGACAGACGGACGGAATCGGGGTACACACTTTTTTCGTGTTGGATAGGGTTTCTTCGATAGGTGTATTTTTAGATACCTTGTTGAACGAGTTGGATAGCTGTCAAAAAATAGAAACAACTTTCAGCTGTTTACAAAAAGCAGAGAAACATTTAAGCTTCGAAGTCAAAATTGTTTTAAGATAAAACATTTAATGGATAATTCAACTGATTCGTCGGACGATGATGAATTGATAGGTGCGTTACAATTTAATAAATAAGAGATAACCTTAATCTGTAATATATGTTAAATTTCCTCTTAGCTCAATTGGAATTCTATACGATTAATAATTTACTTGCGAAATCTCCGGTTTTAAACGATTTACGTTTAACAGAAAACTATCCTAACATAAACGAGGACTATTATAAAGTGACAGTACCAAGATATAGTTTGGAAGAATTCTTCATCGTCTATTATGTACAGAACATCCTCAAATACAACTTCAACTAACATTTTGTACCACTTTGTTTACCAACAAATACAAAAAGCTGAAATCAATTTTCAAGTTTCTCGAAATTCAACCATGTGTTGAATGAACTGTTCTGTCAGATACCTACATACCTCAGAAATTCTTGGATACCTTTGGAATCCTTTTTTGACATCTCAGATGTTTTTGATCAGCTGTTATTTTACACGTAAAACAATAACAAAAAGGTATCCGTATACCAATGTTCAATATTTTTGTGTGTCAAAAAAATGTATTAATAAAATTGAAGGCTAGTTTTAGGAATTTAAAGGCAACTGAACATAACATTGATAATCTCTTATTCAAGGTTTCTTCTTAAGAACCTGAATATTTGCTCTTTTTCTAAGAAACAAATATTATGAAAATAATTTAAAGCATGATTAAAGTTTTTGTCAAATTCTGAATTGAGTGAAAACAAAAATTTTAGTTGTTTTTGACAGCAAACCACTTTTTGGGGAATGTCGTTAAATTACTAACAAATCTTTAGATGAAATCTTTACTTATACAACTTAACTTTATAAGCTTAATGGCTCGCATGACCCCCCTGGATCGTCCATTGGTCAAAAGTTGATGAATTTGTGCTGTTTTTGGTACTTTTAGCAACAAAGTTTAAGGAAGTAAAATACAAATTTTGTTTTCATATATAAAAAATAAATAATTCAAAATATAATGGGGGTCATATCCATTAACCCAATACGATTAGTTTTGAATTGAAGGGTATTTCTACGGAAAAACAAACAAATTATCTCCCGGGGGGGGGGGGGGGGTGTTGTCATGACCCCTTAGACTGCGAAATTTTTAAACAAAGCATTTTTTGAAAACTCGAAAGTTAGCTGGCTTGGATATAATAATTATTTTTTTTAAATACCTTCCAAGGTCAAGGATAAAATTTCTTTTTAATTTGTTTAATTCTTGTATCAAGTCAAGCTACATACTTTCCAATAGAATGGAAAAAGGTTAAAATTGTTCCTATTTTGAAACCTTGAAAAAACGTTACCCATCCTGTAAGTTATCGTCCTATAAGTTTACCAAGTTCTGTAAGTAAGTGTTTTGAAAAAATAATTAAAAACAAACTAATGAAACAATTTGGATTTCGAGCGTACCATCCAGCGTACAGTCCACCAACTCGATCGAATAACCAAAATCATTAAAATAAATGTTACTAATGGTAAAAGTACCGGTATCAGGTATGGTTTTACTTGATGTTGAAAAAGCATTTGATTCTGTCTGGCATAACGGGCCTTTACACAAACTTTTGATGTTCAACTTTCCCATGTACATAATACAAATTGTGAAGTCCTTTCTCTTTCTGTCCTCAAGAACTTTAGTTTTCTCTGTTAACAAAAATCTTTTGGGAATGTTTAAGTGTACTGCAGGCGTGCCGCAAGGATCCTTTTTTGGTCCAATACTCTTTACAATTTTTACTGCTGATTTTCCTGTTTTGCAAAACTGCAATAGAGCTATTTTTGCAAATGACACCTGCGTAATTTCTTCGGATTCACTTGGTTCCGTTATTGAAACCAATTTGCAATATTCTTTGAATGTACTTCAACAATATTTTAACGATTGGAAGATTAAGATAAATGCTTTGAAAACTCAGACTAACTTTTTTACACGAAAAAGAAAAGCCTGTTTTTTGCCAAGTAATTCCCTCTTAATCAACGGCGCGGCGCGGCGGCGGCGTAGAAACAATTGGAAACTTTTGTAAAAGAGTAACTTTAAGTTAGTCACAATACTTTGCATATGATAAAATAAGTTTGATTTCAAAATTTCTTTTTTTGGTTAACGAGATTTTTAGTCGAAAACCAATTTTTACCAATTCTGAAAGCATTTTTGAAAGTTTTCATTTCTTATATAAAAAAATACAGATTGTAATTTTCTAAGACCATTATCTTACGTTAAAAATAAAATTTAACACAGAATGAAATCATTTTGAAGTAAATAATTTTATATATTCACGAGATATCGAGAATCGAGAATCAATTTTTACCAAGTTTTGTGTAGTATTTTTGGTAGATTTTAATTCTCTAAACAAAACTGACTGTTGGATTTTTATAAACAATTTGCTTTAGTTTTAAGCCAATGTCTCTTAATTTTGAAAAGATATTTGAATCGAAAATCAATTTTTACCAACTTTTAGTAATGTTTTTTTTAGGTTTTTATTTTTTGTAAAAAAATTTTAATTCAATTTTTCTCAAAATCTTACCAGAAGTCGAAAACATCATTCATTATTTCATTATTTCGGAGGTAATTTCTTGTTCGTAAAATATTTGAGGTAAATAATATTTGTTTCCGTTTTATTTGTTTTTTTAAAAAAGTGTTGATGGAATTTTTGTATAAAATTATAATTACATGTATCTTTCATTCAAACCAACATACAAAACTTATTTGAAACACACGTTCCATTAGTTACGAAAACTGTCACAAGAAAAAATATTCCATGGTTCAACAGCAACATACAAAAATTGATATCTGAACGTGACCAGGCATATAAATGTTGGAAGCGTTTTAGATTAGGTGTTTTATACAATGTTTTTAAAAGGTTGAGAAATAAGGTAACAAGTGAGATACGCGAAGCAAAAATAAAATATTTTGCCCCCCGGCTGAACCCGTCTCAAGCTGGATATGCACTCTGGAAAAATCTGCGTGATATTGGCGTGGGCAAGCAAAAAAATAGTAACGTTGATAATATTGACTGTAATGAACTCAATAGGAAATTCATCTCTCTTCCATGCCCAGAAGTCGTAGATGAAACAGCGAGTGTATCTGTTGAGCAGAGTCTGTTTTCTTTCCCGCGCTTCAGTTTTTCACCAGTTGATGATGCTGACGTCTTAGAGAGCTGCATACAAATCAAATCAAATTCAGTTGGACTTGATGAAATTCATCCAGTTTTCGTTAAAGCTATACTGCCATATATTCTTAGATATGTAACGCATCTTTTCAACACAATCCTTATGTCAAGTATTTTTCCAAATGCTTGGAAACAAGCTAAAATTATACCCATTCCAAAAAAACAGAATGATTTTAGACCTATTGCCATTCTATCATTTCTCTCTAAGGTGATGGAAAGGATAATGAACTCCCAAATACGAAAATATCTAAACAACAATCGTTTGCTATGTGTAAATCAGTCTGGTTTTCGTCCTAAGCTGTACAACAGCTCTCATAAATGTTGTTGAAAATATAAGACAAGCTGTTGACTCTGATAATGTTGTTTTTCTCGTTCTTTTAGACTTTTCTAAGGCATTTGACACGGTCAACCATAATGTCCTTTGTCGTAAGCTAATAAATAAGTTTAACTTCTCTTTTCCTTCGACAATGTTAATTCAGTCATACCTGGATTGCAGATCTCAGGCAGTTGTGGCAAATGGCAGCGTGTCTGAACTTCTCATGTTGGACAGAGGAGTCCCACAAGGTTCAATACTTGGCCCACTATTATTTTCCATGTATATAAATGACTTGCCTGCTTGCTTGCAAAACAGTCAAGTGGATATGTACGCTGACGATGTTCAGATACGGAAAAGCTTTCCCCTGGGTTTGGTTGAAAATGCAGCAGTTGAGGTTAATGAGGATTTATCCATGGTTCATAATTGGTCTCAGGAAAATGGACTGTGCATAAACCCACTTAAGTCTAAATGCTTGGTGATTTCAAGAAAGTTAATCGACACATATGACTTCCCCAAAATATACTTAAATAATAATCAAATTGAATTTGCCGATTCAGCAAGAAACTTAGGAATTACGTTTACCAAAACACTTTCTTGGAATCACCATATTCGACTAACAATTGGTAGGGTCTACGGAGGGCTTCGTATGCTGTGGACTAATCATAAAATAACACCCTTAAAAACAAGAATCATATTAGCCAAGACACTTCTGATTCCTATTATGCTCTACGGCTGTGAAATTTTCAATAATTGTGATTATGAGCACAAGCGTAAGCTTAATGTTGCATATAACAGCATAGCTAGGTATATCTTCGGTTTAAGAAAGTACGATCACGTTTCTCAATTTTCCAAATCAATGTATGGCATTACTCTTGAAAATCTTTTTAAGCTTAGAACGTTAACACTACTAAACAATGTTTTGCAAACTCATCAACCACCTTACCTTCATAATAAGATATGTCATTCGCATTCTCTTAGAACTTTAAGTATTCGGCCTATACGTTACGCGTTCTTAATATCTGAGCGCCAGTTTTTTATAAATGCGATACGTCTGTGGAATTCTCTTCCCCGATCAATAAGGATGATATGCAGTACTAAGTTGTTCGGGATTAAACTCAAGGAGTACTTGGAGACATTAACATAGTGATGTTTTTCTTTTTCTTTTTATTTTCTCTTCTATGACTTATATCCTTTTTCTCTCTCATTACCTACTCAATTTAAGTCATTAAAATCAATTTTATTTTCAAATAATTAAGTATTATTGTAACTTTTCTTTAATAATTATAATTTTCTTTGATTGAAATTAATTTTGTTAGCTTTATTTTTTTATTTTTTGTTGTAACTTACAACACATCATGTAAATTAAATAATAAAGTTTATACTGCCTTAGAAGATATTGTATCTTATTGTATAAATCTATGCGAATAAATATATGAATAATATGAATATGAATGAACATGGTATGACGTCACATTATGTAATACAAAATTGAATTAGAGTTATTGGTTCGTGAGATATTTTGGGGTAACCAAAATGTTTACTTTTTTTAAATTGCTACAGTAAAAAGCGTCCGTATACACTCACACACAGACATCTCTATACAAAATTTTGAGTTCGATTCTATGGACCTCAAAACGCCGAGAAATGTTAATTTTCAATTCGACAAATCGCAATTTGCTCGACTAAATTAGAAAATACATTGCTATGATTTTTATAATTATGTATGTAGTTTTCTGATAACTGTCAAACTCTACCCTATTTGTTACACCCTGGTATAAATACAATTATCCAAATCCAAATCACTTCGCATAACAGGAATTATTCTGGAGAATCAGTCAATTCATAGAAAAAAGTAATGCCCGTAAATTAAACTAAGATACGTACACTTAATGTTATTTATTTTATCAAGTTTATAACTTAAGCCGCTTTCAAATAGTACTAATGCGAATTACCGTGTTTATATATTAATTTAAACTTCAAAAACCATAGCTAGACAAAATAAAATGAAGTTTTTGATAGACAATTCCCAGAACTTTTTTTTTTAATCTGGAATGTACAGACTAAAGTAAATCCTAAATTTCAAATAAATTATTTAAAAGGGATTTGTATTTAAAGCTAGGTGGCAGCCAAACCGTGGAATTAAAAATAAAAACAAATTCTTTCCTACTTTTCAATCAACCGTAGGTATAGATAAATAGTAACAGAAATTCTTCCTCAGCACTTACTTAAAACCATTACAACAAATAATATTTCAAAAAATGTTTCAAATAGTAAAATAAATATCTTCCAAAGCAGCATAATTATGCACCAGTAAAAAATACTTTATTTAATTATTCAATTTACAGGTAAAAAAAAAACATAATCGGTTTTTCCATATATAACCAGTTTAAACTAAAATAATATCACAAACTCCACAAAGAATTTCTTATTAAATTATTCCTCTTGCATAATTAAAATTGAAACAGATAAACATACCCAAGCCCCCAAGACCAAGACTTCCTCTATCCTCTGTCATCATTTTCCAGAGCATTGCGTGAAAATTCATGAACCCCTCTTTCTAGTATAATTTGCATTAATGTGAATACTCATTTCCTATTGTTCTGGTCTCTTTTATAGTACACCTGTATCCAGGACCAGTAAAAGTCCCAGTATTAGGACCAGGACATTTGTCTTTATTTTTGGCCAGGAGTGAGGCAGTGTCAACACAAATAAACAAAAACAAAAAAAAAGAACAAAGTATGGCCAGGCCAGCTTGAGTACGAGAATAAATTAACTCAGGTCATACTTTGCAAAGAAAAACCAACCAAAAGCCTTGACAAAAAAAAAAAAAAAAATAAGAACCTATTCCTTGCTTCAACACGAAACATTAAGGTACGTGGACAAAAATATATAAAACGCTGAAGTTTTTCTTGTTTGAAGTTGTTTTTGTTTTCTTCATTGTTCGAAATTTAGTTTCGTGAAAGTTTGAAAAAATTATACAACAACCAAGAACTTTTGTTATAATAATTAGAATCACCTGGGCTCT